>JAOQGH010000001.1:22581247-22631751 GCA_025769975.1 Gallinago jamesoni
CTGCTTCAGCAGGGGAGTTGGACTAGATGATCTCTATGGTCCCTTCCAACTCTAATAATTCAGTGAAATTCAGTGAACTGTGATGAATCCTACCCATGACTCCATGTTCTTTTAGCTAATTCATCACAAACCATACAATTATAAATACCTCTTATGTGAGTCAGGTTTCTTCAAAGTGGGATTTCGGGATTTCCTTTGCTGTTTCTAACCTCGGCTGTAATGTATGTGAACCTTTTAATCAATGATCATTAACAACTAATCCCGTTTTCTTTTTCTGGACAACTTGCAAATGAATGAGTAGATTCTATTTTATGTTTCCTACTACTTTAATTTTCTTACAATTTAGAATTCTTCAATGTCTTTAATTAAACTTGCCCTAGGCTTGGAGACCTACAAAACTTTTTAATGAGATGACTTCTGAACTTGTCTTGATATACTAATAACCTAATAATATGGGTATATGGCACTTTATATATTTAATGATCTTAAATGCTACTTTGAATGATACAAACATTATATTAAAAAGAGTTTAATAATACTGACACTTCCCTATTTCTAGTACAGATAAAGCATGTAAAGCAAAGGCAATTCATATTTCACAGGAAAACAAAAAAATTAGGGCAAATCTAATCATGCTTGAGGGAATTTTTTGTTATGCTCTTAGAATTAAAAGTATCAAAAGGGTCACTTTGGGCATTAAATAGGTATATCTATATTTGCTCCCTTTCAGTTGTTGCTCTTATATTATGCATCAGTAGAATCATTACAATGCATGTTGGTATTGTTAATTGTACTTCACAAACATGCAAACTAATGACTCTAACAACATCTTTGCAGTATGCTGCTTCTGCATCTTTTGGTATAAAAAGCCCCATTTTTCTCACTTTACCAGGGTATTAATTAATTAGTAATTTTACATAACTGGTAACTGCTAACATTGCTTAATGATTTATCATCTTTTGTATGCTAAAGAAAAAAATTATGATAAATAAGCAAATTCATTGATGTTTTATTCCGTGCAGTTATATTCTGGAACGTACATTAATTTTATTTTTTTAATAGGAAAAAATCATACACTTTATGGATATTGAATTGTGTTCTAAGGGGTAGGCATCGAGAAAATAGGTAGATAAGCAGCTAAACAGCAGTTCATGGTGAGAAATTTGTTTAGGAAACAACCATGTTTTAGAGTATATAAGTAGCAGAGTTAAAAATGTAATTAAAATTACTGCCCTTAGCACTTGTGATATTATCACTGGAATTACTTATCCATTTCTAGTATTCAATGTTTAAAAATGGTGCTTGCATATTGCAAAGAGACTAAAAAAAGTGTAACAAGATTTTAGAAACCTTTTGTATTGCAATGAGAAACTCAAGAATCTTCATCTGATAAAAAGTTAAGAGGTCTTTTGATTTTCTTTTTGTCTCATGAGGGCAAATACTCTAAGAAAGGAAAAGTTAATTTTAATTTATTAGTTAAATTAAAAATAAATTTTATTAGTTAATATTTCTATAATACTTTCATAGTATTATTACATTATATTTAGTATAAATTAATATATTATACTATTATATAATACTATTAATATAACTAAATATTAATAATTAAAAATAAATTTTATTAGTTAAAATTAAAAGTAAATTTAATTTAAATTAGTTAATTTTTAATTTTGCACACAAGCACACAAGCTAGCAAAACTGAAACTAGAAATACTGTAAGATTTTTATAGTGTGTGATTACTTGTATGTCCCTAATGGCAAGGCAGTACTTAACTTGGGAAGTGATCAGATAAAATCTAAAAATGTGATAACTTTCATGGAACCACCGAATCATAGAATGGTTTGGGTTTGAAGGGACATTTAAAGATTGCCTAGTCCAACTAGATGATGTCATGGACAGGGAAATCTTTCATTCAGGTCCATCCAAGCTTCATCCAATCTGACCTTGAACACTTTCTCAGATGGAGCATCCACAACTGCTCTGGGCAACCTGTTCCTGTGTCTCACCACTGTCACAGTAAAAAATTTCTTCTTTTTATCCAATCACAGTCTACCCTCTTACAGTTTAAAATCATTGCTCCTTGTCCTGTCACTACAAACCTTAGTAAAATGTCTTTCTCTGTCTTTCTTATCAGACCCCTTTTATATAGCGAGGTGCTGCAATGCAATCTCGCTGGACCCTTCTATTCTCCAGGCTGAACAACCCCAAATCTCTCAGCCTTTCTTCACAGCAGAGGCATTTGAGACTTATCATCATTTTTTTGTGGCCATCCTCTGCATGTGCTGTTACAGGTCCATGCTTTTCTTGTGCTGGGGACCACAGAACTGGATGCAGTACTCCAGATGGGGTCTCATAAGAACAGAGTAGAGGGGAAGAAATATCTCCCTCATCCTACTGGCCATGCTTCTTTTTATGCACCCTAGGATGCAGTTGGCTTTCAAGGCTCCAAGTGCACATTGCTGGGTCATTTCTAATTTTCAATCCACCAATATCCCCAATTCCTTCTCTACAAGTCTGTTCTCAATCCATTCATCCCCTTATCTGTAGTGATACTGAAGATTTCTCTGATCCAGGTGCAGTACCTTGAACATGGTCTTTATGAGGTTCACATGTGTCGACTCCTTAAACCTGTCAAGTCTGAAAGAACAGAAAAAGAAAAGAGAATGTCTCCACAAGTAAGCAAATGTGGAGAGGAGTTGATCTTCGGGTTATTTCAGCAGAGTTTTCTGGAAACTGATAGATAGGACACCTGAAGACAGAATGGGTGGACTGTGAAGGACTTGTCTGCTCAGTTGGAGAGAAGGTTCATCTTGCTTTGTTTGGTTGGACAAAGCTAGGAGAACTAGTGCATTTCCCCAATGCTTGAATTCCTTAACCGAGATCAGGCTTCTACATAAGGGACATGCTCCAATCTGTAATGTAGAATTGAGGCAGGAGTGACACAAATACTCTGGTATTGTCAAGCAGAACATCACTCTTCTTTTGATACTTGGTGTTCCCAGGGTCACTTCCAGAATATCTGTTTCCTGCACTGCGTTAATAGGCTGAATGGATGTTCTCACTGTGTTCTGTGTTGTTACGCATTTCCTAAGGAATTTTTGCTTCACATGCTTACAGAATGCTCCCCAGTGGCTTATACTTTCAGCATAGTGAGAGATAATCATATTTTAAATTGGTAGGATTTCACTGCTTTGGTTTTTAGACAACATGTTTTCACCAGGATATGTCTAGCTAAAATAAAAAAAATGGAGTGCATCCTGTGACATTTCATCTCAAGCCGGGTAGATCATTTCAATAGATGCATCCCAGCTAGGAAAATATGCTTTCATTGTTATAAATTAAAAGTGAATTAACTTAACTAGATTAACTCAGTTATGAGCAGATTAAGAAAGGCTTAGCTAACTATTTCCTCATTTCCATTCATCATCAGTTGACATAAGTCCACAGAAAGTTTACAGTGTATAAGACAAATGCATTACCATTTCATTCATTTGTTCTTCAGTCCCATTTTTTGAGACAGACAAAGACAAACCAACATTTGAGCTTGGAAGTTACTTCCGTGTAGCAAAAATGTAAGCACAATGAACTGTCTTCCTACAGACTGAGAGAGCTGGGGTTGTTCAGCTTTGAGAAGAGAAGGCTCCGGGGAGACCTTATAATAGCCTATCAATATCTGAAGGAGGCCTACAGGGGAGTTGGAGAGGGACTCTTTATGAGGAAGTGTACCAACAGGACGAGGGGCAATTATTTTAAATTGGAAGAGGGGAGATTTAGATTACACACTAGAAAGAAATTCTTTACAGTGAGAGTGGTGAGGCACTGGAACAGGTTGCCCATGGAGGTTGTGGATACCCCATCCCTGGAGGTGTTCAAGGCCAGGCTGGATGAGGCTTTGAGCAACCTGCTCTAGTGGGAGGTGTCCCTGCCCATGACAAGGGTGTTGGAACTCGATGATCCTTAAGGTCCCTTCCAACTCAAAGGATTCTATGATTCTGTGATTCTATGGTTCTATCTTTCCTTGAGACACCGGAGACTGTAATTCAAAGACTTTGTAGTGTTTGAAATAAGTTAGGCAAAACAAATCCCTCCTTTTAGTGGCCTTACATTTTGTCACCTGGATCCTTTCTGAAAATTATATTTCAGACTCAGAAATATTCAGCCTGAGAGGACAGGCATAGTCTCCTAATGGTTTTTTTTTTTTTTTGTGGCATATGTTCTGTACTTTCAACATGGCCAGAAGGATGACAGAAATGTGGAAAGTGGGTGATTACCAGACTTACTTAGGTAGAAATCTATGTATGTTTTCATGGTAAAACTTGGGGGCCATCATCTGTTTTAATAATAAAAGAGTTTAATAATGTTTTCATAAAACTAAATGAAACAACTCCACCATGATATGGCTGAGATAGAACTAACAACTATACATGTTCAACAAGAACAAATTTTATGTTAGTATCTCTCCTGTTTCTTTCTCCCTGATTTATAGGTATTTTCTGGAGAAAAAAAAAAAAAAAAAGACTAATATTTTAAAGCACCACAGTTAAACTTCTCTTACTTTTAAAATTATAATACCTACCATGAAGAGAAAAGAAAGTAGAGGATAAGCATCAGTAAGAAAATCTCCGACTAATGGGTATTCCTTTTGGGGGACTAACAGAAGGAAGGCTTAAAATTAATTTATTAGTTAATATTTTGTATGTTAGTGATTTGTTACGTTAGTGTCTGATGTGTACTTTGAATTATGTGAACAGCAGTCTTGTACAGCAGATTACACTTTGTTCTAAATACAAAATTTATTTATGGCCAAGATGGTTGACTGTCTAAAATATAGTCATGATAAATAAAAAGAAAATTAGGTTGTGTTGACTTCAAGATTATTGAAAGTCCTTTAGGTTAATAAAATTATTCATATGATGAATATGCATTGTGGATACAGATGAGAAACTTGGGATTTAAAGACTTGGAGATGTCTTTAAATTTTATTTCTTTTCTTTAAAAATGTCATGAGCTTTAGGGTTTACAAATAAAAATAAAAACATGACACCTATCATCCTGAACTGTCTGATATTGAGCAAAAGTTCTTAAAGGAAAACTTCTTCTTGTCTCTGTTCAATATATAGGAGAATTGTTTTGTTATATCATCTAAACTTTAAAGAGCTTTAGCTAATCTTATGTACCAGAGAGACAATGTTGGAATAAACAAAGATTTTTGGCTTTAACTCCGTGATTTGTGATTTACAACATAAATACTTGTACAGAAGGTATTAAGGATGGAAAAAGGATGTTAGATCATTCTGTCCTCTTCTCTGCATCTTTAAATTTAAGAATTGAGATAATTAGTTTGTGTGGGAAAAAAGTTAATGTGAATCCAAACTAACTATAAAAAAACTGTGTAGATTTTCAGTATAATTGGAAGTATTTGTTTTTTAACCTTTTCCCCGGGAATTAATATTACCCCAAGCACATAGTTAAATTTTCTACCCTTCTGCTTGTCCTTCCTTTCATAGTTACTTAAAGTTTTAAGACACAACAAGCAGTGTTTATTAACTTGTTTTTATTCAATCTGTAGCAAATATTTTTTTTCTTTGCTTTCTCTTGAAAGCACACAAAAATTTCTCACTAAAAATCTTGCTTTTCATTTTTAATTTGTAATAAGTTTTTTGTTCTTAGAGAACAAATTCTGGTAACAAGAGGAACAATATTTTTGCCTAGATAAACTTCTTTTGATATGAACTGCTAAATGTGAAAAAATAGCTGTATTTGACTTTCTTGTTTCAGAGAACTTGGGACCATCAGCAGACTGGCATTGGTGTACAACTGTCATGTTTTGTTGTTCTGTGATAGAGTCTATATTGCCAAATGAGCAAAATTTCCTTATTAGAAACTGATTCATCACATTTTCTGTGTTCAGACAAATTTCTGATGGAAGATAATGGCTTTATCGGTTTCATTTATCCATCATGATAATGATTGTAAAGTTTCAACTATTCTGAAATCTACTGTATCTGTTGTATCATAGTAAAATTTTTGATAGTTTTTCTTGTCCTTGTGTTACTGTTTTCAATGTATTTGTTTCAGCTGTGGTCTAGAGCAATCTTTTATCTGGCAAAATATGTGCAGATCAATGAACAGGGATGTTAGGATGGTATAGACTTCACATAAATCTTAGTCATTTCCATGTGTGAATCTGTATGGATTCACTCTTCTCTGCATTGAAACTGAAGTGCATCCTAGTCTCGGTTTAAAGCTCTTTTGTCTTTCAAAGGTCCAGACAAGCATGTTTGTTCTTTCCCCAGATATTGACATTACAAGAAAAAATCATTAGCTTATTTGGTAAGCCCTGGAAAGCACAGTCTAAGGAATGTCAGGGTGTCCCTTATTACATGCACAGATAAAGTCCACAGGATGTCTTTGAAACTGTATTCAGTAACCAAAAGGATGTCTTTGTACCGCTATGTCTGCAGAATCCCTTGTAAAGAGGAAATATGCAGGAGAATTTAACAAAGCATCATTTTGAATTCTGAGGTCTGTCTAACTAGGATTTATTTGATTGGCCTTTGTATGAGTATTACACAGATTATTTATGAGACTGTTTCTTCAATTTAGTATTAAATATGCTGAAATTAAAAGATAATGAGACAATACTTTTTGTTTGGTTTTATTTGAAAATGATTAAGATGTTCTGTATTTGTGTATCTTGTTGAATATATTTTTTTCTGCATTTGATATTTCACTACATATAAACCAGACACTAAAATAACAGACACTTGGGCTTGGAAAAGCAGACCCTTGGATTTCTCAATTAAGAATAATATTATGATATTGTTGGGCTGAAAACTCCAGAGCTGGATGCAGTACTCCAGGTGGGGGTTCTCACTAGTGTGGAGCAGAGGGGCAGAATCACTTCCCTTGACCTGCTGGCCTTGCTTCTTTTGATGCAGCCCGGCATGCGGTTGGGTTTTTGGGCTATGAGTACGCATTGACAGCTCAAGTTGAGCTTCTCATCAACCAACACCCACAAGTCCTTCTCTTCAGGACTCTTTCCATTTTCCACCCAGCTTGTATTTGTTCTTGGGATTGCCCTTACGCACATGCAGGACCTCAGACTTGGTCTTGTTGAACTTCATGAGTTTTGCAAAGGTCCATCTCTCAAGCCTGTCCAGGTCCCTCTTGATGGCATCCCTCCCCTTCAGTGTGTCAACCACATCACATAGCTTGGTGTTGTCAGCAAATTTGGTGAGGATGCACTCAGTCCCACTGTCTATGTTGCCAACAAAACATCACTGGCCCCAGTACTGACCTCTGAGGAATGCCACTTGTGGCTGGTTGCCACTTGTACATTGAGTCATTAACTACAACTCTTTGAGTGTGGCCATCCAGTGAATTCCTTATCCACCAAATAGTCCATCTGTCAAATCCATGTCTCTCCAATTTAGAGACAAGGATGTCATGCGGGACAGTGTCAAATGCTTTACACAGGTCCAAGCAGATGATGTCAGTTGCTTTTCCTTTTTCCACCAACACTGTAACCCCGTCATAGAAGGCCACCACATTTGTCATGCACAATTTGCCCTTAGTGAAGCCATGTTGGCTGTCACCAATCATCTCCTTATATTCCATGTGTCTTAGCATGTTTTCCAGGTGGATCTGCTCCATGATCTTGCGAGGCACAGAGGTGAGATTGGCCGGGCTGTAGTTCCCTGGGTCTTCCTTTTTTCCCTTTTTGAAAATGGGGGTTATGTTTCCCCTTTTCCAGTCTGCAGGAACTTCAACCAACTGCTACCACTTCTGAAATACAATGAGTAGTGGCTTAGGAACTTCATTTACCAGTTCCCTCGGGACCTGAGGACATCTGCGGAATCAACATTAATTGATTAATTGTTATCTTAATATAACACTTTTTTTTAAATTCAGAAGCCTTTTAGATTTTCACTGAAAAAAAACTACAAAAAATTCAATGAAAAAAGTACATAAATATTTCAATTGAAAAAGCTTTTTTTTTCACGGCTTTCTTAGTAAAAATATTTTTATTTAGCTTTATTTATTAAGTTCTGTCATGAAGAATCACTTGATAGGCATTTCATTATCTTTAAAAACATCTACTACAGTAGAAGTATTTTTTAATATAAGAAATATTAGAAAAGATTAATTTAGCAATAACAAAACCTAAGTTCAAATCTGGTTATATTGTTTATATCATTCTATGAGTCTCAGAGAGCTTTAGAGTTAAAACATATTACTAAAGAGTATTATTTTCTCACCATGATATCAAGCAATTCTGATGAAGAGCATTTAATTTTGTACATTAACATGTACTTTCTATGACAATTTAAAAAAAAAAAAGTGAAAATTGTTCAGCAGAATTAAATGACAAAATTCCTTACATGTCAGTGAATTTATAACCTAGAAGAAGGAAACAGTCTATGTGAACACTGGGGGTATATTTCAATAAGCAGAATGTGATTAATTAAATAGGACTTTGAGTCTAATGCCTGCAACACAGCACAGGTGAGATGTATTGCTGCAGGTGGTAAAGACTGTGTTTTCATACATTACTATGCATCGTTGATTAGATTTTGGTCACTGTATTAGGAAATTATCATTATAGACTTAGATGGATAGTGTGATGCTCTCTGGGTGGTGTTCTGAATCATCATCCTGCTCTTCCAAAAGTTGTTCGCTACTTCACATTCTCAATCCTGGAATGAATGTTGTATGGGTGGATTTTATCTCCCGTGCACAACTTGACTGAAGCAAATTAGGATTTTCTTTTACATAGCTTATTTTAGCTGTAGGGAAACTATATAAAAAAGTCTAAAGCCTTTTTGATATGTTGAATTATATCTGTAAAGAAAATCTTCTCAATGACCTGGCAAATATAAATGCCTTTTTGCAAAATACAAGAAGAGGGCATTTGTGTTTGTTTTTAACTTTACTTTAATAGTTTAACATCTGGACACAAGTTGTAAATATGATAATGTGAACAAATTGCTTTCTGGATAGATTTTCGAAAGGGTTATGAGTGATCTATCAGGAATTATTAGCTTTCTTTTGCTCAATAAAACATCATTCCTCATTTAAATAAGTCTGTCAGAATATCTGGTGGAATAAGTCTGGTGGAAATCAGTTTATGTGCGTGAATTTCAGGAGAGCTTTTCTAAGGAAACCAACTCATGATGTTGATGATTACCTATATTTATACCCGTATTTATTCAAGAACTGTTTATGAAGCTGCACTCTGCCCTGTGAATATGATTTTGTTGATAGAGCACCATCCTAAAGAAAAAAACAACAATAAATTAAATCAGAGAATAAAAGGAATGTAATGATCAGAACAGGTTTTTATAATCTTAAGATACAAAATGTCTCAGTGAAAAAGAGAATGATAAAAGGCCAACAAGAGGCAAATTGTGAAAAATAATCAGACAGGTTTAAGGGACAATCTCGCATAACCATCAGGTGAGACCACTCTAGCTGAACTTTGGCGTATGAATACATACACTCTGGTTGCAAGACGAGAGGTGAAAATTCTCAGTCTAGCACCTGTACACCTGGAGAATTCACACTGATTGCAACAAAATCTGTAAACTCTGCAGGTGAGAATGTACCATCCGCTTTAGAATTTTGTTGAATGGAAACTGGCATATAGTTGGAGGTAAGTAGCAATATCTGTGACATTATCAGTTACAGGAGCAGAAAGACTAACTGGTTAATTTATGAGGCATCAGAGAAGACCCTTCCTTAAAGGCAACAGGCACTAATTATTATTTGCTTACTAGGAGTAACTATGATCATGGTACCATAGCCAGATGTCTCCCTGGATGATTAAATCTTTGTCTTAGAACTGTATTGTAAAAATTTGACAGAGCTGGCAGGGTCCAGCTACTTTGAAATCTTTCAGGTAACCAAACAGGAAATTTTAGTTGACCCAGAATCAGGAGTGGTATGAATGCTGTGACAGTGACAGCACTGGGAACATGCCACACATACACACGGAGGAAGCCACGAGAAGGAAACTGAACAGCCTCTGCCATCCTGCGGTGCTGTGCGTTCAGCACCCAACCAGTCGAATATCACAGAAGGACATTGCAGAGCTGTGACCAATCAAACAGTATTTTACTTGGAAAGTGTAATCCTTGCTGAGGCTAGATATACAAATTACAACTGTAAGTAACATCTTTAACATCCAAGGGAAAAGGCAGTGGGGAACAAATAGCAAAGGGTCATGTGCTGCACTGCTGAGGTTAATTCCAGTGCTGGAGAGGCCTGTCAGGACTCCCAGACATCCCTTTCTAAAAGAAACCTTGTCTAGGCAACTTTTCAAAGGTATTCTTTTTAGGAGTCAAATCTACCTTCCTTTCTCACCTAGGTTCAGCTACTTGATTTGAGGCATTGGGGAAATAGTGAAGAGAATGACATTTTTTGCGGGGAGGGGGCGATAGGGAAGGGGGAATATATATACACACTCACTCTCTTTTATTTCATTTTTCCTTTTCTTTTCTACCACTAATTCCTTGAATGAGAGTTAATGATAGGCTTTGATAGCATATTTTCAACAAGAAATGTGAGAGAAGTCAGCAGCTTTCATAATAGCCTGGAGAATTATTATCAGATCAGCCAGTCAAGAACAGGTTAAAACTATTTTACGAGACCTTCTTCTTCTTCTTTACCAAATGCAAAGCCCCTTTAAAGAGTGAAATTTCTGTAAATACTGAGAGAAGTAATTCCAAGTATTGGAATACTGTAGTCCAAGTATGGAATACAGCCATAGCAGACCCGATGATACACAGTGTATGGTGAAGGTCCTGGCTTGCACTCTCAGGTTTCGTGAGACGGAGAGAGGAATTGTGTAGGTGGTTGATAAAGAAGAGAAAGAGTAAAAAGGCAATAAGGATGTATCACAGTGGAAATTAGTGATGAGGGGATGTTTTAGTTCACTGAGACTGCTCTGAGCACCAAAACTCTGCACGTGCTGCAACACGGGCTTGCTGAACCTGACCCAGCATGGTACTAACAAAGCTGTGCTGGTTGTGGAGGCTGTGCTGCTCAGGTACAATGCACCATACTGTGGGCAGGCTAGCTCCTCTGAGGTAGGTCAGGGGATATCTTCCTGCAGTCTTTCCTGCCTAGCTGTGTTGGGACAATCAGCTATAAATATGACCTAAGACAGGTTGGGTTGTAGAAACAGCAAAAAGGCCAGATGTGTTTCAAGAAAACAGGATTTTATGTGCATTACTTATTTATTTAACTTACTAAGATTGCAACTATATGCCCCATATAATCAAGTTTATCCCGAAAAGGAACAAATCTGAAAGGGATTCAGGTAACTGCAGAGGTAATATTGCTTTAAGAATCTGAAAAGGCTTTGTACTATTTTCCTGAATAAGAAATCACCTTTTGTTTCTCTTATTTTATTGGGATTTTGATGTGTGATAAAGCCATTGTTCTAAGGGTATGTAATACTGGCATGGAAAACAGCAAAATTTGAGTGGGCTGAAGTGATGGAGCTTTTACTGTAAGAGAAACCAGCTGAAATCTGACAAGTTGTGGTAACAATACAGTATTCTTTCTCTGATTTAGGATTCTTCCGTGGAGTAATTTTTGTAACTCTTTGGCAGTTTCTGCAAATCAGCACCTAGCATCTTGTCCTGGTAAGGATTTGGGAGGGAATCAGTCTGTAAATCACCTTTTTATTAAATCAATCAATGTGGTTAAGAGCCTCTGCATGGACGCAACTGTGATTGAAGCTTGTGCAAATTATAGTAATTAGCACAGGCTGTGTCCTATTGCACTTGCTCAGGTTATAGAAAGCAGAGATGCCCCCTATCACATTCTGGTTTTATTGTCTTTAAAATCATACCAAAACCTGGACAAAAAAAATTATTGGTGGTTGTTTTTCTTTCTTTTTTTTTTTTTTTTTTTTTTATAATGGAATTTGTTCTGCAGGCTGCAGAGACAAATATTGATTTTCAGCCCTACATGATACATAAGTCCACTCCCTTACAAGGAAATAGCTAAAGGAAACAGGAATCTATACAAGACCTTTTCCAGTTAATGTCTACCAGGTATCTGTTATAATAACAAAATAGTATAATGAAAACACTAGATTTATTGACATATTTAAAATAACAAACTTGGACATGATGATAAGTAAGTTGTTATTTGAGGCTTCACAAGGCTTCAAACAACTGGGAAGATCTGCTTACATTAAATACATGAGATAACTCATGCCTATAAGAATTCTCATAGCTGAATTGAATCTAGGTACTAAACTTTCCATTATTAATTATTTTTAAATGTTATAATCTTAGATTTTGGACACCTAAGCATAATCAGATGAGTGCAATAACCCAATCAACACTTGGTCTCCAAGTCAGTCCTAAAAGTTTATTTTTGCAGATGCTGAATGGTACCAGAAGCAGGAGTCTTATGTGTGTGTCTTTTTTTCATCAGTGTTGCTGGGTTCAGCGCTCTAGACAGGTACGCTTTTCGGCAACTCAAGATGTATGACTTTGTCTCTAGGCAATTCAATAGTCCTTGCACTCCTTGAACTTCCCACAGGCCTACCAATATTAAAATCAGATAAGAACTACCCTTTTTGATAAGCAGGAAATCAGAACGGTGTCATTACTACGGTTGAGTATGAGTTGAGGGAAGAATGGTATCTGTTTACCTGTTTTGGTTGCCCACCTGTGAAAATAGTATCTTTTTTTAGGATTTAAACCCAAACCAGCATATTAAATGTTAAAAGCCTTGGTAACTGTGGCAAAAGAAAAAAGTGTGGATTTATGTTTTTATGTGACTATCATTATACATTGATAAACTATAAAGATTTATTTTTGAAATTTTGAGCCAAACACATTTATAAAATCTCACTTGTTTTCATGATTTTTTAAAAACTTTTATCTTGTTTCCTCAATGCAAATCATTTGCAAACCTGATTTATGTGACTCATTAAACAGAGTGTTTGTCTTCCTTATGACACTGAAGGAAGAAGTCAGCATTGTTTGATGAACGTGTCATTTAGTTATTACATATTTTAGTTATGTAGGGAAGATAATGTCAAGATATGAAGGATGTCTATCACTTACTGTAACTAAGTATTCCAATACCATGAGGAAAGATGTTTTGAGTCAGGGCCACAAGAAGCCTTCAAATTTTAAGATTAAAAATAGTCTTGGAGCAATTCTTTTGCACCATCTGTTTTTTGAATTTAAGTTTGGCTACATATGAAAGCTTTTTTCTGTGGCCCTGAGGAACTTCTTAAAAAAAGCTAAAAGATTTTCCCACTTTTACATGAACTTCCTATCTGAGATCCAAAAAGTTTTTTAAGATTAGCTATAAAATTTCAGTAATACAAAAATGTTAGTGGTCAGTATTTTTATTTGTAATATTTGGAATGTGACTTTCTCATAGCAGTAGACCAGATTGAGATGTACAGACTCAAGCTTTAGTGCATTAACAATATGGCCTGTTATTCATATGGGCAATGTTATTCACTAACATTAATACAGAACTGTACCTGTAAAAATTTGTTAATGAAGAATACTTATTATCAGTCTCCTTGAATGGAGAGATTAGCCATTCAGAGTATACCTTGTTCCCGGTTATGCTACTAAAAAAAAATGTGCTCATTTGTTTTCAATAAAAATAAATTACTTCCCTGGATACCAAGAGCTTTTAATGTTCTCCATGTAAACAGGTGAATAATCTTTTATTCTAGGCAAAAGAGTCAGTGAAAACAAAATCAGTTATGCCTTTTGTTAACAACGTCAAATTTATAACATTAGTATAGACATTGCTATATAAGTTTCTAAAAAGTTAGTACTGAAAGATCTCATGGACTGACCTCCTGGAAGATCAGTATGATCTCTAGAGAAGGTATTTAAAAACTGGGAGGTGTGGGAGTGAGTATATGGGTTATTAGTCTATTAAATGACATCACTTCCAAATTTAAGTCAGTTCTTCAGTAAGGCTGTGACCCATAAACTGTTTGTAAAGCATTTTAAATTAAAATTACTTCTGAAATGCTTTATAGATATAGCATTAATATGGTTGCGTATCTTTGGAGATTAATAGCTCTACAATTACCTGAAATAACCATGGCAATAGAGTAAATTTCCTGGGCACCAGTTACTCACTAATGGTTGCTGTAATTACAAAGAAACAAGATAATAAAAACACAGAAACTATTTGTTATCCTTTGACTTCAATACATTAATTATCACCATGCAGAGTTGAAGGACTCAGGAATTTCAAGCATTTTTTCCTTGCTGCAAAACATCAGACTTCTCAGTAACTGCTCTGTGGTCTGTCCTGTCTTTTCAGCACAAGTTAATACTTTAATGAATAACACAGTATTCTTTGTGAATTGTATTAGACTGTTTTGCATTCTAGAAACATCAAACAATAAGACATGACAAGGTCATGAGGCTGAAATAACATTGCTTTGGAAAGTCTAAAGCTATGATTCAGACAGGGACATTGCTTGATGCCTCTCTCCAATTTTTTTTGATAATTCAAGCATGACCTGAAGCTCTCTGTGTGCATGTGTGCATAATTCTGTAAGTTAATTTGTTTCAATGTAGACTGTACAAAAGAAATCTACTTACAAAATGTCTTGTGGATATTTAACAGTTCCTCTTTGGAGCTGCATCCTCTCTAAACATCACAATTTAGACACTAGCTGAAGCACTGGAAAGAAGACCTTTTCTGATCCCTGTCAACTGATAGAAATCAATATTATGAAATTCTCTGATATACTTTTAACCTGCTTAATTATTTTAATTGTCACACAGCTTATTGCACTCAGAAAACAACAGGAAATAGCTCAATGTCAAATATGATCGTGTTCAGCAAGATGAATTAGCCTCATAGATAACTGATAGTACATTGGTCATACTAAACTGTATATGAAAGGAAATGTTAAGGGCAGTTGTGTTAGAGAAGAAAATGACAAGTTTTTAACTAAATATTAATGGACTAATGTCTGTATCATAATGACAATTCCAATGAGACAGAGTTAGGAACACAGATGTGTCCTGTTTGAGAAATCTTAAATTATCTGTGTGCTTTCAGAACATCTCCATAGTCCAGCTTTTGGCTGTGGGTGTGTATGCTGTTGGGTTTTGTTTTGGTTTTTTTTTTGGCTTGTGGTGCTATTTTTTTTTTTGTATTTGTAAATCAGATATATTTGGTATAAGCCTTAGATAGGAAATTGTTTAGTTCCTTCATTTTCTTTGTAATCCATTATTTCAACTGTGATTATGCGACAATGTTTGGGGTTTTTTGGTGATTTTTTTTGTGTGTTTGTTTTGGGGGTTTTGTGTTTGTTTGGTTTTGGTTTTGTTTTTGTTTTTTTTCTCTTCATTTTTATTCTAGCATAAGTTCTGGAAAAAGAATGAAGGTTTAAACATGAAATACCACAATCATTACATGTCAGTATTATTATGATGAATCACATTTTTGGTATCTGAGAACTGTGGCCATGGTCTAGTTAGCTAAGGGAGTAACTGTTACAATTTCCCTCTGATTCCAAACTTTCCTTTTGTATTTAAAAATATCACAGTGAAAAAGTTGTCGGCAGAAACTGTGTCAAAACCAGCCACCAGCTTCAGTACAGGTAGTGACCTTAGTGCAGGGTTACTCCATACTCATACTTTGCTGAACAGAGGGCTCATTAGTTGAAGACTTCAGTAGAATAGCTTGGAGACAGAGGAGCAGAATCACAAATAGAAGCTCTGCTGGAGCTGGGACAGAAGTTCCTGTACTGGGAATGATGCCTGTTAGAAGGACCATTTACCTTCTTTCCCATTTTGATGCCATTTTAACAATTACTCTGAAGACGGTAGTTACCTTTCCTCACCAGGATGCTGCCTTGCTCCCCAGGCTGCTATCACCTGTGGCAAAGCACTGTTATTTGCCTCCTATCAGCCTTGTGAATCTGTTAGTACAGAAGAGCTGCTTGAGAAGCCGAACAAATTCCCAAAACTTCTGTCCAACAACAGCTGGAAGTATATATGGCTCTTCAGATACTCCCTTTTTCTGCAGACATCCCTTGAAGTTTAAATAGTTCCTGAACATCACAGTCTCTGCATTGATTCCTGTAGTAATGTGTGGTGCTCTGATCTGCTTCCATACATTAGCCCCACCTCCATGTGAGCAGGGCTTTCACTTAGCTCCACACCTCCTTTCTCTCACATGGTTCAGTATCACAGGTATTGGTTTGGAGTGGAAAGGGAAGAAATATTTCTTTCTGAGACTGTACAAGCACTTGTGAGTTACTGATATTCAATATTTATGTTTTTATCTATTGTAATAGCACAACTGCTGTAGAATCATGTATGAACATTCATCCAGGAAGAGAAGAGTTTTGTTTTTTCTCCTATACACAGTGTCCAGATAGGACCTGCCTAGATAGGACCTGATGAACACAGCAGGTGACCTCAGAGAAAGTACTGTGAATTCAGTGACAGAGGTCAGTAGTGCTAAAATAAGTACATCTTCCTGGGACTAGTAAACCAACAACAACTGAAAAAAAAAAGTGTGCATGTGGGAGAATGAAGTGCCATATCACCCTCCCCAAACAATGTCACAAAGCAAGTAAAAATGGAGAAGGTAGAATAAGGAGAATCCTCAGTATCTCATGAATCACAGGAGACTTGCTACTGCTGAAGACAGATGCAGAAATGGTGCACCCAAGCACTCTGTGACATCTAGTTCTTACATATATGTTGATGTGTCTTACTTGTATACCCTGAGATCAACTGATGGTCAGATTTATGATCAAGTGGGAATTTTTCTCTGTACTTCCCAATAACATATTAATTAGACTGCTAATGCAGAAGTTCTTGGACACTCCTGGATGTCCTCAGTCTCTTCTGATCTCTTCCAATGGCACTGTACAGCTACAGCTTCTTGGAAGAGTTTATGTATCTGTAAAATTATGAGAATAGAAATAAATGATATGAAGACTCTTTTTACACTGGGCACTTATTGTATAGTTGTGTTGCTGAGGACTGGAGGTGATTGTGATTCTGTGGAGAAATGCATGTCTACTTCAAGTCTATTCATTTTGGCAATACTGAAACAAATGACTTGCAGTTATATTTGTGCTAAAGATTCCTCACACTTTCACTCCCACTTACTTCCCAGCATATGTGTAAGCTACTTTCTTTTTTTTTCTTCTTTCTTGTGGAAAATTGTAACCATGAACTCTTCTCAGAAGGATTACAAGAAATGTGCTTGCTATTATTGGTGCTGCAAAATACATTTGAAAAGAAAAAATAGCCACCAACAACATTTTTAAAATACATGAACATATATGTGATAACATTAAAATTAACATTTTCCACTCGAGAATGTTTGATACTATCCAGTCTATGATACTATCCAGTCTATAATATCATGCAAAAGAAACTTTATGCATTTATTTACGTTACTCCCAAAACCTAACCACCCTTGTATTATTTCCTCTTATAGTACAAGCTGTTAGCTTGTATTAGTCAGTGTCATATCACTCTGCTACTATTTTAGTATGTTGCTAGAGTAGTATTTATCTTGCAGTTGAGTTTTATGTCATCTCTTGATTTTTAAGGGATTGACTTACGTGCCCCCATTGCATACAACAGCTGTTCCCAGCGCCTGTTGGCTTTTTTTGACTTTCTGGGTTCTTCAGCCACAGAACTGAACCAATCTTCTCTGGCACAAAATGTATGCCGTAGATTTTAAGATGAAACCTATCTCTATGGATTTCCTGGGTACAGAATAAAAACAGGGTAGATTCTTTCAAGTATGCTGGTAACACTGAGCTTTTTGGCTACACATAGGGAATGGCAAGGTTTTTCTCTCACTCTCTGCCTACTGTCTTCCCCCAAAGTCCCCCTCCCTATCTAGTCAGATATTATTGTGTGGACAGGACTGTCCCATTTCCAGAGATGAAAGGAACGTAAGGTAGCAGGGGAGGTCCAAAATGGCTTTTCTGTTCCTCGGTAGTACCTACCCCATCAGAACTTTCTTCTTCACACTGCTTTCCTAGGACTGATGGATGTTTCTGCCAATACCACAGTGCTAATTCCTGCCTTGCTTTAGCACCTTCACCAGCAGTGAAGAAGCTCATCTACATCTCCTACCCTTCCCAGTTAGCCCTGGAGTAGGGAAAGTCATTCTCATAGCATTGCCCCACGTCTGTGAAGAGAGGTGAGGGTAGAGACATAGCCTCACTGTGCAGAGAAGAACGGGATCAGCCCAGACTGGGAAATATAAAACTGCCTTCACAACATTATGTCACCATAGCAGGAATTTTAATTCTTTATCTGGCAAAATATGAAGTTTAATCCATGATGTGGTTGTATTACAGGTATATTTATCGTCTGCTACTAGATTCCAGGTGCTCTAAGGAGAGAAGCTAGAGTTCTGTCCTTTTATGTTGTGAAGCGAGTATCACTTGTTAGAGGATATGAACAAAAATTTCACCAGTGTAGTGCATTTGCTGAGAGTGACCAACAGCAGATGGTTGGGGAGAGAATCTTGGGAACAAAGAAAATGTAAAGGAATTTTTCTCCTCTATATTCTCCTTGCAAATAGTAGCTGAAAGACTGAATGAATCAGAGTTGAATCTAGATCCTACTTTTATTAACCACTTATAAACATACTAATGAATCATAGTGCAAATTGCTTTTTAACATAACTATACTGTTGGCTTCAACTACTCAGTCTCATCTTCAAATTTTATTCATTTTTGGGTAAGTTTTATGAGACATCATGTCTCTTTTTTTTTGCTGTTGCAAGAAGTTCTAACATATTCTGGAAGGAAAAAAGTACTACTTGTTATTTGTTATTTTAAATACTCTGTGCTCATGATATCCACCCTGACTGGCATTCTCATGCAGGGGTGGAATGAACTGTTCCTTTCACAGAAGTACACATTTCTAATAATTCACTGTGCTGAGGATGAAGACATCAAATAAATTATTACTATCTCTGAAGAACTAAAGTTCTTGTCCATCAGCTTCAATTATATAAAGTTTTACTGTGTGACCCAGAATTGATTTATATCAGTTAATTTTAACACCAAATTCTTTACTTTCTCTATAAGCCTTGTAATGGGCACCACCATAATTTATATCACATATGCTCCAAATATGTATACAATTCATTTCCTGTAGCAGTCTTAGTTTCTCATTTGTTCTGCTTTGTACATTCATACATGAACAGACAGAATCTGCCCTGTGGTAAGTAAGATAATGCTTAAACATGGGTGTCGAATGCCATTTCAAATACCCCAGGGTACCCATCTGTCCTTCAGCTGCTGCTTTGGAAAGGCGTGGGTTCTCTGTCATGTGCATACTCTGCATATCTGTGTGGAAGTCTCCAGTATCTTATTGACATTTAGAATGTCAATAAACATCTATGCAACTGAATGCAATTTTGTTTTATTGTCCTAATCTTGAACTGAGACATTTAGGGTAAGCATAAAGAGAAGTCTTTTCAGATTTTGAATAGGTGTTAGACAAACATCATTTGTTATTTTAGTAACCACATTGCTGATTGAAAATGTCTGCAGTATGGAGATTGAGCAGATAATAGCTTCATTTCCCACAAACCTTACATATTTGATACAGTGTGCATTCCTCCTCTGACTGCCAACATAACATTCAGAAATTATCTTTTGTTATTTCCAATTGAGTTGTTTATAATTCTCTGGTGTGGGTTGTTTTGGGTTTTTTTCAGCTGATATTTACTCTTTCTGTTGATTCCATTCCAGCCTTCTATTCCATTTGTCTCAGTGAAATACCTACCAGTGACAAATTTCTGGTTTAATTTTACAAATGCATACTTCTTCTCTTGGAACTCTCAGTATGGAAAGTTCAAATGGTTACTCTCTATCTTTCTATTTTACTGAGAACAATTTAATTCATGTACACCTCCGTAGTATTTTTTTTTTCCTTTTACCAGATAATTAAAATGAAAGAATTAAAGAAAAAATCTGAACCCCCAACTCTAGCACTTGAAACTAATTGTATAAATTAATGAAATAAGGCTTGATTCCTGTGAAACTGAGTCTTTCAGTAAAGCCAGATTCTAACAGCTGGTGGATTCTGAAGTTTTTGATTCACAACAGTTAACTATATTATAGTGTACAATAAACTGCTTGACTTCCATTCACCTAAACATACCCTTGAATCCATGCTGACTGCATTAGGATTCATAACAGATAAAACAGCCTATGTGAAGCAGCTCAAAGGATGAAGACTTAGTTTAAATAATTTTCATTTCAGTTTAAAAAATAATTTTAATATAAAGCCACTGAAATCTGGTGAAATGACAGATGCTATCAAGCTTTGTAATGAAAACAGGTTCACTACAGTCAGAATGTTGTGTAAGCGGCAATTGGGAAACAACAGCATAACCACTTTCTTCACTTCTGTCAAGGCACTGAAGTACCAGTGCTTCATATTTTTATTAAAGGTTTTCATATAGGAAGCATCCAAGTCTGTTGATTTAATTTAACAGATTTACTTTTTTTTTTTAAATAATGTTCACCACTATTCTAATTACCATTACAGATTTATCACTTTAATATGCAGTTGGCCACTAGTACATGTGAACTTGTGGTTTTCCAGTCATTCCAGTTCTTTTCCACCACGTGGGATATAAAGAGAACAGCTTCACTGGAAGGCGTCTGGAAAAGTGTGCTGTATAACCTCACAGGGAACTGAAATTACAGTTTGCATTAGGAGCAGAGATGTTTTAGATTAATGCAAAATGTAACTTGATAAAGTAGGCACATGCGGAATAAGGTAGTTGCAGAGCAGCATCTTCAGAATATCAAGGTACATGTTTAAGAATTTCTTCAGAAGAACCTGAATTTTCAAGTTCAATGCACAAAGGACCTGTCATAAAACAGTTGTTTATCAGAAAAAGTCCTCCTCAATGCTAGTGTGAGGCATTAAAAATTCAAAAGGATCCATTCTGAATTAAAAACCTCGTGCATTTTACTTTTTTTTTTCTTCTCTAAATAACATTTCTGGCTATTTAAAGCTGCATTTGGAAAAGCTTATAAGCAGATGAGGTCACAGACACATTGCTTCAGTGATGTTTAGCTAATGTGCTAGTTTAACACTCAGAGTTGTTAAATGCTGCTGGCTATAAACTGTGAAGAAGGGAGAATTGCTTTCAGTACCAGATTACTTTATATCTACAATAAGTAAATGTGTCCTTAGGCTTAATAAAATGTAACTTATTCTTTTATGCCATGGATATGGATTGTCTTCAGATGAATGGTAACAGAACTAGTCTACAAAACATCATTCTATAGAGTTTATAGAAGTTTATTAATTTAGTTTGATTTTGGAGTGATTTTGGAGCAGGATCATTTTATCAGCCATTCAGTCTTTTAAAAAATCTGAAGGATTTGGTATGCAATACAGCAAAGACTTTGAAGCTTCTGGGTGACCACGTCATACTTACAGTATATATGACTCTTAAAAGGATGTCCACTAGTAGACAAATGCTTATGTTCATGACTTGAAAAACTCAGCACACCAACCATTTCAGGAGCACAAACCAGTATTTCTTTGTCTGTATTTTGACATCATTGGATGCAGCTACACCTCTGCTGTCAGAACAACGTAATCACTTTGTTCTGTGATGTCTTTGAAGGAGTAGAAGAATGGATGGAGCTCTGCCTCTTTGTGTTTCTCACTGTATCCTTTCCCTTTTGTCCCCTTTGGTTAAGTAGTTCCTGTAAAGAAAAATGAGTGCTTTCACCCTATACTAACCATGAGACTGAACTGTTGGTCTTTCCTTTACAGACTGAGGACATTAAATTAGCTGCATTTTCCTATTTTGTTTTACCTTTTTAACTGCAAATGGGTCTGTAAGCCTTTTGAACAATGTTTCATTGTGAAATTTGAAATTTTCTTTCCACTTATCAGTTTACAGTTATACATCTGAAAAAAAGGACATACTAAAAGTATTCTGTAATTGCTCAGCAAAGAGAGACTTTTGAAACAGATCTCAAAATAAGTTACTACATTTATATATATTAAAAAAAAAAAAAAAAAAAGAAGGGAAAAAAAAGGATTGGCCCAAAGGAAATATGAAGAAGGTGAAGGCTCACACATGATTTTCTGTATTTAGCCAAGCTTATTACATATTCTTGAAATTCTACCATATACTTCTAGTTGAGGTATCCAGAATATCTAAAAATTTAGTTAAGATGGCGACTGAACACAATTTCCTGAGTCAATCATTGGTTAAAATTATGCATGGCAACCTAAACACACAGAAAATAAAATGCGTAAAGGCCCAAAGGCACAGTTCTCCCACTGCTCTTTAACTACACTGTTAAATGATTGTTGAAAAATTATTTTTAAAAAATTTATTAAATTAGTGAAATTATTTTAAAAAAATGTAGTCTGCTTTGTATTCTCTGAGGTGGTCTACACTGTCCTATTCAGGGACATTTCACCTAAGCAAAAGTAACATTTTTCCTATGATGGTGCCCAATAACATTGTTCCTGGATGAGGATACCCAAGTTCATTCTTGAAGATAAATAAAGTATCCAAGAGCTATTCAGTGTGGTTTCCCAAAATCTTTTTATCTAAGCTGGAATTTATTTAACCTGGGCTCACTAGTTGTATTACTTTCTGTATTATTGTATTACTTTCTAGACTACTTTCTCTTGTTGAGAAAGTAGTGTGTTGCATTTAGGTTTATCAGCTAGGTTCTCAATGACCATTAAGTGGAGCAATTAAACACTCAATGTCTTAAACTAGAACTAAGATGCAATTCCCTGTAATGGTAATGATACAGTGTAAGCACATGTAGCAGTACAGTGCCAGATATCAAGAGTGCTCCGTTCTGCATATCTGATTGCCAAAAAAGAGGCACCTGTACAACTCAATGTCATTTGTTACAGTGTTATATACAGATTCTAGATGTACCCCCACCTATGCTATTAGTCATGGTCAGCTACAATGTTTCTCCACATGGGTTAATTATCTGATCTCTATACATTGTTAATCAGTTTTTCCACAGAAGTATTCACTTTAATTTGATGGACTATTCAACAAAGTACATTTTCTTAGGAAACCTTTTCATTTTCTATACTAACCATTTCCAGATGAACTGTTCATCTGGATCATACACTCAGGTATATATTTCTTCAGATGAGATTAACAGTTTTTAAAGAATACTAATCAACCATTGGTGATTTTTCTGTAGCCTTGAAACCTCTGGTTTCATTCTGTCCTTACAGTTTCAAGTCTTCTGCTACCATCTTGCATTCATAATTTTGGGAACCCTTGGTAAAATCATCAGTTTCTCTTTTTTCACTGAATTTCACTGAATTTTTTTAGAGTTGGAAGGGTCCATAGAGATCATCTAGTCCAACTCCCCTGCTGAAGCAGGATTGCCTAGAGCATGTTAGAGCAAACTTTCCCAGTTATGTAGCTAATGGTTCATTAGCACAACCCAGCAATGCATACCTCCTTATTTTAGGTCCATTAAATGTTTCATTCAACATGAACTAAAAGACATATATATATAAATCATAATATTCAGTTTAAAATCATACATTTGATCAATGCCTATAAATACCTAAAGTGTGACTGTGTCAAGAGGATGGGGCCATTCTTTTTGCAGTGGTTCCCAGTGCCAGGGCGAGAGGTAATGGCCACAAACTTGAACACAAGAAGTTCCATCTGAACATGAGGAGGAACTTCCTCACTTTGGCGTGGCAGAACCCTGGAACAATCTGCCCAGAGATGTGGTGGAGTCTCCATCTCTGGAGACATTCAAAACTCACCTGGACACATTCCTGTGAAGTCTGCTGTAGATGAACCTGCTTTGACAGGGGCGTTGGACTAGATGGTCTCCAGAGGTCTTTTCCAACCCCATATCATTCTGTTATTCTGTGAGACACAGATGAAAATAATGGTCTGTTACTGCTTGCTAACAGTATCTACTAGTTATGGCAGCATTGCTAGAACATAATTAAATTTACTTTATAGCAGGCACTGTGACTGCTCTAAGTTATTGTACTTTGCTCTTGTACTTTCTAAAATCTGCTATTCAACAGAGGGATAGTGAGTTCTTCCTAGTGTTTGAAGGTCTGAATGTTTTGTGAATTATTCCAGTTTTTAACAAGCTTAATTTTATTAACTTGACAAAGGTTAGTTTAACTTCTGCTATATGAGAAAAATCTTGTTGGACTCAGAGTGGCAGCTGAATTCAGCAGGATGCTATGTCCCTGTTGACTGAGGTGCACAGCGTGAGATACTGTTACACTCTAGCTAAGAACACTGCTGTATCAAAGAGAAAGATGGTTCTGGCCTGTACTACAGTCTGTCTCTTTGTACATGATATCTCCAGGACCAGCCATAGATTTAAACTCACACTGTTATTGCTGAGCATAACAACGCATGAAGTTCCCATCAGTCTTAAGGGATACAAAAGGATATATTGTATCTGCTGGTAAAAGATACCTGTTCGTTCCATGAGCACTTCAAATGCTGCTGAGCGGAAAGATTAATTCGATCATTACTTGATAGTAATATTTTGAAGGTTACCTCCATACCTATAGACCAACAACAGTTGTGTTTATTGGATGGAAAAATGTATTGGATCAACCTGCTATTTGATCAGTGAAGAATAATTTCATTGCTTGGAAGATTGTAGGCTGGCATTTTTCTTGCCCTTCATTCTGTCAAAAGAATTGGGAGCAAAGCACAGAGAGCTTTCTAAAATTTTGTGTTGAGTCTCTTGTATCTTCATGGGGTCTTAAGTCTTTATCACACATAATTTTTGGATACTGCTCTTCCATGGTTGCTCACATCTAGTTCTTGCAGCCGGATTTTTGCTCGGAGAACTGTGAAATTGGCACAGCAGTTAATGTGCCACTTGTCACTATCAAAGCTATATGAAAGCTGCTATATAAGACAGTAGAACAAAACACTTTATGGGAGACAGACAGACATACAAGAAGAAGTATTTATGATGAAATTCTTGGGTATTTAGATTTATGTCCCCGCTTATACTCACTAGCTTCTGCTTGATATGTATGCAGAATTTCAAGTGTTTTTTGCATTCTCTGGAAACCACTCACAGTGGACTTGGTGCCTCCAGGTGCTACATTAACAAGTCTTCTACTGTAGGAATTTACAATAAACTAGATATTCTCTTTTTCTTGGTTGTTCATATGGAGAAATCTGAAAAAATTGAGGGGTGGATTTTGTGGTGGTTTGGGTTTTTTCCTTAGTAAAAATAGACTTCATTTTTCAGTCACTGAAATAGAATTTTAGCATACTTGCATTTGTCTTCAATGGACCTCAACTATAAATATGATTCACCTATACAAATGAATTTGTGGATGTATGAAAATTACATTCTTAGTGTAGTTTTTGCAAAGTCTCTGTAGGACTGTAGATCCTTGATGTCACCTTGAGGGAATTCATCAGAATGTGTTCCAATTTGGCTGCCCTGGTTGCCAAGGTAGAGGAGTAGTTTTCAATCTTTGAACATTTTATTGATCCAAGTAAGAACAGAGTGTCGATTTATAACTTTTGACAGCTTCAGCAATGGTCTTTTCTGTCAAGCAGTGTCATGTATAGAGAAAGCAACAAGCACAGCTGCTATCTTTAATTTATTTTGATAAAACACTTTTACACAGGTGGCCAGTGCAAGAAACTGATCTCATTAACTGTGATCAGATTCAGACACGTGCGTCTCAAGGTCTTTTAAACACGTTGTCTCCTAAATTGATGATACTAATTTTTTCTTCATACTTATCATGGAAATTCTTTATGAATTTCATTACAAGATTGCTATTTTGTCCCTACTGCACTGTATTTACATACTAGAGTGAAATTGTGCCCTTTTGAAAATCAAAAGGAATTTCTCCACTGCTGTTTTATTACAAAATTTCTTAAAGTTGTGTAACACACACTTACACAAAACAAACAAAACCAACCAAACAAAAACTTTGAAAAAGATTATATTTTTAAATTGATTTATCATAGGTACGGTAGATTTTGTGATGATGGTAATAACACACATTTTCTCTTCGTGAGGTCTTTGGATTTATTACCATGCTATCCTTGCATTACGAAGAACCTGCTTAATATCTAATTAACATTTTTCCTTCAAAATATATCTTCTGGAAAATTGCTTTAAAGGTATTTATCCAAATTGCTTTTTAATTTTTTCAGGGAGTGCTGGAACACCTGTTATCTTCAATGAAAATGGAGATGCTCCTGGACGCTATGATATCTTTCAGTATCAAATCACCAACAAGAGTACTGAATACAAAGTAATTGGTCAGTGGACTAACCAACTTCATCTAAATGTAAGTACTAGTCTGATTATAACGCTGACAATGGAGAATACTCATTTGAGTATTATATTATTTCAAAACACTTTAAAAATGTTGATGATTTATTCTCCATCAGTTGGGAGAAGAAAGATTTTCCATTCTTTTCTTGAGAAGACAGTAAGAGATAGCACAATAGCCCAAACCAAATTCTTTATATTCTAAAGTAGGTTGTGTTGTGTTTTTGCCTGCTCCTTTTAATGATATTTTAGAATCATTGTCTATCTGATATTTCTCAGACTGATTATTACATTAGGCAGGGAAATAGTAAGTCATCCTTCAAAGGTGGGTGTCAGACAAAATGATGGGTACATATTTATTGCCCAGTTATTTCAGATAAAATAGAGAGATGGAAATGTGTTTAGTAAAAGAGAAGTTTGGACTCTCTAACCACTTCTGATTTAGTTGAAACACTGTGATGATGAACTACTGCAATAAAAACATTTCTTGAACATAAAGGGAGAATTTGGAGTTTTTCTATACAATTAATTAGAATTAGTATAGTCCCTTATTACTTAATAGCAGAAGAAACAAAAGACACAACTTTCCCATCCTTAGAAAGTGTTTCTAATTGCTGCCTTAATATATTCTGCAATGTTTTTGGTAGTTAAGCCCTACCTGTGCATGGAATTATATATTTATTTTAAATCAACATCACAATAAGATTCAGATAATGCAATACGTATATAAGAGTCGAACATCAAGCCATAGCTGTAACTTGAGAAATTATTGGGTCAAGGCACTTCCTTCTGTCAGAAAATGGCTCTATGTGAGTAGAGTTACAGTCATGAAAAAAGCAAAATGAAGTTAACCTGTTTCCTTTTTAGCTGTGCAATATTTACAGGGTTTACTTGAGGTATGTTAGCCATTTAGGTAGCTCTGCAAATGTGAAATATTAAGTGTCACTTTGTTAAGGACTGATGAGAAGGGCAACAGTGTGAATTGGTGACTACATTCTATGACTAGATACACCAAAAGGAGTTTATGCAGTGACTTTAATCAAACCACAAAATTTCAAACATCTCTAGTTTTCCACATAAGAAGCTACTGAAGATGAGTAACAAAGAGTGTAGTAAATATTTACAAATGATTCTCCTGTTGAGACTACTTTGCAATAATTATCTGACTTTTATGCACAGTAACACATGTGAGAGCTCCTCATTTTCAGCCATGGCTGTTAAATCACTTTACCATATCTACCATTTAATATCTATAGCTACTACAATTCTTCTGCCCAAATGGAAAAGACCCTACCAATGTGTACTACTTGTGAGTAACATATTGTCTGGTAGAGTTATCTCTTTCAACTAACCTGATATCTGTCTATTGAAAGGCATGAAAGAGAAAAAAAGATGGTTAAACGAGTTTAAAGATTAATACTAAATAATAATTTCTGGAAAGGAAAGTAGAGTTCAACCCTTATCGTAACTATTACAGCATACATTCCAGATCTTGATAATTGCTACAGCTTTCTGAAAAGTTGGTGTTTATTAAGTGGGCTGAAAAACTGATAAACACGTTTTGCACAAGTGTTAGTAGTAGCTAAAAGCTACCTTAGAATTTTCTTCAATTTTAATTCCATTCCAATCTGCCTTTTTCTATCCCCTCCTAGACTGCTAAATTTTTCATTAAGTCTGTAGCTTTTCAGTCCCATTATTTCTGCCTGATGTATGTGTACTCCAGGGACTTCTCTGAAATAGGATTAGATTGGCTGCTACTCAAACTACTGAAACCACACCATGCTAACCACATTGACCACAAAGCTAACAAGAAAGGATTTATCTAAAGGCACCCCTTGTTAACTCTCATTAAGAATGGATGTGTTAGTTTGTTCTTTGCCTCTTTCTTTTTGCCTTTTTTCCACCTCCTTGAGCTCACGTGCTGGATATAACTAATTGTCTGGATTCGTAGGTGAATTCACCTCCAGAGAAGTTGTAGGTGCCCCATACCTGGAGGTGTTCAAGGCCAGGCTGGGTGGGGATTTGATCAGCCTGGTCTAGTGAGAGGTGTCCTTGCCCATGGCAGGGTGGTCGTAAATCAATGATTTTTAAGGACCCTTCCAACCCAAATCATTCTATGATTCTATGATTCTGTGATTCTGTCTAGCGTGTGGAGTTACGGAGATGTGAATAGGTGGGCATACTGCTCTGCAGTGAGTGTTTCTGCTCCCAACCTCATGCGATGGCCCTGCTCTTGTCCCACGGCCCCCTGCTCTGCTACATCCCCTGTGCTCACACAGACCAGGGTGCGAGCAGGTACACAGGGTGCAGTCACCCTGGTGCAGTCACATGGTACAACTGGATGGCTTCAGCAAGATGTTTCTCTCCCTAACTTTTATTCCTGTTTCTTCACTTACTCATTTTTATCTAAAGCCTGGAAGATTTCTAAAGGGACAACTGGGTTTAATGATCTTAATGATCTTTTCCAACCTGAAATATTCTATGATCCAATGATGGTAGTTTTGCAACGTGATGATCTGCTGTGATAAAGTTGTTGCCTCCTCTCACTAGACAAAAGATACTAAAACCAAGTAAACTTTATGAATGATCCAATAGTCCAAATCATCATATTGCAAGTTAGGTAGTGCCTTTGATTGCTAATGAATTAGAGGAAACACAGTGGATGTATTCGTTGATCTCAGTGGAAACATTTATATTTATTGAAGACACAGCAGTATTAAGATGACAGAGCACATTTTACCCTTCTGTTCTATAAAGGAGATGCTTTTAAAATAGAATAGTTTTTGCACTGCATCCTTCTTTCTTCTACATTTTTCCTTTAATGAAGAAATATGTAGCTATTATTTTTAATGAATGTCTGTCAGCTAGGTATCCTGTATAGATATTTCTACTGTTTTTACAGATCTTCCTCAAATAGTGTGGCACTTCAAGTAGTGTGGCAACATTTTGTAGCTACGATGTGTTTATGATTGTGTTCATCTATACAGCTGGTATTGTGTTTCAGAAAATTTATAACTTTTATGCATCTATTTATTTTCTGTGACAGAAAAATAAATCATCAAAGTAACAGGTTTGCGGTACAGTTCAACCTTTGGAACAGCTAATGTAACTAAGATTAGAACATGCCTCGCATTTAAATAAATGAATAAAAACTGTCATTTTTTTTTTCTTTCTGATATAATGTTTTTCCTTTCCTTTTTGTTTTCCTTTTCCTTAGGATGCTCTTTGATATTTTCTATGTTGGGTTTTGTGGCTGGGGGTCACTGTTGTGCGGGCTATGGCTCCTCACTCAGTGGCCAGCCCTGGTTCTGTCTCTGACCCCAACTCTCAGGATTCAGGATTCCTCTGATGGTGTCTCTAGTTCCTCAAAGTTTTCACTGACTCTGCAGAGTCCATGTGATCAAGCTTCAGACGTGTTCCTTTCCTGCTACAGTGCTGGCTTTCCCTTTGGGCAGAAAGTGCTGACTCTGGCTCGATTAAGTCTCTGTATCACGATCCCTAAGGAGCTCTTTGTCAGCTCCTTGTCACCAGCTGCAGAGACGCTTCTAGCTATGATGCCTGTTCCTCCCTATAGTCCTCAGTAACATTAATGCTCTCCTTTAGGCAGACTGGCCTTTCAGATTTCCTCTGAAGCAGCTATAGCTTCCAGATATAGGAACGTCATGATTACTGATCAGTACTACTCTTGCAATTCTTACGAAACAAATGCATGTGTGACAATGCTGAGAGATACAGTATAGAAGTTAAATTAAAAAAGAATCGTGATCTTCAAAAATTAAGTTTTTGTGTGATTCTTGAGTTTGATTAAGGTACCTCAGTCTTTGACAGATGCAGGGGAACTCTGAAAGCAGATATTTAGAAACATCAAACTATAATCTCAAAGAACCTGACCGCCTTTTATACAATTATCACTTTACGTGATTCCGACAATTTAAATTTACAACCCCTTTAAAATCCTTTTAGTCTCTAAGGTTGCTTGACTTTTTAAGTGATCTTATTGTACTGGAAATAACCAAACCCTAAAAATTTTTAGTATCTCTTTGAAGGAAAACCTAATTGCCTTAGAACTTTTTGATCATTGACTACATGTTAACTGTCAGGGTTTTATGTTGTTTGCTTTCCTCATTTAGTTTTCTTTATAAGTAGAAGAAGAAAACTTATTTTTCAGGAAACTGTGATAGTTAAAATACTTTCTTCCAAAAACTATTCTGGTTTTCATAATGAATAGAAGTCCAGGAAAAGATAGCTGTTTCTGCAGAGGTTATGTTTTATTCATACTGTAACTGTATTTTGCATACCAGGTCACACATAAAAGTTCCTTACAAATTTGAGCTCTCAACCATGTAATCTCTGTAGGAGGAAAGTTGTTAAAAACAAACTTGCTTTTACTGGCACTTATGATTTGAAATCAACTTCCTTTTATGATTAATAATGAATTGCCCCTTAGAAACTGTGTTATATGTTGCCTGTTTTGTGATAAGGGCTATATCAAGATGTTGACTGATAGCCTTTGTCAGTGGATATAGTCCCAATCCTAAAGTTTTAACAAGTTTCTCAGTTTGTTTTGTTTAAGAACCCATTCAGTTTGTTCTGGTTCATTTTTGAGGGATTCCCCCCTTCCCTCCCCCCCGCCTCCGTCTTTCAAAATGCTTCTAGTTTGAAACAAATGCCAGCTGGGAAAAAAATAAACAAACAAACAAAAAAATTTGAAATGTGTAAGAAATAAAAAATCTAATATTTTGACTTTTTAAAAAATTCCTTATTAGTATAGTTTAAGCATTCTCAGATTTCATTTCAAGCTTATACTTTGTTTTGTCTACCAAAGTTTGCGTTTAAAAATCCTAATCTGAGCAATTATGTAGATGCAAATCCAAATTAGTAATATTCATCCAAATTAGTAATTTTGATTGATGAGACTTTGGGAAGACACAATTATTGGTGCTTTCAGAATCGGGTATTTAGCTGATGCAGTTAAAAAGCTTAACTGAATATCTATTTATGTAATATTATTCCTTTAAAAAAAAGCAAAGCATATGAAAACACTGTATGTTTCAAGTGGAAACAGTGAAATTTTTAAGGTAAAATTGACTTATGTTTGTTTTGTGCTTTTTTTTGTGTTTTTCTTTAACCAAAGCACAAGAATTCTGTTGAAAGATAAGAGAAATTCTCCAATAACAGATTTTTAACATTCTCTTCAAAATAATGGGATGCATAAGCTTTCAGATTTAGGGAGTGTATGCGCTGAGGATATAAATGACTCAGGGGCATCCATTTTTCTGTAATGGTCTTGATTTATGACTAAGAAAACCATAAATTAAAATTATACCAATGTGATGAACTATCAGAAAGACAGCCATAATCATCATCAGCCTTAAGCACAGTGTTTGGTGAACTGATAAAAATTGGGAACCCCACATCGACAATGAGCTTCCCTTCAGGCAGCCATATCTCAAAAAAGCTTTGAATCAGTATTTGATTTCTCTTCTTTTCTAGGATTCTTGTAAATTATGTATCTAATCCTGAAGGAAACTATCAACACTGACATTACCCAATTCTTTTTGGAAGTGACAGATTCAAATTGCAGAAGTTCCCTTTCTTGTGACATGGTAAAAGAAAATTATTCAAGAAGCTTCTGATGTTTTCTCTAACTGCATGAAGCAAATAAGTTTCAAGCTTTGCTGTAAGCCACTATATTTCATTAAAGAAGCCAGAGACCCTCTTTTTTTTCCTGTGGTAGCTATTATATAATTGATAGATACTTTCAGATTGCTGAAGTTTATGGGAAATATAGGCATAAAGCTAAGGATTGGCTTTGGAATGGTTAACTGAGATCTGCATCTCCAGAGGCTATTGCAGCAAGGAACTCCTAGACTTGTGATGTAATCTATCTGTCCTCTTCTCCAGTCCTACAACCTGACCTTGTTAGCAGAACTGTGACTTCACTTCTTAGAGTAGCTGGAGAGAGTCCAGCTGCAAGCACGTATAATGATCAACCATCTAAAAGTATGCCTGTAGGGAAAGAGTGAGCAAACGAGGATTGTTTAGTCTGGAGAAGACTGAACTGAAGGGAATTATGTTAATCTCTTTCAATACAGAAAAAGATTATTCAGGAAAAGAACAAACTCTTAGTCATAGTTAATTTGGCTATTAGAAGCCATGGATTTGAATTACTGTAAAATAGATTTAATGCAGACATGCTAGAAGATTCTAATGATGAGGATAATTAAGCAATGGACTGCCTTGCCTGGGAGGCTGAGCAATCTCCAACACTATGAGCTGGGTTGGAGTAGGTGAACTGTACAGACTGATTTGGCACAGATGATTCAGAATCGGGGGGTCAGAAATACTCTCAAAATCTCCTTCACCCTTCATTTCTTAAGTTTTCTGGCTTTTGTTAATTTGTTTTGTTTGTTTTGCTAGTGTTCCCCTCAAAGGTAGATTTCCTGTACGCCTTGGGTAAATGTTGGAACGGATACAAGCAGCTGGACTCCTACACTCTAGGTTTCCTGAGTTAATGCAAGAATGTGTATGTCTTTAGCAAGATCTCTAGAAGAATGCTATGACAGATATACTAGCTTACGATCTTGGTTACTTATTTAGAATCCTGTGTTGCTTCAGTTTATGCATCACAGTAGGTAATGACAGATTTTCTGTTAATCCTTGGAGACCTTTCAATTCACATACAGGGCTCCAGATTGGAAGTTTTTTACATGAGAGCTGCTTAATGCTTCCCAAACTTATCTGTGTTTCTTTATGTCTATGTGGAAAAGAGTTTACTACTATTACAGTGGTGACTTACTGAGACCTTCTTTCCCCACCATTTCTCAGAGAAACATTTTCCCTGTAACCAAAAGCAGTACAACTCCACCCATAACAATATTTAAAATGCAGTATTAATTAGCCAAGAAGTAGGAAAAGTATGATCATCAGCATATTTTATTTAGTTTATTTGTATAAATATAAAAATTTGTTTCTTAAGTAAGTATTCTATAAAACTGCAAAAGGCAGTCTAAAACATTTACCCGTCATGAGAAAACATTGAAATTTTTCTATTTATCTGGCCTATTTATGATCTGAATTTTTTATTTGTGCTTACAATATTTTATACCTGAAATCTGCTCTAGCACTGTAGAAAACAGCTAAAGGGATCTCAAGAGACTATCTAGCCCTTGCATAAAGTTAGCATCTTATATACTTATGTTACTCAAGGATGAAGACTACAGACTCTGAAGGTATTCTGTTGTATTTTTAACTACCCTTATCACTCTGAAGTGTCCTATAAATACCTGACTTTATTCCTCATTGCTTTAATTTAAGTCCATTGCTTCTTATTTTATTTAGTATACATTGAGTACATCCTCATCCTTTTCATGTATTTGAAGACTCTTGTTTTACGGCCTAGGCTGTGTTATTTCTTTGGGCTATACAACCTGAATTGTTCACTTTAGTCACATGCATCATGTTTTCCTAGAACGCTTTTGATGTTTGCTGATTTCCTCTGGTCTCCCTATTTGATTCTCCTTCAAACTGAAACATGATGGTCCAGCCTTCACAAAGTGCTCTGGCTGAAGTCTCACTACTTCAGAGTTCAGGAGAAGCACCATTTCACGTATTCATGGGTGCAGACTAGAGAGGAATGATTATTTTATCTGTCTGCACTTCTCAGGATGGCATTTGTCCCTTTTGCAACAGTATAACATTGGTTCAACATATTATAATCCACTAAAGCCTTGAGATCTCTTCTTCTGAAAACCTGCTATCTCTGTCCTCTCTGATGCATAATGTGCTATCTGTGAGTTGCCCTTGTTAAACTGCATGCTCCTTTTTTCAGACTCTCTGCAGTATCATTTGAAATAAGTGTCCCGACCTTCAGCATATCTTCAACATTTCCCAGGGTTATACATGCTCAGATTTGATCACTATATACTTGCTTTTATCATCCAAACTGCATTGAGTGGTTATTACAAGTATTGAATAATAGCAGACTAAGAATAGACCTTTCCAGGCCCCACCCTTTACCATCCCTTCCATTCTGACAATGAATCAATGACAAATTTTATCTTCCCACAGCCTTCTGGTATACTTTGCACCTAGCCCTTAGGAACTAGATCTGTTTCAATAGGTTGCTTATGACTGAGAGTGTAATTTGAGATCTTTCTAATGTTAAGATAATTGACACCTAGCTGTTTGCCTCTCATCCATGATGCCTGTTACCCTCTCACTGAAGGAAACGTGACAGCCCATTGTTGACTGATCCCTTTTGGCTGTTTTTTGTCTTGGTTTGGGTTTTTTTTGTTTGTTTTGTTTTCTCTGTGTTTTCGAAGTGTGTTTATTTCTTTCCGGATTTTTCAGAGAATCCAAATGAAACTGAATGATTGATAATTCCCTGGCTTCTTCTTTTCCCCCCTTTTCTAGGCATAAACATTAGGCTTCCCATTTGCAACTTCTCCGTACTTTACCATAAAGTCTCGAGAGCTTTCTGTATCCTGTCAGTTCTTTGAGCCTAGTAGAATAAATCTCAATATGTTCATTCCATATGAAAACCCTAGACTTCCTGAAGTACTCTCATTTTCAACATGTTCATCTTTCTTTCCTTAATAACAAGGGGTTTTTTTTTATTTTTTTTTTCTGACTAAATGTGCTGTGTGGTATTTTCTCTAGCTTAAACTTCTTCCACATGCTTGTTTTGTGCCTGCCAGATCACTGTCTCTCCACAGAATTCTCAATTTAATTATTGACTCTTCATTCTAAGCAGCAGCATAGACTTGGCAGAGACACCTCTTCCCCTGCTGCTGAAAATCTCAGTGTAAAACACAGTCTATTTTCTGCCAGTTCTGAACTAGTTCGGGCTTTCAGACTTTTTATATGTGATTTTGTTACCTGTCTGGAGCTGTGTTTAAAGGGCCAGTGTGATTTTCTTTTATTTATATAGCACTGAAATTTCATATTTATTATCATGGACCAATCTGACTGTTCACTAAGAGAAGCTGGCAAAGAAGATATGAGCTATTGTAGTGGAAAACCACCTTAAAGTATTGTCAAAACTTACATCTCAGTGCTTAGGATTTTGCAGTGCTTCAGAGTAGAATGTACTACACATATTAACAGCTTTTTTTCCTAAAACCAGGCTGGATAAATATGTCAGGAATGGTTTAGGTATAGTGCCTCTTTTTTCTTGAGACAGGAAAATAAACCTGATTCCTACGTTTCAACTGAGTTTGTCTGTTCCTCTGTCACAGTCAATTAAGGTATAAGGTTGCTGAGGTGAGGACAACTTTGTTCAAAATTTCAAGTGTTTCACTTTGCTGAAACACTGTTTAGAAACTGAGAAACACAGGATCACAAGGTATTCTGACTCTGTTTTCTGTTATTCTTTGACAGGTCAGTGATGAAGTTACTGCCTTTGTCCTTTTGTACTGTTCTGTCTTGCTGCCACTTATACAGCAACGGAAAGCTCAGGAAATATATGTAAAATTGCCCTGCTCTACTCTTTCAGTTTCCTCATTAAAAATCTTTTTGCTACTATTTCCTTAAAAAGAACCTCTTTGGAGGTATGCTCTGGCTGCTGACTATCATGTAGTTCAGTGTTGCCTTATTGTGTTTAGGATGTCTTTTTCTGTATTCTGCTGATACTCTTTTCTCCATATTATGGTTTGATTGTGAATTCTTTAGGACTGAGAGACCATATTTTTTTCTTGCAGATTTGTTTATCCCATAGTGCACCTGAGGTCTTGGTATGTGAGCAGTGTGAGAATAAAAGGAATTTGTTATTTGTGTGTTGGTATTATTTTGTAGAAAAGGTTGTGCAGGTTGAAATTTAGAGGCATGAATTCTTCAGTTTCTTATGCACAACGTCTTTTGCACTCATCAAGAGATAGGAAGTAGATAAATCACTAAAAATAATGGGGTAGGATTAAAACTCAACCAAACCCATCAACATATTTTTTTCATGCTGAACTGAGTTTTTTTACGATTGGCTAATATCTAGTTTTAAAATAATGAAATAGATAACAAAAAAGTGACAGGTCATGTCCTTAAGTAATATTAAATATATGTGTGTGTCATGCCCTTGTTAGCATAACTCCACTGAAGTTACTGGACTGATTTAAATCTGCTGAAGGTTTAGCTCAGTAAATTTTCTTGTTGCCCATCATGTAGGTGTCTGGGGAGAGCAGATTCTTGTTTTGATAGAGAAACTCACCTTTAAATCAATAAAATGATTAAAAGCATGTAATGCTTAATATTTTTTCATTAAACAATGGGACTCATTAAGTGAATTAGTCTTAAAGCTAAAGAAAATAATCTCTTGAAGTCAAACAGCAGCTGTGTTTAACCTCTTATGTTCCTTCTACTTAGTGCGGAGTGGGGGAGAACCTGCGCACCACTGGGAACAAAAGACATCTGACACAGATTGGAGGGAAATATAGTAGCTATGGAGCACCAGACTTGGGTCAGGCCAGCTCAAACTTTAACTTAGATTCCTGTAAATAAAGGCAACAGATTTGGGAGAGAGAATGTTTGCTATGGGTATGAAAAGCTTCATCAAGAAATGCAACTAGTCCTTTAAACTAGTGATTGCATGGACCTTGGGCAGAACTGAGAAGATTCTCCATGCACAAGGAAAGTGTCATGAAAAAACACTTTGCCAGAACTAGGCTCCTTTACTTTTCTGAAAGCATGAAATTTTTTGAAGTATGCTTGCAGGCTATTTCTGCATGATCAACTGCAGGAAGAAAAAAGCACATCTAAGCCTTACCTGTCTTAGTACTAGAGCTGGTCAAAACCTATCGCTCAACACAAAAGGGCAATGGTTGAAGGTTTCCTCTCAAAACAGCACTTAAAGAAAAATCTAAATCTGACAAGGTGGTCTTTTTAATTTGAAGTCTTTTGAACAAGCTTAATTATAAGAGAAGTTATGACACGGTATGCTTTTGGTAGCATATAATGACTTCAATTCCTCCGTGTACATCATAGGTTGTATATAAATATGCTCATTAAAATCTCTCCAAGTGCATGTCAGGTACATGTAAGGGCAGTGAGGACCTCTAGGTAAGGATATAGTAGAGATTATCTATGTGATAATGGTCTGCATAAAGAATAACTTTGGAAGTCTGATTTGCAGTGTGATCTATTGTTGGTAATTATTTAGTTTCACAATATACATAATAGACTATGCAAAACACTTCCAAAAAATCTGGTCTGCTGATGTCATCTTGAATAGGGTATTTCTGTGTCATAAAGTTATTAATGAAATAATTGTCGTGGGTCTTTTTGTTTGTTTGGATTTTTTGTTTTGGTTTGGTTTTTTGGTCTCATTTGTAAATAAAGAGACTGACTCCAGAAACAGGTGTTTAAAAATTAATTGTGATTCATGCTTCCAAGAAAGAAAAAAAGATAATCTTGCTTATATTGAATAGAAGTGCTTATTAGATTGCTGTAAAACTCCATCTGACAGTCGCACAGTGTAGTAACAGTAGCTGTTTACTTGATGACTTGCTCATCAATGGCAGTTTGCACCATTACATCTGAGACAAAATTTTGTTTTCCAGGTATTTAATGCAAATTATAAAATTTATTTTTTGGCAAATTGAAAAAGAGAATATATTGCAGCTCCTCTTACCCTTTTACAAAGAGTCTGTTAGGGTCAGCACTTAAGTAGCCCATAGGTGCCAGCAAAACCACAGGCAGATAAAAGTAGAAGAAAAAGTAAAAAAAAGTAAAATAAACAGATCCCAAACCATTAAAAGGCTAGCATTTTAAGACTGGGGTTTAAAGTCTGTGTAGCACTAATAAAGACTGTCTGTAGATTACGATACAGTATTACAATGATTCCCTGTCTAAGGTTTCCAAAATATGCTCCTTGAGGTAATATTCAGCAGTCATGAATTACATGACTTACATAGTGAGGTTGGTTTCACTGAGGTAAAATTACAGTCTCAGCACACTAAATAACATACTTCCAGTGATAAAGCAAGGCTAGTAGTTAAGCTTTTCTGTTTATCAGCATAAGAAGGGTTGAGGGAGGTCATTCTCCCCCTCTACTCTACACTGGTGAGGCTACAACTGGAATACTGCATCCAGTTCTGGGCTCTCCAATTCAAGAGGGACAGGGAACTACTGGAGAGTCTAACGTAGGGCAACTAAGATGATTAAGGGATTAAAGCACCTTCCTGACAAGGAAAGGCTCAAAAAGCTGTGGCTCTTTAGCCTCGAGAAGAGAAGACTCAAGGGAGACCTCATTTATGTTAACAAGTTCCTAAAGGGTGGGTTGAAGGATGATGGAGCTCGACTCTTTTCAATGGTAGGACAATGGGCAACGGCATAAACTGGAACACAGGTAGTTCCACTCAAACATGAGGAAGAACTTCTTTATGGTGAGGGTGACGGAGCACTGGATCAGGCTGCCGAGGGAGGTTGTGGAGTCCCCTTCTTTGGAGATTTTCAAGACCCGCCTGGATGCAGTCCTGAGTGATGTGCTCTAGGCAATCCTGCTTTGGCAGGGGAGTTGGACTAGATGATCTTTAGAGGTCTCTTCCAACTCTGACAATTCCATGAATCCGCGAATATTTGCTTACACCGTTCCTTTCTGCTTGTATGTATTATTACTTCAGAGCATCCTTCCCTTTAATTACTTTACCCTAGCTGAGAATCACTTGTTATAATGGCCAGAACATTAAAAATACATTCTCTTAGTTTTAGTTCTGCCAGAGATTTGTAATATTGTATTTCTGGGAAAGTGGAGATGACAAGAAAGATTTTGCCATCCTGAGGAAGTACAGATTTATTATGATGTTTCTGGTATTCTTTGAAAAAATATTGGTCAGTTTTAAAAGTAAAAAATGTTTTAATCAAGCTTTCTAAATCATAAAATGTAACCACTTGGCAAGAAAAACCTTCCAGATCTCAGAGATGGAGATCAGTTATACCCCTGCTTAAACTTCTTACCCACATTTTAAACTTAAGCATCTCCACTGCTCCTGCACCACAGCTTCCCTCCATCCAATTGCAAAGTTGAGGTTCAAGCAAGTTAAATAATTTGCCCAAGGTCACTGAGACCTACAGGCCAACTCTAAGCTTTGAGACAATAGTAGTTTAACTATTCTATAGCACTGCTTTCAAATAATATGAATATTGCCTTTTTCCCTGTAGTCATAGATATTTTAAATCATACATGCATAAGAATAAGGATACACACATGCATGTAAATAAGTATTCAAATTTAAATGACAGTAAATTTAACTGTCTTTGTTTTCCTTCAGGGAATCTATGAGATAGTGATGGTAAGTGGTGTGCATAGGAGGAAATTGGGGCAGGTGGATTCACAATTAGGAGAAATCAGCTTCCATCTGGGCTGTAACAACCTGTTCTGTTCCTAAAGAAAAAGAGAAACAAGGATTTTCCTTGTAGTATTTCAGACTAGGCCTTTAATGGTCATTGCGTCTGATCAAGCTTCTCAGACTCCTCTTCACACTGATATTCAACTGTATTAATTTTCAACCGGTATGTGATAAAACCAAAGATGATCCCATGCTCTTTGCAAACCTCTAGGAATGTCTATGCCTGAAATTCCAGAAAATGACATCTCAGTTGTTAGGAAAACATCTGTATAGGGAGAATGAGGTAAATCATTTACAGCAGCTATGACAAATTTGGTAATGATAATGATTTTATACTGCCACTGAAAATCTGGATTCATTCTTGTTTTGTTCTATTTTGTTTCTTATTTAAAACTCTATTTTCTGTCCTTGACTGTTTCCTTCCTGCACATGATTGCTTAAATATTTGTAAGTTTAGCATGTAAGTGTATCCAGCTTTTCTCTAGAGGGATAAAATCTGTCTGGCAGGCTGAATGCAATGATCATTATATTTAGGCTCATAACAAATTCACTTTAGTTAAACCAGTTTCAGTTTAATTTTGGTTTTTGATGGTTCAGATGACTTGCTTGGACAGGGTACATTAAAGATTTGAACTTTAACTGTGAGAATAGATGCATTAGACAATTTTAAAAGTTAAATATTAGACTAAATTGCCTTAATTCACTCACTTGCTATGATCCTCTGATTAACCTTTTTGTCAGAAGAGAAACACTTCCAGGAACTAGGGACAAAAATAAGAACAACTCTTAGTGACAGCTGGAGGAGATATTTCAGTTCTTTTTCATTTTTATAGCTAAGAATCAGAATATCTATTAAAAGAAGTATGAATTTGTAATGTAATGAATTTTGTAATTTGTAATGAATTTTGTAATTTGAATATGTAAGAGCCTTGCTGCTTCTGAAAGTCTTGGCTAACTAGCTACAAAATAAGACGTTTGTCTACTCCCACGACTCTGGTAGAATGCACTGCTTGCAGTCCTCTGTCTAGATCTTGTATAATTCCATTCATTACAATAATAATATTAAACATATTTTTCATTATTTTTACTAAATATCTAACTCTGAGATAAGATTTCAAAAATGAAAATTCCTGCAAGTGATAATATAACATAATCAGAAACATTAAAATACTATCCACCAATGTCCTCAGTAAGTGATAATTTTTTCCATGATCATTAAGAATGGAAAACAGAGTGATTTTGTACACATAAATGGTTCAGAAATTATATGTGACCTATTAACAGCATTTTTGATCGGTCTCCTCTGGTTGCTGAGGGCATTGCTAAATGAATGAGTTGCTTGATTATTGGAAGAAAATAGGTGCCAGGAATGTGAATGTGCTACTTGTACTGTGTCATGTAAATCTCATCTTGTTTTAGCCCAGTCCTCACATCATTAATTTTTAGCTTTATTGTTAGATATTAAAGGAAATTTTGTTTGTAATGTTCATGAAGGATAGAGGTGTTTACTTGGTTTTGATATGAAATGACATTTTGTCTGTATTTTAATGGCTTAGTGAACTGTGAATCTTAGTGCTGGAAATTAAAGCAAATTGCAGCTCCGTCAGGCACATATCTCATACAGAGATGATTTTTATGTCTATTTAAATAGCAATGAAGCCATTCTTTTTTTGTATCATGATGCGTTTCATAGAAAATGAGTACATGTCTTATAGACATGCTGTCATACCCTTTTTGATGTTTTCACCCCGGTAAGTATTGGAATAGTAGAAAATGGAACCTCATCTTAGGGGAATGCGAGGTATTTCATGATAGCACATCAATCTATCAGACACTTTCCAAATTCAGAGAAGCTACTCAAATAAAATTAATAATAATGTTTAAACTATTATTAATAATAGATGCAGAGCTAGGCTATTCCAGTCCATCTAACCTAGGTAATGAATTCAGAAACACTTAACAATGAACTTTGTCTTGTCATGTATCATACTGTAGTGAAGAGCAGCTATAAAATGTCATATAAAAATGAAGTTGACAAAATAAGTCTTGTAGAAACTACGTTTACATAAGGCTACTTAATAATCTGAGACTCACCCAGCCTTAGCAGAGTCTGAGCAGTATAAAGAATGCTGCAGATCCAGATATTTTGATCACTAAGGGCTGAAGAGATGTTGAACTTTTTAATTCTTTTTCAATGTCAAAATCACCTTCTTTCTCTTTCTTTTGTCTGGCTTTGGCTTCTTTGTCAGTTTTCTTCCCCCATGAGAATTTTGTTTAAAATCATGTGCCTAAAGTTAAGCTCCCCTGAAGTTAGTTTTGTGACATTTGAACTTCTAGATCACTTTGGGGGAGGTTTCTCAAAGTATTTAGATTGTGAAAACTGCAGATGGAAGCATAGTGGGATTTTCAAAAGCACTTAAACATGTAAGGCACTTAGGTCCCATTTAAAGTAATTAGCTGGATTGAACAAGTTCCCCTTGACACTTTTGAAAATTCCACTGCTAAATGTTTATGTCTACATAAAAAGATATGATTGTCAAAAGAGGCTGAGCATCCAGCAACTCCCCTTAATGTTTATGACTATTACAGGTTTTCAGCAGTTCTGAAAATTAGACAATGTTCCTGGACCTATGTTCCCAAATGATCCTCCTTCGCTTTCTTCTTTCTTAACAGTTTCGACTATCAGTTATTGTCTAAAGTTAATCTCAGAGAAGAAGTGTGATCAATATAACCTATAACCTAAGGATAGAAAAATATTGACACAGGTGAATCTTCTGCACAGATTTGAGAAGCCATTTCCTTTGGTATATACATTCAGTCACTCAAAAAACTGATAGAGCTTTAAGACCATTGTTGTAATTATGTCTTATATGGGATTTCCTTATTACATTTATATTATGCAAAATAATAGATAAAAAATACATACAGGCAAAGACTGCTGCAGGTTATAGGTAGCAGGTAAATTAACGAGATGACCAGACGTAGCACAAATTTTCAGTCTTTAATTGCTATATATACGGATACCCTTTAGCAGACCTATTTGCATGTAATAGAAGCAAACAACACTCACTCTGAGGTATAGTTTCCCCTGCCCTTTACTCTACCTCTATTACAGTAGCTTCTAAGTAACAGTCTGAGGGTGTACACACATTAGCATTTTGGTTTCAATCAAGAGTTTGCTTTTGAAATGAATCTGCCAATTATTCCCACTTAGCACACCTTCTCATTGTGGAGTGGGTCTCCGGCTATGTGAAATGGATTGCTTTTGGCTGAAATGAAATCAGAAGATGGTTTCCAGAAGGACATAAAACCTTCTTTAATCATCACAGGGTGTTCAGCCCACTGAACTATGTCAAAATTAGTTCAATATAACCTTCCTTCCAAGACTCAGATTTAAAATGCTAACCGAAGTGAACATCAAGTCCTCAAAGCCAACACCTTTTCTCCACTCTTGATAAGACTGACTCTTATCATGCGATGTTGCTTGTTAAGGTAGCTATAAACTGAGTTGTCAAGATTGTTGTATTAATGGTAGAATCTTATCTTTGCACCCACTTCCAGAGGTAAAATCCTACAATGCCAGAATTCTCTCAGATTTGCAACTATCTTAAAGGGGATCTCCGATTTCAAACACTGGCCAACATTATTTGGGAATATTTCTTCTTGTTCTTGTTAGAAAGAAAATTAAATAAAGAATCATGAGTGAGACCTCATTTTTGTTAAGTGCTTTTTCAGAAATGTAGGCCAACGTAAATGCAACCATGTACTTTGCCTAAAAAAGTAATCCAGGCAAGACAGATTGAAAGACATAATTTGTATACCTTGTAAAATGCACCTGCACCAGCCTTTCATTCTGGTTATTCTCTACATTGATTTAATATTTTTTTTATGCTTTAAGAGTCCATTCTTGTTTGAATCACTTCATCACTAACAGCTATTAATGCTAATATTCAAAATTATTTTTTTTTAAATAGAAGATTCAATTGTGTTTAGACTGTGAGTTTTCCAACATTCATAGCCCTGTATTGCCATCCTGGAAATTATGTCTTGTGTTGTTTATATGTCAGATATACTACAATGAAAATAATAATATGAATCTTTACCAGTGACCTTCAGAAATAGGAATTTATTGTCAGTTGTTGCCCCGGGATGTGTAACCTGAGGCACTCTAATGTATTGCCAACTAGGAATTTTTTAATCATGTTTTTAGCCAATTAAATCACCATCAAGACAAAAATATGCAAAATCATAAGTAGCTATACAATAAAAGGATATTTTTTTATTTTTTCTTCTATTAAGGTAGAAACTCTGAAAGACACAAAAGAATTCTGTGTACCTACCTAAGCCATGGATTCACAACACAGTAAATGTGGCTTTAGAATGCTTAATGCCAGATAAGAAACACTGTAGCCTCATGGTATTAAATGCTGATCTGGTATAAACTCACTTAGCTAGTTCAAATGTTTTAAAAATATTGAACACCTTAGCTTTATCCTGTCAGGCTGTCTGCCAGATGAGGTATTGCCTGTCCACACCATTCTAAGTGTATGCTGGATCAGGTGTTGTGGGCTCTCCTGGTGATTCTGTATTGTGTGCTATAATCTGGCAAATATGCAGTACTGTTCTTTTTGAGTCATCCCAAACTTATCCACAGATCTGGATTAATGACCATGACCTCCTGTTGCCCCCATTATCATTGTATCTGACTAAATCACAAACTTTGATGTATTTATTCTCCTAACAACACTGTGAAGGAGAATATGTCTTTGCTATCACAATGATTTCATCATAACATGTTTTCTCTCTTGTCTAGGAGATGAAACAGTAGGGGTTATGCAGGCTTTGAGAATTTCAGTGATTAAAACCAGGAGATTGTAACAGAGGTGATTTTTTTTTAGTGTGTCAAGTGCTCTGCTAGGGCTCTATCAAAGATGTTTCATGCAACTGGGTTGTTCTTATGGTTTTTAGGAAGCTAATTACTTAAATGATTTCCTTTCATATAGTCACCAAATGTTGCATTTTGTGTAATTATCACAGTCCTTTATATAACATATGGTTAACTTCTGTAGGTTCAAGACTGATGCAAACCCCACTGAAGTCCTTGAGTCACTCTAGGGATTCACAGAGCTGATCGTATGAGCAAGTTTCGTGTCTCCTTCTTTTTATGTGGTGCCTTGTTTGACCCTTTGAGTGGTGAATAACAGTGAAGTTCTACACTGTGCAGAAGAGTGAACAGAGGAGACAAAAAGCCTGGCTGCTTGTTGCTGCCTTATTCACCCTGTGTGGTGCTGTAACTGGTGCTCTGGTTGTCTGAGGAAGGCAAATGAGGCTGACAATATTATGAAGTGATTTTTTTTTTCTCAAATCTGTTTCAAAATTGCTGGAAAAAAAAACTGTGGAGACCAAAATTATCCCTCTTGTTAAGTTGTCCTCATTCTGTCCTCCTCCAGAAGGAACTGAAAACATTCCTGATGCCTGAAGTTTTTTTACTGCTGTTCACTTATAAATAAAGCCTCCAAATTTATCAAAAGTGCTAAGTACTTAATAAGCAAGAGCAAGGCCTTTGTCCCTGAGTGCTTACCACCTCATAAGGCGGAGCATGGAGAGCAACACAAAGTAATTCTGGTGCCTGCAAATGGCTCTTTGCTTGGTGCTCTGCTGTGGTTCACTCAGCATGACCTGTGGCAGAACATAGTTTTGGTGGGCTAAGGAGAGCTGGGACCAAATTGAGTGATAATATTAAGCAGGAAACGTTTTAAATCCATGAGTTTCCTATTCAGATTTTATTTGGAGGGTATGCAGGAAGAATAGATAAATTGATGAAAAAAATGTATCATGTTAATGCACTGTCGTGGAGAAATTTATGATTTCCAAAACAAGACAGAATTGTGTGCATCTGTTCTATACTACAAAAAGATTCTTGGACTTTTTAATTTGGGAAGACTGAAATAGTGGTCATGATGTATTTTTCCATTATTATTCAGAAAGCAGTATATATTCATTTTTGACTTCTAGAAATGTAAGCAAAAGGCTCTTATGCATTTCAGGACTTGGAAAGTGGAAAAATATAAAATATCCACATTCATGGAATAGGTGGCATCACGGATCTTTCTTCTGGCACTCTTTGTTCTGCTAGAGCTGATGCAAGGAGATTTTAATCTATTTCTTTATTGTACCAGAAACTCATTTGAAACCCACATAACCTTATTTTGTAATTAAATGTTTGAGAACTATTTTTATTTATATTTACATGTGATTAACTTTTAAAGCACTGTGTACAGGGTTTTTTTGCTTTTAAACTGGCCTGGAGTCAATAAATATCTTTACCAATGTCAATTTGGTCAGCAGCAAAGAGGTAAACAGAAACTAATGACACTCATCAAGCCTGTGGCATGAATGATTTATTGGACACAATCATTTAACACTTTTATAAAGTCAATACAAGGGAAAGAAACAGGTTTCTTATTATGGTTAACTGTATTTGTACTGTCAGCTTGTAGTGATTTATGACAAACCTGTGGCCAGGATTAGGATATTATAAATGGGGGGAAAATAGAAGGCTCATTAATTTTTTATACCCACAGGTAGAAGACATGCAGTGGGCTAATAGACAACACACTCATCCAGCATCTGTCTGCAGCCTGCCCTGTAAAGCCGGGGAAAGAAAGAAAACTGTGAAGGGAGTGCCCTGCTGCTGGCACTGCGAACGCTGTGAGGGGTACCATTACCAGGTGGATGAATTCAACTGTGAACTGTGCCCCATCAATAAGAGACCAAACGCCAACCGTACGGATTGTCAGCTTATCCCTATAATCAAACTGGAGTGGCATTCGCCTTGGGCCATCGTGCCAGTCTTCATTGCTATTCTTGGTATAATTGCCACCACCTTTGTGATTGTGACATTTGTTCGGTACAACGACACACCAATCGTCAGGGCCTCTGGACGGGAGCTCAGTTATGTGCTCTTGACTGGGATTTTTCTCTGTTACTCCATTACTTTTTTAATGATTGCGACTCCTGATACAGTGGTCTGCTCGTTTCGAAGGATCTTTTTAGGACTGGGCATGTGTTTCAGCTATGCCGCCTTGCTTACCAAAACAAACAGAATTCACAGAATATTTGAACAAGGCAAAAAATCTGTCACAGCTCCCAAATTTATTAGTCCAGCTTCCCAGCTAGTGATCACTTTCAGCCTCATATCCATGCAGCTAATTGGAGTCTTCATCTGGTTTGCTATCGATCCACCACATATCATCGTAGACTATGGAGAGCAGAGGACACTTGAACCAGAAAATGCCAGGGGAGTTCTCAAATGTGATATTTCGGATCTTTCTCTCATTTGTTCCCTTGGATACAGTATTCTCTTGATGGTCACATGCACTGTTTATGCTATTAAAACAAGAGGGGTTCCAGAGACCTTCAATGAAGCAAAACCCATTGGATTTACTATGTACACAACCTGCATAATTTGGTTAGCTTTTATTCCAATCTTTTTTGGTACCGCCCAATCAGCAGAGAAGGTAAGCGATGATAAATTTACAAATCAAATACTACTCTTTTTCTATTTTCGTCTTGCATTACTTATAAAACCACAATATTTTCACTCTTCAAAATAAGTAATTCTGAATGATAATTGGAAACAAACTCTCAGTGTTCACAGACAATGAAATATAGGATTCAAAAGTTGGGTTTCCTGTATTTTAACACAAGACACTGAATGTGATTGTGGTGTGGCTGGCATAATAACGTTGACATTTTCTCAATATATGACTGTTTCTTCTAACGTTTATTATTATCCCTCAGTGATGCTCTAGCCTGTTACATGAAGCACTATAAATCTTTGTTGTCATCCACACAACTGGTAGAAATGGTTACATTTCAAAAGCCTAAGATCAACTTACATTTGTCAAAAATAATGAAGAAGAATGCTTGGGCAAAATGAAAATAATTAATTTTCTCTCTGACACATATAACTTAAAAAAAAATAAAAGGAGTGAAAGAAGTGTATGTAAAATCATAAAAGTGTAATTCACTAAGTATTATATCGGAGCAAAAAGATATAATTTTCCTGATCTTTTAATGAGAAATTAAATGTTGCACACTTGAATATATGTTATTCCTTGTTGAATTGTCAGGGACCTTTCCTGATATCAGTCACGGTGAGCAGTACAAAACATGTCACAGGTCACAGGCAACAGGACAAGAGGAAAAGCCCTCAAGTTGCACCAGGGGAGGTTCAGACTGGATATTTTTGCACTGAAAGCATTATTAAGCATTTGAATGGACTCCCTAGGGAAGTGGTTGAGGCACCATCCCTGGAGGTGTTCAAAAGACAGGTTGACATGGTGCTGGGGAACATGGTTTAGTGATGGGTTTTTTGTCAGGGTTAGGTTGATGGTTTGACTAGATGATCTTGGAGGTCCCCTCCAACCTAGATGATTCTATGATTCTATGATTCTATGTCAGACATTTAACTCTTCTTCTCCCAGTTCTAATGGAAGGCAGAGGTAAATGTTGACTATGTGAGTTTTTATCCAGCTGATAGTAGTGAACATGACAATTTAGGTAGGAAGGAGCAGTGATACCAGCACAAACTTCAAAACTGAAAATCTGTGAGATTTGGAAAATCTTAAAAATAGGAAATTAAAGCCATCAGTCTTTTACATAAACTCCTTTTTTTTTTCCTTCTAGCAGGTGTTCTTTGTAATGTTTCAAAATATAAATTTTAATTTAATTGGAAAAGTCAACATGTGTGTTGATTGTGCAAAAGTTTGACATGTGTCTGGTTTAGAGGGCACTTGCCTGTATATTAAAGAACACAGCTTGCTAAAATAACTGCTAATTCTAGCAGAGGAATTCTATGTGGGAGAGAGTGTGGTAGAAAAACATTTTCCTCACTAAAAACTGAAGTAATGGATTTGCTGAATTGGATCAGGCTTGATTTTCATGGTCTTTTGGATTGTCAGGGGAAGTGAATACCAAGGTAATGGCATATCATAGATACAAGTAAAGATAAAAAATCCTGTTTGATATAGAAAAATAAGCTTAGTTGAATTGTATTTAAATTCTGACTTTTTTATATGTGTAGACTTCAGTCAGAAATATACTTTGTGGTATAAATGGGCACTACTTTTTGTTTTAACAGGTTGTTTTTATGGCCAGTAGCTCTAACAAAAGAAATGTATTTCTGAGTATTGCAACACAGAATATATTATTTGGCTGGCAACTATGCAGTGAGTTTTGATTTACACCACTGTTTCACCTTAGCTAGTAGTAAAGGATGATTTGGTTTTGACCTCTAAAGACAGGACTAATGAACACCTCTTTTATATTTCTTTTATGAAACCCAACACCGAACACACAAATTATGCAAAATCACCCAAATTCTAACACTGAATTTTATTTCTTAGTTGCCTTTTATTCTAAATGATTTGCTATGCTTCAGATAGTGACTTTCAGGAGGGAAAAAAACCCAACAAATTAATATGCTAATACAGTAGCTCTGTTATTCAAATAATCCTTTTCACAGTGTTTCTACTTTTTGCTGCAAATAAAAGTATGTTTCCACACAGAGTCTTATGGACATCATCATAATATTTCATGCAATTATACAATTAATTTGTGTATCTGAATAGGACAAAACTATAATATCTTGGTACACACACATATATATTGTCTGAATAAACTCAGAGTTGCTTGTAGGTTTCTCATTTAATATACAACATCAAAAGAAGGATTTTAAAAACAAACTATTACATAATAGAATATCTATTTGAAAATTGGCATTATGATCTTTTTTGAGGATGAAAGAAATGAAAAATAAAATAGTACTTTAAACTCCCCAGCTTATTGCTACATTCTCTCTGAACAAACTCAAACCATAGGAAAAAATAATTTCAAGATTCTAAAATCAACTACAAAGTGAGTAAGCACCTAACAAAAGTCTATTTAAAAGCAATGGTCCTTTTTTGAAATGTTGATCGTAATAAAATTAACATTGCATCCAGTATAAGCTAGGTACTTCCAGGAATTGCTACTTCCAACTATCATTTCATTGAACCACTAGCTTTAGACACACCTCTGTTTGAGTAAAGAGTAGATAAAACTTCTCCAAAAATGTTTTAGGAATTTCTGTTTTCCTAAACATTAGTAGCGCTTACAACCATAGAGGAAGTCATTATGAATGTGGGCATCACAATTAAAGAGGAAGAGATCAGTGACCTGCTATGCCGTTTGGCTGCACACAAGTCTATGGGATCAGATGGGCTACACCCAAGAGTGCTGAAAAAGTTGGCAGACGTGCTCACCAGACCACTTTCCATCATTTACATGAAGTCATGGTTAACTGGGGAGGTCCCAATGGACTGGAAGGTGGCAAATGTAACACCCATCTACAAGAAAGGCAAAAAGGAGGATCCAGGAAACTATAGACCTGTCAGCCTGACCTTGATAGCAGGGAAGGTCATGGAACAGGTGATCTTAAGAGCCATCACAAACCACATAATGGGCAACCAGGGGATCAGGCCTAGTCAGTGTGAGTTTATGAAAGGCAGGTCATGCCTGACGAACCTGATCTCCTTCTATGACAAGATGACCTGATTATTGGATGAGAGAAAGGCTGTGGATATTGTATACCTGGACTTTTGAAAAGCATTTGATACTGTCCCCCATAGAACTCTTGTGGAAAAACTGACTGCATACAGCCTGGATGAGCATAGGATCTGCTGGATCAAGCACTGGCTGGCTGGAAGGTACCAAAGAGTGGTGCTCAATGGATTTAAATCCAGCTGGCGGCCGGTCACAAGTGGTGTGCCTCAGGGCTCAGTGTTGG
>JAOQGH010000001.1:22639349-22728567 GCA_025769975.1 Gallinago jamesoni
ATGCTCTAGGTCTGGGCAATCCTGCTTCAGCAGGGGAGTTGGACTAGATGATCTCTATGGTCCCTTCCAACTCTAAAGATAATTCAGTGTAATTCAGTGTAATTCTTAAAAAAGGATAAAATGACAATAGAGATCTCCATATGAGCTAAGCCAAGAGGGTAAGAATTTAAAAGTAGCACAATGTTATCTTTTTTTTTTCTAGTAATCCAGCTGAAAATGGATTAAGCATGAAATATTCTCTTAACTTGAGACATGAATTTTCAGTATGTACATACAGTTTGAATTGTTTTCTTCCTAAAATGGTGCTTTCCAGACTTAAGAGTAATTTCATAATCACTCAGTTTACCAGAAACAAAGCCTAGTAGAATGGTCAAATGTTTGTTTTCATGGTGATTATCAAGGTCACATTTACTTGATATTTTGAAATGTATGGATGGGATTAAAGTGATATTATTGAGTTCATTGATAGAACTGATGACACAGCACCTGTATAAATTTGGGTTTTTTTACAGAAAACTTCCTCCTTTTTCAGGATGTACAATAAGTAAAATATTGTAAAATAAAATATTGTACAGTAAGTACAATAAGAATAGGTGAACAATGAAGGAAAGAAAGGTACAGGGCTTTTTTTCCCTTTTTTAAACTCCACTGAACTCAGATGGAATAACATTAGGCATTCACAGGTAGTGTGAATGTCATTCAAACAGGTGCTGCACAATACTTCCTAATTACAAAACAGCAAGGTCAGAAGAAGAGAACAGGAAACTACTTAAAAGACAGTGTTCAATAGCAAATACAAGAAAAGATTTTTTAGCTCTGAAGCTGAGGAACACATGACATTTTGCAAGTTTTTTTCTTGTAAGCTAGCACTTGTAATTGAGTGAGGTATAGCAGAAGAGCTCACAGCAGGCAAAGCATCTATCTCTTAATCTAGTCATCAAAAAGACACAAGCAAACCAATGTGGCATGATACAGAAATTGGTCCCAAAGCCCAAAACTGCTTTTCAAGCAGTCTCTGTAAGGGAATTGTTTGTGCCATATGTTTTCCTTAAGAGCTGATCTACTTAAATGATGCTTTAGAAGTAGAAGTCCTACACATATGATGCAAATTATGGTACAGTCTGAAGCAGCTTCTTCTAGAGCATATCACCTTCTATCCCTTTGAGCCATCACAGTGCAGAAAATTTTATTGACCTACAAAGATCACATATCTCTATCAAGGTTTGCAGATTTCCTAGTTGGAAATTTCTCTGCTATTCCCTCTGCACTATTTGCCTTGTCAATGAGGCTTGTAATTTCTTTGTTTCCAATCACCACGAAAGACATAACCTTTGTCCTTATCAACCTTCATTTTTTGCTACTGTTTATATCCTCCTCTCTTTTTTTCCTCACTTGTTTACTTTATAATTTTTCCAAGATAGAACAGTCATTCTAGCCAGTGCCACTTTTTTCCATGCTACCTGAAATCCTAGTTCTTCCTTGTGTAACTTAGTACTTAGGCTCTGCATTTAGCCTTATGTTTCTTCCTCCTCTCCATCACTGCCATTGACGCTGGCTTTTTGTTATTGGTGTTTGTTACTTTCATTCTTAAATTTATCAAAATTTTATTCTAAATTCTGTATATAAAATGGTTTCCTTCCTTCCTTCCTTCCTTCTTTCCTTCCTCCTTTCCTCTCTTCCTTCCTCCCTTCCTCCCTTCCTTCCTACCTTCCTTTTTCTTTCTTTCTTCCTTCTTTCTCTGACTACATCCAGCATTCTCAAATCTACCCAAGTTTTAGTTCTGTTGTTTAGGGGTCCATTTCTGAAAGATTCAGGTAAATCCACAATCCAGTTCAAGTAAACGGAAGTTTTGCCAATGATGTCAAGAAACCTTTGATGTCACTGGCCCAACTGCTGCTAAATCTTCCTTTAATCCTTCCTCTGTATGTACCCCATCTATTTTCCAAACTGCTAGGAAATTTTCTAAAGGATTCTGTATAAGTTCAAATTTTGCACGTTTGTGTTATCCAATAATGTAATTGGGGAACTTGATACTGTATTTTTCATTTTTTATCTAAAGTAGAAATCATATATGACTTAGCTGATTTGTCTTGAGCTGACTGTCCTGTACTTTTGTCTTGTTTTAATAAACTGCCCTATGAGTGTTTGAATTCTCCTGCACAACAGGAGAATAGTATAAAAATAAAATGCAGGCAGGTCTCGTTTTCAAAACATCCAAAACAGGAAAAATGCTAAATAGATCATGTCTTTAAACAGTGTCATATATTGCTTTACTGCTACAGTAGAAGTGTAAGCATGAAGGAGGCATAGATGTAGGAAAAAGAAATATACGGTGTGCTTCCTCCTGTCTCCTAGGCAGGGATGTAAGAAGCAGATCTCATTGACTGTTTCCTTCTCTTTTGGCTTTCTCTTTGTACCCATGAAGCTCTGTATGGTATTCAGGCAGGTTTCATGCTAGACTGTGGTCTAGAGGGAAGCACTGTCAGTTGGCATTGAAAATGTCATTCAGCCAGGCATTTTAGTGTTTGACTATATCCATCTTCTCTCAAGGTCACCAAAATATACAAGGAAATGGCAGAATTGCAATTGAACAGGCCTCTTCTGTGTGATATAAGTTAATGTGGTTTCTATACCTGTCTGTTGGGAAAAGTTTTGTGTATTTCAAAACACTGACAATAGGCTGAAGATCTACTCTGGATGGATTTTTTTTTTTAAACGTGACAAAGGATTTTTAAGTGCTGTCGGTTTCATGTCACAGAATGTGAACACGAAGAACACTGACTATAAGAGGAATTAGTAATTTCTGTCTCCTATACATAACTGAAATAAAGGCTTTTGTAAAACTATGGTAGACTTTTTATGTACAGAATGAAGAGGATTAAGCCTGATTTTAATTGTGTCGTGAATACTAGCACAAGCTCTTTGGACCTCTTTGCCCATGGATGAACACACATTTTCTTCTTAATGTTAAAGAAGCTGTGCACGCACATTGACAAAAAACTAGACCCCTATGGCTGCAAAATGAAACTGTGGGCACCTCTCCAACACATGCAATGCCTCAGAGTCAATGCCAAGACCTATTTTTACTGCAGTTAGCACTACCATGCTGTTTAAAATGACGGAGTATAAGCAAGTAACTTAGATCTAACCTGTCAGGTTAGCCAGCAGTGGTGTGTTTCAGAGCATCAGAGTGCTTATTTACTCTGTGATTGTGAATTTTTTTTTTTTTTTTATTCTAGCTTTTCAGCTCTGGTAAACAATACTCTGCCATCCACTTGGGTGAATATTTCACAAAGGTCTCGCACTCTATGCCTTATTAACTGCTTGTTGAAACCACTTCTTCAATATATTCAACGATTCATATCTCTCACTCACCCTCTCTTTACTCCTTAACCAAAGGCTCTTACTCATTTTGAAGAATCACGCACTCTTTCCTTAGAGGTTTGAATGTACATGTTTTCTTATTCAGATGATGACTGCATTTTGCTTATAATCTAATTACATTGTGTGATACCTGTGTTAAAAAACAAAGAGAAAAAGAAAAGAAAAATCTTTGTTGCTTCCTAAAAGCTTAAAGTACCTAGATTTGTCAAAGAACATTAAGGGAACTAGAACTACATGTAATTTTCAAAGATGTGTCTGGTTGTCCTGTTTCTTTCACTTACACAAGTCATCCCCTGTTGCACTCAATTAAAAACCTTCTTGTCTTCAGTTTCAGAGATCATGTCTGCTTATTTCAGATGAATAAACAGCTATCTACTAGGAGATGTAGGTATTTCACAGATACAGAACAAATGATGAGGAAATGTTTTTACAAACAATGGTTTAGTTGTGTTTAGGGAGCAGTTCTAGACAGCAGGCTGGAGAGAAGCTTAAGAAAACAAGTTGGTTGTTTGGAAAGGCTGGAAGTCTAAAATTTGAATATGTCCAAGATATTCTGCTTTAAATCCAGCCACATAGCACTTGATTTCCTAATCCTGACAATTTAATATCTAGTAGTTATATACAATTCATGCAATGTCCAGCACTTTAATACTGTGTTTATCTTTTGATTCAATATGCCCATTGTTACATTTATTCAATTGCCCTCTAGATTACTGAACAACTTTGAGAAGAAACAAAACATTCTGTAGCTTTTCTGGAAAGTTTATGGAGACAAGTTTCTATTTACATTGATCAGCCTTCTTGTATTTTCTTTCTGTCTAATGAGAATGAGTAACTAGTTAAAGATTGTCTAGGACAGTACTTAGGGAGAAAATTTTAGTAATGGCTTACCTTTTTATTTGTATGTTCTGCTTTGAATATGCAGATGAGGAAAAATTACCTGTCAGTAGATGGGAAATTATGTGTGGGAATATTGAATAAAGTCTCAACAAATGACATTTGGGTTACTTATAATGTTGATTACAGTGAGTAGGACATTTGGTGGAATCATTGTTCTGAAAATTTACCATTTGGACAGACTTTCACAGGATTACTGTACAGAAAATGTTGCTGTTTTGTACATAGATCCTGATTATTTTTCACAGCATTGGAGGGTGCCAGGTCACTGGTCTTCAGCTCTGTTCTTAGTATTCCAAAAGTCCATGCCTGAAGCTCTACTTTCAAATTTCAGTTTAAATAAAATTTTTCTGTGTGCTGTGTGGATTTAAGGTACGTGAATCCACTTCATTGAGTTCAAGAGTGGGTTAATCCATGTGTTTGAAGACATACTTACATACCCAAGATATGCAGGGGAGTTATATAACAAACATCACTTACAGCTACATTTGATGCTGTGATCCAACCAGCCATTACTATATGATCATCATGACTACTGTACGGAACGGAACGGAACGGAACAGAACAGAATAGAATAGAATAGAATAGAATAGAATAGAATAGAATAATTTCAGTTGGAAGGGACCTGCAATGGTTCAACTGCCTGACTGCTTCAGGGCCAAATTCAAACATGCTTCTGGAGATTCAGCAAGATATTGGAATTAATTTGGTACCCTGAAGTCCAAAAGAACAGGCCACCACATCAACTAAAAAAAAAACGATTTAATTTATTAGTAAGAAGCGTGGAGTTCCTTTTGGTTACATACTATTTCATATCACATGGGACATTTCAAAGGAGGCAAAGAGCCACATCTGCTGTACTGGGTTATTTGATGAAGATACTTCAGATACTTTGATTTTCCTATTTCTTCTTTCAGTTAATTTTTATAGCAAATGAATTTCTGTTTTCCTCAAAATAAAATCTATGCAAGTTGAGAAAGATACAAAAGAAAACCCTCTGTAAATGTGGTGTTTTCATAATTAAAGCTTTTATGCAAGCTTAATTTTGGCATTCTGGGACACAGATTCTGTAGCTCCCAAAGTATTTCCTCTTCTTTTCAGTTGTTTCAAAGTGCAAGGGAAAGAGCAGAAAACACCAGCTTGTATCCTTTCTTGAGTATACATTCTATTCAAGCTGAAAGTTTTGGATATGAAAAACCCCAAAATGGAGCACAATAGGAGAAGAGAAAGAATAGAAAAGCTGCATAAAGAGATCATGTACTATAAATTCTGAAGGAAGTGGGTAATGCTTGCATGATCTCTTATGACACACTGACGACAGAAACATCTGGTAAGCTTATTATGGTTTTGCATGATACTTTGTCTTAAGAGAAAAGATTATCCTATGCTGTAGAAGGTTCCCATGTTTCAGTGAACTCATATGATAAGTATGGTTACTTGCAAAACAAGATAGAATTTACAATTCCAATACTTATTAGAGGAGCTACTTCTACATAGCGCTTTGAGCAGCTTGAAGTACCTTTGAGAGGAGCACTCAAGGAAAAGATGGGGAGACATTACCTCAGAGTGTGGACCTCAGTGTATCCCTACAGCATGGTCAGTCACTGCGATGTGTGTCTACAGTTGCAGCACTGTTAAGTGACCAATAAAGCTTTCATAAAGCCATGTTGCTTACTGCAAGGTCAGGTGGAATTTAATTTTCTGAGCTTTGGCTACCTTTACAGAAACACAGGTGTCTGAAAAAGAACTGCAGACCTCCCAGCACTGGGGAGCAAAACTAAATTAGTGAGCATAGCACCCTAAGTCCTGCCATCCCTTTTTAAGATCAGTATAAAACTGTCCACAGTAAGACTTGAAGGTGGTAAACAACCTTTTGGGGGAACATTGTGTCTCTGGAGTGCAGAGTACCCTGAAATGGCACAGAATTGGTCACTTGGATGCTGAATTTTGTGTAAGGCATTGTCCAATTATTAGCATGAAATCTTTGTGGAGGAAGGAAATATTCCTTATTAAAAAAATGGTAAAGAAATAATAATAAAAAAAAAAAGAAATAAAAAAGAAATTATCAAGGAGTTCTCTGATGTACAATACTTGGCTATGTCTTTACACTGAGCAAAGCAGGAATAGAAACTGCAATGGTGACATCCATACAATAGGGCATGTAAAAATACATCTCTTCTGGGTCCCATGTTGTGCATCTGTGGATGTGAGACATAATTTTTACCTTTTTGTGTATTTTTTTCAGTTCAAAGTGACTGAAGTAATTTGAGGGCATACAGCATGAGAGTTAACTCTTTGTAACAAGAATCTTACCCTGTAACATAGGTCCTTTACCATGAGAGCATGAGGAATTTATTAATTCATTTCCTGCTCAGAAAGTAACTGTCTAAAATGGAGACAGGCATATTTATCGAAGCTTTGTTCATAATGCCTTTGGAAATGATCATTGGTTTTACCCCTGAACTACTCCTGAGTCTTGTCTCTGAGAATGATACTCTGCAAAGGAGCTAATTGTGCCAAAGAACTTACTAGCAAGAGACTGATTAAGGAGATAAAGGTGGGATTCTATTTTCAGTGAATCTTTAATTGTTCATTCATATAGAAAAGTTTCATTTTCAGGTACAGTCAAATATACAGTCAAATATAATTCCAGGATGAGCTGTAGCAAGGTTATGAAACTACTATTCCGGGAAGTATAAACCACAGTCCTTCCATTCTCAAGAACATTTATGAGGTAAACGAACAATATCTAACAGCAGTTATGAGGTAAAAGGATGCCACCATCTGTTCTCTTTCTGATATCTCTATTTGATTTAATTTGCTTTTCTTTCAATGGCTGAAAAGAAAATATATGATTCAGTGATAAAGAAAATATTAATTAATAAAAAATTTGTACATTATTGACTTTGTTTTTTCCTATGAGCAAAACCAAAATAAATGTATTTGGTTCAGTCCCAACCAATTTTTAAATGATAGCTTATTTGCCAAACCAGAAGGGAAAAAAATTAAAATCATTGATTTAACTTCACTATCTTATGCCCTTCTTTCATGGCACTGTTGTACACAATATTCTACAGTAGCCTTAGGGGAAACACAGCCTTCAGCTACTATTACTTGTAAATGGAAACTGATGACTAACATAGAAAAAATGTACAGTTCCTTTCCCAGGAGATAAAGAACATCTTAGGATGTCTCCACTGAAATTATTCTTGTCCTCGAATCTGATTGTGACATTAAAAAGCATGACAATAGTCTTTTTTTATTGGAGATTCCATGCAGAATTCAGTGCAGTCCTCCCCAAATACACTGACATTCAAGGCAGCTACTCATTGGTCCTCGACTCTGCCAAACAGTTGCAAGCAGTTATACGCCTACAATCCCAAACAGTTAGATATAGCTTCATGATCAGAAGTCCAGATGTACTTGAACATAAAAAGACATTATGGGTCCTCAGCTGTAGAGGACTTCACAGGGTTTCTACTATGGTAGGAATTTTTGTCTCTCCAAGGCATAAGTACTTTATTTTTAAAATGTATTCAGTACCTGAAAACAGGGGCATGAAATGTTAAACTCTCAGTTCCAATACCTAACACTGTGGTCTTTTATATACCCACAAAAATGTGAAGGTACATCCAAAACCAACTGATAATTTTGCAGATACACAGGTAAGCCTGCACACAGATCTGTTAGAGACCAAGAATCTCACAATATTCAAAAGGAATTATATGATAAGGATAGCAATAACAATTGGCTAATGCTTGAAATGCATAAGGGGATAAATATCATACTTAAGGGATTAATGGAGTCTCTAATGACTAATTATGAAGATAAGAACTTAATGAGAAAAGATTTTCCTGCAAGGAAAAGTATAAAAGTCTCTTTTATACTATCCCCTAAAGGACAGTGCTTTGGCCAGTCTAAGACAAGATATTTGACCACATAGAACACATTTCTAATCCAATCTGGCAAATTCTACACTCTTAAACATTTAGAAAACTAAGTATTTTTTTGGTTTTTTTAATATATTTTTTTAAAAAATAGAATAATTATTTGTAGTAGAAGTTAATAGAAATGGGTACCATTTGTTGTTTTTTATTTCCACCAGTTTTTCTTTTTTATTATTTTACCTTTATATGGTACTTCTGTTAGCATTTCTGAGCTCCTGAAAACCTTTTGTGATATTCAGGCTTTTGAATTTTTTATTGCTCATCTGTTTTTTGCAGCTCTGCTTCATGTGAGAGATCTGGTCAGTCATCCCATGCAAAATATAATAAAATAAAATCAAACATACCCCTTCCCCCCAGATTTATGTAGCTATGCTTATGAAAAAGAGCAACATTTCCTCATTTAGAATCCTGTCTTCATTTCTTCATGTCTACATCCTGGAAAGTTTGAAATTTGTATTCTCTGCAGCCAGGAAAATGTGCATCTACAAAGGTAGTGTGATTTTCCACTTGCATAGCAACAGCATACTTTTTAAGCGGAGACACAAAATGCTTATTTCACTCAATTATTTGTGATAACTTCAAGATGTTTTCATCTGATAATGCAAACCAAAGTGTTTAATACCTTTCAAATGCATAATATATGATTTTTCACCCTAGTGGAAGCTTTTAGGTTTTATGCAGTTGGTGAAATTTCGTAATCTGACATAATTGTTGTGGCACCAACAGTTTAAAAAGTACCTCTCCTTTTAGAGGAGGCTCCTAATCTACAGGGTGCCTGTAGTAGTGGCTGGCTTGTGGACAGACTGCTTAGTTACCACTTTGGAAGTATAATGAGGACAGGTGTCCTCTCTCACCTGACCTTTCTTCTGGACATGTCTACCTCACAGAGTCTAACTGCATCCTGCCACTGCATCAGGATGGCCTGAGTGCTCAGCATGTGGAGAATCTGTAGTCAATCCACAAGCAGAATGTAATATCTGCATCGATGACTAACAGAACGGCATAATGCTTCGGATCAAACTAGGGCTTATTTTGTACTGTAATTTATGAACACTCCAATGGGGAATGAATACATTGCATTGCTATGTTGACTAATCGATTAAAATTCTTTGCAGTTACATGTTTTACACATTTACGTGCTTGTGTTTTAGGAGATGGGGGCTCTGTCACAACTGAAGCACTTTTGAGTTGACTTTGTAGAACATTTCCACTTAAATTCTAGTAAGCTGACAAGACCTTTAACAAAATTTTAAAAATATATAATTACTATAATAAAACCAGTTTGCTGTATATTTCAACAAAAAAAGTAAATGAGATAAAAAAAAATCTGGTTATTGGTCACATGGATATTTGTATGCAGTTAGTGGACAGAGCTCAATGAATAAAGGAATACATGATCTTAGCAAGCTTAATGACAAGGAGCTGGAAAATTCTGTTTCCTTATGTCAATATTTGTTCTCCGGAGAGATAACCTGGGATTTATTTGACAGTACACAGACATGTAGTATATGTGAACCTCATCAACCTAGGCTTCCTGTCAGTATGCTGAATCCCAAACCCATACTCTTACTAGAAATCTTAGTAACCTTACTAGAAACTAGACATTTAGAAAAATCATAGAAATGTCAGTGTCCACCTGTCAATGACTTGTCTGCCATCTTTTCACATTTACAAGCACAGTATTTGTCAAATGTTATGTCTCTGAATATACAAGTATGGAAACTTTCAAATATAAAAATGTTTCTGTAGTAGAGATACTAGTTTTTTGTATGTGCTAAAATATGCTGATGTACTATGTGCCAGTACATAGTAATTACCTAGAAATTTTTTTTAAAAAAATAAAATAAATGGAGTTCTTAAACTCATAGCTCTTCAGTGGCCTAAAATGGTGCCTTTTAAGCAAGCAAACACTGTCATATAAAAATTTTACTATATGTCTTAACTATGTCAGTTTTTCACCTTTTGCTAGCCATCAGCATCGACCTTGTAGCTTCTACTTTTTATACAGAACATTACTGTAGCTGATGAATTCTTTCTCAGAGGAAATGGAATGTATTTTACATGAAAGAATTAGCTTTAGGGAGTATTTCAATTTTTTCCTCTTTTGGTTTATCAGAAGGTATATGATTCACTATGACTTCCAGAAGACATGATAATGTCTTTGCATGTCTCTGATATTCTTTATAACCTTGCTATGATAAGTATTTTGGCAGTTTATCCCACCCGCAGTTTCAGTCAATCATATTTTCACACATATAATCTGTCCCTTTAAAATCCTGTTTTTATTAGCAGATCCTTTAACAACCTGTAACTTCTGATAGTTCATAGCTGTGAGTTATCTTTGACTTTTTAGTATTGACAAGAAAGGAAAATGAAAAATGTATGAAACTGGTGGAAAAACTGTGATGGCAAAAATATGAGTAAGCTTTGGGAGAACACTGGCAGGATACTTTGTTGGCAGAGGGGGAGTGTGGTAAACTCCTGGTTTTGTTACCAGAAATTCAGAAAAGCCTGAGTGCTACAGAATCACAGGGCTTTTAAAGAATGAAAATTAGGATACTTTTCACCCTCCAAAAGGTATTGGCAGAAAACTCTCACAGAGTAATACTCATAGGAAAAGAAAAATTTCAAATGACAGCTAACTTGAAAGGTGTTCACTGAGGAAAAAAAAAAAAGATACAGTTGTGATTTTTAAAGTGCACTGATATACATGACTGAGACTTAGAAGAGTTTTATGGTAACATAGCATGACTATTTTGTTGTAACTTTAAGATTCAAAATGTTCCTGAGATATACTTTGCCTTTATTGCTTTGTTTCAATTGATTTCAAAGTTCAGTTAATTGGTACAAATCAAAACTATTATATTCATACTTTCTTCAGTCAGGTAATCAGTTTCACCAAAATCTTTACTATTTTCCAAGATTAAAAATAATAAATTTCAGAATGGTCATATATAACTTTATAATCTTTAAATAAAGGGACATATGTATTTAACTTAGTTATGTGAGCATACATAGTTTAGCCTTTTTTTTTACTTCTATTTGTGTCCTTTTTAGTGTTCTTCTTTTGAATAGCAGTGAAATTAAGAGTGGACGTAGAAAGAGCAACTATTTGGGGAAGGGGAACTGTTTGTGGAATCAGTTACAAAGCCTAAAACATAAACCCACAAATATAATGAGTACATTCCTTCGGTTGCAACTGAATACTTTTATTTCTATTTCATGGGCCTGTTTGTAAGTGATAAAGATCATCTGTTATATGATATAAATTAGAATCCTAAGATTTGGTAGAAGACCATAAATCTATTAAGTAGATATGATATGTCTGAATCAACTCTGACAATAGCTTAGGAGCAAAGGACCAAGCACTTGATTACTATATAAACTGTGTCAACAGCACGTGAAAGAAAGGTCTTTTCATCCTCTTACAAACTACATTCTGCTTGGTGAGAATGGAGTGATATGGAGATATATTAGCATGGAAACACCTCTGGAAAACATTTTAAAGTATGGATTCCCTTAGATCTCCTGTGTTCTAATAAACTCTCTTTACACACTAATAAAAATAGTATTAAGGAGTATATTGTTTACTCATGATTGCAAAGGTAAGATTTACAGGCTTCAGTATCTGCTAATGGTGCAGCTTGATTTCGCTTGGATCAGGATACAGGGGTAAAATGCATCACACTGTCTGACCAGCAGGCTAATTTTTTTCTAGAAGGCAATGCACATCACCTAATTTAAAGGTCATTGTTTGAATTGCATTGGCTTCACATCTGGTGGCTAAACTACAGGGATTTCTTCATGCCATCCCTTTTGGTAGCAATACTATATATACTCTTGTAATAGGAAACAATAATCAGTGTGATGAAGGCAGAAAAGAAGAATGGTAATGACTTCACCTGTGCTTAATTGGAAGCTGGCGATCATGCAACCTGGTGAAAACAGTACAGACATAAATATTCAACATTTAAAGAAAAAACTTTAAATGCTGAATCTGAAATGCTATGTCTTGAAGGAAGGTCATAGAATCATAGAATCATTGAGGTTGGAAGGGACCTTTAAGACCATCAAGTCCAACAATCCACCTAATCTTGCCAAGTCCACCACTAAACCATGTCCTTACATACCACATCTACACATCTTTTGAATACTTCCAGGGATGGTAGCTCCATCACTTCCATGGGCAGCCTGTTCCAATGTTTGATAACCCTTTCAGTAAAGAAATTTTTCATAATATGCATCCTAAACTTCTCCTGGTTCAATTTGAAGCTATTTCCTTGTTGCTTAGGGAGAAGAGACCAATCCCCACCTCCTTTCAGGTAGTTTTATAGAGTGATAAGGTCTCTCCTCAGCCTCCTTTTCTCCAGACTAAATAACTCCAGTTCCCTCAGCTGCTCCTCATACAACTTTTGCTCTAGATCTTTCACCAGATTCTTTTTTCTTCTCTAAACACACTCCAGCACCTCAATGTCTTGCCTGTAGTGAGGGGCCCAAAACTGAACACAGTATTTGAGGTGGGGCCACACCAGTGATGAGTACAGGGAGGCAACCACCTTCCTAGTGCTGCTGTGCACACTATTCCTCATACAGGCTGGGATGCTATTTGCCTTCTTGGCCACCTGGATACACTGCCAGCTCATATTCAGAAGGCTTTTGATTAACACTCCCAGGTCATTTTCAGAAAGCCAGGAAAGCTGGGCAGCTTTCCCTCCACTCTTCCCCAAGCCTGTAGTGCTGCATGGGGTTATTGTGACCCAATTGCAGGAGCCAGCACTTGGTCTTGTTGAACCTCATACAATTGTCCTTGACCCATCAATCCAGCCTGTCCAGTTCCCTCTGTAGAGCCTTCTGACCCTCAAGTAGATCAACACTCCCACCCGACTTGGTATCGTCTGCAACCTTACTGAGGGTGCATTTGATCCCCTTGTCCAGATCATTGATAAAGATATTAAACAGAACTGGCCCCAAGACTGAATCCTGGGGAACACCATTTGTGACCAGCTACAAAATAGATTTAACTCCATTCACCATAACTCTTTGGGCTCAGCCACCCATCCATCCATCATATGTTGGCAAGTGAGATTTCAAAAAGTTAGTCTATCTAAGTCTATCTAAGGACATTAAAGAAAATGTCCTTCAGGGCTATACAGTTCATGGGTTGCAAACATGCACAGTCAGAATGCTTGTAAAAAAATCCCCTAATTTTCTGAAATATTTGCATAGGGTAATGCTTGCGTGAAGAATTGAATCTCTCAAACAGAATGGTCTGTCACTGTCTGGGTGCTTGCAGTGGCATTTTCTGCTTGGTTGGATGAGACTCCCTGAGCCGTTTTTATGCTGAGTTCACCTCTTCAGTAAATGCATGAACTTTTCCCATTATTATCCTGAACTATGTACAAAACATCCCTTAACTTCTTTGCCTATTTATCTATTTGCAAAAGGCTGTCCTGCATTACCTTTTCTGCTTGTATAGGAACAACATAAAAATGGTGCCAATTGCCCTATGGCAGCTGGATGTGCTCACAGAATCTTTTGTGTTGTCCAAAATTCCTATTTACAGAGCTTCTGTAACAATTAGTCAAATTGCATTGTTATTCAGTCAGCCACTTTGCCTCAAGTGAGACTATTGAGTCAAATTAGTCCATTGTTTTATCAGCAGTGAGAATAGCAAGGCTGGTTTTGGACTATCCTGGGAACTGATGACTAAGTATGCTGCATGTGCACAAAAACACAGCCCTGCTTACGGAGCTACATCATGATTATATGTAAAGTACTAACCTAAATTTCACCCTCATGTAACAAATTTAACTTGAATTCTATAGTTCTTGCCATGCATACTAAATCTTTTCTAACTTTTGGGCTTAGTCTCTCTCTGTGAAATGCATACTAATAAGATGCTGAAAGCAAAAATGGAGCAAAGCACTGCAGCCAACACTTACATAATGTGTGTTGTGTTGAAAATCCTCAAATTCATTTTCCTGCCCTGCTGGGCCAAGATGAAGAAGCACATATGGTGAGGAAAGCCACTTGCTGTTGGGAGACCTCCTCATTCCCTCTGCACAGGGAGGAACAATTTAGCCTCATCCCTCACTCTCTTCTGCTAATCTGGCACAAATCAAATGCAAGAGACAGAGCGTGAATGTGGATAAGTGAGAAGATGCAATTTCCTGTCTCATGTGGCTAAATGTTTCTTGCTAAGTGTCAGGTTTAGAGCTGAGTAAACAGTGGAATAATATATTTATGATTCTGTTTATGCAATTTGACTTGTGATTTAGTAAGCGCTTCTCCCTGTTTTCTTACTTTTTTTGTTACATCTACAAAAACTATAGTTTGGCATGGAGCATATAGATGGAGACTAATTAGGCTTTCAACCCCTCTTTGGCATACCTACTTTTTTGTAGATTTTTCATTTTCATGGAAGTGGAGGAAAGCTACTAGTAATATGGATACTAAAAGATTATCGCAAAATATTTTTGTCAAGAAAAATGTATGCAACACAACATCAAATGAGGAAAAACAGAGGCCATGTATGTATGAGCAACAGAAAAATTATTTGTGAAGAGAAGGATTGTATACCACCTCTTTCCTCAACAGTATGGTACAAGAGCTCATCATTTGATGACAAATTCCCCATAGAAATTCTTTATAGTCCTACAATATGCCTTGGATGTATCCAAGGAATGAAAGCCAGGGACTACAAGTCAGCAGGGTGAACAGCACTATAAAGAAAGGTGAGAATGGCAGCTGAAATAGCAACTAATTGGTAAGAAAATAGCAAGAGAAAAAATTGCTAGATATAGTATCTGCTTTAGATTTTACTCTCCCTTTTGCCTTCAGAAGACAGGAACACAGCTAATATAAACTCCAGGGTTCATATTCACTACCAAAAATAAACCTCATTCAAAAAGCAAAAAATGCTGTTGGGTGGTAGGGGAGAGGCTGTGGGGAAGGACAGGAAATTATTTGTAATGTCCTAAATGTTCCTATACTTACTGTCTCCTATTATATTCCTCATTCTAAAGTACTTTTAGCCTTCACCTGATCAGTCTCAGGGCATTAATAATTATTTCATTCAGTGCTCCTGCTGGCAAAAATTAGGTCATCCAAACAGGGAAGGCAGTGAAGGCAGGATACTATGCCAGTGATGTAGGCGACCTGTCAGATAATAAAAATCTAAAAATGCTTTCAGAGATAGATGCAAAAGAGCTTACAAGATAAGACACAGGGAAACAAAGGAAGTCACCAGAGCTAAGAGTTTATTCTAAAATGCTCAGCAGGGAGACAGTGGTTAAGATCACTCTTGGCTATCAGAGGATTTGTGTAACTGGTAAATAACAGGGCTTGCCTTTTCATATTTATCATCCACTATATATTATTTTGCCTCTTAGTGAAGCTCAATAGATGGAGCATGATGGGTTTATTAGCTGTGTTACACCAATAATATATTTTAGTTAGAGTTGTCATGGGTCATCTGTTACTTCCATTCAAAATATTTCCTTGTAATATTGTAACCTGTAACAAACACAATTTACACAAACCAATACTACATAAAAACAATGGTGTGCTAAATTTGACTGGACTGTTCCTACTCCAGGCTAGATTATTTATACAGTTATAAAGCTAAATAATGAATAAAATAACAACATACATCTTATTGCACCATGTTTATTCTTTGTTTGCTATTCATGTTGATTTGCAAAGCGTGAAATAAACATCTCCTTCCTTTCAGAAAATGAATTTATAGAGGTCAACAATATAGATCAGATTTACTAACCACTGATAAAACTACAATAACAATTTATTTCTCCATGTTTATAGGGATGAGAGAAAAAAATACAGCAAAATCTGTCAGGCTAACGTAGGAATTGGTGAGGTTCCACTGGACAGAATGAGGTACGGACAGTATATGCAGTTGTATATCAAAAGTACAAATAAAAAATAAAATAAAAAAAGAATAGTTTGACATTCAGTTTCAGCTAATTGTTATTTCAAAGTGGAGGTCCTACATGGACAGCTAAAGATGAGAGGAACAAGCTGTAGTGTGAACTACACCTTATAAGATATAATCCCTCCATTGCAGAATAAATCTGTGAATATTCCAACATAGGAAACACTTCAGGTAAAGACTGTTATTTCTTGCAGTCTCTGGTCAAACAGCTAGAAGAAACATTTCCAATGAGCTGTTTGTTTCTAATCAAATCAAACAGAAGTCTATGGTCCTCTAGGATACTTTTTAAATCTTTGAGTACATTTTAGTAACTTAAATACCTTATAGATGGAATTCATGGGCATCTGCCATTTTGATCATTAATAGTAACTTTCCTATGCCATGTTACAAAGACTTGCCAACAAAGCTAGGAGAGTGGAAACTTAAAAAAATCCCTCCACACTCACATACCAAAGCTGACTAACATAGTTACACTGGCAAATCCCCAATGTGTGGTTATGCCAAGAGAGGAAAGCTAATGTTAGTTTTGCACCTGTCATTCACAGAGGTGATGTAAGTGGGCTGGCAGGAGAGCATCTCTTCTTGGCATACATCAAGGGGCTTTGACAGCATGGCCCCAGCAGATTGGTTAGCGACAGAGGCTTTTTAGTTTAGATGAGCATTAAATTTTACATTGAAAAATTGGGTGATCTGGCAAGATAAAGCATTTAATTTGGAATAGACCAAGAAAGCAGTTAAGGGAATCAACGAGGTTGGCTCTTCTGTCTGGCCGCCATTTTACAGGCTGCAGACTGTATTCCAGCACATTGTATCATGTTCACTGAGATGGAAGCAAATAGATCGTCTCATTACTTTAAATGAGCAAGAAGTATTGGTCCCTTTATTTAGATTCATTGGAACCATAACTAACAAATCTAGTGATGGTTCTTAATTTTTTTTAATGACGGAACTAGTAATTGTGTGGTTATGTTCCTTTTGGCATGCAACTGCTCTCTCTCAGTTTGTTATACAATTACAGGTAATAATTACAGTTTAAAAGTAGAAAATACAGAAGTGTCTTTTAAATTTATTTTTAAGAATGGGAAGGAAAACTACCTTTTAGTTCTTTCACTTAGTTGAGTTGGTTTTCCTCCAGAGATGGAATGTCCTATTTAATCATTACAGCAGATGTGCAACAACAATCTGAATATATGGGAATGTAAACCAAAGGGATTTTCTGTTTAAAACATTGGCAATACCTTCAAAATGTGCAATCTGTTGAATTCTGGGTTGGCTTTGAGCACTGGAAACGCAGTACTGAAGAAAAGGCTTTACTTTCTATTAATAATTAACATTTTTAAAACACCTTAAGGAATAGAACCCCTTAATCTGTATAAAGTAGTCAAGTAAAATATACCATATAAAATACAGCCTATTAACTGAGCTGACCTGCATCCCATGTACTTTACATGGGTTTCACCATATTTTTTCATTTCACTTTGAATGCTAATTTGTTATTGTTATCATTATTATTTAGGTTATTTAAATATCTATAATGTGCAAATTGGAGCATATTAAAGCAAATTAAAACAAATTAAAATATGGTCCCTGTCTCAGTTTTTGTTATTTAGTTCAAGAAGACAGAACACGGAAGGTCAAGATGTCAGGAGTATACCACAGAGACAAAGAGAAAAAGTATTAATAAAATCATTATATAGTGCAGCAACAGTTCTCATTTTTTGTTACAGATAATTCAGCAACACCTCTTAATTATTTCTACTACTACTATAGGACTTGAGATGTAACATCTCCTAATTATCCCTACTACCATTATATGGTTTGTCATAATACCTTTTCTTCCCCCATTTTCCTGTAAGTAACTTGGTAGTACTCAATTTTAAGAACAACTTTAAAAGCTGTAAAATATTTACATATTTATGCAGGCAGGTCTGTCTCACTGTGGTCCCTGGGAAAATCATGGAGCAAGCCCTCTTGGAACACGTTTCTAGGCACATGAAGGACAAGGTTTCTGGGAACAGTCAACAAGTCTGATCAACCTGATTGCCTTCTGTGATGGGACATCTAGGTTTGTGGATGAGGGGAAAGCTGGGAATATAATTTATCTTGATTTTAGCAAGGCTTTGGGCACTGTGTCCCACAATATTTTGGTGCTCAATTTACGATGTTATAGTCTGGGTGGGTGTACAACCAACTAGATGAGTAAGTTTGGATGACTGGGATCAAAGGGTCATGGATATAGGTCATACTCTACCTGGAGGCCAGTAACTAGGGGTGTGTTCTGGGATCTGTCCTGTTTAACATCTTTACCAGCGACAAGTTGACAGAGAAGGGTGGGTTAGTAGTTGAAATACTAAAGGAAAGGACTATCATCCTGAGGCACCTAGAGAGGATGGAGGAATCGTCCAATGAATGGGAACCTCATAAAATTCAACAAGGAAAAATGCAAAGTTTGGCAGCTGGAAAGGTAGAGCCCTTGCACAGACAGAAAGCAGAGACTGGATGCTGACATCAGAGAGAGTCTAATGCTGAATCTATTAAAGATGTAGTATTACTACTATGGATGACGCTGTAGTTGGTGAGAGTGCAAATGCAGAAAGAAATCTCAAGAATGATATATAAGATTTGTGGAAGGACTACACTGTGTTATTATCCAGGAGAAACTAATTGAAACCTCACCAAAGAGTTTTGCAGTTAAATTAAGAAAAATAAATGTGGCAGAATAGTTTAAAAAAGTGAGATTAGCCCTGAATCCAGCAAGAGCAAAAGGAAGGTGAAAGGTAGAAGGAGGGCTTGTATGCATATGGGGGGGCATTGGGAGGAGATGTATGTCATCACCATTCTACCTTGTTGCACTTCTGAGACCCCCTCCTGAGATACCTCAGAGATGGTCCTCTAAGATATCTTCATACTGCATATTTCTGTGGGAGTCAGCAAAACTCTACCTTGCTGTGAGAATCTTTAGGTAGACGAAGAAGACATTTAAAGCTCATCTAAGTTCTCATATGAAGATAGTGTTTGTATTAGGTCTATACCATAAATACATGGTCACCTACTGAAGAAACTGAGAAGAATCTGTAGATCATAGAGAAACTTCAAAGATAAATTAGGAGTTTGGGGAATAGATAGATAAACCACAATAAAACCACCCCGTGCTTTTCTTGCTGAATTCTGCTGTAAGTAAACACCTTGGTAATCAAACCGATTTTCCCGGAGGTTGCGCATTGTGGTATAATACCTCTCCAGGTACCTGGACCCCTGGCAAGTACCAAGTCAGACATTTTCTTCCCGTTTCTGAGATTGCAATTTTCCCATTTCATCCCTTACTCAGGAAAGTTTCCATACAAAGAAAGTCCAAGCATGCACTTCAAAAGGGAGTTGTAGGACTCTGAACAGCATCAAGACTCCCTACCATCACATGACATTATATGTAAAATAAAGATACATGCATCCAAAAGAAATGAGGCAATTTGAGTCACAGTACATATGGCTGGATTGAACCATATAGAGGAATGGCAGGATTGGGTTTGAAAATAGTTAGTCTGAAATTATATAACCAATGATGTGCTTTGTCACATGCTAGGTTGTTTTACGTGGCACAGGATGCATATGGGGTCATAAACCAGTCCTACCTGTGTCTACAGGAGCAACCATGTGTGTGGGTTGGCACTAGTCCTGTGGCACTAAACAGGTGTCCTGGGCAGAAATGTGCCCCTGCCTCTCTTTCCATGCAAGACGTTGCTTAGCCAGCGTTTCATCCTGCTCCAGAGCTGGGTAAGGAATTCACAATGGCCTTCTGCAATGAATGAACTCTAACAGAAAAACTCTGCTGGAGCAGTGTCACAATGAGTTACAGAACAAAAAAAAAACAAAACCAGAGTGACACCAAGGCAAGTAAACACTCAAGTGAAACCTGTAGAGATTAGTAGGAACAGGGAGGAAGTACTTTTATAATGTACATCATTTTAAATCTAATTTGGCTACTGCTACTACTGCAGTTTAGTTAATTTATTTTTCTAAAAGATCAGAGAGAAATTTAAAGAAATATTTTTACTTTTTGTCAATTCACCACTTGGAGTAATTCAGTGTAAATTCATTGAAGTCTGGGGAACAACCACCAGTGGATTCATCTGCTGTCATTAAATGTATTCTGACATAAGGAATGGACTCAGCAAACATTTCTAGATAAGGCTAGAAATATTAGAGTGCAACCATTGTAAGATTTCTGTTCACAAATTGCAATTGAAATGCATGCGAAGGGCTGAAGGGACTTGTTTGATTGTTTGTTTTTCTTTTTGTCATTCCATTTTAGCTGCTTCCTTGCTCATTACATTGTTCCATTAGCATAATGTATTGGTTGTGTTTGCACAGCTTTTCCTGCCAAAGACTGCCCTGCAGTTGTACAGCCATTGGGGTAACCAGCTGCTACTTATTTACGCCTCCATCATTTCGTATGACAGAGTAACTTAATTATGCCCTGCTTGAAGATGCTAAATGAAATTGTCTTCTGAACAAGTGTACTTCACTTAATATTTATCTTTATCTGGTACTTGAACTTTGACACTTAAGCCATGTGTACCAGATAAATAGAAACATTTTAAAACTAAACCTAGTAGCACATTAATTATTAGACAGTTAGAGGTTGGTTTATAGTGTCTCTAGAATGGCAGTTATCTCTTTAGCTCAGGTATATTGAATATTTGAAAGACTTCAGAAAACAGCAACTAAAATGCAGTTAATAGCATAATAAACCAGCAATTAAGGTTAACTTTTTTTCTATGCTTTGTGAATATAGGAAATAGCTCTTCGGTCAGTATTGGCCATTTTAAGAAGATAGGATTGTAATACTTTATACATTTCCAATCTGGACAAGAAAAGAGATTGCTTTCTACTCAGCAATATATTCTAGTTGTAAGAGTGTATCAGTCAGTAACAGTGGTCCCTCTGTGTTGCAAACCTTTTAGTTTTTATTTTAAACCCGAAGTATGAGTTTAATCCAAGCCATACTTTTCTTTTTTTTTTTTTCTTTTTCCTGGTAACATATTTCCTTAGCTCTCTGTAAGGCAGCTTTCTTTCCCCTTTTCATCACTAGACAATTATGCATATGGAAGTGACAATTTTGGGGTTGCCAACTGGGTCCTAGATTTTTAAGTGTTCCAAAATGTCAGCTCCCATATTTTCAAATGGATTATAATTGAAAATGTGCCAATGTACATGAGTTTATTTTGAACAGTTGTTCATCTGCCACATTTACTAGTTGATTTAGCCTTAGGGTAATTAAAATCTCTATTCAAAGAACCGTCTTATATAAAATAATTTTGCTAAAAGTTATAAAAGTGCAGAATTAAAATGATTCTCTAAATTGTGCTACATCTTATCTAGTTTAATTGATCCAAGTTGTGCAAATCAGAGTACATTTGACCAAAGAGAGTTTTAATTTTCTAAGTATTTGAAAGGAGTATGAAAGTGATTTGAAGACTAGACTACAACTCTGGTAAAATATCATTTGAAATCTTATATTAAAGGAATATTTTTTTATTAAATAAAATCAGAAATAAGGTTGAAATTCACTGTTGTGCATAGTACCAAGCTGTAGCCCAATAAATATGATTTTGGTTACTATGAAAATGTTATATAGGCTCAGTACTGACCTGTCAGTGTAGGCTTTTGAGATATATTTTGGCTTGTGTCCTGAGCTTGTGTCAGTTGTGATAACAATAGTCCAGCAGTTGGGAGACTACTGCCTTACTTGTTTCAGCTTAGCTCTCTGAACACTGTATATGGTAAAGGTCTAACAAACCTGTAAAGCTTCTCAATAACAAAACACCTGGGACTTAATTTCAATTAATAAGCAGTTAATGGATGGAGACAGGTTGATTGTAGATGGGAACTAATTTTAAAAAATAGTTAATAATAAGCACAAGTTAATAATAAGCATAAGTTAATAAGCACAAAGTGTTAGAAAATGTGCAGAAATAACCTCAACTAGATCTAAGACTAATGGGGAGGGAACACTGGCCATCATCATCATTCACCTTCTGCTGGTGAATGACTTGGATACTGGTAACTCAACACAACCTCCCCTTCTCTCTGTTCTTTTTGTGGAGGGCTGAATCTGTTGTCGTTATGAACCAGAGGAGCACAGACAGGGTACGTATCACTGGAGAAAATGCATTGAAACTAAAGTATAACAGATTTAGCTACATTATTAATGAGATTTTCCTGTAATAATTAAATAATTTGAACAGTAAATGCTAGTATCATTGTAACTGGATTAACAATAATATTTGCTGTAGCTCTTATTAGGCTTTTAAGATTTTAATTACACTAACAATAAATTCCTTGCTTGGCATTTTGCCCGTAAGAAGATCTTAAGTGTAACACCATATATCATAAAAGTCCTACTTTTACATTATGTTGAAGATTCAACTAATATAAAACATAAGAACTACTTTTAAATTATCTCTTTCCTCATTTTTGCGCTGCAGCACAGAATATGATTATTTAATATTGATTTATGTGTTTTTCACTGGTATTTGGAAATTTCTTAGCTTTTGGAATTCAACACTCCTGAATATCAGGACACATTACAACATACATAGTAGAGATTGCTCTTTGGTCAGTGATTGACTATTCTGGCTTTATTTGTAGTATCATTGATGAGATGAATGGATCACATGTCCCTTTAAAAAACATAATACTGCAACAAATTGTGTACTGTGGTATATGTAATGTGTATGATAGTATGTTATCTAACCTAATTTATGAGAAAAAAAAAGATCAAATTTCATACTGATATTTTAAATTACTTTGAAGGTCTGAAAGGTGGTACTTAGCATTTTCCATGAGATATATGTCCTGAACATGGACCACAGCAAAGAAGCAGACTTTAACTTATTACTGTTCTTAACAAAGCATTGTAGTAAGTGTTGCAGAGGAAGAAGAGCAAAACATTTCTTTTCCCATCAAAAATATTGTTCATTCCCAATGCGAAGAATATTTGCTAGTACAACACTTGTTTCAGTCTAATCTTCTCCATCTTTTGCCACAAGACAGTGTAACTTCTGGTTCCAGTGTTCTATGATGTTATCTTTAAAACTACAGACTAGGTCTACAGGAGTCATACATCAGCAGAAAGCTTTTTCAAATGTAGCAGAAAAGTTAAAGCATTCTGAAAAGAAAAAAAGAAAAAGAGGAGGAAGAAGAAGAGACAGAGGAAGAGGAACAAACCCAGAAAATTAACACAGGCAAAGAAAGTCAGTTTAGAATTTTATGATTAGAGGTGACATTTGCCAATAGAAATGACAACTGGCATTAATGTCTACTATGTTGAGAAAATACCACGTTGTTATACAGAATCATAACATGGTTTGGGTTGGAAGGAACCTTTAAAGATCATCTAGTCCAACACTCCTGTCAAGGGCAAGGACACCTCCCACTACAGCAGGTTGCTCAAAGCCTCATCCAGCCTGGTCTTGAGCACTTCCAGGGATGGGACGCCCACAACTTCTCTGGGCAATTTGTTCCAGTGCCTCACCCCTCATTGTAAAAATTTCCTTCCTTATATACAATCTAAATTGACCCTCTTTCAGTTTAAGACATTTGCCTGTTGTCCTGCCACAAGAGGCCTGGGTAAAAAGTATCTCTGTCTCTCTTAAAAGCCCCCTTTATGCATTGAAAAGTTGCAATAAGGTGTCTCTGGAACCTTCTCTTCTGCAGGCTGAACAATCCCAACTCTCTCAGTCTGTCTTCATAGGAGAGGTGCTACAGCCCTCTGGTCTTTCTTGTAAACCTCCACTGGACTCTCTCCAACAGGTCCATGTCTTTCTGGAGAGCCCAGAGCTGGGTGCAGTTCTCCAGGTGGGGTCCCAGAAGAGCAGAATAGAAGGGCAGAATCACCTCCCTTGACCTGCTGGCTATGCTTCTTTGAATGCAGCCCCAGATAAGATTGGCTTTCTGGGCTGCAAGTGCACATTACTGGCTCATATTCAGTTTCTATGCACTGATATTCCCAAGTCCTTCCTACAGGTCTGCTATCAATGAGCTCATACCCTGGTCTGCATGGATACCTCCTGTGTTTTCCTCTTAGGCTCTAGTTAAAAGAGTAACAGCACATTGTCAAGAATATTCACAGGCCATGAAGCCAGTTGTCATAGTCTCAATAGGTTTATAATACTAAAATCTCTTAATCTCTCAACAAAAACAGTGTGAGTATATCAACACTGCATAGTGGGAACCGTCCCAAACTGTGGACAGACCCCTGGGGACAGTTTGGGAGAGCGTCAGTTGGTCCAGGCCCAGGCTCACTCATTTCTAACAGTTTAACAGTATTCTAACAGTTTAACAGTGCAAGCAGTAAAGCCCTAGTGCTCAGGCCTATACTATATCACTGTTTCACTGTCTACTATATAGTCACAGCGGTAGAGTATCATAATTATATTATTTGTTCCCCAGCCCTATAGATAAACTATTCTTCTTTTTATTTGATACATTACAATGGTATCCTGAGACCTTTTGTGTGACAAAGGAATCATGTTTTGTTAGGAAATGAGATGAAGAAATTCACAGAGTTGGATAACCATTACTGGTCCAAGGAAAAGTTGTTCCAAAATGACAAGGCGGATTAACAAAGCTTGGTGAAGTGTATGTCTTCAAATCCCCATTTTCTGAGTTTCAGGAGCTGTCTTTGTTTGGGATAAAGCTGTCCTACTCTACCTCCATGGTAAAGTCAGGTACTGAGAAGTCATTGGAAAATGTTTGGATGAACTAAAGTTAGTTTTAGGCATGTGGTGAAATAACACTTTGGAGAGAAAACTATGCAATGCCAACTTTGCAACGTGCAGGTGTGGAACATATTTTTTCCAATGAGCAGCTGACAAGTCTGAGTTCTCTGTATCTACTTACCTTAAAATAATAAATACAATGCTAAAAAAAGGACATAGTAAAGCCCTTACTTTCTTTGCATAAAATAATTTATGGATAGAAAGGGAATACTTATAAATACTGCAGGAAAGGTCAAAATTAGACTTAAGTGGAAAATCTGAACAGTGAAATTGTTACCATAATTCAGCTTCTGAAAGGCAGGTATAAACATGTTCCACCGAGGTTACAAGCTTTTGTAAGTCCTCTTTCATCCAAGTTTTAATGAAAGTTCATACTTTTTAAAACTGGCACACATTTAACTTGAAATCAGTTATTACATCTTTTCTTTCTCTAAAGGTTTCTGAAAGTAACTGAAATATACAACTACAAATAAAGAGTATTTGTTTTCTTGGTTTTCTCTGCCGTGTACAGAATTACAGCCTACATTTACTGCTTGAGATAATAACCTAATGAATGTTGTACTTTCATGTTTGTGAAAAGGCTTTGACGTTTTCTCTCAAAGCCTTATTTTAGTTGGTAGTTTGGTAAGGAACATTTTTGAAAGGTTAAAAAATATCTGTTAAGTAATTTCCCATATTTTCTAGCTGAACAAACATTTTTAGAAGATTCATTTCATGGAGTTTATCATACACCTAGCAAATAATCTTGTTAAATCAGCAAAACAATAACTAAGTTCTACCTGTAGTGTTTTTCTTGAAGAAAAGATGAGTTTTCTTCCCACAGGTCCAGACAGAAATGTATCTTATGGAGTGAATGCAATAAAAATCTGTGGGTGTCAGTTTATGTGGATGGAGGTTCTGCAGAGAAGCATGGATTCTTTTGATACCTATTGTCACCTTGCCAGCATTGTTACCTCCCTGTTTATACTCTCCCTGGTTTCAAATATATTTGCCTGCAGCCAGCCTTTTCCATGTTAATTTTTAGTGTAGAATTCATTGCATGGTGTTTCTGATTTGTAACACAACTGTGAAACATACGTGTTGTTATCCAGTCAACTCTTTAGCAAGCAGCAACACATGCACAAGCAATTGTAGTGTTACAGCATGTGTAACGACTGTCTTTTTCTTAGCCGTCTAGATTCTGCAGCAGAGGAGCAATGGCTATGAATGCTTTCAGGGTTTTTCTGAGACAGAAAAGATTTGCGCTCTCTTCACTACAAAGAGAGAGGGACCATTTTACTGTCTTTCCTAATCTGTGGGATGCCTGTGGATAGATGGCATATACCTTTATTTTATGATGTATCATTTATCTTCTGGCTATAAATGATCTGGTAAAGGCTTCCAACAGCTGGGAGCAAAGGCAAGAGTGGTGGGAGGGAATGAGAGAAAAAAAACCCTTGTGGGAAATGAAGCTTGCTGCAGTTCTGGCCTTAGAAAATAAAACTGGCTGAAGGAGCTGGGAAGATTCACATAAGAGACATAAAGTATTTGGTAACAAGGGTAAAGGAAAAATTAAATCATAATTCAATCTTCTGCTCTGTTACTGGCAGTGTGGGACATGTTGAAGAGTGACCATCTGGGTATATCTGTCTCAGCTGGATGGTTCAGACTGTGGTGTTTGATATTGCAGCTGTTGCTTAAGCCTGAGAGGAAAGGCAGTTCTAAAGGGTAAATTGTATAGAATTAGCCAATATGAGACGTTAGACCAGCAGTGTCTTTTTAAACATCCGCATCTCTTGGGAGTCCAAGTAGCTGAGTTGGACCTACACTGAGTACCCTGATAGCTTGAGAGGTAGCAAGCGTTCCCTCTGTGGTTTAGCACTTGACTAACTACTGGACTTGTTCATCTTCTGTGTTACAAATACTAGCATTTAAAGAGTAAAACTTAGGTTCAATTCACTCAAGAAGTCACAGTAGCCACATCTCCCACCTATCCATGTTATGCTATTAAAACCAGATTAGGGAACAGGCTGTGTGGGAGGTACCCCCTATTTGATGTATTAAAACTGTATAGAAAAGAAATAGCATGTGAAAACCAACAATTCTGAAGAGAGCAGGAATATAATCTTATGTGTGAAAGTAGGGGAGGGCTCAAACCAAGGAAGCAATCTGGACAAAAGTTGAGATATTAACACTTTTTTTTTTTTTTTTTTTTTTTTCTAATGAGGTGGTTGCTTTGTGTTGAACTCAAGGCATGCTGTGTGCATGACATTGCCTCTGCAGGCACCAAACTGATGGGACGCTACTGGGGACTTGGGGGATATTTCGATTCTAAGCAGTGAAAGCTAGCTGATAGTTATCCTGACACCTGCACTGGGGCAATTTGGTGCACACACTTGCTTTGATGCATAGAAATTTTTCAGGTTACCAAGGAGGAAATTAAGCTTCGAGTACTTCCAAATTCAAGAAGCCATCAATGTATCTGTGTTTTTCTGAAATATCCTTTCTGGGTGCTCCAATATTTCCAATGCCACATTTTAAGTTTTAAAGTAGAAAAAAGAAGATACATAGTCCTTGAATCAATAGTAGAAGGTAGAAAATCCCTAAATATTCACACAGACATTATCTATTATAGCTGTTGAGACAGTCAGAGGCTATACTACCAAGCTTGTAGGACTCTTCTGATAAGGAAAGCGTCCAGGTCATTTGTGAGACAGATAAATCACGTGTCTGAGTGGGTACATAGGGTCTAGATCATCTACATGGGATAGTCTGTTGTGAGGGATCCTTTGTCAATTGTGGAGGTGGAAAACAGTGCTTAAGAAGTCTTGTATCAGTTCTGGTGTGGGGTTGGGGATAGAGACAGGAAGGTATTTAGGCCTCAAGTTTTTCCCATTGTATAAAGTTGGTTCTTTTTCTTGTGTTACCATGATTTTAGTTTTCTGCCTTATATCTTCTGACTGTAAAGAACAAGGAGAATAGATATAGCAGTCTCTGTTATCTGTGAAAGGCTTTATTGGACAAAAATTTTGTAGTTCAGAAGGGATTTTTGTGTGAGGAGTGCTGAAATTTATTTCTGTGAAACCATGAATCGTTTTGAGAAAGGGACCTTTATTCTCCTTTAACTTAGAGTAAGCTACCACCATGAGACACATGAAAAATTATTCAGACCTCATATCTTATTAAACTGAACTACTTTTGTTGTTCCTTGACTTTTAGAGCAGCTAATTCTGTAAATGTTACAGGTAATTATGTTCCCAGAATAATAAAAGTACACATAATGCACAGCCATAAAACATTATTTTCCTCTTTTCAGGGATAAAAGAAGATGAATCAGACAAAAGTCAGACCAGGTGTGTGGCATCCTGGTTGTTCAACTTGTGCTTCATCAAAGTGCAAGAAGGGGGATTCCAGAACTGAGAAAGATTAGTTGCAAGGGATGCTCCTGTCTTATAAACAGACTCTCAGCCTCAAATGACCATTTAAAAAGAAGTAGAGCTGTTGCTATAGAATATGGGCTAATGGTTTTAAACTAAAAGAGGGTAGATTCAGACTAGATATAAAGAAGGAACTTTTTATGATGAAGGTGGTGGAGTACTGACACAATTTGCCCAGAGAGGTGGTAGATGTCCCATCCCTGGAAACATTCAAGGTTAGGTTGGATGGAGCTCTGAGCAACCTGATCTAGTTGAAGATGATCCTGCTCATTGCAGGGGGATTGGACTAGATGATCTTTCAAGTTCGTTTCCAACCCAAACTATTCTATGAAACTAATAGGAAAAAGAATCAGACCCAGACTGTCATTGACAATTTGTCTCCAGCTGAGTATGCAATTGCATTAGCATACAGAGTCAGACTTATGTACACACCACACAAAATATCTACATGTAAGTATATGTTCAAAGTCTTCCTCTCAAGGTGTAATAAGCTTCTTGAAGCGCTTCTTTCTCATTAGCTTCATTAAAGAGTAGTAGTAATAGTGATCCATGTAGAGAAGGATCCCTAAGGCCGAAGCTCTCTATATTCATTGTTTCAAAACTGTTCTGTCAGAAAATTCCCAACTCACTCTAGTGTTAATCTTTCAATAATTATGACGACTGTTTCAAAAACACAGCAGTCATTAGAAATAAATCAATCACACTGCCTAGGAACTGTAATATGCAACATGAAACCATCTGTGATTTTAAAATAGGCTGTTGGGTTGGTAATTTCAATTAAATCCACCGAAAATACATTAGATGTAACGAAACAGCTCATGCAAAATACCTGCACTAAGTGTATTGAAATTCATGGGTTCTTATTATTTCAATGAAAACGTGATGATATTTAGAGTTGATTCACTTATGAATTTTACTTGAACCTAAACCTTCAGGCAGAAATGTTTTCTCTTTAGTATCTGTTAAAGCTTGGCATTGTGAGAATTTTTATCACAAAAGAGGTTATTGAGTTCTACAATCATGCACATATTTCTTGCTAATGTTACTAGTACTATTGCTTGATGTATGTATTTTACCCTATAATATCCAGAGATTCTTTGTCTTTTTTTATCACCTAACTCTTATACCAAGCCATGAGAGAAAAATGAAGCTTACAGCTTGGGTACCTGAAAAAGGACTTAAAATATATCTATATCTATATCTATATCTATATCTATATCTATATCTATATCTATATCTATATCTATCTATATCTATATATTTAAATGTCAGGCATTGTTACTGTTTCTGTGGGTGAGGCTTAGCTGGCCACTTAACTGCCATGAGTTGGATTTTAAAAAAACAGTAAGGATTCAAAAAGGATTTTTAATGTTTGATGGTATGTTCCTTTGCACTACAGTATGTTAAAGGTATTACTTGCATTGATTTCAGTTTTCCAAATCCCATTAGGAAATATGTGCTTCTTCAGGAACCAAAATACTTTTGCTTTTGGACAAAATTTAATGCAACATGTAAACCTAAAAGCCTCTGCTGTACCAGATTAATTGGAGATCAGCCAGTTCAGTTCAGAGAGAAATGGATGTGCTGTTTGTGCTATTTGCATGTGAACATGCATCTGCACAGAGGTCCTTCCACAGAAGTCTGAAAGAAACTGCTTATTAATGTAACTTTCTGAGGGTATCTCTAGAAGTGTTCATGCAAAATGTAGGTCAAGCTCTACTTTCAGGCATACCACTGTTATTTCAGAGGGTGAAAGGAATGGAATTATTTCACCAGCTTGAGAATAGGCTGTATCATGCATATTTCCTGATATATTGTCTTGATGTATTATTGAAATTAAGGAAAGTGTTGCTCCTATAACTTTTCTCAGCACAATAGGAAGACAAACCTGATTGTTTTTTCAGTCTGATGCTGTCCCTGAAAGCAGGTTCAGCTTACAAATTTTTAAGCATCATCAATCTTTTCTAGTCCTCATTTTATGGTAATACTTGACAACTTTCTGTACAATTGCAAGATACCTCTCAGGGTGGTTCAGAGTGACAGTCCATGCTTCCAAAATACATTTGTCACATTTCTCACCTAATACTGCTTTAAGAGAGTAGAGTTTATTTGAGATGTCTAAGCAGAAAGTATCTAATGGAAAAACTTTGTAAGCTGAAAGACATTAAAAAATGTCCAACTGTAGCAGAGACTGCACACCAGTTTATTATATCACTACTTTTCTGCCAAGAGCCAAGTTACCCAAGGGCACATAATAAAAACAGATGATCTGAAGCTGACATTGCAGACAGACTTACTGCCTTATCTCCAGGTTAGAGTGATAGTATTGGCTCGCGCTTAAAATCATGTCTGACAACAATGTCAGTGAATCCTCTGCCAAGGCAATGAACGGGTTTTACTTCAGTATCTTTTTCAGCATACCAGCATGATTACTAAGAGATTTCTAGTCAGTTTAGCAAGTCACACAGAATTGTAAAGTAATATTGTTGTCTCATAAAATGACTAATAAAATATATTTTCCTAAGAAAAAATAAACATTGAGAGAACCACGATTATTATTTCTAATATACTATCTGAATACTTCTCCAAACAGAAAGCTCTCTCTGCTGTTCTTATGGAGTCATCATTGTAATTTTCTTTTACGGAACTATGGAAGACCAAAGTTGCTTTCCTTTTGTAGATGGTAACAAGCAACAGACTGATTCACATGGAAATGTCAGATTTTTCCTTCATATCTTTAGAGGACTCTCTAGCGGACTGAGGTCCTTTGTGATCTGATTTTCTAGTCCCCAGTTTTCTGATTTCTTAGTTAGGACTGTGACATATTAATATATTTATTGTGTGCCAACAGAGCATTGTGACTAGAATTCAACAGTCAAGTGGAAATGTGTTCAAGTTTCACTACAGAGAAGCTGATAATTTTTTTTCAAGCTTAAAACTCCAAAGAGTGTATCAAAGATTTCATTAGATTATGCATTACGCCTGCTGCCAGTTAAACCATGCTACATACTACTGAATCACCATGTGGAATACTGTTGTAGAGGCTTCTGTGTATTAAAGTAGACATTACAAGGCTAACCCTTTTGTCATTCCTCTTTTCCTGTGCAGACATATTTGTTCATTTTCTGAAAATGTTATTGCTACAGTCTTGATTACTTTTATGAAAATGAAGTATAATAAATATTACGCTGTTTCTGTCACCTACCCTTAAGGTTAAAAAACAACATCAAACAGCCATATTTGACTATAATTAAAGGCACCCAAAGTCAAAGGTCCTTCTGATGTATGTGCAGAAAAGGAAGAGTGCTTTGGTTCTTTGTTCACCTACTATTTTTAAGTTACTTTATTTTCCTGATTATATTAAATCGATATAACAATGATTTTTATGCTATTGTTTCTTTCCTTCCCCAGATGTACATCCAGACAACAACACTTACTGTCTCCATGAGTTTAAGTGCTTCTGTGTCTCTGGGCATGCTCTACATGCCCAAGGTTTATATTATCATTTTTCATCCAGAGCAGAATGTTCAAAAACGGAAGCGGAGCTTCAAGGCTGTAGTGACAGCTGCCACAATGCAAAGCAAACTGACCCAAAAAGGAAATGACAGACCAAATGGCGAGGTCAAAACTGAACTCTGTGAAAGTCTTGAAACCAACAGTAAGTCATCTGTAGACTTTCCCATGGTCAAGAGTGGCAGCACTTCCTAATAGATGTACGTTCACAAGAATGCACTTTTTTTTTAAATAATAAACTTTATTCTTTTTGTTGCTTGTTCTGCATGAATCCACAGATGTGTCAGAATTCATGTACTGCTGAACATAGGAATGCCTAGAGTTGTTTCAAACAAATTGTTTTTCACAGGAGGCTAGCAAAAATAAAACAAACAAACAAACAGGCAGATTTTGGAAAGCCACATCTTTTTAAAATGTTTTAGCTAGTGCTAATTTGGTGTGTTGTGCATTGCTGTACCAGTTGTGGTATGTCCTGACAGTTCATAAGGTGTATTCATGGTCATCATTGTATATCCAAAACTCAAAGGCTGTTGAAAAAAAAAATAATGAAAACAGTTAATATTGTTTTTTTATTTTGCAGTTAGATATGCAAGTGAAAATGTGGCTTTTACCTTTCCACCTTAACTTAATATTTGTTACCGTGCTAATTTATCACAACTCATGATTAGTAATGCTACCCAGAATAACACTTCCCATCCAGGTTTTCATTGTGGTCTTACTTATGTTGAAACAAAATAATGGTAATTCATATACAGCTTAATCATTACATGTTGTGATACGTCATGGGTTAGTAATGGGAAAAAGTTCTTTCCCATGCCAGAAATGTTCTTGAATCTCTAAATTGCTCTGGCATAGAAGAAAACAGAGGTGATTGACAGCTTCCATTCCACCATATGATATACCATTTTGTAAAGTGGAATTCACAAGAGTAATAATCAAATACAAGTAGAGCCAGTAACTTTACACCCGGAGCTTAGTAGTAATGGACAATTGATTTCTATTGAGGAGTCAGAGGTCACATGGGATGGAGAGCAGCTATTACAGTTAAAGACAATTTTTTCAGTCATTTTACTGCAAATAAGGATTTTTTTAAAAACTTTTATTACTTTGTGATAATGTTGACAGGAGATTGGATAGTATTATTTTGTGTGAGGACATTAGACAAACCAGTACCAAGTTTGCAGAAAAATACTGTATTATTTCGGAAAACTTGCAACCCCTACTGAATTCAATCAGAGTTTGCCAGATTGAAGACTACATAAAGTCCCTACGTTTACCATACAATGCATGGAGGATATGAAGTGCAAACCTACTCACTTGAAAAACTCATGAGCCTTCAAAATGCGTAAATCTGCTAGACTGAGCTATGGGTTTACACAGATTCATATTATGACATATAACAAAGGACAAAAGGAGAAAGGCAATGAAATTCATTGCGGATCAAATAATTGCACAGAAATATGAAGAAATTAACTACTCAAATCTTCAGAAATCACAAAAAAAAATCATAAGGGAAAGAGGTAGATTTTATTGAGTTTGCAAAATTATAAACTTCTGAGAAAAGGTCAAAGGGTAAGAAAGTAGGGCAAGAAAGAGTGTTAATAAGAAAGTCTTGTGTATCTGATGTTTATCTGCAGTACCTAATTAAGAAATGCTGTGTCTAGTATTCCTTAAACTATGATTATGCATAATTCATGAAAACAGCTGCTACTGGAAGCAAGTCTGCTTCTCCAGTAGTGTGATATATGAAGGATAATGCTTATTTACTGGGCTCTAAACATGGTTTTAACAGTAGCATATCTATATAACTCTGAGCTCTCTAGGAGTATATTCTGACTAGGCTTTGATCCAGGCATTATAATGCTTCATAGGCAAAAATTCAGAGTCGTCATTTGCACTCCAGAGAGCTGTCCCTATATAATTGAGCTCTTGGCCTGAAGATGGCTTTCCCTCTTCCCCTAAATTGTTCTTTGCTATTTGGATTTAATCAGCTTCCCTCTTTTCTACCAAAATAGTTATTATCAAAAATTTTGGAGGTTCCTGTGAATTATCAGTGCACAATGCCACGTAACAAACAGCGTCTCAACACTGCAAAATTTCTTGCACTGACTCCATTCAAGATAGATCTTTCTTTCTAGTGACAGTATATGAAGCTGATTGCAAAAAATCAGGCTACTCCTGTATACCAGTAGTAGTAAGTACCTTTCAAGCACAAATACTGGTAGTGGTAACAATGCTTGTAATTAGGTAAGAGATAAGATCAGACGGTAAGATCATCCAGAGACATGGTTTGTCCTGTTTCATGTAACAGACTTTATTCCATGTTGTCCCACACATTGATATAGTCATGTTTTTTTTTATGAAGATACATTCTTATTCAGTGGAAAACAAATGGAATGTGGGAAACAGGATGAAACCCCCCCCCCAAATCATCCAGATGCAATTACAGACAACATAACAATGACAATGACAAGTATTTTAAATGCATATAGGTCAGATCACAATAATCATTCTAAATTGCTTAGATCCTCTTTTATTTTACTATTTTTCTTTTTCTTTTTTTTTTTTTTTTAATCATTCCAAAAGCAAAGTAGTAACTGCAGCTAGAAAAGAGTGTTCATTCCCAGAAAGTAATTCAGCCAAGCCTGTTACTTTTTCTGGCCATCTATGCTTGCCAAATGTGCTTCATGTTATTACTATGAAATGCTAACAGTCTTAAAGAGCAGCACACCAGCTGCTGAAGCTTTCAGATCCCCAAACAGGAACTGTAGGCTTATTGCAGCAAACTAGAAAGACACTTGCAATATTTATCAAGTAAAAAAAACATTGTTTTGAGATGAGATTAGATTTAGTACATTTTGAATGACTATCTACACTATCTTCCTGTGCTATCATCTTTTACAGTAACAAAACCCAGAACTCAATAGGATAATTTTTGCTTCTTGATCAGTCCTAGAGTAATTCTCAAAACTATTTAAGTCTCAGATATACAATGAAGTTACAGCAAATTAACAAGTTACTCTAAATCAGCTGAGATGTAGTAAGTACTTATTTTTGTATTTTCAGCTTCTTGCAAATGTCCTCACATAATTCAGCTTACTGAGTTGTGATAAATCCGATTATGCTATATAGCTGTGGGCTAAAAACACACACAAGAAAAGTTATAGAACTCAGCTGATACAGAGTAATGTGGTAAACTAGCTTAACCCGATCACGTATCTCAGCCTATTTTCAGGGCAAGGGGAAAAAATTAGCTCTTCTCCCTCCATCCTTTTGTTCCCAAGTGTGCAGAGTTTGCAGATGTGCATTTATTTGTTATTTCTTATCTGGGAACAAAACCCTTTTATGCTCTAAGGAACTTGGTGCCATTTTGGCAATCCTGCATTATTTTCAGAAGGAACTTAACATGGTAAAGGAAAAATAGAATCAGAAATCCAGCTGTGGGAGCATGGGAGAGTTCAGATGGGAGCAGTACATCCCATCTGAAAGATCTGAAAGATGTAAATGAGGCTATATTTGCTTCAAGTGTCCCAATACACACAAATAAAGCAATTTCATGTTGATGCTCAAATACTGTGATCGATTATGTGAAAGACTTGCTTAATGCGCCAAAAGCAATCCTTTAATGAATGAGCTTTTCTGCAAGCTATTGGAGCTACCTGTGCAAGTGAAAGTAAGAAATATTACATTTTGCACCTTCCTACTGATTATTTATTCTTATATATATATTCTTAGAGAACAAAAATGATAGTGATATGTGAATTATAATGACCTGGTTCTGCTGTGTATTAAAAAATGGCAAATACAATATTAGAATCAAACTGCTCAGAAATCCAAAGAAAATACGAAGAAAAAACAAGCAGCAAATTTAGTTATTTATACTACCTAGTACTACTTTGTGGCAATTTTAGTGATCTTTGGATTAATTTAATCTTTGGCCCAGGAGAGAGAAACTTTTGTTTCTTGGTTTCTGTAGTCTGTTCTTCCCTAATCATCAGATTGTTGGGCTAGGTTTGGGTGTTAGCATGAAGAATCCTTTTTCTACCTATCTATATCTCAGCTGTTTCCACCAGATTCTATATAGAAAAATGAAACTGAAGAAGGGAAAGTAGGGAAATAGAATTAAGATCTTTGAATCTATAGACCAGACAGTTTTTGTAACATTAAATTATTTTCATTGTGACAGCTGCAGTCCTCAGTACCATAAGCAGAACTTGTCTGTAGCAGACAGAATATAAAACATATTTGGGAAGCCAAATTCCTCTTTATGCAGTGTGACATAGACCTTATTATAGAGACATAAAAAGAGGCAGTTTCCCAGCAGTCTGATTTGCCACGTACCCACCTGGACTAAAATTAGGGAGCTGCTTGTGAGACCAGATGTCACCATCTCCCTCTTCCCATCCCTAAATTAACACAAAAGTGGAGTCTTGGCCATATTTTTTGCAACAAAGAGATAAGGGCTTGAAGATTCGCAGTTGCTGACTTTTACAATAGTAAAGGTGTTTAACTTCCTCAATATATTGCTTCATTCTGAACAAGGGTTATCAGGAAGAAATCAGAGAAGAGATCAGCTGACCATCAACATAAGGAGGTCATAAAAGCATGGCAGCTTTGAAATACAGCCTATGCCACAGGAATACTTTTGTTGGCTCATTTATAAGCAGATACTTTGTGTCTGAAGGCTCTCCAAAGCTACCTCCTGTAGGCACTAGCTACTCAGTTTCACTAACTTTGAGAGGTGTTTCCCATGTTAACGGCTTTGCTCCTTTCAAAGAGCATAAGCCTCCTTCAACACGGACAACCCACCACTAACTAAAAAGTTCGCTTCAACCAATACAAGTAAGAGAAAAATCCAAGCTCTAAATTTAAAAAGCTTCTATATGTAAATAAGCCAAAATAATACCAGACTAATAGTAGATTGAAATTCTGTTATAGGTATGCTAAAAGCACTCATCAGTGTTCCTCTCTATTGACCTCTGCTTCCCCAAGTCATAAACAAAATAAGTTACAATCAAGAACAGAGCTTGAGATCCAACTTACTTACTCGCCACTCATATACATGCCTAAACTTTCTTACTTTATTCCATAAACATGGGCCCTGTTATTTGGAGATATAGTTGGACATTGTCTGAGTTCAAAAGCTAAATATGCTTTTTTTCTCCTCTCTTGATTCTAAAAAAACTGAATTTTATTTTTTGTTGTTGTTTTCTTTTGATTTTTTGATTTACAGCCTCCTCTACCAAGACAACTTATGTCAGTTACAGCAATCAGGCAAATTGAGCAGGAATGAAATTCACTGGAAGACCTGCAGGATGGGATCTTGCAAACAAAGACTTTACGACCACCAGAATTCAGTCTTGGAAATATCCATAGACTACATTCAAATCAATAGTCAGTCTCCTAAAGGACAAGAATTAAAACAAGAGGCAAAAAGAGACAGGGGAAGGAAAAGTCCAGTTTTATAACATAGAGACAGAGTGTCAAGCTTCTGAACTGTTCACTCACTAAAGGAAGCAAATCACAAAAGGAAAACAAATGTTAGCTTGTGAAAAAAAATGCTGTTGAAATAAATAATGTCTGATGTTATATTTGTAAGTACTTTTTTTGTGATTGTGACAATTTCCTTTCCTGTCCTACATTGTTCAACTTGTAAAAGAAGATGAGTTTGTTTCTTGTAATGGCTGACTGAATTAAGTCCTGGGTTATGCTAAAATAAATGCAATGGTCAACGCATGCTAATTTTTATACAAAGTAATTTATTTCTAATAATAAAGGAATGTTTTGCAAATGTTGAGACTTGTTTTGTTGCAGTTTTAAGGAGAAAAAGTCCTTACACTGTTGTCTATTGTTTGTTTAGAATGTGCAGTAAAGGTGGGTGTACAAATAAAATAATAATCATGGCATCAGAAGAATGCAGTGTAAACTCTAAGCATGTGTGTGTGTCTGTATGTGTGTATGCGTGCACGTGTGTGTGTATGTATGTGCATGCCTTCATGCATGTGTGTGTGTCCTCTGCAGTGTGTGAATTTATTTGTTCAAAGCTTTGTGACTATTTTTTCTAATGGAAGGATTTTTCCTCCTTCTCACTCTTCAAAGTAAGTGCATTTTATATGTTTGTAAAGTGAAGGAGTCCTGATAATTATTTTGTATGATTGTATTATATTTTTGAACTTCCACCAATAATTTTGATCCTTTTCATTTCTGGAACTTACAGTTTGTAAGACCTTATGACAGCTAGACTGGATTAAGCTTAAAGTCTATTCAGCCTAGTGTCCTGTCTCTGACAGGGAAATGTAGCAGATGCTTATGTCAATAAAGGTGACTTTGAAATAACAAGAGAGAAATCAATAGAGAATTTGGAAAGCAGTAACCTAGTGGATATATGTACTATTAAAATCAAAGAAATGGTTGTCCATCTACAATCTTTACATTTTCTAACTCCCACATTAAGTGACTGTGTGTGCATTATAAATGGTTATACAAAGATAAAGATAAATTCATACAGATACCTATCATGTTAATAAACCCCTCCAAATGAGTTTAAAAAAGACAGCTAGGGACTTTCCAGCTCATTACTATACCTGTGGTGTTCTTTAAGACTTTTTCACTCCATACACTACTTACCATTTGGCAAGTCAATGTTTTTTCACAGTCATTTTGTTATTAAATGTTATTTCTCCTGAATTAGCCTGGATGGCTCCTTGTGCTTTTTTCATCTAAGGAGCTGTATTTTTGTAACAGATCATAAAGAAGCTGTGGTGGGCCCTAATTACATGAATGAAAGTTGAAGTGTCTGAAACTGAATTTCTTTCTCTTACATTGTCAACATTTAAGCTCTGAAACAGTCAGAAAACTGCATGAGAGCGAATTTCCATTTTTAAAATATTTGACAAAACATATTTAGTTTTTCCCACCATTTAAACACCTGAATTATTAACCGGTGATTTCCTTGGTATAATGTGGTACTGTGTGTTTAGTATGTGTGATACATTGTGTGAAAATTCCTCTGCTGGGTACTCCATAAGCACATGAATCCCAAACCTATAAACTAATATATGCTTAATTTTAAGCATATGAGTAAAAAAATAATTCAAAAAATATTCGTAAAACCAGTTGTAGTTCTGTTTTGTGAGCTAATATCTCATCAGTTTGAAGTTTTTTGGAAAATGGGTTGATTAGATCCATGTTTTAACAAGTGAGACTTCCATGTCTAGGATGGATTCCCTAAGAGAGAAAGAGAATATTTTTCTAATCTCAAAACCAATGCTTTGGGCCAGTTTCTTTTCAAGAAACCTTTGAAAAGTTAAGTTTTCAAACTACAACAAAAAAGGTTGCAAATATTTTCCCCATAATGTCTTTACATGACATAAGCATAACAACATGCACTTGAAAAAGCAGAACATAGGAATTGCCCTTAAAACACATTTAATATACACATAAACATATTTAATATATACATAAAGATTAGCATATGATATATGAATACCTTCCAGTTTTAGTGTGGTCCAAAGAAAATGTTATTCTGAACAGATTTATCAAGACCAATATACACTTTTTGTTTTGGTTGAATAGTAGGGTAAACATGGCATGCAAATTATTCTGTGCATTTTCTGTGTTGTTCTGTCTGAAACATGGAGCATATTAAGCTTGTGAGTCTCACTGGTATTAATGTAACTCATCAGATAAATGAGCACACGGTATGAATTATGGAATGAACTGGGCATTTTCAAGAGACAAGAGAACAACACTGGTCTACACATTTCACTTCTATAGAGTAGTTATGTACAATTTATACATTTGCATAGAATGGTATGTAACTGTAACTGTGATCAAAAGCACTTTCTTCACTTGGATCCCTCTAGAGCTATGGAAGAGCAATGCATTTTATTTTTCTGAATGAAACGTCAGCTTTGCTCCCTTCAGCTGAGGACACTTTTTCCTGTACAGACTGTAGCAGTTGCAAAAGTTTTTTTCCAGCAACCTGATTTGTGACTTCTGCTTCCAGAACTGTGTCTTCACATGACTTTAAGTCCCATTTGTGCAATAGATTGTGCATCAACTCTACAAGTCCTAACTTCTAAGTTAGGTAACCTTAATTTTGTGACTCCACCTGAGCCCTACTTGAGGGATTATTAAGAGTGCAGTCTACACCCTTTAACAAGACTGATGTAACTTTTCTGGCATCATCATTGAACACAAAGAGATCAGATGAAGACATTAAATATTTTTCAGTGATTGATGTTAATTAGGCTGAGTGGTCCTTTTTTTCAGCTTAATGGGGCTTTGTCTTCAGTTTAGCTATTGTAATAAATAGCAACCTCCTAAAAAAAAGAAAATTACTATATAGAAAGAACCAGGGAATTGTATAATACAGTTGAAGGAAAAATTGCTATAATTTTGCAACATGAGTATAAAAAAGGCTGAACTTCAGAAAAATTGCTTCCGCTGTTCTTTACTTTGTATATTACAAGGTCCATCTTTACGAGAAGATTGGGGTAATTCAGTCAGCAATAAGAAGAGTAATCCCCGCAGTCTGTTGTTATTGTGTCTTTGAATACTCATACAGCTGCTGCATTTTTCTTCTCTCTCTATGAAATAGTCATCACTTAATCTTTCTATACTGTTTGGGGTTTGTTTTTAGATGTGGGTGGGGGTTTCCTTTGCTTGTGTGTTTGTTGGGGCTTTTTTGCTTCTTTGTTTGTTGGGTTTTTTTTAGCAACCTCTCTTTCCACCTTATTCTGCTCTTTATCTTATAGCATTGACATTCATGAAGCTATAGTTAAACCATTATCATATTTTCATTAAGAATAATATTAGCTAACACAAAGATTCTACAAGTTGAAACTTGGCATGTATTGTCCTACTCTATGTGCAAAAGAATGTAAATGGAAAAATAGAATTATTTACATAAGTCAAAATGAAAAGCTTACAAACAAAATAAATCCCTGAGGCAAATGTAAGCACAAGGTGGTAACACTTTAAAAACTGAGATTTGGTCAGTGGTCCTAATACTATATGTTCTAGCTATGCACAATAGAATCAGAAAAATTAAAGGAAAAATTGCACAAGAGAACCATGCAAAAATATAAATTTTCCATATCCATTTTCACATACTTTGTCTTCCCTTGAAACTATATTTTGAGGGCCTATAGCTCTAATATAAAAACCATTCAAGTTAATGAAGGTCTTACCTTTAAAGCAGGTTTGAGATCAAGCGTCATTAAAATAAACTATATCTTTTTAAAAATATTAGCTTGGAATAAATGGTTGACACTGAAAGCTACATTACACATATATCAATTTTAACTGTATTTTTATTGATAATTAGAACCCTTAAAATGTTTTGAAATATTCTATAAGTAGCTGGGAGAAGTCTGTTCTCATCGAGGACTTCAACTTACCAAATGTCTGCTGGAAATACAATAAAGCAGAGAAGAAACAGTCTAGGAGGTTCCTACAGTGTGTGGAGGATAATTTCCTGACACAGCTGGTGAGGGAACCAACTAGGGAAGATGGCCTGCTGGACCTGTTTGTGAACAGAGAGACTTGTGGGTGATGTGATAGTTGCAGGCATAGCAATCATTAAATGACAGAGTTAAATTCTTGGGGAACTAGGGAGGGGAGATCAGCACAACTGCAACTATGGACTTCCTGAGGACAAACTGTGGGCAGTTAAGGAGCCTGTCCCTTGGGACATTGGATATTCTTCAAAAAGGAAACCTTAAAGACACAGGAGCCGACTGTCCCCGTATGCTGAAAGAAGAGCCCGTGGGCGAGAAGACCAGCCTTGCTGAAAAAGAGCTTAATCTGGCCATATACGACAATGAAAAATGTTTCTATAAATACATTAACAACAACAGTAGGACTAAAGAGGATCTCCATCCTTTATTAGATGAGGTGGAAACATTGACAAACGATGAGGAAAAGGGTGAGGTACTTAATGCCTTCTTTGCCTCAGTCTTTAGTAGTGGTAGAACCAGTTTTTACCTGAGCACCCAAGTCCCCTGGGCTAGTAAATAGGGATAGGGAGCAGAATGAAGCCTCCATAATCCGTGGGAAAACGGTGAAGCACCTGTTGCACCACCTAAACATATGTAAGTCTATGGGGCCAGATGGGATCCTACTGAGGATGCTGAGGGACCTGGTTTGTGAGCTCACTAAACCACTTTCCTTCATTTATCAGCATTCCTGGCTAACCAGGGAGGTCCTAGTTGAATGGAGGTTAGCAAATGTGACACTCATCCACAAGAAGGGCCAGAAGGAGGATCTGAGGAACTACAAGCCTGTCAGTCTGACCTCAGTGCCAGGGAAGGTAATGGAACAGATCGTGCTGAGTGACATTATGCGACACATGAAGGCCTGGTCAGCATGGTTTCATGAAAAGCAGGTCCTGCTTGACTAACTTGATCTCCTTCTATGACAAAGTGACCTGCTTAGCAGGTAAGGAAAAGGCTGTGGATGTTTTATGCCTGGATTTTAGCAAGGTCTTTGACACTGTTTCCCACTGCAGTCTCCTGAAGAAACTGGCTGCTCATGGATTAGATGGACTAAAACCAAGTAAACTTTGTGAATGATTCCATACTCCAAATCATCACAAATTAGACAGTGCCTTTGATGATCTTAAAGGTCTTTTCCAACTTAAACAATTATATGATTTTGTAATTCTTCATATGTACAAGAAATTCTGATGCATTACAGAGGATTATTTTAACCTGATCTAAACCAAGTTATTGTTGTGTTGAAAAGAACCAAATAGTGAAAACATTAGAGGTGTACATATTATGATAAGGAACTCTCTTTAGGACTGATTGAAGTTAACTGCTTTGGTACCTAAAATGACCTAGGTCTCAGAGCTTTCAACTTATTTATAAGGAATTGGTGAAGTTCTTAAAGTGACCTGCAAAGGTAGTTCTGCAAACTTTCATCTCCTCTCTTCACGAATGTGAGCAGTTCATTATAGAAAAAATAAAATTAATACAGATCAAGGCCTAGGTTGGTGCCTCTAGCTTGCAGACAGGTGACAGGGTGAGATCGCCTGTCAATGGCACTGTCTTCCAACAGAGAAGCCATCCCAACATATAAATCTAATGCATAGTAGTTTAGTATACCTTGTATTTATTCTTTCCTGACAACCACACACTTCCACAGACTCCAAAGGTACAGTACATGCTAAAAATTTGATAAAAAGTCAAGTGAAGTTTGTAGGAGTCCTTTAGAAGGCTTAGTCAGAGCCACCCAGAGGGACTAGATGATTCAACTTGTTTCTAGTCCAGACTGCAACCTGAAACCATCCAATGACTTATAAATCAGATGGGCACATCAAATGTCAAAATACTTTCCAGTCTAATTTTTATCCAGAAGAAACTACCATTGTTATGAATGATGTCCCAGTGGCAAGACCAAAAATTGTATGGCAAAAGCACAGTGACTGGAGTATTATACTAATGAAAGCATGCAGGGTATGGGTTATGTACATTAGTGAGAGAGTGCCTGAAAATGTGATTATCCGAGTTTTGTTAAACAAAGGGTTTGTCTCAAGTATTTTGAGTCCACTCAGATTTCAAAGTAATTCAGTAAATGACATCTTGAAGTTTAAGAACTAAAGTTTTGTATAGGCACAATAACATTTTTTTCATCTTAAGTTATAAAAAACATTATTGTATTATCTTAGGCTTTATTTCTGATCACGGAGAAGCATATACAGCTTTAAAATTGCTATTACTTGTCATTTATGTGTGAGTATGCTGAAGCAACTCCATCAGGACACACAACTTTGTTTTACTGAGATCAGGAACAAGTTCTTAATGTTGTTTTGTGGCCACAGGATAGATACAATGAGATCTGAATGACTCTATGTATCAGGTCAGTGAAAGAGAAACTAAACAGAATTTATAAAAAATAATTTTACTGTCCTATAGAAAGAGTAATGGACCACTGTCAAAAATACCCTATGCAAGAAATGCCTAAATAACATTTTTCACAGCACTGTGTTAGACTAATAGTACTAGCTCTCTTCCAATGAGTAGATAATTTTTATTACTTATCCAGGAAAGAAATGAAGGAAAGCATTCCTAACAGATCCAGTGTGTAAATGTATTGTATTGGAATACAGCTTCCTCATTTATGCATCTACTTAGAGACAAAATGTGAAAACAGAAGACATATAATGGTGGATAGATAAAGCGAAAATGTCCCACAGCACTCTTTTGTAATGCTTTAGTTTGAAAATGCACGTGAATGATCCAGCATATTTCACCATCACATCAGCCATTAAATAAAATGTAAATAAAATGATAGCTTATTACTATGATGTCAAATAGCTTATGTGCCATCTGGCATAATTAAAAAATTACATATACAGCTACATATTCTGGCTAAAAAGCAAAATTCCATGACAGAAGAGGTAAGCATTACTTTTCCCAGTTTTAGTGGTATCTATTGAATGGTACCTCTGGCACTTGTGGTACTGCAATTTTTTGCATCCAGAAAGGACCATTTCATATTTTACATGAGTGTTTGTGACTGATGGAATACAGCAAATGCAAGAAGAAATAAATCTTATCTGTGGACTGCATCTTATACTTCTGAATACATGGAAGTTGCATTGTCCTCTTTTGGCTTCTTACTTGGCTTAAGTTCACCAATAAAAACATATTTTGTGGAAATAACCTGTTGCATCTATGCTATGAGAACAAGTTGGCTGGTGCGAAAGACATATTCAGCTGGAAGAATTTTGGTTCTGATAACTTAAAGGAATTCAGAATACTTAATTATGATTGTATTTTTTTTTTTGTTGGGAAATCAACTCCAAATTAGGGTTGCATTAAACTTGTTTCAGTAATAGTCTTATGAAGATTTTCAAAGTTTGTCTGTAAAAGGTCACTGTAGAATACTTTATATATTTCATGAAGGTTGATAACTGTAAATTCTTCCATCACATTGAAACACTAAACTAATGGAGAGCAATATTTTTTTGTGTGTTTAGCATTATGGTATGACAGCAAGAGGTTAGCTCCCAGGAACTTACTATTTTCAATGGTACAGCAGCAGGGAAGAGAAGAGAAGAGAAAACAGCAGTGTCCTGCAGAGCTAAAACAATGTTAGAAGTACAGTTAAATGCACAATATCCTGAATGGTAAACAAAGCTTTTGCTTGTATTATACAAATGACTTGTCTCTCTCAATAGAAGTGGAGCAATGTGAGAGGTAGAAGAGTATGCACATGAATAAAAAAAAAAAAATAAAAAAAAAAAGGAGCAGTGGCAGAACGACCCAAAACCCAAAACCCTACTGAAAACACAAGAAAACGTGGGAAAGTTGCTCTGTCAAAGAACTGTGTCAGCTCCAAATAGTCCACACTGACCTCTGTCAGGGCACGCAAACCATCCCCAAAGTGTGTGTTAATCTTACATACTCCATAGAACTGCAGAGAGCAAACATGACAAAATAATCGATGGGAGTCATGACAGCTAATGTTAGATGAGGTAACAAATAAGAACATAGACTCATTTTTCTTTGAAATTCAAGAAAATATTATTATGGTGTCCAAGGAATACACACAACTTCTGCAAAGACCTGCAAATACAATTATTTTAACATGCCAGTCACGTTGTGCAGGCTGGGATCAAAGGTTGGAACATGTCCTTTAATACAACACCTGTCTTTCTGCAAATGAATTAGCTTGTTCTCTTTTGTCAATGACTAATTCAGTGCTGGGATTTCAGAAAATCTTTGGAACCTTCTTAGTCCATCAGATCCTAGTCTGAGAGGGAACTGGAAATTATTTTCCAAAATAAAGTGAAATTTCCCTCCTAAAATTGAAATTTTCTCACTTAAAGTTGTTATTTTGCAGAACATGATATATTTAGCAAAAATAACTAAATTTCTAGCTCACCAGTATGCTAAACTTAGACAACTGAGTATGTCTGGTAATTTTAATTTCTATCTGTTAGATGATGTTAGGAACACACAGAATGGCCTATATAGGGATTACAGAGTGTCTTGTTCAACAGTGTCATCTAACATCTACAACACTGCAAGTGCACTAGCTTCATCCTCATCCCAAAGGAAGTAAAACATAAACTGCATTGCTATTATCAGTTCCTGTTTCATGCAAATACACCTTGGAGGTTCTTTTGAACAAATGATAAGCCAAAATTTAGTATTGTTCTGCAAAATTTTTCTGCACGATTGATGTCATTAAAAAAAGTTACTATATGCAATGTTAATTTCAAACCATTTTTTTTCTTCCTGTTTACTTGAAACAGTATATACTTTGTTTCTGGGAGCCTACTTCCCACGTTAAATGTGGTGTCTTTATTGTATTTGTATTTGTTATTTATATAACAGTCAATATTAAATAAGTATAACCTTTCAGAAAATAAACTATTTTTATTTCATTTACAAATTTTCTTTTTCCTAGTCTTGCTAGAGCATTGATGAACTTTCCAATAGATATGTTTCGACCACCTTTCTTCACCACCTTTCTTCAGTATAGCTTTTAGTAGTTCTCTTGTACTCCCTTTAGAGATTTTTATCCAAGTACTGCCTTTGGTACCATGGAAGGAAACATATCAAAGGAGAAAATCCATGCCAGAAACAGTCAAATATAAGGAACAACAGGGTGAAAAGTGCTTAAAGAAGGTAAAACAATTTCAGAAAACATTCCTGGTTAGAGACATGACTGATTGTTTTCTTCTGAGGAACTGAAGAATTATATCTAAAATTTCCGCAGGCCCTGCTGGAAGTCTAACAGTGGCTTACAGTTTTCTTAGAAAATCTCAAGAGCTGGGTTAGCCTTTAAATGCTACCTATTTTTTTATTTTTGTTTAAAAAATAATAAAAATCTCAATAAAAATAATAAAATCTCAAAAAGATAAAGAAAGAGAGATTGCACAGGTGAAAAGGAATGTTGGAGATGCATGTGATATATTGAACTGCCAAGCTTTTGGGGATTTGCCTGTTAAGAAAAATATGAAATCTTTATTGGAGATAAACCTATCCATACTTCTATTTATCTATGCCTTTACATATCTTTTTTATGCATTTTCAGACTGTAAAGAATAAACCTCAGGATTGCTTGCCTGCTGTGTTTAAGTCAAATGTGCAGCTGTGTGCATAATTTAGAGAGGATACAGAGTTGTAAATATAACTGTAGCCATATATTCTGCCCCAGTTCCCCATAGTTTTTCATCACAAGTGATAGACATTTCTAAAAACAATATGCTGTTTATTGCTTCATTTCTATAGTTCATACACTTATCTGAAAATGCAGAACAAGTTGCAATCATTTTGATATACAGAGGTTATCATTTCTTGTGAGAGTTTTCATCTTTTGCTACTATCTCCTGTGTGACACTGAATGAGGAATGACAGGAAGATTAGTTTTATATGAAATTCAGGGTATTTTTCACTGAATGACAGCTATGAAGTGCAAAATTTGCAAGATAAAATAACAAAAATGTGATTATTTCAAATGCCAGACTGATGGCACTTTATAAATTATTGCCTAAAGCATTGAAAGTTTAGGACAGATGCCTTGAAAGTGTGTTCTAGAGATACTTTCAAGCAACAATCTTTCAGAACCTATTTCTTCACTTAAGAAAAACGAACTGTTACTTCAAGAAACAGACTGCATATAAAACCAGAAAAGAGAGAAACAACAACACTGGCAACAACAACATAAATATTACAAGTGAAAGAAAGGAACCGTTTGTTTTCCCAGAAAGTCTGATTAACTCAGTGCATTTTATAGTTATGTATATTGTTTTTCTAAGAAAACAGAAATGGAACAGCACAGGTAATATGCTCACAAAAAATAATCACACTGTGCTTTCTGTTTTTTCTGCATACAGAGCAGTGCTTCACATACTTAAAATCTCAAGTATGGTACTGTGGCTTCCTTCAGGATTTTTTTCTTGAAAGAACTGTGTTCATGATCCCCCATTAATAAGCCTCCTTAAAACAAATCATGCTTTGCTGTCAAGAACAAGGCAGAAGGGCTCTTTTAATGAATCCTGTGTGTCGATTTGAGAAAAGTAATACTGTCCTAGACAGGTTCTTGCATATTTTCCACCACTGGATCCTACTGTACACCTCTTTGTGCCAAGGCACCTGACACAGCTCCTGACCTGCATTTGATGAGGTTGCGCTTGAAAGCCAGGCTTACCCTAAGCAGCACTAATGGCAGCAGAATGTTTTTTGTGGTAGGAAAATATCGCTGAAACTATTTCCCATCTGGATGAGTTTCCCACAGATATGAAATCAGGGATCAAAGCAAGACCTTTTCTGGAGAGCAGAAGTGTAATGTCAGCTCTCCTGCCCAGTACAGTCGGGTTGAGCTGCCAGCTGCCAGGGCCAAAGGCCTGCTGTGCTACTGATGTAAATGAGACTCATAGCAACACAACTCATCTGAAAAAACATTTACGTTACGTGGGACTTGCAACACATCCTGACCCAGGATGTAGATATTACTTTTTATCCGTACAGTAACAGGTAGACGGTGGGTTTTGTTTCTACCAGTTAGATTGTGAATTTTCCAATAGCTAAAGCCCCTCCAATAACATTGGGGGATTCATGAAGTTAATTTTGCAATAAATGAACTCATAATTGCTTAGAGATGCTGTACTGAAGAGACTGGTATCAGACCATTTCCAAGGATCTCTAACATTTTCACTCATATCTGTTTTCCACTGAAAGCTGAGTTTGACACCAGTCAATCAGATATGTAACACACTGCCAGAATTAAAAAAATATTACATTGTCTTTTGGGTAAACTGAGTCAGACTCTCAGAAAGAAAGACAGACAAAAAAGGAGGTTGACTGACATATCAAGTATACCTGTTTTCTAATAAGATACAAAATTCAAATAACAATATGCTGACATTTAAAGAGATCAAAATATTCAGTCAGCCAGATCTTTGTTGGGCAAATAAATGAGTCTACAGAGGAACTATTCCCGCACCAAATAAAAGTGGGAAGTCTCCTGCATTAAGATAAAACAAATTCTCCAACATTCTGTGAAAATAAATAATTAGAATGTCCTAGAAAGAATTGCTGCCTGTGAGCATAATTTCCATATTTTAGGTAGAATATTGCTGAATCTAGTGATTATTTTAGTCACAATAAAATAACCACAACTACTACTATAGTTCTATTCCTTATTTATAGACTTTTAGCTTCTGACAGTTAGTACCAGTTCTAACAGAAGCCCAGGCCGTGGGCAGAAGCAGATCCACATGAAGCTGGCAAACTTTGGGCAGATACTTCTCTGTACGTAAGGATCAAGTTAAATCAGCATGTGCAAGTGAGCCCTCAGAGACCTACAACAAAGGATTAGTTTAGGAATTTCAGAAGCTGGAGCTTGCTTTCCATATGAAAGTATCCATCAGCACTTCAGAATGTCTCCTCCTGGCAACAAGTCCCCATCTGCATGCTCAGAAGCCGGCCAAAGAACATAATTCCATTTGATCTGTTCTACAAAATACACTCTATGAGGAAAAGTTTAAGAGGTGCAGCAAATGCAGCATGCACTGTTCATACCATTTAAATACAATGTTACGTGTCATTTTGACCAAGGTGCTCATACAAGATGATATATTCTGTATTTCATCAGCAGCATCTGAAGAAGGTACTTGGGCTTACAGGACATACATCTAGAGGAGCACGATTGGTGAGTCACCTTTAAAAATAATGGTAGCAGTATCGAGACACTCAGATCATTTACCATTATTCAGTACTTCTTTAACGTGTCAATTTTTATTCCCTTTTTGAGGATAATCTGGAATTTGATTTATTTTTTGAAACGTTCTGTCACTCTCTGAACTACTGGTTAAACCACCAGCCTGCAGCTGAGACACAGCCAGTTTGAAAAGCTCCCTGAGTGTGTAATTCACAGTAAACAAGAAAACAGTGGGTGGCATACATCACCTCCATTCTGTAACAGTGCTATCTGCTTATCTTTCCTGTGATCAGAAACGATGAGAGAACCCAGAACTAAAGAATTTCTCAAATTAAATACTACACAGCATTTCCTTCATCTGAACATAATTTCCTTCATTTGAAAACACTTGAAAGATTCTGACTGGAAGACCCCAGTGGAATGAAAAACTGAGAATGTAAAAAGTTTCTATAGGACAGAATTTATATTCTTTCACATACTACTTATGCAAAATGATTGTTGGTGCCTTGTAGAGGCCAAATAATTTAATTGTGTGGTTTCTTTTTAATTTCTCCCATACAGGATCAGCAGGTTACTTGAACAATTCAAAAGATGTCCCGCACCCTGGCATTTTTTTGATGTAAATGTGTAGGTGAAATTGTGGGAATGATTTGGCTAGCAGACTTCAAGTGTCAGTAATCACTTGTCAATGTTAATTATATGGCTCTGAGTGGATACACAGTTTCAACAAAGTCACATTATGGGCAAAAAGAGCTTGGTTTTATTTCTTCCCTTCATAAGACTTTTGCATTAGTAGCATATCTATGGATGGGGTATATCATTTTACTATGAAATCGTCATCATCACGTTTATAGTGTGATAAACATAGATAAGAAAGTCTTAAACTTGATGAGCATTTTGATCATTATAGAACAAAAATCCAAAGATTGATTCAGTTCGCAGTCCTACAATGTATGTTAAAGTATCACAATCATGTTTACAATGAGTAATTAAAATTAATCACTAGAGGTAAAAAATATGTAAAATGCATAAAAAATATAATGGATTAGAAAATAAAAAACTTAGAAACCACTGTGCATAGAGATTTTATTCATTAAGGAGAGAGTCTGCAACTATATCTGAAATCTCTTAGCTATTTCACAGTGGATTATCCACTTTCTCAAAAAACACCTTCATTTGGTTGATATCATTTTATTTAAAATGTCAATTCAAAAATAGGTCTAAATCTTTCTTCAACAGTAAAGAATGCAAAACCTCAGATAAACCAATTATTATTATAACAGCAGAACCACAAACCTATAATAATCAAGATTTACTTAGAGATATTTGCTGCTAAATATTGTCTTAAAAGCTTAGTTTTAACATATATTTCTCTTAATTTATATTAAAATGTATAGTAAAATGGCATACTCTATTTATTTTCCAACATGATGCAACTAACTCTTCTGAATAATCTCTCAAATGCAGGGAGCTAGAAGTCCTAGTGGGCATAAGGTAGCAATGTGCCCTTGATGCAAAGAAGGCAAATTATGTCCTCATTTGCACTGCACTGCACAAAGTATTGCCAGCACCTGCTGGCACACTGGTGAGGCCACACCTGGACCACTGTGTCCAGTTCTGGGCTCACCAGTACAAGAAGATCATGCATATGCTGGAGCCAATCCAATGAAAGGCTACTACAATGATTAAGGAATTGGAGCATCTTTTACAAAAGGAAAGGCTGAGAGAGATGGGACTGTTTAGCCTGGAGAAAAAAGGGCTCAGGAGGGATCTCATCAATATATATAAGTACTTGAAAGAAGGGTACAAACCAGGTTTTTTTCAGTGGTGCCCAGTGACTGGAGCAGAGGCAGTGAGCACAAACTGAAACACAACAGGTTTTCTCTGACCATCAGCAAAGACTTTTTACATTGAGGATGACCAAGGACTGGCACAAGTTGCTCAGGGAGGTCATGAAGCCTTGGATATTCAAAAGCCATCTGGACATGGCCCTGGGCAAGTGGCCAAGGATGGACTTGCTTCAGCAGGGATGGTCTCCAGAGGTCCCTTCCAACCTCAACCCTTCTGTGATTCTGTGATTCACCTCTTTCTGATTCACCTCTTAAAGTTGCACAAATCTCTTTGCCCACCAAAACAAACATTTGAAAGCCAAACAACTGACTACGTAGACACCTACTTGGAAAAATCAATGTAGCTTTGTATGTACAAATGCAAAGGGTTTTTTTCTTGGGAAGAGAATCAGGTAAATACCTTTAAGCTTAAAAAACACATTTTGAAATCTTGACAAGTTTTCTGTTAAAACCATTTTTTTTTTTTTTTTTTTTTCTGGCTAGTATAAACAGAAATACAGACATCTGGTAGCTTAAGCCTGTTCTAAGTCTAGATCTTTAAGGTCCCTTCCAACTCAAAGTATTCTATGATTCTATTCTATTTTTTGAGGGTGGCAGAGCACTGGAATAGGCTGCCCAGGGAGGTGGTGGAGTCTCCTTCTCTGGAGACATTCAAAACCCACCTGGACAAGTTCCTGTGCAACCTGCTCTAGGTGGGCTGGCTTTGGACTAGATGATCTCCAGAGTTCCCTTCCAACCCCATGTGATTCTATGATTCTTTATTCTACATGGTATGTAACCAAGCTAATCACGTAAAGGCTGTAAGAGATTTTAATACTATAGCAAGTGGGGCCATATAAATACACTTCTGTTTGGTTGACCTAACAGAGGCAGCAGAATTATTTTTCTGTTGGGTACAACAGCTGAAGTCATAAGCTTGCCAAAACAAGAGAAATTGCATGTTTTCCAGTACTATAGAAGACATCTGCTTGAATACTCAAACTATGGGTGAAAGCCTGAACTTGACTGAAATTAAATTATTTATTGCAGATTCTTTATTATGTTAGTTGAATTAATAATTTTATTTCTGATATAGCAATTCCTCTCTTCCCCTTCTGGGAAGAATCCCTCTGCTCATGTATTCATGGTTTCTTGGTGGTGATGGGAAATGAGTCTCTTTTATTGCTAAGCTTTTTAACATGTGTTGAATGAACTTTTAAAAAGAAGGTACTATCTAATATATATCTCATGTTTTAAAACTAAGAAAAAATGAGGTATTAATTAAAAAAACCCAAAACCTAATTGCCTGTTTAGCTAGCTAACATACAGCTACGTTCATACATTTTAATGTCAAACACTTTACACTCAAGAGTATTAAAGATAACATAAATTTAAATGAGCAATAATAATAAATGTTCTATTCAGTTTAAAATACTTTGGTTAAAATCTTGTATGAAATGCTAAAGGAATCAGCAGTTTCCATAGACTTCAAGATTATTGACTTGGTATAACTCTAGTGTGTTCTATGTTCTGTAATATGTCACCTTCTAATTATTCAGTTCCTAATTCAGTTCTCATTCTGGCAGATGAGCTGAACATCTGGGAATACAAGAGATTTCTTTTTCTTGTAAACTTAACAAGTTGTCGGTGAGAGCATACTGATACTAAAAAGTTAGAGGAGGAAATTTATCCAAAGCAACCGCCAACAAAAAATCCATGTAGAAACTTATCCCATGGACAAGACTTTACATAATCTTGATGATGATCATAGCTAGGAAATAAAGGCAGAAAAAGCACACTGTAATTTGCAATGAGCTATATACATGCAACTACATAAGCATTGACCAACCATGCAGTGAAATGGTACATGAGTCACGGTGTACTCAACTAGAAACCAACCAGAGACAGCAAGGCTAAAATTCACAAGGGGGTTGCATTTGGCGGTACCTGAGCTATAGGCTTGTGGCCCTGCAGAAGAATCCACAGACCTAAATTACTTGCAAAGATTGCCTAAGGACAGAATGGGGACAGTGTGTCTGAAGGGATTCTGCAAGAACAGAGGTCCTGTGAGGCAACATGACTAAAACATCTAGTAGGAAATACAAAAGACTGGAGGGTCCTCCAAATCCTTATCATGGTAGCATGGGACTTTTCAGCTCCTAGGGTTTTACAGTTCTCAGTTCTCTTCAGAGACAGATGCACTTTCTTTAGGAATCCAAGGTATGGAAATCTAACATTAATCTTTCTGGGAGACATGAGAGGAATATGTCAGTACTGAGACACTCATGCTTACTAGTGAAGTAAGGAGCCTGTCTTTGCTTGGAAGCACTCCATTCCATGATGTCTTTCTCTCACGGTGTAGCAACTGCCAGGTTATAAAGAGTTATGAACATGAGCACGACATGAGGGTGGTCATGGGAAGAGAGATAATGGAACATGATCAGCCTCTAAAGTGGATTCACTCTGAAGAAAATAACTGTAGATTTGTTTGGTTTCAGAAAGGAAGATAGATGAGTATATTTCTGGGTCTTTTCCATACTGTGAGGAAAGGGGCTTGGACTTATTTACATTAAGTAGCTGCAGGATAAAGCACATAAGCAATTCTTGGTCTATGCAGATTCATTCCATCCTAACAATGATCTCAAGGATTCAAATACTTGTACAAGACCTACTCCCAGTACACCCCAGCTGCATTACCTTGTCTGAGATTCCTGAGAAAACAGTTCAGTTGTGAGAAGTATCTTGAGAATATCGGCATAATAGAGCCATGCAGATTAATGACGGTAAAACTGCAGAAAGAAGCAGGAATTTTGAGATGATCAATATTAGAAGCTCAGGGATAAAAAAGTATTAATATTAAAAGATAAAAAAATCTTAAGGAAAAAAACAGCAGCTACAAAATCAGCAATATCAAGGGCCAGACCACTCCAAAGATCATCAGAGGTAACCTTTTCCACCTGAGTAGCAGCTGTCTGGCCAGCCAAAAGCCATTATTTGACTTGAGAGTGGTGAGTGTGTGTTTATGCTTAACCCAGCAGTCAGTCCTAGCTATCCATTGAGTGCACTAGGCAGTAAGTAATTTTTTTATACTAAATTGTGTATCCTACTTGCAGAATTTCTTTGCCAAAGGTAATTGTTCTCTGACAAAAAGACACAGAGAAGGATTACATCACTTCCAATTCAAAAAATATATTTAATTATTACAATATATGACGTATTACATACATTTGTATGCATTTTGCCTCTGACCTGCCAGAGCTCAGCATAACACATGACCTTACCCACTCTCTCTTTGCAATCAACATATCTTAAATATTTTTGTTAAGGGGAACTTCTTCAGAAATAAGAAATTTTGTGTTTGGTGACTGGGATGCTTTCATCCTTAATAAAGATGTAGAATTTGAAACCTGCGAATGAAATGAGCAACTCATCCTTTCTTTCTTTGAAATACAGGGGTAGCTATCCCTGCAGTTTATGAAAAATCTGACAAATGATAGAACACCTCACACAGTCAAGGATTAATAGTTTCAGATTTTTGAGAAAAATGGGCTAATGAAATCCAAATATATGTGAATCTGAAACAGACATAAACTGAACGTTCAGCTGATTTGCTTTGTCAGATCTGAAGTAACTTTTGAGCTAGAAACAAAACAATGGAAACTAAACTGTTTTCATTTTAAGATATGAATACCTAAATTTTAGACCTCTTTGCAGATTTATTTAAACTATGGTTTAAAAATAATAATAAAAAAATGGACTTAAGTGCTTGAGTTGTGTTTGCATTTAACTTTATTGTCTTGGTTCATCCAGCCCTAAATGGCTAGATGATGTCAGAAAGAGTGGCAGAATCTGGCCTATACATAAGAACTAACAATGTTCAAAGATGACAAGTTAATATGGCAGCTATCCATAAGTGGAATTGCTATCTTTACAATAAATAATATTATTTTTTAAAATATCGGTGGAAATATTTTCAACGTCTAACTCAGTAATGGTGTAAGTCTTCTTATCCAGTGACAAATGGAATGTTTTTTTAACACATCACATAAACCAGATGTGAAATTCTTTGCATAAAACTGTATATAGCTTTGAAAAAAGAGCTGTACAGTCTCATGGAAGAAATATGAAGGAAGGGATATTGAATGTGAAGACTTCTTGATCAAAAGTCTGTGCAGTTAAAACTTGGCTGGGATTCTTCTGGAGAGGTATCATTATATGCATGCCCTGTTCTCGCACTTCTTAAATATCTGTTACCAGTGATAGTCAGAGACAGAGTAGTGGGAAATGAAGACCCGTGTTTTCACACATTGGAACCTTGAAAGTGTAAATTTTTCTCCTCTCAAAATACCTTTTCTCAATATATCCCATATTGTCTTATGTTTCATGTTCAGCTTAAGTGCAGCTGAAGTTTGACATAGAAAACCTTTTCTGCACTTGCCTAGTACCTACCATATACATATACATTTCCCTTCATGCGTTCAGTCCCTTAGTACTATTTCCATACCATTAGTGGATAATATTAGTCATAAAACCCTACAAGATCTTTATCTCCTTCTTGCAGAACTAGTGTTGGAACACAGATGAAAGCCAAGACACAGCCATTTGAATTGACATCAATCCAAAATGAATATAGGAAGGAAAGCAAGACAACAATGATCCAAAATACATCTGACAAAAAGTATATATCAAGGGAAAGAAAGAATGTAGTCTGTAATATGGATAGTATCATTTTTCGTTGAAATACAATACAAACCATCTGAACATCAGCCTCACAAGAGAAATCTATTTAAGGTGTGCATCTGAGGTAAAAAGGTTTGTTATAATGTGAAAAGAGTAGTTCTGTCATGAAAAATGTAATATCCATGACCTGCAGATTATGCTTAGTCAGAATTATAGAGAACTGTATTAATCAAAAAGATATAATTTTAATCAGCAGCTTAGATAATGCACATCTCAATATGACAGACTGATAGCTGTGAAAAATCTGAGTGGTGTGGTAATAAAACATGACATTATACATATACTTAGAGGAAAAAAAAATAGGTCTATCATAAACCCAAAATAATTTAAAACTATATTTCTGTTTCAAAACAAAACAATTGACAAAAATACTGTCACTGAACACCAATCAGAAAATCAAGGAATGTATATGCACTGAATCTCCATTAAAGAAATTAAAGAAATCCCCCTTATCTAAGTAGAACAGTGTGAAGTAGCAGAAGCAAATATCAAAATCCAGTCACTTCATCCTGATTTCTGAAGAGTCCAGTCTGATTGATGCATTTATAAAAGAACTGAAGGAGGTTTTCAAATAATCCAGACAAACCTCTGTTTTCTTTGATACCCGTAAACGGCAAAGCTGATCTATTTTGTTGAGAAAAACAGCAAATCCATGTGCAGAATGGTAATTTCGTCCTCCATACAGAGTGTTATGAGACATTGGAGAGGAAAACAAATAGCTATGTAAAGAAATTTCTGAAACACTACATTTTTGGAGTCCAAGCAAATTAGGATATGAACAAAAGTTGGAAGATAACAAAGTCTCAGTTCAAGCTATGCCTAAATCAAAGAATAAACTAAACTTTTCATGTATTTATTTTTTCTCCTACTGCAAACTCTGACTTGCTGTTTCCTTAACTCCTCTCCTCGAGAGAGATGAAAGAAGTTATGGATAAAGACAAATGTATATTGAAACTAAGCATTTATTTTTATGTGCCAGATTAAGTAGCAATCTAATGTTAATGTCAAGTTTCTATGCAGTAGGATGATTTTGAACTTTGCAGAAAAAATCTGAAAATGCCCAGTTGGGAAGAAAATATGTATTCTAGGTGTGATAGATTAGATCCAAAGACAAATCATTAAAAGGGATCTATTGAATGGAAAATTCAATAGCTATATTCTGAAGCTGATCTGTAGAGAAAATTGAGACAAAAATCACAGTAAAACAAAATAGAAAAGTTTTAAAACAGATTTAATATTGTAATTGTATCACAAATCTTATTAACAGTGCATGAATAAATATGGATTACCAGCATGAACAGAAGAGCTGGGATGAGGCTATTTTTGTGGGTTATACAATGAAAAGAGATGGCTGGTCAGCCCAACAAGAATAATTTTTGTGATTAAAATTAAGTGATGTTCTATAAACATAAGTCTGAATGTTATAGAGGATGTATCCTATCAACAGGACAAATAGCTGGCTGAGTTCTATTGTAAGTATAATTCTCTGTTATATTAATAGATTCTTAGATTACCCATCAAGAAAGGGTCATGTAGTCTGACCTTCTGTAAAGGAAAGAACGTTCTTAAATTAATTCCTGTTTGAACTAGAACAAGTCTTCTGGAAAAATAAAATAAAATCTTGTTTCAATTTAAAAAATCTATGTGATGATGAATCAACCACTCCTCTCAGTAATATGTTCCAAAGGTTAATACCTTCACTATTAAAAAAAATGTGGGTCTTTTTCCTCAACTGAATATATCTATATTCTACTTTCTGCTTAGATGTACCAGCCCATTGACATCTCTGGTCTCCTTGTAACTACTTATAGGCTGTAATGAGGTTGCCTTTTAACCTCCTTCTTGTTAAGCTAAAGAGGTAGAGTTTCTGGAGTCTTTCACAGTGTGGCTTTTTGGTTAATCTTTTAATCATTCCTGCAACTCTGCCATGAACAAAATGTCATCATCTTTCTTGTATGGGGGCATCAGATACAGACAGAAGCTGTGGAAGTCATTGGCTCAGTGACAAATGCACAGACTATACTTATATCACTAAAGACATCCTTCCTGGGAGAGATTCCAGGCCTCCAAGCCGAGAGCTGCAGAAATTCCCGTGTCCATACTAATGGTGGACTCCATACTCCACGGACTGCTGTCACACTGCACTGTTTTTGACAGAAATATCTTCCTGATTTCATGTGATACACCCTTGACCCAAGGGTGAAGCTGCAGTGCTTGAAAATGAGGAATGTTTCACAGATTTTCAAAAATGGTATGTTTGCTGCATAATAGAATCATAGAATGGTCCAGTCTAGAAGGGACCTCCAAAGGTCATCTAGTCCAACCTCCCACAGTCAGTAAGCACACCCTCAACTAGACCAGGTTGCCCAGAGCCTCGTCAAGCCTCACCTTGAACGTCTCCAGGGAAGAGGCCTCAACCACCTCCCTGGGCAACCTGTTCCAGTGCTCCACCACCCTCATAGTAAAGAATATGAAAGTATATGTTTTCCTTTCCATGAAAGAAAATGGATGTGAGGCAACCTGAAGAATTAGGATAGGCCTTACAGGATAAAGTAGGGTAAATGAAGTGAAATTTTGTGCAGATTCATATTTCTTCCCTATAGGTCGTGGAGCAAAATAATGAGATTTACATCTAGATTTTATCCAGGAACAACCAGGTGGTTTGCTTTGAAGGAGAATCCAGTAATGAACCAAATTACATATAAAGTGGGTTAGGGAATCAAACCCTAGGGAAGTAAATTATTTGACAAGGAAAACAGATGTCCAATCTACTGTTTTCCATGCTGGTTCTTACCCAGCAAGAACTGTGTTGGTCTACTTGCCTAGAGAGGAGCTCCACTAGAAGTTTAAAAATATCTAGTTCTTTCCAAACTAGCGTCTCTCACACTGTCAGTATACCCTAGAGAACAGTTTACAGTCTTGCACTAGGAAAACGGTTGTTCTCTGTTAAATCCCATAGCTATTTGTCCAATGGGAAAATTGGCCTTGAACATTTTCCAGCTGTTGTTAATTAGATGGGCACAGAGTGGTGACCTCGTTTGTTTTAAAGTAAGCTAAAATAGAAGAGCAGCTGCATTATACTTTTACTCGTTTTCCCCAATAATGAGCACAAGTGTTGTTCTGAGCTGCAAACTATTTACCTCATTCAGATTTCATATTCTGAAGCCTTCTTGTTCAAAGGTAGAACATGCTAAAAGTGGAGCAAAATCCTTGAGCCAGATATATTTTAAGAATATATAATAACAATTACTTAGCCTTTACCACAGAATGTCTACATGTATTTGATTGTCATTCAGCAAAATATTTTCAGCCTTCTGAGCAGTTAAGCCACGTTATTAGGTCTTCTGGTAAGTCACTAGGTACTCAAGGCTAGAAGAGTCTATTGTAGTTCATTGCAGTATCAAAGTTGTAAGGCTTAGATATTATATTTAGTGTTATGTTTCGCAGAAGACTGTCCCCTGAATAAAGATTTTTTTCAGAGAAAATTGGAAAGTTTTAGCAAATCTAAAAGGGCAAAAATCTGGCCCTTAAAGTAAAATTCAGAGCTCTGCATTATATACTTAAGGTTTTTGTATACTGCATGATGCTACCACTGTTCTGGAGTCCCCGCCCAAAGTAGCTTTCATTATCTTGATATAAAAAATTCAAGACAGGAGAACCATTTGAATTTCCCAAAGTATAAGTACACCTTATGTATCCCAGCAACTGTATCTTTGACTATAGTGAATTTTCTATACCTAGAATTCACACTGCAAACCCTCTCTAGGAATTAAAAATAGGGAAGTCTCACCTAATTTCAGATATTGTCTATGTGAGTATCTACCTCTGAGTTAGTCCTACTAGGTTCCTTTCATTAGTCACGGGAGAGAAAGAGAACTTTTGATCTAATCCGTTTTATCTTAAATCTTTTATCTTAAAGACATCTCAAATGATTTGCATGTATTTGTCTGTGAAGGAATCTACAGGGTTAGCTTCAGTGTACATGTTCACACTGTCATGCAAGTCCCATTCTAAGGGTAAGAGTGTTCTTTAAAAAAGTGAGATGGGGTCATGATTTGATTTCAAAGCAAAAGAAGATAAACTGGGTTTTTCTCCCCTCTTTACCCACAGGTCTCTTTCTGTGACCATATAATATACAATTTAGCTAGTGTTTGTTGATTTTCAGGGGGAATGTTCAGAAGGCAGCCTTCTGGAGGAACCCTAAGAGTGTGCGCACAGTGAGGGTAGAAGAGCTTCATAGTGAGTGATTTAGCACCTACGTCTACAGTGTTTGACAGGGTACTATATCACATATTATCTCTAAATTCATCACACCAGTAACTCTTTCATTATAAGGTAAGAACAATATTGTGTAAAGTATTTTAATGCTTTTAGTTCTTACATGCTCATACATCTTTATATCCAGCTTCTTGATAGATGGTCTTACAATACGGCTCAGAGATAATATGCTTTGCAGATTTGTGGGCTAAAGCCAAGTGATTGGAGAATCATACTTGTAATAATAACTTCTGTGAAATGTGTCTTGGGTGATGGGGAACAGGTGCATCTCCTGTTTGCAAGAGCATCAGCCTCTTTAATTTTTCTCTCTAGGTATTTGTAAAGCACAAGTTCATTGCTACCTCAAGGCTGTTTTTAAAACACTTCCAGAGTTTCTGCTCCAGTTGAAATCTATTCAGTCCACTATTAAGCAAGGCAATATGACTGACACAACCTGATGTGACACTTCACAGGGCAATTCATTGCTCAGGAAATATAAAACAACAAGATCTCCATCTATTTGGTGAAATAATATGCTCTTTGGAACAGAAATGAAAAACTTACAACAGTATATCTTGTTATTCTGTCCCCTACCCCCTGTAATGATAAATAAAGAAACCAAACACAAAAAATTAGGTACTTGTTTACTAGTTTGATGTCAGTAAAATAACCCAGCCACTCGAGGATTGAAGCATATGGGTTTTTTTGTCAAACTATGTGACAAAAGCTGAAGGATGCCATAACCCAGCGCTACTGGTGAGGTGTTGCCTTTCCTTCAGCTTCACAGAAGCGAAGAATAATTACCTGATGAATCTTCTACCCATCCCCTACCTGATCAGCTTGGAAGAAAAGCATTCAGAGGAGGTCTTGTCTCTCAAGCAAAGACATAAATGTCATCAGTCTGTCTGTACCATAGCTGCAGGAATTTAGCTTGCAAGAAAACCAGTAAACATGCATGCCAAAGAAAATAACATCATCGGTTTGCACATATGGAATGAAATTATCTCCAACATGACTGGCTTTCCTCCAGGGCAAGGCTTTTTTTCCCTTCTAAGGGAGCTTTTGTGTATTCCCTCACCTGTTCAACAATATAAGTGCATGTCTGAAGTTTGGTTTTGATTTTAGGCATAGTAGAGATGTCTGCTTGTTCACTTTTAAACCTGGTATTCATCACTTTAGGATGACTCGCCTTATCTGTCTATTTACTACTGCTTTTTAATTTTGCTCACTGAAATATCTGGGCTCTTGGTTTCAATGACTTCTACATTATCAGCAGATTTTATTTGTTCCCTGTAGTGCTGCTTTGTAGGTCCTTTGTGTTATTTGAAGGCAACACAGGCCCAAATATTTACACCTTGAAAGTTCAATTACCATTAAACCAAGTTAGACACAATTCCTGTTTTTCACCCATATATATTTTCTATCTCATACCTTCAAGCCCTCTTTCCATTTGTACTTCCTCTGTGCCTTGCCACAGATGAACAGTGGAACTGTGATATTGTTAAATTCTCAGAAAATGATGCATCAGAAGATATACCTACTGGGGAAGGAAAGTCTTTCACTTACATCATATTACTGGATAATAAAAGATGATAAAAGGCAGAAGTAGAATATTTTTGATGGGATCAGTTTAGTAGGTTGCCTTCTCTTACAGTTACTAGTAATCACCTACTGTGATCTAATAGTGTTTTATTTGACACAAGGCTTGAAAATTAAATGTATTGAAGTATGTTAATCTTTCTCATGTTCAACTCTCCATTTTTAGTAATTTGATATATCTTTAGCATTTGATTTCAATATTTAATGGTATTTTCTTGGCTTGAACACTTGGCTAAAATATATAGATATTTCAAAGCATTAGCTGTCTGCTTTTCTACTCTTATGAACGTATGTCAAAAGACAGTTCCTATGATCATGTGGTAAGAATGGCATATTTACATTCAATTTTTTATTCTTTTTTTTTTTCTCGCACTGCTTATGCTGCACACATTATGTTCTTCAATATGAGTTATTGAAAGCTCTGTTCCTTACTTAAACTTACTGTTTAATAAGTGCTGGGTAAGATATACACATACCTATAGATGAGGGTCACACAATTTCAAAATATTATCTAGTATGGATGCTTTATTGTTTATTTGATGCCTTGAGGGGCTGATAAGGAGATTTACAGCAGAAAAATACAGATCTTGTACTCAAACATTTCACCTGGACTCTGAGGTAAATATAATGTTAAAAGAATCTGTTTCTCCCCCTGCATTGTCTGTCTATTAAAACAAGTCTCCCCAGCGTCTATTCCTTAATTCTTTTTTTTTTTTCTTTAAACAGAATAATATGAGCTCTACTTGGTAAGTTTGTTTATATAAAATGTTTTAAGACAAATCTACTCAACAGGTATTGTCAGAGTGAGGTCTTCCCTGCAATCTTCCTACCTTAGAAGTAAATTTATCCAGTCTTATATAAGCTTCTAGAATAAATGCATTACACTTTAAAGACTGTCCAAAACTTTGCTATCTACTAAAAAAATCTTTTTTACATCCTAGGGTCAGTTTTGTTTGCTTGTACTTTCCTTCCTGCTCTGTCTGATGCCCCTGCACACCATCTTCCCCTTCCTGAGCCCATCCATTTGCTTTAAAAGATGATACAGTCTTTCCTGCCCTCCAAAGATTTCTACTGGTTAATTGGTATAAGTACTTGTCAATTCTTCCTCTTACCTGGCTACATACTTCTTTGATAGGATGCACAAAATACCACACCATCCATCCTATCAAGGAATCCAGAGTGGTGTACAAGGCACTATGTCCATATTCAGACCAGCCTCTCATACCTACTTGGTTGACTCTGCTCCCTGAGTTCAGACAGCTCCAGTCACTCGCGGTCACAGCACGATGTCATGGGGCTGAAAGAGATGCCTCATCCTCCCTGACAGTGCCAGATGCCTGTACATGGTGATGGTGTTCATGGCTCTTGCATACATTTCAGGGAGCTACTTAGACCCAACCAGAGGGAAAAAACTGGAACAGAGTGTGATCTGAGCAAGCGCCTCCTCTGCTTCAGTAGTGGCATCAGGACCCACTCCATCCTAGTCACTGTGCAAAATCTTTTCTTGGGACAATCAGAGCTTGTAGTGAATGGAAGTGGTGGGGTTTTATACAGGTTAGGACACCTTCCAATTTTAAAGTGTTTTAAATACAAAACAATAAGGTAACAGAAGAAGGAGCAAGTCTCCATTCCACCTGTTGAAATAAGGATACCGATGCTTCAGAGCCCAGGGGGGAGAGCAAACAGGAACTGATTGCCAGTTGACAAGGACACAGCTGTTGTTATAAAGTTATCAGTTATAGGGTATATACTTTTGCCTACTGCATACCATAGCTACATACTGCAGATGAAGTATAATAACAGTGGGAAAATGATTTTTAAAAGTGAACTGAAAACTCTACAACTGCTTTTCCTGAAATCCTCTCTGAGAACATGCTGTGTATGTCTATGAGAACCATGTGGGTAATGCAATTTTCATACTCATTAAAGAGAAATTACCAAACTTATTCATCTGACAGAACAAATATGTTCTTCATTGTCTACCAATGTTGTTGCTACAATAGCATAAATAGAATGTTGTCTGTAATTTTCTTCTGTTCATATACCACAATAAATCTGATCATTAAGAGCCATTTTATTTTTTGGTATCTATAGCTTTGCAAGATTTCTGTGGCAAATTAGTCACTTAAACTGACTTAATCTTGCATACACTACAGCTGAGTCTGGTTATTAACCCTATGAAGATACTAACAATACAGAGATGGAAGAAAATCTCATAAAACACATTCTGACATATCTAGTACTGTGGGATTAGGCTTGCTGTGGTACATTCTTTCATTGTAGCTGTTCAGCTCAGCTTGTGCTAAAAATGTATGCTGGGAAGATTTTCCTATCCTAAAATCTATCCTAGTCAAACATGCAAGATGAGAGAGTTGGTTCAGTGGGTTGCTGCTGGATGTACAAAAGCTGGAAGCCCTGTCAGAAGTCTCCCCCTTCTTGAGCAGCACTGGGTCAGAGCAGGCAGCTGAGGGAAGTAGTACTGCCTGCTCACCAGTTGGTTATTACAGGCCATCAGTGGCAAGGAAGCCCAACAATGGCAGCAAAATCTTATCCTCCTTCCCTTGGCACTTCAACATATAGAGTGAATAGAAGAATAGACTTTTCTACCAGTCACTTACAATATGACTGACATGTGACTGTGGAGCACAATAGCAGCTACAGGGCATGTTAAATTAACTCTACATCTGCCCAGGTGAACTTAGAATTAGACATGATTTGATCTTACAGAGTGACATATGGGAAACCAGTTCTCTTGGGATTCCTTGTTGTTCAAAAGTCATAAACATCTTTCTTCTGTTTTCCTCTCTATTCCCATACTTCTATTCGTCACTCAAGATGCCATGCAAAACCAAATTTTCCATCATTCAGAGGCTTAATCCTGTCCACCTGGGACAGCAAACATTCACTTCCATTTTACCATACTCCTTGCAGTCTTCCCAGTCCCCCTGTGTAGTTTATATCATCACTTGGGTTAAATGAAACAGTCTTTGTTACAAGGTCAGTTTTTTTCTCTTCTGTATCTGGCTGCCCTGTGGCCTGGCTGTTTCAGATCCTACAACACAGTTTAAATATCTCCCATTGATTAAGTAAAATGCACAACGACTTGTGCTGTGAGGCAAAGACTGTTTGGGAATACGTTTCTAAAAGCAGTCCCAGGAAAAGTGATAAGCAGCATGAAGATGTTGGACTGAGCACAAGGTGATGTGTGTGCAGGAACCTATAACGGTTGCAGAATCACTATCTTGCACAAGACATTTGGCAGCAGAGGTCAATAGGGCCTATAAGGACCTTTTGAGCTAGTAGTCAGTGCATCATGCTGGACAAATATAGCCTAAGTCCCTCCTCTGTTCCCTGCAAGTGAGTAAATTGAATCTGCTAATTGAATATCCTGTTTCCCTCCAGAAGGTTGTAATAGCTGAGATACCATATGAAAACAAGAATGCAGACAGATAATTGTGGACTTTTGTTCCACAAGTGGGAATGGCTTACCCTGAGGTGGATAACAGGGTTGCTATCCTTATCTGTTTGCCCTGTGAAGTAGCTCTAGAACTGCCACAGTTATGGTAAATTGGAATGTATTTCATGAGTTTAAGGATTAAGAAAAATGGAGTTTCTAAGGTTAGATTGGTGCAGCACACCAATCTTGCACTTTGGTTGATTTTAAAACACTGGCTATAAACTTCTTCGTAGATATTCACCTCCTTTATGGGCAGCTCTGTCAGCAGAAGAAAAGGAAGGAAGAGACAAAGATGGGCTGCAGTCTGGTTGGTCTTCAAAAAGTAAACTTCATTCTCATAAGGTGAAGCTCTAGTTTGCCTTATGGACACTACTGGAAGTGTGGTTCTGAGGCACATAACTTTCAAGTTGTTGTTTAGTGGCTCTGACCTTGAGAATTCTACAATTTCTTCTTACAGTTGATTCCTTTTCAGGCAACTCTGACCTTTTTCATATGGTGCAAATTGCTCTGATATGAGTAACTCCATTGAAGTGTGTTACATGGTTATGATCAGGCTTCCAATGTACTTTAATAGATATAAAATGATAAAAGTACTGTCCTTTATTAATTTTATTCACCTCTAATTAGATTTTGACTAACTTTATTTTATGAATGAAAACCCAAACATTTTCTCTTTTCTCTTCTTAACAAACCCTGTGAATTCTATGTATGTTGGGAGAAGGATATGTAAACCCTCGAATGTTTATGCTTCATTGTTCTAAATGTTATTTCATCCATTTCATAAGGCACCAAAATGTGTATAGCATAAATTATTTGTTTTTATCAGAAGGTTCCAAACACGATAGATCCCATGGTTCTCTTTTTTTCCTCAGTTCACATTTTGAAGGATGATGCTAATGATATTTTTGCTTTGAAAATGAATAGTTCCTAAACAAATGAAAAAGTCGCTAAAAACTGCTAACAAGCAATAAAGAGGAAAGGATGTGCAAAGTCAATTTCAAAGTAAACACAGAAATGTTTGCAATAATTTCAGTAAAAATTATGACTATTTTAAATTATACAAGGAACTTAGGTTGTAACATTGTCTGAGATGGCTGAGAGAATTTTGAACATATGTTCCTAACTATGCTTTTTATTTCACCACAGAGCTAACCATTGCATTCTAACAGATAATTAGCTTAGTTCATATGAGATAATATATTGTAAGTCACTGTTATTTTCTTTATAGTAATCGATCAACATTTTATTATAATCACACATACATGTATATTTGTGCCCATTGAATGAGGAAGCAGGGTAGCACATAAAAAATTGCTTTAATTGTTTTTAATTTTGATGAACAGGGACCTTTTAACCTGGAAATGATACGTATCAGAGTTCACAGGAGAGAATAAAAAAAAAAGTGGTTTTGGTCACTGACCTCAATTTTTGTATCAAAAAAATTGTTTGCATGTTTTTCATTGCATGTTTCTTATGAGGAAATAGAGCTAACCCCTCAGATAGAAACATGACTGTTTCTGAGCTGTATCTGGAAATGCCAGTGACAACGGTTATTGTCCTGAGTGACCAGAGGTAGTCCCTGACCAGGGAAACAATATGACAGGGGTAATAACCTGAAGCCTCTACCCCTGAGGGCTCTCCTCTTCCCTGTGTGCCAGCAGCAAAGACATTCTCCAGCATCAAAGGTCACTGTTTTTAAGAAAAAAATAGACAGTTCTGAAAAGGTGAACAGATTATAGAAGACAAGTATTCATGAAACTAGAGTTGTTTTAATGACACAAAGAGGCTAAAGCTTGCTTTCCCCCCTTTACTTCTTTTCAGGATAATTACTGTTGCCTGGAACTCAGTGAACTCATGTCTGTTGCACTGCAAACTGTGAAGCCAAAATACCTCCGAGTGTGAAATATCGAAGGATGGGAGGTTGGAGGAGTTCATTAAATTACCTCCCAGTTCATCATCTGCTCTACAGCTCCATAAGACAGTTTAGTTTCTTTGACAGTCTGACCTTTCTGTTTAAATAGGTTGGTCTGCCATGGAGATGGTCTTCCGGGGCTTTTGAAGCCAGAGGTATTTTGTGCTTAGTAAGACACTTTAAGTTAAAACTTCCATTTGTACTAATTCCGATTACTTCTAGCTGTCATTCACCTCTTGCACTTATCCTTGACTTGTCCAGCCTTGCTGGTCTCTTTCTTGATTTCTTAATGAATTTCTTGCCCAGATAACTTCCAGAAAAGAAATCAGGACCAGGCATGGAAAAGTGCAATGCTTTTAGGCAGTTTGTCTCCTTTTAATTCTTTTCCCAGTTAACTGAGAATCAGTGAAGTTGTAAACACCCTCCCTAGCCTGCCAATAGAGAACTCAATAACACCTCCAGTATCTTTCCCGAGAGGTTAATTCACACTTTCCAAACTTGAGAATAAGATCTTACAATTGAGAACTGGTACGTCATTTTCTGCTGGTGCTACTGTATCGTTTATATCTGTTTTCTGAGAGATAAACATATATATCTATGTATAAAACTTTTAAATTTTTTAAAGTCTCCATCTTATAGTAGAAATATAGAACTGACCATTGGGGAATATCTATATATGTGTTTGTTTCTTTGTTGTTTTTTTTTTTTGAAATTTGGCAAATGCCTTTGTTCTATGCTGTATTTTTAGATCAAGCCTCTTTATCAGAAAAGGCAAGAGAAAAAAAGAAGCTTGCAAAACAAACACTACACAGTACAGCACATACTAAACAAGAGCAATATTAACAAATTAATTAAGATGTGGGCCACGTCATTCTTAATTGCATCAAGTGTCAGAAATAACAAGTGATCCGATCACATTTAGAAATAATTAATGGAAATACTGTAGTAAATTAACATAATAAATAACATTATAATTACAGGAATGATACATACAATTACTAAGAAACAATCATCATTAACGAGAGAGCTTTGTTACTGCATTTGTGTTTACATAATTCATAGTCGTACTACTTGCTGAAAGTTATTCCAAGACAAATGGCAGTTAACGAGTACCCAAAAATAGCAAATCAGTAATGTTGGGATACTTGGTAACCAGGTAACCACAGTGGATTTATATTTGGTTTTCCTTAGTTAAAAGTTGATTCATCCTAAAATCATCCATCAAACACAGAGGTTTTGTTGCCCCAGTGTTATTTGGATTGAAGAAGTAGTATTTCGTACTTCTCATCCAGTAATGCAGAAGGCAGAGCACTTGCTGTCTAGAATAAACAAGGGTTAAATTTTTAATCAATACTTGAACCCAACTTACCTATCTCATCCAAATGCAACTCACCGCATTTTGGTCTTCTTTTTCTCTGGAGGAGTCGGGTAAGTGGCTCTATACATCTCTGTTGGAACTATGTATGGATTGCTTTTCTGCTCTATGTAAATAGTTTGACTGTGTAAATACTGTAACTCAGCTCTTCTGCTTTTGCATTCTAACCTCCAGGATAGTCCAGTGTTCCATGTGAGAAATCTCACACGTACCTAATTTGAAATTTTCTAAATGGAAGGATAGTTAAGCCATTCATCTGAAGTGAAGGATCTAAGTTCAAACCTGTTCTTCCTCTAATGCAGGGGAGGGAGCAGAATCTATCTTTTCTTACACTCTCTACATTCCAGTAAACTGAGTGGAGAATTATGAGGCAATATACCCTTAATTATGTCTTCTTAGACATTTGTCAGTGTATGGGAAATACTGAAATAGTCATTCTGTTATTTGTGGAAAGCTGGGCTTTTGTATATATTACTTCAGTAAAATTCTAATTTGCCATCACTCAGCAATACATTTTATTTACTCAGGGGAAAAACAAGCATTACACAAAAAATCCTAACTACATCGCAGTACATTATTAACAAATGTTCCTTCAATTTTCAGTCAGTTCTCTAGTTATGTTACTATTGTTACGCTGTCAAGACAGTAACTATCAATAAGGGCAGACACAGGATCGGCTGTAGGCTGTTTACTTCTGTCTGTAATGAGGTTCTAGAAATGTAAGGGAGTCCATGCCAAAAGCTGTAGAAGCAAGATTAGGTTTTCAGTTCATTCTGCATTTTACTTTTTAATTAAAACATTGTCCACATTTTCCATTCATTTGTAATGAAAGAGTTGGGATTAAGAAATTGGGAGTAAAAGAAGTAAAGAAGAAGTAAAATAGTTTCTTCTTTCATGGAAACACAACAGGATTCTGTGTATTCTGTACATAACACAGTGTCCCTATGGTCAACTCTGCATTTTCATACAGGAGAACCTATATAAACCCTAAAATAAACTAAAAATGGACAATGAGGGCAAAGTGGACTGAAAATGAGCTTTCTCACTTTGAGAGAAAAATCAAAATATGCTTTCAGTAATATTAATGAGTAACTTCATCCTGGTGTTCCTTAATAATTATATCACATATCAAAAACCACTGTGCTACATTGCATTGCTTTGCCCACAACTGGAAATTCTCAGATGGTTTCTATTATGACAATAGTAGTCTTGTATTCTTACATAATAGTCAAAAATAAGTGTTACAGAGTCTATTGACTTTGTCCAACTTTCAATACCTGCTTTAGTAAGTTAAAAAAACACCCATCCTCCTGGAGTAGAAAGAAAAACACTCCACAAAGTAGTTCAGACCACCTCAATTAAGATCCTCTGAACCATCCTCTGAGGAACCTGTCCCAACCTGCTGATGATAAAGGCAACCTACAGAGACTGCCTAGCAATTGAATAATTTGGGTGGCAATAACTGAGTGGTGTCAGGGGTTATTCCCATTTCAATACCCAACATGAGCACACCTTCTCTGAATACAATGACTGGCCCCTTTTGAAATAGCCTTGAGTTCCTGGTGTCTGCTTTTTGCTTGTTTTCTGATTCCTTTCCCTCACAGTTTGCTGGAGATTTTAAAAGTCATTTAGATGCCTAACATGGCAAACAGATATGTAATAGGATTTTCAAAAGTGCTTGGCTGCAGTTGGAGTCAGGTACAAAACAGAAGATCTTCAAAGGAATCTAGGAAGAGAATTGTCTTTTAAATCAGTGAAAATCAGAGAATTTTTGGAAACCCCATGTATCATCCATGTACTCTTCAGGTGCATAAACACCCCTGCAAGTCTGCCCTAGAGCCCTCTGCAAGGATTCTCCTTCATACTCCCATATTGATGTTTCCCACAGATTTACCCGGAAAACTCCAAAGATGTGTAAACTCCCCAAGATTATTTTTAAGTTCAGATATGTGTTTTCTGTGATTGCCATGGCAGCATGATGTTTCATTATATTTTTGAACAGCGGGATTAGAGAGAGAAAAAAGAGGTCATCGAAAGGGGCCAAGGGGGATTATTTCTTCCTCAGCATGATAATGCAGTAGAGCTGTGTACACATCTGATAACACAGAAATAGATCAAAAGCCTACTGAAACCAAAACATAAAGTCGGAGCTTATGTTTTGGCTTTTCCAGGACTATATGTTGCGTTTTGTATTAGAACCAAAACCCAGTCTGTTGTGGTTTTTTTTCAAACCAAAGTGGTACAACTAATCAAGTACCTCCTTCTATATGCTGCAATCCTTCATTTGGCATTTCTGCTTGTATTTGCTACCACAAAATATTCTGTGGAGGATTACTCCTGATTATGTAGGGATGTAATCATGAGCAATGTGATAAATTACAAGCTGCTAGGCAGCAGCAAAGCCTATCAGTTCTGCTGACTTTGAAAGACAGCTTGTTAGGTTTGACTCTGTAGTATTAAGAAAGTCCACAACACCGTTTCTGGAGAGGAGTCTTTCCTGTCTGTGAAGAACTTGAGAAGGATGTCTTTTGTAAATATAGGACACTTCACCCACTCACCCTACTTTGTTTCTGACATTGCTAAATCCTGTTGCTGTAGCTATGTGGCATTTTTTCAATTAGCTTTGCAAAGAATAATCTGTCATCTCTTTTGTGGAGCAGGTTTGAGAGCCTGGACTTAGTTTCTACCTAGGAAAATTAATTACTGCGGTAAACACCCTAGATAAAAATTTTCTTTCCTAGGAGATTTAAGACTTCATTACCTCTAAGGACTTGGGGTTACACCATCTCTTGTTTTCTTGCTAAGCTGCTTACTGTTCCCTGTCTATGCTCCAAAACATTACTAGTGAGCCAGCATATTTTATTTATGTTCTTAGCGGAAGAGCTGTTTTTTGGGTGCTCTACTAGAGACATGAATCTTCTGGTTGTGCATCACTAGGCACGCTTGCCCACAAAAGAAATTTAAGTGTGTTTTAATAATGACTAAAGCACAATAATTGTAACAAGAAACTACTGACTTGTCTAGTTCCCTGAGTACAGCATCTTATGGTTAACTTTCAGAGCTCAGCCGGCACTCAGACGTGAAGGAAGGCAATCACTCAGGTCACAGGGACAATCATAGCAGAGACAGAAGAGGTACTGCAAATAGCAAGAAAAGATTCAAGACAGGTATATATTAGATTTACTATGTGCAAGTCCAATTTAAAACAAATTGCTGCAGTGTAGAAATAATAGGAGGCAGAAGGGAAGGAACAGAAGGATTGGAAGTATAATTTAAAAATAGTAAACAGTTTGACTTCCATTAAACCAAAGGTAATGTGTATGCTGCTACTTTTATACTATTTATACTGTTAATCTGCCACTGCAAAAAAATTAAGGTTGTCTGCTTTTCTGTATTATGTTGAACGTAGGAGCAGGCGAGTAACACTTTCCATTTACCCTCTAGCTCCAAACTCCTTTCTGAAGAGGCTGGAAATGCATCAAAATCCTTTGTGTCTTGAACTCAGAACAGTATGAAGAGCTAGTACTAGCTAGATAAGCTATAAGAACTAGATCCCAGGTGATGTGGATGAAGAGATGCCCAGCTCATCTGACAGCTTCAGAAACAGCAAATTGTTTCTTTTCCTCAGAATTAATTACACAACAGGGAAAAAAAATTGAAAAGGAAAGTATTGATTAAATAAATACTGCAGGAGTTACTAATGGAGAAATGTATTCACAGAATATTATTACATTGCTGGAATTCACAGGGATTCCCAATAAGTCCTTGCCCAGTAGTTGCTGCAGAAGTTACCAGACCAAGACAACAGGCTTCAGGATGCTGCTTCATTTTTTTCTGTAACTTGCACAGAAAAAGACCGGAGAAATTCTGCTGCTGCCATTGCCTTACAAGTCTTTAAAGTGCTAGGGGCTTCAATTAAGAGCACAGAAAAAACATATTTATTTTTTTAAGGGCGAACTAGTGAATATGTGTCCTTGTAGAGTGGGAGACTCAAGGAGATGTAATGAGTCTGAGAGATCCTCTGCTTATTGTGCACCATCTAGTTCTAACAACTGACACATAGTTTGAGGAAAATACGTAAGAGGAAGCTTTTGTTCCTGTGGCTGAGTTCTATTGTTAACAACCAACTAACATCACTCTGACTTCTGGTTTATTTTTTCTTTTTCTCTCTTCTCTCTTCTCTCTTAGGTTATGACTTGTTTTATAGCTAGTTAGCTACAGTCAACCCTTCCTCGCAACTACTTCAGTATGAAACCTCATGTTTTCTAATATTTTTCTTAACTCTGCCTTTTGAGCTATGCAAAATTGGCTTAGTCTGATGCTGAAAATAACATCTTTACTTCACAATAAAATTACAATAGATAAACAAGCTTTTTTCACCATGTCTGACATACAAAGGTTTTACTCAGGCTGGAAAACAATTATCAGCGACGGATTCTCATTAAAGGTAGTCTTTTCTGCTAACAGTATTAAAGGATTTGTTAATTAATTTTTTTTTTGCATTCCTGCATTCCTCCTGAGCTCAAAACAAGCTGAAGTTATTTGTGTTTAAAGCACGTTTGCACTTTTTTGTAGACCTCTATTATGCTAATTGTATTAAGCCCTCTATTGGAAAATCATGTGAAGAAAATAGACAGGGGTGGGACTAAGGATCAAAAAGAACAACTAGGGAGTAGGAAAATGTAAGATTAATATACATATCCGAATTTCTGCATCAGGCAAGGTATGGAAATATCTATTCTGGTGTCATTTCAACACAAACTAGTGTGGAAGTTCTTGTTTTGGTGTAGCTATTTTGACAGAATTCCAGAACCATTAGACTTCGGAGTAACAGAACACTCAGTTGCATTTTGGGAGCATTGCATCTGTTATCATTTCGGCCATGGTGAGGGAATTAAGTACAATAGATATGGGCAACCCGATGTACTAGCAGGACGGGTTCAACAGTTACAGATGTAGTAGTCTTGGTATATCTGCTTAGTCCAATAATAAGATCAAGTATATATGGCACAGAAATACTGCAAAGGAGACACTAAAATAATTTGTGATTTCATAGAATCATAGAATGGTTGGAAGGGACCTTAGAGATCATGGAGTTCCAACCCCCCTGCCATGGGCAGGGACACCTCAAAGCCCCATCCAGCCTGGCCTTGAACATTTCCAGAGATGGGGCATCCACGACTTCCCTGGGCAACCTGTTCCAGTGCCTCACCACCTTCACTCTAAGGAATTTATTCCTAATATCTAATCTAAATCTCTCCTCTTCCAATTTAAAACCTTGCCCCTTGTCCTTTAGCTACACTTCCTGACAAAGCGTCCCTCTCTTTGTAGGCTGTAGGTTCCCTTCAGATATTGGAAGGCTGCTGTGATGTCTCCCCGGAGCCTCCTCTTCTCCAGGCTGAACAACCCCAGCTTTCTCAGCCTGTCCTCACAGGGGAGATGCTCCATCCCTCTGATCATCTTCGTGGCCCTCCACTGGACTCGTTCCAACAGATCCATGTCCTTCCTGTGTTGAGGACTCTAAAGCTGAACACAGTACTCCAGGTGGGGTAATTTAAAATAAAGAAGTCCAAAAGCCTTTAAGAGATTATTATTTCACTGCATGTAGATTCTAATTGACACAAGTATCTTGCATACTCCTATGCAATCATAAAGTGAACCAGCACTTTCTCTATCATAATTCTATTCTTTTAATGACTTTGGGTCAACTTGAGCTCACTCAATATGCCTGGTAAGGGAACAAAGAGGATTGCAAAATTATGTTTCAGTGTGTATATATTATGCTTGTTTGTATAAAAAGTTAATGCATTCTTAGTTAATAAAAATAGAAACAGAGGTTACAAAAGCACGAGTCATTCTTAGGAGTAGGGAATAAAACATAGTTCATCCTCCTAGAAGTTAAATGCTTTAATCAATGCATCAGCGAATTGATTGTCCTTATGTTTATTCTTTCTTCCTCTGCTTCTAGCTAGTGTGCTAACATTCCAAGCAAACATGAGCAACGGTTCTACCTTTTTTTTTTTTTTTAAAAAATAACATTGCTTGATGGTTTCAGACTAACCTTAGTGAGTCAAAGATGTGAATTTAATTCCTGTAAGGAACAGAAAGGATTTGGACACAGGTATACCACTGCCTAAATCTTATAGCTGCTGAGCTGTTGGCTGAAATCACTTGGCCTTGATTTGAAGGAAACACTTGACCTCTGCTTTTGTCAGAAAGGACTTAGCCTGCTTCCTTCACGTGTGGCCCGAATGCCATAAGTGCTGAGCAAAGTGCAGTGACTCCTTGCAGTTCAGAGATGCCTTGCAAAGCGTAAGATTCACGCAGTCTCATCAGCCAAGAAGGCTAGCTTGCAACTCCCTTGTATGATCTCAGCTTCTTCTTTTGAAGGGATGCATTAGGAGTTGGTAGGATTCTGACCTCCCAGTGGAGCAGATAGGAAGGATAAGGCATTTAGCTGCTGGGGAAGCGAGTGCAGTCTTCCCTTGCTCCTCTGCAGGAAGGCAGAGTGGAGTCAGGCTTTAGAGCAAGCCACCAGCTGGACCATATTAGTAAAACACATTCTCATGTTCAGTAGGGCTTGCTCACCATGTTGACTTTCTGCTGGATATTTTTTTCTGAAATACCAGTGTTGTATAAAGCATGTAGCTCAGGGCTATGGGTTTTCCTTTTGTTCCCCGTCTTATTTCCTTTCTAAATTTAAATTTGAGTTTTCTTCAGAGACCATGGAAGTTGGGCTTTTAAATGCTATTAAAACCTGATTGTTAATTGTGCAACAGTATGTTACCTATGACAAGAGCAAGTATCAATACAGTTTCTTCTGTGCTATATAAGGCACAAAAAACCAGATGGTGATTCTGCATGTTTCCCAAGTCTGATGGTAACTATTACGTATGCTATTTTTATGGTTGGTCAATGATCTATACTAACACTTTCTAATTCTATATTTTGATATACTAGCCAGTGATCTAAATCTCTAGACAACTGGAAGAAAACATAATTTCTTCTTTTCCCCCAGATTCCTTTCAGAGCTCAGATGAGCTCTATTTTTATAATGTATTATTGTTAATGAAATCAGTGAGCATCTAATTTTCTTGAAAATTTCTTCTCATAACTTCAAGCATAACATTTCTCTTACTCTTGTTTAAATAGTGAGTGGCTTTTGATGTTCAAGAAATTATGTTTTCACAATTCATAATTTGTAAAAGTGAACACACCACTGTCTGCACAATTCTCTTGTAATTTCCTAATTCAAATGCTAAAAAATTAGTAGCAGCTAGCATGCATAGAAATACTTCTTGTTGTTATCTTCTACAACACTAAAATTTCCTTTTTTTTTTAACCTATGTATTTTTACATATAAAATGTGCCATTTCACATATAAAGAACAAAGAGACTGTTCGTATATCTCTGCATTCATGTCACGTGTCTTCAGCCATTTCTAAATCAGTGGAAGTCTTGAATATGGAAAATCTACAGTTCCTACTGAATTTTAAAATTTTAAATCGGTGCTATTTCCATATTGGTCTTGCCTGAAACACTTACAGTAACATGTTATTTTCCCTGCCAGAAATCAAATGTATTCCATATAGTGTAATGAAGGACTAAAGTGTGTTTATTTCAAACTCAAAGGAAAATGTTCTGTTCAACACTTTGAAATATTATTTTGTATGTATGAACCAGCAGACTATAGTACGGATAAACACAACACTATCTTTGCCAGATGATAATCATAGGCTTTGAAACAGCACAGCAATAAGTCTTTTCAGGATGATGTGATTAGAGAACTCCTAAGCACTCATGGTAAAGAAAAAAGGGACTATAGTTTAGCTGATAAATAGTAGCCGGTTCAGTCTAGTATTGCTGAAAAGAAATAAACTTTTTATTTCTTGACAAATATTTTAAATATTATGCAGTTGATGTTTATTCAGCTATACTAAAGCAAATACTGTTATTGAAGTTTTCTTTTATAACTAAAAATATGCCTTCAGTAAAAAACAAGCTATTGCCTTTGTTTAAGAATTGAGGAGGGAAAAATAGATCCAAACTCTGTTGTAAAGGTACAGTGCCACAGATACACTTTATGCAGCAGTTCATTATCATATGTGGGATGATAATTTCTTTCTGTGTGTTAGCAAAGCTGTATGGACTGGAGGCTTTGACAACCTGCTCTCCTTTCTGTCCTTTCCTTTTTTAACATTAAGATCTCAGAAACACTCATTTTAAGTGTATAGGAGGGCATGGAGATGTTACAGGGCAGTGGTCTACAGTGTACTTTCATGAAATTTGTATCAAGCTTTTAAATTGTGGATTTTTTATTGATTTTTAGAGAACACATGCTGATGTATACATACAGAAAAACACATATAGAAAAACATGCATATAGAAAAAAAACTGCCTTTGTAATACTTTTGTTATTGACTGAAAAGAAGAGCAACATAGACCAATATTGATTAATTTGTGTCATATACACAAAGGTCGTTAGGGAAAGTTCTCTGCCACCTAAATAACATAAAAGTATAAATTCATCATCAAAAATACTACAGTCCTGGCTACACTATAAACATTCTGTTTAACTACTAACGATGCCATAAAATGCCTTTATACCAGGTAATGCATAATTCTTTCTTTTAAGAAGTCCAGATTATATATGAAAATGTACATTTTCTTAAATTATTTCCTGTGAGAAATTAGTTTTCTGTTATCAAAGCTTTTCATGCTTCAAACTTGCTCTGTGATAAATCATGTCCTGAAAATAGATAAACATTAAATGCATGATATGTATTAAACTATTGAATATTCAGAAACATCTTATTTTTGTTAAAGGTTTTTAAAATAAGCCCATCCTATATTCATAAGGAAAAAGTACCATCATACTCTGCAGGTGCGCTGCAACACATCAAATTAATTTGGATTAATAAGGAGGATGGGTATCATTATATTTTAACCACAACCTCGGGTAGCTACGCAACCATGTGGGAATAGTGAAAACTGAGAAAATGTTTGTGTAAGGATGTGTAGACTGTGAAACCAGTAAGATTGTCAGATCAAGGAACTTTTATTTCAAACGGGATAATAAGCGAAAGGGAAAGTGGTAAACAAAACTCACAGAAACACAAACCTGATAAACCATAATGGAGACCATGACAGGGAGTGAAACTCTTCAGGCATGGACTGATGGGGCATTGTCTTGGAGGGGGACCAGCCTAGACACTATAACTGATGAGACCCTTATAATTGGATGAAAAGGCAGAAATAAGATGAACATGAGGATTTTGAATGTCTGAGGGAGTTCTGTGGAGCCAGGCAAATCTTAATGAGGAATGTTTAGGGTACAGGAACTGGTGAGGAACAACAGAGAGGAGCAAGTATTAAAGGAGCTGGTCACATGTAAACAGTTGCCCACCAGCGTGCCTGATCACTGCAGCCATCCTACCTTTTTTATGAAATCCTTTCTTAATTTTTTTTTTTAATTTAATCTCACTCTTCAACCCGTGAGTGAATACTGCAAGGTCTAGGAGCCAGCAACTGGAGACACTAGAGGGGTTGACAAGTACCAGTGACAGGAGTAAGACCCTAGAGACAGTCACCCATGCATTCATGGTGCCAGCAACTGGAAGGAGCGAGGTACATAGAGTCAGCAGCTGGGAGGCACCTGGGTCATAGAAGTGACCCAGGTGTTTGGTGTGGGTGTGGAGCAGCTAGGGGGCTGCACTCACTGATGCAAGTTCCAGAAGCTGGAGTCAGACCTCAGGTCATAAGGTCCTTGTGCCTGTGGTGCCAGCAGCTGGAGTGAGGGCAGGTCCCAGCACCAGGTGGAATCGGGATAGGAGCCATGTGCCTGCATGCCAACAGCCACAGGGACCACTTCCTTCATACGTTCCCCTAACATAGTGTGCGCAGACCAGATGGGGAGTTGATGGCCCCAGGTCCATGCAGAGGCTGCATGTTGGTACTGAGGGGAACAAGTGAGTGTGGAGCGTGTGTGAGACAATTGTGAGAGTTCATGTGTGTTTGTTAGAGACGACCAAGCTGGACCAGCCTGTGAGTGGGAGACTAGCAGAGCAGGTAAAAGTGCCTGGGATGAAGACGGGGACAGTGGTCAGGCAGAGAGTGCTGATGCTTGAGGCATCTGTGACTGTGTGTGTGTGTGTGAGTCCAGAGAGCAGAGGCACTTGTGTGAACTTCAGGCCTGACTGGCTGAAGAAAAGGACTTGCTTATTTATGGTTATGTGTCACATTAGTTCTGGTAACTCACATACACCTGGAATATGTGGGTGCTGTTAAATGCCACTGGGGCCCTGGCTGTGGCAGTCATGTAAACAGTTGTGTCAGTGTCCTCTATCTGTGTGTCTGGGATGCAGGCTCAGCCTTGCTGATGGTTGGACCTGCAAATGGGAAAGCAGCAGCCGTACCCATCATCCCCAGGATGTGTACCCCTGGACCTCGGGAGACCTCAGGCTAAGTGCCAGCAGCCAGGCAGGAGGAACCCCCTTATGCCAGAGCCCACCAGAGGTACTGGCCCTTGGAGCATCCCTTAAGAGCTTTTACTGTCCTTGGAAAGGCAGATGGTCTATTAATAAACATAATAGCCACTTTCTGATCTAAGCACCTCTGCCAATTTTGCAAGAGATTCCGCTGTTATGAGGAGCAGAAGCTGAGCCCACACCAGCATTTGCAAAAGCACTCACTAAACAAAATAGTGTTTTGGGTTCATGACATGGATTATGTATATGTATATTGAAAATGCCTACGATGTTATTATACACATCCATAGCTATATGCAGGAAATCTTCTATATCTGTCTGTCCAGATTGACTTCAAAGTGACCATGTTGTTTTGGCTCTTGTCACATACATGCAAAACTGAAGCTTATTCTAATATTAGTGAAAACAGTCTTTTGCTCTACAGAGGAAGCCAGTTATACCAGAGATACTACATAATTAAATAATTACAGTTTTTTTCCTTCACCACTGAGGGATTTAATGAGGTTGACTCTTGAAACTTGTTAATAGTAAGTTTTTTAAAGGCAGAAAATGTAGGCCAGCCAAGTTGGAGTAATTTTTGTTTAAAATATAGAAGGTCGTCTTTTAGTGTATATACTCAGATGACAAGAGTAGATGGGAAAATTAACTTACACCACTGAATAGGAAGTACTATATTCTTCCATTTTCTAAAATAAACATAACATGGAGATTAGTGATGGATAAGTTCTATCTCAGGACACAAAGCATCTTGCTATAGATTGCTTTATGAAAAGAAAAAAGCTTGGCTACTTGAAACATTATTTTAGATTGGTTGTATATTATACTATTGGAAATTTGATTAAGCATAGAAGAAGAATGCCAATTTATAGGTCTCTGGTCTAAGGAATCAAGATCAATAAAATAGTACAGATATTCCAATAAACCATTTAAACAATCTGAGAGCAGGGTTTCTTTTGTGGCTTGAGTCATGCAATATGAGATTCAGACTATCACAGAAATAAGAGTCAAGATTTCATTTGAGATATTAAAAGAATAGCTCTTTGTATTATGACACCCAGTTGTGAACTTTATTAAAATGCTAACAATAGCCTGAAGTTACTACACAATGGAATGTAATGATAGATTTCTTCTGTGTGTGGAATCAGAAGACTGACAGAGAGACTTTTAAAATGCATTTATATAAAACTGCAGGTTTTTGATTGTTTTCTAGAAAAGGCATCATGAGTGCAAAATATTGTACCGAATGGAAGGAACATTATACCTCAGAATTAAAGCATAACACTATCGATCTTCCCTGCATACCTTTTTTCCAATAAAAGAGTTGGTTTGGTCAAAATCTGGCACATGTTTGTACAAGTTAAAATATATGAAAGCTCAGATCTTTAAGGAAGAAATACTATAAATGGTTTTAATATTCCTTGGAGTTGGGCATACATATAGGAAACTATCTAAATAATATGATGCACGAATACAGTTAATTGCAATGACACCTGTAACAAGCTGAAATATCTAAAATTGCTCATACATGCATTGCAATTGTGACTGTGCATCAGAAAATAAAAAATGCAACACAGAGTAGCATTTCCATTGAGAAACTAGGCATTTGAAATACAAGAGCTTTGTTTGGTCTTTGATATTACTGGGTTTTGAGGGTTTTTCACTGTTTATGAGATATTTTCTCTTCAAGTAAATACAATTTCCTTACACTTAATTTATGCTGTAAATGAACGTACCTGATGTGCAATAACATTTTCAGTGTCTTCATAGTGTTACTCAAAATTGCACTTTTTGTGTCATAGATGTCTCTGATATAGGTGAAAGAGGAGAAGAGAAAAACCTTGGATACAACAAATCAATAAATGATTTGCAGTACTGGCAGCTAGGTGACTCACTAGGGCCAAGCTCAAGAAAAAAAAAAAAAAGTTTTACTGCAGGCATTCCAGCTTCTAATCACTGGCTGACTCCTTTTTTTAAAAAAAAAACACCCTGTCCTTTTGTCTGAGGTATAGTTAGAGCATGGACACTTGTCATCTCATGGTCTATTTTTTCTGACAATTAGAACAGTATATATGAAGTAGAAAAGAAAAGAAAGTTCACTGTGCCACAGTTAGAGGTCACTTGTGAGAGATGAACAGTTCTTTGTTATTTGATGATCATTTTGGAGGAAAAAACAAGCAGACAAACAAAAAGAAACCCCAGCCAACCAAAAAAAAAAACCCACAACTGTTTGCTTTAATTTATGACAAGTAATAGATTATTATATGCTATAAACTTTAATTAAGTCTTTTTACTGTTACAAGGAAAGTAAAAAAATTGTGTTAGTGACATCTGTCCTGCCTGACTTCGCACCCAATGCATTCTACAGGAGTTGTGTTTCTGACTTCACACTCAAGACAGACAGAATTTCATGTTTCTGATTATATTTCAGGTACATATATAATACTGACTTGCCTGACTTTAAAGGAAAAATAATAACACAGAAAGGTGAAACTAAGCAGAGGTGAAGAAAACATGCAGCCAAGTTAGGCCATGTTAAATATGGTGAATTAACCTCTGTTCTGTTCAAGAAAAAAATGTCATGAAAAATAATATAATATAAATATTTAAAATAATAATATAAATGTTCACTGTTCAGAACTGTGGCTTTGGCTACATTATGCAGCAGGAATGGGCTTGAAATCTTGGTGCATCTCAGCATATCCCAGGTCCACATTGGGAGTAGACTGCCCTGAGCAACACATCACCAGAGCACCGAGGTTTTTTTCAAAGGAAACTGAGAATGGCAGTAAGGAGGGAAAGATGGTGCACTCTGACATGTCTCCTAGTACACCTAAGGGTTGAGGACTACAGTTCACAGGTGCAGACCAGGACTCACAGTCAAGCAGGCAAACACACAGTGCTCGTGCATGGATAGACCATGAATGCAGCCTTCAGAGATGTGACCTGGGTTTTTGCAGTTTTGTGTGTGTGTGTGGTGTTTTTTTTTTTTTTGTTTTGGTGTGGTTTTTTTTATTAATGATTGTTTATGAACACTCATATTGGAAAAATATATGTTTTTCAAAAATATTTACTTTCTTCTTTTACTCCTTCAGAGTATTATAGTAAACTAATTGCAGTCATCTAGCACTGTCTACAAAAAAACAACAACAACAACAAAAAAACCCAAACAGGAGAATTCTCTGCCACAGGAAACTGGGTTGAGAATAACATTAATAATAAAATGGCACAACAACGACATTGGAGAAAACATGGTTTTGCATTCTAGAATGAAATAGATGCGTTTGCTTCAAGTTCTTTAAAAGCATGCTATATGTTGCCTACTTTGTTTTTTCAGAGTGCTGTATCCATGTTTAATAATGAAAGGGCTGTGGGGCTTGGGTGTAGGTATGTGTTTCCATTTTTTACACAGAAACCCAATACATAGGAAACCTTAAAGAGAGCTTTGATTCTGCCTTTAACCCAAGGGGCTTATTCACACAAGCACACAGACAGATAGATACCAGGTCCTTGGTTAGAATAACCCGTCCTCCCTGAAGCTGATGTGACCCAATTCCTTTTGAAGCTCCCATAAGGTTAAATACAACCGTAACTTCTCCAATGTGGGTTTATGATTCTCTACTACAGGTACCATTGATTTTGACATGCATTTTATGCAACATACTGAATTCGATGTAGATGGTGAGGACATGGTATTTTCTTTATTTGTAAAGCTTTCATAAATAAATAACATTGCCTGCATACTCCATTTATAGAGGTAAAGTTGACAGCAGTTTCATGATTTACTAACACCAACAACTTCATTGAGTGGATGGAGGCGGGAATCAGATTTCATAACCTATTCAGAGCTCCTAGTTAGATAGCCCAGGCAAAAAGCGTAATTCCCCTCGCCAATGATTAAATGGGGAACTTAGACATTCTAAAGAACTGAATCTAGTCATATAGTATTTAAAATTGCTTCAGGATGAACCATTTTAACCATTTTCTAACCTATGTTTAAAATGTCATGCTTTGGAACAATATAATTTCTTCAATTAATCATAAAGTTGGTGATTCAGACGATCTAGGCTTTAAGAATGGTTTTGTCTATGTCATAGAGTTAAAGCATAGAATACCTGTATATTTTAATCATAATTTTTATTTTTTTTTATATCACTGGCTATAAAGTGATGCAGGTTTTACCTTGATTAAGGCCTGTCAAGACTCAGCTTTTAGATTGCACCATAGACAGAGAAAATCAAAGACCAAATCACTATTTGGAATAACATAGAGCCAAACAATCTGATCAAATAATCCAAGTCTTTGGCACTGAGAAGGCGACTACTCTGCCAATCTCAATTTAACGAAAAATTGTTATCAATCCCCGATTGAGATCTCAATGTGATCATAACATGCTGAGTCAGTCAAGGGAGTGAAATGCTTGGGATATGTTGTCTACTCTCTCTGTGAGCTTTCGAATATTGTTTGGACTCATCTATAAAGTTTCAAAGGGAGAAGAAAAGAAAGAAAGGAAAGAAAAACTGATTACTTCAAGACAGTTCTGCAGAAAAAGAAGGAAGAATAAGCATGATTTCTGCAAGAAATTAGCTGAAACCATGAAACGTAAGATTTGATTATACCCGTCATCCAGATGCAGAGCTGTGAATGTCGTAAGTTCACTGACAAGGTGGGTGTTCAAATACTCCCTGGGAACCCTGTAGAGAAGGTCTAAGAGGGATATTCACCCATTCCCAAAGGCAAGTGATAGAAAGGACTACCAAGAGTACAGAAAACAATTCCAATCCCATGTATTGGACATATACTTTAACTCAAAATTTGAGTCCTCTATGTCTTTGGAAAAAAAATGAAACAAGTATAAAGATAGTTTTACATTGCTCACAGCCGAATGCCTTTCCACCTACTTCAATAAGAGGCAATACAAATCTACACCAACAGCAGAGTTATGATTTTAAGAAGGACAACAGTAGTAATATGCTGCTACTACATTTCTAATTTTCAATTATTCCCTCAAATGTCAGTGAAGCCAGTGATCACCCACTATGTATTAGTAACTTGTCCTTCTTAATATTTGTTATCCTATTGTCAGTATGTAATTTTAAATCTCTTTCAATGAAGATTTATTGAGATCATAACAGGAAGCACTAAAAAATGCAGAACCAAAAATCAGTACCTTAAGGATCCCCCATAGAAATGTCCTTGCTCATTATTACCTCCTCTGTAACAATTATATTTTGAGATATGTCAACGAAACCATTTTCGGTCTCTCTGTGTGACTGATTAATTCCCTAATGCAATCCTATTAATCAAAATGTTATGTAGAATTAAAATGCCTTGGGGAAAAAGGTGTGTCAAAGCAATAAAATTAATTTTTTTTTCAATGTGTAATTCTGTCGAAAAAAAACCCTACCAGAAAAAGAGTGGCTTTTCTTAATGAGCCATTTTCTTAATTGACCTACCATGCTGGTTTTATGTAAGTTACTTATATTTTCATCCTCTGAATCTTTATTGGTAGAGTGCCAAAATAGCCTTTTTTTGGTTATTTTATACAGAAGTAACAAGAAACTATTTTCTCTGGTTTATCCTTCTTTATCTTTTTATCAGATTAAGCATATGTTACCAGGTTTTAATCCCTTAGCTTTGCTCCAGTTTCCTAAGACTTGTTAAAACTGAGTTATGCAAAGAGCTCCCAAAGTAATTCCATTATGATTCTTAACAAAATTATCAAGGATTTTTGACTTAATAAAATGTAATTGTAACAGACACTGTATCACTTTATCCTTCCTTACATCAGTATATTGTCTAAATACATCCTTCTCAATTTGAAAACACAAATCATCATGTAATTTATGGGCATTTCCAATGCTGTTTTTCCAGTGACTTACGACTTTTATTCTGCTCATGAAAAACTTTTAGTGTTGTATTTACCTGCAGAAACAGAAGAAAGAAAAAAAGGATGAAAGGCCAAACCATGGAATCTTCTAGTTTGAATTCAGCCCTGAGTAACATCACTTCTAAGACTTCAGGATAATCTAGGAATTATAGTAATAAATTGGAGGCTGAAAATATAATTCATTAATGACAGTCAGCATGATTTTATGAAAGGTAGGTTTTGTCTTTCTTCTTGTGTAGAACAGATATCAACACCGAGGAAGTTTTGACCTAAGATATCGTTTATACACTGCTATTAAGATCTCCCCCATTAAGACGCTAGTTACACTGTTGAGTACAAGCAGCAAATGAAAAGAGAAAAGCATCTATAGAGAATGACCAAAAATTGTATGGTGCAAAGGACTATGAAGCATAAATAGGACCCTATATCAGATCTCTACAGTATCAGGACATCTGTACAGCATATGTTAATGCAGATCTTTTAAATATCACAAATTATCATCACTGAAAACTAGATTTTTTTTTAATTTAATCACTGAAAATAGATATATAACTGTATATAAAAATAAATAATATTACATAATAATAACATGAATAGGGTATGCATAGAGCTTGATGTGATGTTTTAAAATATTTTTAATACTTTTAAATGAAATGTATTTTCATAAAATTTCAACTTATATTAACCAAATCAACAATAACAATAAAAAAAAGAAATTAAAAAAAGGGTTGTTTGATTTGTCTCAATTCGATTAATGAGGTTTACATTTTGCAGCATGAAGATTCTCATTCATTCAGGCACTTTTTCAAGTATATTTGATATTATAATTCTCTGTTCCTGAAGGACTTTACAGTCTTCAACAGGTTTTATACCATCTGTTGCATATGATATGATATTCCTGCTTAAATCCTTCCTCATATTTATTTATTGTTTGAAACTACCATTTATGAATGTATTAAATTCACTCTCTAAAAATAGGATTATTGTATAAAAGGTGTGGTTTATTAAATAAGGATGAAATGATAAATATGACAACACTTTTGATCTGTGATACTAAGAGCAAAAGGTAAAAATAAAAAATAAATGTGGACAAAGTATCATACATATATTAGTCTTATAACATAAAAAGAACATCAGACACAGACTGTTTTAATAATTGCAATAACATTTATTAATTTGCACTACCAAAGGACTAAAAAATGTTTTCAGCATGCCAGGGAAGGAATCAAATTCTCTTCTACTTTTTCATGTCTCTAAATATGTAATAATGCTTCTTCATTGTGACACAATATACTTTAAAACATTTGGGAAAGAAGTGGGATTCATGTAAACAGCTTCAGATCTTGGTAAATTAACAAAGGAAACTGAGCAGTAGCAGTAACTGTGGAATGATCTTTTTTGTTGCCTGCTTTTTCCTTCCTGTTGAAGGAAATTGTATCAAGCCATAGCATTAAAATTGGGAGTCTAGACTTAGATGTTAATGGGCATTTAGATAGACAGATATTGAATCCATTATTCTTAATTCAACTTATCTATCTGTCTGATGGAGATACATACCATAATTATTAACTAGCAAGCATGAAAATCACTAATTGCCACCACCTCCACAATTTGGAAAACAAGACTCAGAACCAAACTGCCTAGTGCGTTTTAGGATGGAGTAATGAGAAGATCAAATCTGTCATATTATCATCCCAGCTCTGGTTCCCTGTGGTGTCCAGTAGTATTGCACTAAATTCTAGAACTGTCTAGACGATTGTTGGCCATTTTCTGCATCAGAAATATAAGAGATACAGTTATCTAGTGGTAGACTCAAATCTTCTGTGAACATGGAGTAGAAAGAGGCAGAAAGCCCTCTAGCAGATCCTTAACAGTGACTACTGCATTGAGGAAAGCCTGAATGAAAACATGTAAGGAATTTGAGACTTGTGATAGTCCATAAAGAAGTACTTCATCAAAGGATGGAAAAAAACCAACAAAAAATGCTTAAAATATGTTTTATTACTCAAATATAAATATTTTTGCAGTGCTATAAAGCTCAGCTCAGTTTATATGACAACCGGTATAATTCATTTTTCGAGGGATCAAAATCACAGTTTCTACCATGATGAAAAAGGATTCTTAAGAGCTACTTTGAAGTATTTGTGTATAACTTGTAAAGAAATTTACTGAGAATCTGTATAGCTAGTTACTCTTTTAATCTAAGAATATATTAATATTCCATTATCTGAATCACACTTAACAATTAGAGAGTTCATACCATTCTATGGAGCTCTTATCTTCAATTATTAGCAGTTTTATCAAAACCAATCAACTTATTTGCATTTATTTTAAGTGCAACATAGCACATTCATAATATGTCTTTTTAGTGTCATCAGATTGAAGAATAAAAATGACTACAGGATTCATGCGATCAGTTCTGCTTTTCTTACTCAGACAAAATTTGCACTGATTTTAAAAGGAGAATTGCAAAAAAGGGAATATCGATTTAGGCTGTGCAGCAGTGTGTTACATAGCCAGACAGACCAGGGCAGGTACATATATTGTTTCAGCCATTACCAGGAAGAACTAATATGCAGATATTTCTGGAGCGATGAAAAATCCTTATGCAACTAGAGTTTTCTGTCATGGCATTGATGAACAGAAACATTTTGTCTGCATCTTTCCTTCTTTGGTGTTCCCACCTAGATCTTATTCCAGTTTGAATACCAATCCCAGCTGAAATATCCATTATTATTCCTATAAGGACACATAGAAATTAAAAAGAAAAAAAGTTAGAAGGAAATATATTTTTGAAGATCTTTAGAGTTAATTAAAAACATTTCCCTATAGGTCCTTCAGGATAATATTATTAATCCTTTCACAAATAGTAAGTTTCATGCACATTGTTCCATGCAGGTAGAGATACCTGTGAAAACCAATCCCGAGATATTTCCTCAATGTGCATTTCCCAACACCTTACTTAATTAAGAATGTTATCCTAAGTGAATTTGATGCTATTAGTGCATCTAAAATTTCCTTCTTAAAGAGCATTAATTAAGTAATTCTGATCTTTAAGCAATAAATCATCAATGAGACAGGCAGAGGATAGAAAGAGGTTTTGTGGTAGTTCCTTTATCATAGTAGAACCCACCAATATAGGCACATGTCTGTGAGTTTCTGTAGACCTTTGCTTCCTGTTTTTTAAGGACATCTATCTTGACAGTGAGAACTGAAACAGGGGTCTAGCGTTTGGAGTGTGGAATCCACGTATTAACCAGGAAAAGTGTGATCACATCAGTTTCAGTATATACTACTAGACATCAAACCTTAAGTCTAGACATCTAAATTGCAGCTGCAATTGAGCAAAAAATAACAGCAAGAAAGAAAAGACATGTCTTACAATACACTTACAGTATGTGATAACTGTGAGAACTTCAAGTTTCTCATTTCAAGTCAGAAAATGCAGGCAGGACAGATGCTATGTGATTATACCCAATAAGATTTCAAAGATATCTTTGGCACGAGTCCCATGGAACCTCCACTAGATCTTCTGCTCTATCAACAACATATTTGAGCCTCAGAAAGGGAATTTTTATTTCTTCTTATGCTGTGCAACCAATAGATCTTTACTAATATTTATAAAATGGATTATACAAGTTTCATTCATACTGTAATAAAACATAATTAAGTGTATTTGTTAGAACTATATCTGTGTGTATGAAAATGACATCATATAGCCATAAATATATGGCTTTTTCCAAAAGCCATTCAGGTTCCTAATTTCACCAGGTTTTGGATACTTAGTCTCATAGAGTAACATGATTGTCATAAAACACTTTGCACCATAACTTCTCCATTTCTGACCTGACCTGTCTCATAAACTAGGACTCAAAACAATTTCAGACTTGCACATGCAAAACTTAGATGGAAAAATCATAAAATCATATGGGGTTGGAAGGGACCTCTAGAGATCATCTAGTCCAAACCCCCCGCCGGAGTGGGTCTACCTAGAGAACATTGCACAGGAACTTCTCCAGGCAGGTTTTGAATGTCTCCAGAGAAGAAGACTCCACCACCTCTCTGGGCAGCCTGTTCCAGTGCTCTACCACTCTCACAGTAAAGA
>JAOQGH010000001.1:22728667-22775743 GCA_025769975.1 Gallinago jamesoni
TATATTGAAGAGGACTGGACCCAGTACTGACCCCTGGGGAACACCACTTGTTACAGACTTCCAGCTGGATTCTGTGCAAAATTATTGTTAATACCCTGTATTAATTAATGAACAACATTTCACAGTGTTATCCAAAGAGCTCTGAGGAGAAATAGCTAAAAAAAAGATATTACAACAGCAAAACATGGTGAATTTAGGCCGGTAATGAATGCTTTGTTATTGAAACTAAAATAAAAATTTTACATGTTAATAGCAATACAGATGAGATCAAAAGCATTAATGTTCTTACTATTTAAGAGTTTCTTCCAGTTTAGGATTAGAACAGCCAAAGCAGTCTCTGGCTGTGCTGAGAAAAAGTTACGCACTTGGGGAAAAAAAAATAGTCCACTCTTTCAAAGAGTCTCAGAGTTAAGAACAGAGCACCCGTTGTGGAAGACAAAGAGGAATTTAATTAAATAATAAAATTATTTTGCCTGTGCCAGTTCAAACAATAAGTGGTCATCTGAAAATTCAGTAGGAAAATCTAAAGATCCTAATAAAAGCAAACACAAAAAAACCCAAAAGATAGAAACATCTAAATGTATAATTAACATAAATCAAATCTCTTTGACAATAATGTGTATTCACTTATAAAATATGTCTTTTTGTACAGCTGCAGAACTCAAGACTTATAAATTCCCTTTTCTTATTTGTGGGATCTCTGGACAGTTTAATAGAATTCCCTGTTACAGAGTCAGTACTTTTAGGCTCTATGATTGTACAATCTGTGGAATGAAATTCAAATTCCTCTGAAGGGAACAGAAGAATAGTCTCCTGGTGAGTTTAATTGGTGCAGGCTTCAACTTTCTGAGTGTAGGACTTTCATTTTATTCCCTCTCTTTCTGTTGGTATATTTGAAAAGGCATAAATACAATATTTTACTTATCATAGGAACAAGGAATGGCTGGTGTGAAGACTATATTGTTGTAGAAACTCTTGCCAGACACATGGTGTCTCAGGGAACCTGCTACAGAAACCAAAGTTCTTCTTTCTTTTCCTTTGCCTTCAAAAAGAAAAGGAAAAAAAAAAAGCTGCCCTCGTAGAAGACACTCTTGCTGTTCTTGTTTTGCAGACACGTGTGGGGAGAAGAAACAAAGAAAATTATCCTACTCACTCATATCCTTCTCAAGATGATTTCCCTCCAAGCCTCATGTATCTGAAGGCTATAAAGGTTATAAAATGTTTCTGATGTTCCCTGTTGTTTGCATGATTTTACACAAGACTGGAATTTTAAAACAAAATTCTCATCTGTAGTTAGGTTTTAACAGAATGTTATGACAGGACTATTCTGTGTAAAAACAGTTATTAGAATTAGGCTTCAATATAGAATGGGAGTTCTGAATCAGACCTCACTATTGCTGATTATTTGGATGCATGAGTTGTGTTAGCTAATCTAATATCTAGCAGCATTTTACAAGTCTGATATGATTAGGGTTAATTGAATAAAAAGGTTTTTTGTGAAGTCTTAAACCAAGTGTATGAATTGTGGTAAAACTAATAACACTTCACCTTCATTCTACTGGTGTGGCCTTAGGAGATAAGTGTTTAGAATGATGTTATCAATATGTGTTGTTATAATAAGCATAATTACCAGGAGATTTAATATGAATGGAAGCTAGTTATATAGCCATCAGAACATATTACAACTGTTCAAGTAGTATAATTATTTCTAAAGCAAGAGGAGTATTAAAGATGTGCTTTTGTTTTCCTTCTGTAGTCTCACACAACAAGGTAAAAATAACTGTTTGGGAATTATGCACATTATCATTCTAAATGATTCCTTTCTTGGTTTTAGTCATATGTTTACATAGGAAATACAACAAATTAATTTCTCGGACTATTACAATTTTATTAGTTCTGTATACTAATAATAAATTCAATATATAGAATATGTATTCTATATATATTCTATATTCCATGTGTATTCTATAGACATGTTTAATTAATGGCTGGAAAACACTTCCATACCTCACAGGCACTACCTACTCCTAACAGCAAGAGGCAGCTAAATAAATATTTCCAAACCTTTTCTTCATTGATGTTTATAATTTGCCAAGCTGCAGGAATTTATTGTTAATAATTAATCTTCTTTATGTTACTTAACTGGTAAGTGATCATTATGTTGCTAAAGTTAGCAAGCTATCAAAGCTGCAGGGGTAGGGAATTAAGTAATAGAGTGGCAAATGTGCAAGCCATTCATATTAGCAATAACTGCAGTCTTGCATTTGCCCCATCTTTGCTTTTTCTTTATGGCCCGGCTTCATTTAGCAACTGTAGAGAATTATTCAGGTATTCACTTTTTTTTCTTAAAGGTACATTGGAGTAGATTTGCCCAATTGATATTTCTTGTCTTTATATTACAGTACGGTTATGAGTGTGTCCTCTGAAATTTTCTTTGTGTGATAAGAAGTGAGCAACCTCAACTGCATAAAATGTTTTTATACTTTATGTGCTTATACACAAGTGCCTTTTCTCTTCTGTTCTGTCTTACCTTAGACTTTTTCTAGATATTCTACTCAAAACCATAGTTTCTGCACTTCTTGTTTTCAGCTCTCTCTTCTCATTCACATCTTCTTGGATAATTTCCACTGACTTCTTGCCAAAGAATAGAAAGAATAACCAACCAACACATTTTGGATCTTGTAAGCATCTAAGAATGCAAAAATACAATCTTTACCCTATAATGACTGGCTCAATGTTGTTATGATCAGTAACAAAATCCTTGGTCCTATTGCAATGCAAGTAACAGTAAGAATTGTTAAATTATTAAGGTGTTGTAAATAACAAAATTCTCACATGAATAACTGAATGATATAGGCTAATGTTTGTTTAATAAACCTTGTCTTATTTTTTCCCCATTTCATTTCATTTATGATTTTCAAGTGTAGTGGCAAATCCCCATGTGACTACATTTAAAATCAATTTGAATAAGTAAAATATTAGGTCCCGTGAATACACAGTTCAGGTTCAGAGAAGCACAGACCAGCTCTTTATTACTGCTGCTAATTGTTAATGACTAGTTATCTAGGGGGAAAATGACTAGTTATCTAGGGGGAAAAGAAGGGATATTCTCTGCCTCAGCTTCAGTAAGGCTTTTGACATTATCTCCCAGGACATCCTTGAAGACAACCTGATGAAACATGGGCTGGATGAGAGGACAGAGAGACAAATTGAAAAGCAGCTCAACAGTTAGGTCCGGAAGGTGGTGATCAGTGGCACAAAATCCAGTTGGAGGCCAGTAACCAGTGTTATGGAAATACCCGGTACAGGAAAAACATGGCGCTTCCGGAGAGAGTCCAGCAAAGTGTCACTAAGATGAGTAATGGGCTGGAACACCTCCTGTGAGGAAAGGATGAGAGAGGTTGGATGGTTCAGACTGGAGAAAAAAAAGCTCAAGATAGGGGAAAGAATAATACAGAAAGGGAAGATGCAAAGAAGTCAGAGCCAGGCTCTTTCCAGCAGTGTCCAGTGACAGGATAGTCCCAATCTGATGGACAGAGTACTCAGGGGATTCCTCCCTCTTTGCCTTCTATATCACAATAGTGATTCTGAGCACATTTTCCCAGTAGACACATGCAAGCACATGTGCACACACACAGAGTTATTTTTCATAACTAGCAATTTATTTTCTTCTGTGCAGTATTTCCTTATCTTCTGCTCAATTAATGTAACTTCCAGTCACATCTAGTTGTTTGCCTGCAGCCTTAACACTCAGCATGTTGCCTTATCCTGAGCTGACATAACGTGCACTGAAGTTTTGAGTGTTAGTGCAGGATTCTAAGTAATTCATATTGGCAATTTGAATTCTGACATTATGTAATCATTCCTGGAGATGGAAGGATGCACTTTGAGCAGTTTCTGATACATTTCTCGTCGTTTGTGTATATCCTGCTCAACTTCTATAGAACAGGAGTCTGTATTTGCTCTGCCTGAAAAGATGCTCAACTAAGATGCCACAATACCTGAACAGTACATCAGACCCACACAGAAGTTCAGATTTCCTCCCTCATCTTCTCAGGCTCTTCTACAGCCAAGAAAGGTGACTACTGACTTCCAAAGGATCCTCCTATAGATTCCGTAGACCTTCAGTGCCCATTGCACTGCTTCTGTTTTCAACAAAAGTCTCACTTCGATTTGGCAAGTTCAAGGATGTACAACTCTCTTCCAGTGCCCAGCTTTTAACTTTTGTCACTGAAAAAAAAATTGATCTTTGAATTTTATTGGAGTTTAAGTATACACTGGCTTGAAGGAGGATACTTCTGAACAGAGATCAGACGTTGTGTTTTCTTGTTTAGAACACTTATTGCACTAAACTAAAACCAGTTATTTAACTCTGGTGCTCCTTGGATGTGGAAATTCATGAGATAAACTTTTGTGGATTGTGTGTTTCCAATTATAGACTGTTGGTGTCTACCTCTTTTTTTTTTGCATCCTAGCAGAGGTTTTAAACATGCCTATCATTACTTTGACTGTGACACATTCCCAAATCCTGTTTTCTTGATTGAGCAGAAGAGGAACTAGCTACACCAAAGGCCATACATGAGTCAGACATTAACTTTTGCTACTGTCTGATCCAATAGATTTCAATTAACGAAACCCTTACCCTAAAGTCCTCAGGTATCTGCCCTCAATACACTTGATCTCTGATGTCTGCTCTCACTCTTTTTCCCCATTAACCACTCAAGACTCTTTTGTTGTTGTCGATTTTATTATTAATTAGACACCCATCTGTGATTTCTTAAATCTTTTACTAAACTTATTTTATTTGAACCAATGAAGCACAACTCTCCTTCTATTCAATCAGTTGTTTTTAATTGATATAGCCAGATGCAAGTTCCTAGCCAGTTAGCTAATTTCTTCAACTAATGAAGCCAGCTGTCTCATAGTCATGTTATTGATCATTTTCAGGCCTAAGCATCTGTTATTCCAAGCATTTTAATGGTCATTTCCAATTGCCTCAGATATCATTACACACAATCATTACACTGTCTTTTTATTAATTTCATTAATCCCACTCATTTTCACTTCTCTTATCACTCTAACACTCCAAACTGTTCTTCTTTAAAAAGAACCAACCTTGGATAGCTAGGAAATGAAAAAATATTGCTTCTAATTTCTCCATTTTTTTTTTTTTTCCAGAACACATCGTTGGCACAATTCCCCCAAAAACCCCTTTGCTTAGTAGGGAGCTACTGCATTTCTGTGTTACACCAATGCTTCACTCATTTTTCCTTCCAACCATTTTTGGCTTTACTTATTAAACCATTTATTTTTTTGGATAGACACTCTCCCAGTAATAAATTTGAAAAACAAGTATTCTTTGATTACTGTTAAATCCAAAATAATCTAGAGGAATAATATTCCAGTAGCTGGAACACCCCTGGATTATGCTTCTGCTCATGAACCTCAATTATTCTGATCACTGGACTATAAAAAAGGTCAAAAAACTAAATTTATATTTAATATCTTTCAGAAGTTTGAGACCAAGACTGACTACTTCAGTCAGTGCTCTTTTTTCCAAGGAATGAAAAAAGAAAAAGACAGAAGATACGGCAGGAGTAGATGTAATTATTATGAATACTTAACCTCACCTACAAAGTCAAAAGGATAAAAAGAGGAATGGATTGTTGAGTGAATCTGGTATCTTACATAGTGTTATTTTTCAGGATAGTGATATTAACAGCATTGTGGTCCAGCATTTTGCTCTTTTGAATATTCAAGACTAATCAAGGATGAAAGCCAGCATTGTTTATTAGAATTATGTACAAACAGATCTCTCAGCAGCCACTTGCGTTTTGCAAGTAAAGATTAAATTTAGACTCCACATGTTACTTGAGATCACATAGGATTTTAATTACCTCAATAATGCTTGTAAACTGCATGGGACTGCAAAGATACTGGAATTAAACTCATTCATTAACTACCATTTAAATCAGAACTTGAGCGCAGTGTCCCACAGAGTGGAGAACTGCATAATGTTACTTAACCAGCCACTGCTTATTCAGAATTTCCAAAACAGATCACCAGGTTTTTTTTCCATCTGGTAGCAAAATCTATAGTTACCTGGGTTATTTCATGCCTTCAAAATCTTTCAAATGACAGAGGATATAACGGAAAAAAAATAAATAGACCTAACTCTTTTCTCCTTAAGAAATATGGAAGAAAGGAGTAGCTTTGCTGCATCTGTTGAAGTGCTACTAGTGGTAGAAGAATTATGCTGCAAATGCCTTATTTCTAGCAAAGAGACACAGTAGACAGTGTTTTGTCTTCAAGAGAGCAAAATGCACTTTTAACAGCTACTGGCTAGTGCTTGCTGCTGCAGACAGTGCATGTGCTAGATGGGCTGTGGATTAGTAATGCCTTTTTTCATCCTATTTAATCATAGAATCATAGAATCGTCTAGGTTGGAAGGGACCTTAAAGATCATATAGTCCAACCATCAATCTAACTCTGACAAAGAAATAAATAAGAAATAAGAAATAAAAATTACTAAACCATATTCCTGAGGACCATGTCCACCTGTCTTTTGAACGCCTTCAGGGATGGTGCCTCAACCACTTCCCTGGGCAGCCTATTCCGATACTTGATAACCCCTTCAGTGAAGAAATGTTTCCTAGTATCCAATCTAAACCTGTCCTGGCACAACTTGAGGCCATTTCCCCTTGTCCTATCTCCCGTTACTTGGGAGATGAGACCGACCCCTGCCTCTCTACACCCCCCCTTCAGGTAGTTATAGAGTGTGTTAAGGTCTCCCCTCAGTCTCCTCTTCCCCAGACTGAACAACCCCAGCTCCCTCAGCCTCTCCTCATAAGACTTATTCTCCAGACCCCTCACCTGCTTTGTTGTCCTTCTCTGGACCTGCTCCAGCACCTCAATGTCTTTTCTGTGGTAAAGGGCCCAAAACTGGACACAGTACTCAAGGTGGGACCTCACTAGTGCTGAGTACAGGGGGATGATCACCTCTCAGATCCTACTCACCACACTGTTCCTGATACAGGAACAGGATGCTGTTGGCCTTCTTGGCCACCTGGGCACACTGCTGGCTCGTGTTCAGCTTGCTGTTGACCAGCACCCCCAGATCTTTTTCTGCCAGGCAGCTTTCCAGCCATTCTTCCCTGAGCCTGTAGCGTTGCAGGGGGTTGTTGTGAACCAAGTGCAGGACCCAGCACTTAGTCTTATTGAAACTCATCCCGTTGGTCTCAGCCCATTGATCCAGCCTGTCTAGATCCCTCTGCAAAGCCTCTCTACCCTCCAGCAGGTGAACACTGCCACTCAGCTTGGTGTCGTCTGTGAACTTACTGAAATCTCCTAATCTTCTGTTCCGTAATACAGCAAGGAGCTGAGTACTCTTTGGCATGTGCTGAGTTCTCCAAGCATCACCACAGTACAAATGCATTCTGTCTTTCACAGCGTTTTGCAGATTTGAACCTTTGCTCTTGTGAGTGTCCTACGGCACATTGTACCCTTCATTATGGACTTTAAAAGTCACTGCCAGACAATGCCCTCCTGTGAAACATTGAAATGACCAATGAACTCATAAATTCAGGAGTATAATGTAAATGCAATGTTTATGTTAGCTTTGGCACACAATCAAGAAAACATTGAAGCCATCTTTTTATACATTCTTTCTCTTAAGATGAAGGGAAGAAGGAGGAAAATAAGTGAAAATACTAATTCTACTTAGTTTTCAAAATTTTCGTTTTCCTTTCTCTCATTCTTCCTTTTGTTGGCTTCCCATTTTTATCAGTCTAAGGATAAATTTTAGCTCTGAAAAACTAGAAAGTCTTAAAATACATATTTGATCAAAGAAATTCTCCTTTCTCTGAATATATGCTAAAAATTATTTGCCTGTATATGAAAGCTGGCATTGTGATACTAGGTCTCAAAGTTTAAACTAAAAGACTTCAACTGAAAACAAAGATGGAAAGAGATAATAAAACTAAATGTGTAGCATTGTCCTTGTCTACTGCAATTTCAAATGAGATGTGCCAAGGGTCAAAACAATGATTTGTCAGAAAGCTTGTGCATAAAAAGAAATTCTGAACACTCCAGCAAAATCCTGTTGTTCAATCACTGTTGTGAATGCCTAATGCTGATGTTTTAATAAGTGGGTGATTGCAAAGCAATATCCTCTAGGTATAAGCTAATACTCTACTTACAGTTTCCTAGTTGCAGTCGACCCTTTTAAAGAGTTATTAATGACTAATTCTTTCTGCTAGCATTTGTTGCTGTTAAAGATGATGAACATGATCCTATGAAATGAACAGGTCAGTTGCATGCAACATTCATTCTTACAATTCATAAGGTACCATATAATTAAAATACAGATGAGAATCAAACCGAAGACTCATTTTATGAATTGATTAATATAGAAGTACACAATAATTCTTGAAATAAATATGTCATAACTCAAATAATGCTGAATATTTATACATTAAATTTCACAGATCTGTTCAACAAAGGGAATCTATGAATCTTTTTCTAGGTGGCAGAACAGTGTATAAAATATGTTAAATGTATTAATGTTCAGCGTTGCCATTTACAACACATATCTATTTTTGTTTCACGTTAGCCTTTACATTGTGTCCTTCAGTGAATCCAAAATAGCTACAGAAGCAAAAGACATTCGTCTTACAAATTCTAAGTTCCTGGTGTATAAGTCACTCATGTTGACCAATGTTACTTTCTTACTGCTTAAGTCATTTGTCTGCCATTCCAAATTGCCACTCAGCGTTGCCATGGGTAGAAATCTCTTCAATATTTGATGGTATATAGTATCAAACACAAGATTAGATAACAAACTTGTATAAACCTTGTGGTTAACCTTTCCTGTTAAAAACAATACTGCAGAGCCTCTATGGCCACAGGAATTGCATAGCCTTTACTGGCATCAGAAGAGGCCATAGTTATTGCCGAAGGCATCTGACCTAACAAAGTTTCATTGAAAATAACAGAATAACTAGGATCCTGAAGAAAAAAAATATGTTTTAATGTTGTTTTATGAAAGATACTATATCTAAAAAGTCTTAGAAGCCCATGAGTGCAGCCTATTTTCTTTAATTTCTTCTTGCATCAGTTTCAGTATTATTAAATGTAATAATTCCATGGCTCAGTGTTTGAAAACTTTTTGCCTTGCATCCTATCTAATAAAATAATAAACAGAAAACTAACAGCAAATGCAAAACTTGTACCTCTCTCCAAAACAGAGAAAAAAATCAAAACCCTGATATTCTTTTAAATGAAGTGGTCTCATCAGTGTTTAATAGAATAATAATTTTTTTTTATTTGATATTAGTGCTTGATTTTTCTGAGTATTAGCAAAAGAACAAAAAATTTTTCCCATACAGGAGAGATTTTATAATTTACAAAGAAAAGACTGAAAAATAAATAAGTAGTTCAAAGTTTACTAATAACTGCCATGTAACTCTCAAAATGCATTGTGCACAAAATCTCATAAAACGTATACATACTTACAGAAATTAAAATATGAATTTGCATTTTATAATTAATTCTATTGTGTAACTTTGAAACTAATTACTGTTTCCTTTCCCAAATTTTCCATTGATATGTTTTACTGGAAAATGTTTACAGAGTGGACTTAAAAGAGTTGCAATTATTTGTGGAAAGTTAATTTCTAATATCAAAGTACAAAATATGTGCAGTAGAATAATTAGTATGGTATATAATTATGGAAAAGGAGTAAGGTCTGTTGTTTATGTACTGTATTGATGCTGTATAAAAACAACGTTTATTACTTCACAACACAAAATGTTAAGGAAGATCAGAACAGAGTCAAATAATTTATCCTGATTTCACAGATATTTGACAGATTGAGATGGTGTTGGTAATTTTTAAAATAATTAATCAAAATTTACGTTTTCTTTATTTAAAAAAAAATAATAAAATCACCTATTCATAACTGAGCCTATTTATTTCAGAATATACACCCAAATGCATGGGAAAGCTCTTCACAGCAAGACAGCCAGTAATTTCTTATATTGACCTAGAGAACAAGAAGATTTTTTACAAGCTTCTGAGTTTTCATTCCTTTTTCCTTCTTCCTTTTTTTAAAATTTTTTAGCGTTTCCTTCAGAAGTTAATAAATTCTGCTGTTATAGAAAACATATGGTTTGTCTTTATTCCTCACCTGATGTCTGTCTGAATATAACATAAGCTCATTTAAACTCTCTCCTCAAAAATCTTGTAGAAATACTGCAAGGTCTCTTTTTTCACTTTGGGAAAAAAAAAAGAAAATTCATATGAAAACACCATTGTAAGACTTCCAAATCTGTTTCTTTCTGCTTGATTTAATTTGTGATAACTTTTTGTCCGTCATTGAGATTGCAGAAAGTGATGGCAAGGGATTTCAGAATATTTTCATGAAGTTTTTCAAAAGTAAGTTTTAAAAACTACTTATTTTGCTAAATGGAAAATTGACACAAATAGAAAATGTCTTTTTATTTTTTAACTATTGTTATTTAGAATGCTAGAATTGTTAAGGTTGGAAAAGACCTGTGAGATCATCAAGTCCAAATGTCAACATGGTATTGCCAAGTGCACCACTAAACCATTGTTTTCATAAGAACTGAAACTGAAACCAAAGCCTACAGAAGAAGATCTACCATTCAGCTTTTCCACACTAATCCTGGAGAGTCTCCAACTTCATTATTTTAAATACAGACTTTCTCTTGTTGTTTTTTCGATATTTTTTTTTTCTGCTCTGTTTTCATGAAATGCTACACTACTTTGTACACAGAAATGCACTTTCAAGAAAACAGATAGAGAGGAGCACTCTTTCCTCCAGTCAATAATCTGGTGCTTTGACCCTTTCTTATAAAACAAGGATGTTCATGTAAACTTTCATCTATGAAAAGTGCCTATACTGCCAATCAACTTCAGGAAGAGTGCCTTCTCTTTCTCTCCCCAGTAGGCAACGAAAGGAGACTTGTGCAGCCCTGAATCAATCTTGCGTTTGACATATTCCCTTCCCTGGGAAGTTCCCTCCTTAGCATACAGGATCACTGAATAACATTTTCTGAATCACCTAAAAAACTCCTTTCAGTCATCAGAGAAAAGTACATAAACTAGGCACCTCATACAGAAAATGTGAATCACCCTCCTGCAGCTAAATCCGTAACCTTACATGGTAAAGCATGTATGATAGATACTTTTAAAAGTACCACAGTCTACAAAGGGAGTAAAGTCATCATCAAATTGTCATCATCTTGTAAAGTCATCATCTTGGCACAAGTATCCTGTATTCACTAAAGTACTCTATCTGTTATTTACAGCTAAGCAAGAGTCAATGTCATCAAAGAGTACGATGTCATCAAATTGTTTTTGGTAATTAATTTAGACCATATGAACATTACTTAATTTAGATAATGTAATGTATTCATTATCTAAATGAAATCTAAATTTCGGAGAAATATATCTCAGAAGCATTTGTGTTTTCTGTTTAACTATACAGTTATTGATAATCATGGGAGCTGCAATTAGAGACTAAAGTCTCTAATTAGAGACTGTAGTAAGTATAAAATTTTAACAATTATTTTTACCAGATTAAAACTAATATTGCACTTATTACACTGAAAAATGTTATACAATTTTATAATATGTATATTTAATTTTTGCAGTAAGCAGCTGAAAGCTATTTACTTTACATGGTTAATTCTTTTAACTTTTCTCAAATACAAAACAGCACCGGCAAATGATAGCAAGAACCTTTTTCAGAGCATGGCCACTAAACAAAACCAACTTTTATTTGAGATAAATAGTATTCTGAAGGTTACTAAAATTAAATTGCAGTACAGTTTAAACACATGAGCTTTGCATTACTTTTTGAAGCTTCTTTGTTGCATTTAAGACTTATCAGCCTTTGATTTAATTTAACATTATATGTAGTGATTACTTTCCATAGTTTTTAGCTCTGCCAGTGAATACATAAAACCTCTGAATACATTAAGGCTTAATATTCATTTGTTTTGGAATTTCTAGAAATTTCAGTGTTTTTTTCTCTTTTTACCTGCTTGTCCTTGCTATGTTGATAGTTTGAAGTAACTATATCAGATAAGATTTAAAATAGCTAGCTGGGATACCTCTATCTGTAATTTGTGACAGCTCAGTATTCAACCCTTTCCTGTGTAGCTTGGCTGACCAGTTGCGCTTCACTGGGATCCAGACTGCTCAGGATGTTTTGCTAATAATATCTGAGTTAGCAATATAATCATAGCTTATGCATATCTGCAGTGCACAATTGTTTGTGGTAAAGTACAAACATATCCTCATTGCTAACTGGAGCAGGGAATAAACACACTAAATCCTAAACAGTAGCCATTGTAAGGACAATAGAGTGGAAGAGAATGCTTTTCTAATTTTAACAATTGTTATAGGAGTAGAATAACCTTGGACTAAGAAAAACATTTTAAAAGAGTGTCTACGTCTTTTTCTGTCACTAAAAATTGTTTCCAATCTCTTCTTTTCTGAATGCAAGTAAAGTAATATTCTGCCCTATGCATATCTACATGTAATTTGAGAATGCTAATGTACTATGTAGAAGAAAAAGGTAAATAAAGGGAAAAAGGTTGATTTCCAGTTCATTAGAAACTCTGTGGCAGAAAATCATTATTAGCTAAATGGAGGACAGAAAAAGTAAAGGAAAAATCTGTTTCAGAGCTTCTCACTAAAAAAACCTCTACATACGATTCATTGGCAATTGAAAACATGGTACTGTGTAAGCCAACCTGTATAGTGCAGGTGTATGAAACTTAGTAGAAACTGATGCTTTTTCTGCAGAGCTGTAAAAACCACAATCAGTTTTTGTGATTCATAAACTCTTAGTGATTATCAGCGTACTGCGTTAGAACTCTGAGCATATGTCTTTGATATATAAAGGGAAAGGAAGTGGAAAGAAGATCTTTTAACCAATTTCATTCCACTGGTAAAAGTTTTGGTAGTTTAATTTGACACATGGCCTATTTGAAGACTATGAGCACCTCCATGGGGTCCTTCCCTTCCACCTTCTGATACAATAGGAGGAAAATAGCAATTGGTTGGCAGGGCTTTATTTATGTTGAAAGTTTCTCTGTAGAGATACTAATCTGATAGGCATCAGTGGCAAAAGTCCAATTCATTCTTCTGAATTCATGTTATTATCCTTGAAGTTCATTCTGAAATAAAATACATTTGGTGCTTTGTTTCTGGTTTTGTTTTGGGTTTTTTTTTTTAAGCCAGATTACAGTAGGCTGTCATTAAAACCAAGTTGCATGTCATAAAACTATGCCCTAAAGCTATGCAGAAGAGGGTGGCTGAATGCAAGAATTTTTGGGCGAGATTTTATTGACTTTGTACAGCAGGTCAGAATAGACTGACAAGACTACTTATCTGACTTTGGAAAACTGCAAATTATTTGTGTTGGTTTTATTAAATAAAGTTTTTACAGTACAGTCTACTGTGTCATCTCTTGATATGTTTTGCTTTACCAACATCAAGAAAAAAACTGGAATTACCTTTCAGAAACAAAATAAGAAACTAGTTTTCACTGAATTACTGTTAGCAGACTATCACTTGCTGTATTAATAGCATTATTTTCTTCAAATATAGACAGTTAAAGTGATTTAAATGATTACCATAGAAAAAAACAAAACACAAAATCTCCAAAAAAAACAAACCAAACCAAACCAAAATAAAAAAAACAACCCACAACCAAAAAAACCCCAAACACTCTCAAACAGACAAGCATTTTCAGCAGCAGTTACCAAATATGAGTAATGCAACTCATGAACTAGTGAATGAAAAACTAAAACTTGGAGCATAAATCTGGAATAAAATTGTGTTGTTTATTGCTGGACATAAACGGTCAGGACATACATTTTGTAGTACAAGAAAGTAATCTACGTATCAAAAGGTCAGTAGTTGTAAGCATTAACGTTAAATGTTAAATCAAATGTAAATTAACTTCCGATTCAAGGATTTGACCCATTTATGTGTTTATGGCCTAAAATACTACAGGCATTTCAGATTCTGATTCTAATGGGAAGGTAGAAGAGTTACTTGAAATAGCACTCATCTCTCATAACTTCAGCCATTGAATTGCTGTGTCAGCTACTCCTTCCAAAGTAGACAGGGTAACATAGGCATCTTTAGAGGGTGATTCATACTGTCCTAAAATATGTATCTTTGGTAGGATGAAGGAACTTCTGGAGGCAGTTTCTTGAGGGACCATATAATAAATTACAGCATTAGGCATAAAAAATGCCTAACTTTAACAGCAAAAGCTAGGTGAGATGAATTATACCTCAAGTGTGGTCATATTTTTAAAAGTGCTGAATTTTTTTTAATAGTGACTCTAAAGAAGATTTGATAGTATCTGATAATATAATTTAAGTGTGTCAAAATATAATTTCTTTGTAATTTTTGATTTCCGTTGGGAATAGAGATGCATTCTGTATTTCAGCAGAAGCATTTTCTGGTAGTTATTATGGTCTCCTTAAAAAACAGTAAGAGGACATGCCTGGTTCATTTTTGAGTTAATAGTCCTTTTGGAACAAGACCCTAAAGGTTTTTAGAAAAAAAGTTAAGATTAATCCATGCTTTGGACATAGTATTCACCTTGTGTAAATCACTGAGATCAAGGGAAGTGTATCTGTCTATCAGATCTTTACATGTGAATCATAAATTCTAGGTAGTGGCATTTTCCTTTCAATGCAAGAATGATTACACTTTAAGAGTAATTAAAGAAAGAGGAATTCTTTCTCCAAGAATATTAGTTCACAATAAGCCTCTATTCCTGATGTATGTTTAAGGAATTGGTACCATATTTCTGATGTAGGTTTTGTTTTTTGATCATTTATATGATCATAGACTATAATTTAATTTCAGGGAAAATGGTGAGTAAGAGCATAGCAATAACAAAAGTCTACTAGAGTAATTCTGCAGCAGCTGGTAGATTATAAAACAGTGTGATTTCATTGTTTGCCTCTTCTGCTGATCTTTTGCAGCCATAAAATAATAGACCAAGGAAAAGCAAAATTGCAGATATTTCTTTAGATCCAAAGTAACTGAACAATTGATAAATGAGATAACATTGTATGCTCAGTATGGAAGAAAAAGAAAACATGTTTTTCCTTTACTAGTTTGGGGAAACAATAAGGTCACATGAAACATGAAGCATTAGAACCAAATGTATTTTAGGTTTAATGATCACCACTGCTGGGAGTTTTACATTAAAATAGTTACACTCACTGCAAACTGGCTGTAGATACTGACAGCTTCTAAGTGATTTGCCTCTCTGAATAATACACTGTAACTATACTCATAAAAAAACTTGGAAAGATGAGAGAGGTGAGAAATTTAAAGTTAAAAAAATGTAATAGATAAAAGGAAATTTACAAAATTATTCTTGAGCTGGACTACTTCCTTTTTATAGCTAAATAGATTTTTCTTTACAAAATTTAAAGTAAACCCAAAAAAGCTTTAGGTTTGGGGTTTTGTTTGGGGATTTTTTTGCGGCAGGGGGAGTTTTTTGTGTGTGTCTCTGACACACATGTAAGAAATAACTATTCAATGTGAAAAAAGAAGAAAGATAGTAGAAGATTCTAGAATAGGAGTCAATGTCACGTACAGACCAAGTTTAAAAGGAGTTCATATTTTCTCCTTTCTTACAGTGTCAACATTGGGGCTTATACTTTAAGATAGGTAGCCAAATGAAGATAAACAATGTTACTTCATTTTTTATTCTTAGTATGAGCAGTCTTCTTGTGTCAATTCTTTTTTCTCCATTTTTCCATCCATTTTCATTAACTACTGGTCAATTGTTAATGGTTTGCTCTTTTCTTGACAGTTTCTTATTGCGAGTTTTCTGTTTCCTGCTGATTTTGATTCACTTCTCACATTGACAAATAACACTTATACTGGACACATGAGGCATGCCAAAAGGCTTCATTTGACATTGAAAACATACTTACAAAAAATCTATTTTTATAGCCCACTATCCTTCGTAGTGGTTTTTAAATGATCAGGATGAGAAAATAGATGGCAGAAATTTACCGGACATAGATCTATGTCATAGCATTAAAAGAGAAGAATGTGTTACTGATGCATGAGGCAAATTGTGAAATAAAATATAATTGCATAGTTTCAATCTCATTTTATGCTAACTGTTAAACAATTTTCCATTCAATATTCAGTCAGTAAGTATAAATATACGAGCAGCCAAACTAGTACTACATCTTGGCTACTGCATCAAAGAAGGACTTAAAAACTCTGTAGCAGGAGTCATCAAATAGCTTTATCTACCTGAATACTGCATATCCAATCTAATCTAGTTGTGTAGGCTTCCTCTGTAGTTGCTGGAGAGCAAGACAACTCCACAGGGTGATTTATATACCAAATTAGATATCTGAAGTAGATGGGATAGTTTAGTCTCTTTGTCTTCACTGATTCTAAAGAGAGGCTTAAGTGTCATACAGTACATGTATGTATTTGGTAATTTTAAAAGCTATGTGGTAAATATTCTAGTTCTAACATTGCTCTTAGGCATTGTGTAACTACTCTGCACCTTATTCATCTGCAAGGTGGATGCAATATGACCATGTCCGTTTGCAAAGCTGTCTCAGATATATAGATAAAAAGTTTAAGGAGATCTTACAGGCGAATTCTGCTAGTCTTATCCAGTAGTAATTACCCTCACATCCATAACTTGCATACAAAACAATTAATAAAATGCACAACTTGTTCTTTTTCAGAGTGCATGATGCCTTTGTGACAAGAACTATTGTTAAGTTCTTACATGATTGTGGTTGGCACTCCTCAGTCTGCAGTGTTCTCATGGGTACAACAAATGGCTTTTTGATGCCTAGTAAAGGAAGTCTGTAATGAAAACCAGCTAGGATTGTCATGATAGCATGAAGGATGGTAGCAGCTGCAACGGTTGTACTTCTCTCCAGACACAAGGAAGGATATTCTGCAAACTGATCTCTATTTACAGAGGTTACACAATTGAAACAGTCAAACATTCATATGATGAGAAGAATCTTTCTGAAATAGCCACTGAAGTTAAGTTCAAGATGGTTTCATGCAGGCATTCCTGGAACAAAAATGTCTCCTTAACTTTCAGATCAACAGTCAATGTATAATTCATTGAAGTTAAAAGAAATTATTATTTTCCCATGCATTTCAACTAGGTCTATCATTTCACAATGAAATGAATCCTAGCACTTTAAGATTCTTTATTTTAGTTCTTTACTACAATATTTGTTGTAACTTTTAGCCTCTGTGTTTATATCATAGTATGAGTATGCTATGTAAACTTTATAATTTTCAGAGGAATGACTTAGGACAAGAATTTAGAAAGTGGTTAAAATGGCAAACAATATTGCTAAATACTCTACAAATTCTCTTTCATTAATTTCTGTGATTTTGATCTGAGGCTTAATTTTTTTTTCCTATTAGTTATTATCATTTCTTTTTATATAGTGATATATATAATATATAATATATTACAATATATTACATAATGTATTATATTATTTATATAATAATATAAACTATATATTTATATAATAATTTTAATTATTATTATTATTATTATTCCTTAAGAAGTCAGTTTGCATGTAGCTGTGAAGACCTTGGAGCTGTTCAATGTGACAGTGGATATGGGAACAATAAAAAATCTTTGCCAAAATGGACAGTAATTTTACCAAGAGTTACAGATTTTGTAATTTCATTCTTGAAACACAGTTTTACCTCTGAGGCTGCAGCTTGCTTTGTTTGAATCACAGGTTCCCCTCCTCTAATTTTCTTTTGAAATTAATCCCTTCACCACTTTACTGAGGGAAAAAATTGCTCCTGAGTACAAAAACGATAAAACCTCCAACTCAACCTCAAACTCCTCATTGAACTATATGTTGGGCATCAATGCTTATTGAGTAATAGCTCACCATCTTTATTTCTAGTTGTTAACAATCTTTTCCATCAAACAGTTTAAAGAAGTAACATGATTGGTGCTGTTAAATAGCATTAGTGACCTGCTTCTCACAAACTACACGGTTAAGTATGTTTCTCTTTATGACAATCTGCCCTTTTCTTAAACTGGGGAAGTAAGGACTGGTTTTCTCCCATGCAGTACACAACAAGCCACAAACCAAGATGGCTTTGTGAAGCTCTTTTTCCAAACTCAACTTCATCTAAAGAGTATTTAAATATAAACTAGCTGCCCAATTCTTAATTCCTTTTGTGGAATATTCTAGCACAAGCAACAACAGTCTTTTTATGTTTTTGATTCAAATTCCTCAGTTGCTGAAGTCCTGTTCATATTTCCAGTTTTATCATGAGGTCTTATTCTTTCATTGTGTATGCTGCCCTATCAGATAGCATATACAATGCTCAGCAAAACTAACTATTCTCTTGGCTCTCCATAAGAATTTTATAACCTACTATTGCTAGGAAAGGGACCTGGCTATACATATCTTGTGAGGTCTGTTTAATCTTACTCTCCAAACTAAGTAAAGCCATAGATTTAGTGAGAAATTTCAAAGGAAGCTCCAGTGGATGTGCCACTGTACTGCTAGTCATATCGGTACAAGCAGCTATGGTATCTGATGGTGTTCCCTTGAAGGATCTAAAGGAGCTGAACCAAATACCCAGGAGGAAATCTGTCAGGCATACTGAGCTCTCAGATCTCAGAGAGTTTCAAGAGTTTCATGGAGAGAGGCACCTAAGTAGGGGGAAACATAGTAGAAAGAATTTTGTCATGGAGGAATGATGGGGCCTTGGAACGTGGCAGGAAGAAGGAAGGGAAATCAGTGTTTGTAGCAACATAGGTATTTGCACTTTTGGATATACTACAGTCTGCCTCTCTGTTTTTAAGGAAGAACACCTTAAAAATGTTGAAAACCTCCTTCCCCAGAAGCTAATAGCTGATATCAGTCTCGGGCTGTACAAAAGACACCACAAAGGCCTTGCCCTGCTGGATCTGCTTGTGAATCTCTGAAGGGCAGTAGAGAGGTGACCTAATTGACTGGCACTGAATACATGCCTAAGTTACAGATAGTCACAGTTACTTGACACAAACCTCCCTTCAAGTTCTGTGAAAGATTAAAGGCTTAAATAAGGACGATATCAACTACTGACCATATTTTAACATCAAGGTCTATTCAAATAGTTAAAAGAAACAGACTCCCAGTTTCAGGACATCATTTTTCTACATCAATAGATGTAGAATGCAATGGGTATGGCTGTCTGGATCTGCTTGTAAAATGCTATAAGGGCAGTATTTAGACTCATCTTCGTGAATTAGTTCTAGCCAGCTTCACAATGAATGTGTTCAGTTCAGACAATTCTTTGCTGGTTGTTCTGGTAAGATGTGTAAATATAAGTTTCAGGTACTTCACTTAGTGGTTACCTAGCATGTGGATACTAAAACGTATAACTGATGGATGGAGACGAGGTCACACAGTAAACCTCTAAAAGATATAATTCCCAGAATGTTATGATATAACCTTTGAAAATGGATGTGATCATATTGTGTATTGAAATCATATCCACCTTTAATTGTCTGTGTACTTCAGTTTCATTTTTTGCTTCTGTGATGATCAAAGCCTGTGATAGACATGCAGCTTGAAAACAGTGTGACAGAATAATTGGCAAGAAAATCAGCTATATTCTTGCTGTGACATAACACAATAGGCATGTAAGAGGGAAAAAATACGTTAAAGCACTTTTTTATCCTACAAACAAGTGTTAGAGTTTTTTATGGTTGTAAAGGGAAAATATATTTTATAGGTGAAGTGGTTACATTATTATTACTATTACTGTTACTTTTAGTATTAATATTAATACTACTACAATTATTTCCCTGCACAGTGTAGATTATACATTTTGTTTTATGATGATAAATTACAATTTTTATTGTTATTGAGTGAATAATTTCATTGCTCAGGGGTGACATAAAAATTGGCAGTTGCTTCTAAAGAGCAAGAAATTAATACAATCATGATGTAAATCTTATCTTTGTATTATTATTTTTATTATTTACAACACCAATAATAGTGATAATTTAGACTAAAAGTTTGCTGTGCAACTCCTTTTTATTTCTGTATCAGTAATATAAAATACAGTCCAAGGTCTTTATGAAATTTACGTCATTTTTTCAAACTCGTGGTGCTTAAAGTTCCCTTTTTCCTGTTTTGCTCTGAGCATGGATTGAATAGCTTCATTCAGATAATCAGATAAAATTATACAATTTATGTATATCTAAGTATTATAAGTGTCCAAGGGGAATAAGCATATTTATGTATGATATTCTCAGCTGACTCTCATTGACTCATGCATACTATGAATTTGACACTCAAAAGCTAATATTCTGTAGGGAAAGAAAAGTAATTCCTCCTTAGTCAATATGGTTTTGGGGTTTTTTGTTTTGTTTTGTTTTGTTTTCCAGTGTTTAACAAGGTCATTAGTGCTTTTATTTACTTTATGCACTAATGAATGCTTGCAGATATATCAAATGTACTGTGAAAATGAATCTACCTTATAAAGGCTAAATAATAAGGATTAAATGAGCCATGAAATGGCAGGGAAAGCATAGGTTTTCTATCACTTCTATTTTTATGAACTCTTCAAAATACTTTTAATTGTTAAGCATTTCCATACATTTAAACAGAGAATAGATTTAAATAAAATATTTTTTCTGGAGCCAATCAGAACTAATCTATACTGCTACTCATTTTGAAGTAGCCTTGTTTCTTCCATGACACAGATGTACAAGCAATTTGTATGCAAATTAGTATTTTCTTTCTTCTCTTGTACATACAAATACAGTTGTCTAGTGTTGAATTTTAAGACTTACAACTTTTAGGAACACTGCAGTGTACTATATCCTCGGGTCACAGATTTGAAGGCCAGACTTCTTATGCATAGTATAGAGAATTAGTACAAGTAGTATTCACAAAAGCTAACAGCTTTGAGCTACCCAAGATGGGAATGCCAAGATATGGAAGCACTCTGAGACAGGTATTGAGAACACTTGGTATGTGTGTATATATATATATTGTCAATAAAGAATCCTCTTCAGGAAATAAATATCCAATTCCAGGTCAGTTCCCAAAAATTTTCTGTTCCACAAAACCTGCAGATAAAGAGTTTGGCCTTATTTTACTTAGAAGACCAGAACTCAAAGCACTTGTCTAGGAGAGAGGAATCTGTTTTAAACATTTGTGCTTCCTGACTTAGACTTCTGTTTTGATCAGAGGTTTGAAATCAGGTCTGTTTGAATTACAAATAAATGTCCTAACCATTGAGGGGCTGGATATTCTGGTATGATTTTGTCTTGAAGTTGTTTTACTGTATATAAATTATTAAATATTCACTGGCATAGGAATTGAAAGAGAGGTCTCCCAGCATCCCAGGGGAGTACCCTAATCATCAAGATATTGGATATCCTGGTTTGAACTCCTCTCAGGGTACAATTGACGCTATTTCTCTTTGTATAAATAATTAAACTGAATTTTGGAGCAGAAACTTGTAACCTGATTCTTCTGTATCCCAGGAGAGAACACCAACCAACAAGCTGTACAATCAGGTTTGCAGTTTCTCCTTCTCTCTCTCAGTCCCATTGAATGTTCAGTTATTTAATACAGATTGAACCAGTGTCAGCTGTAGCAATTACTAGTCACACTAAAATAGCCAGTAGTCTGGATGTAAAGATATTGCTTGGGATCTTTAACTTTTTGGATTTGGCTGTCTTTATAAATCAGACAAAATAGGAATTTCATGATCCTAAATAACATGATTCGTGCTGAATGACAGTTTCTACTAAAATCAAATTTCATATGCCCCAGAACTGATCCAGTATGTCGGAGGAGATAAACTGGTGGAAAAGACCCAGAACTCTCCAATAGTAATGTCTAAATCCACAGAGATTCTGAAATTGAGGAACAGTACCTACAGTGGGGCCACAAAGTACATTTAAGCAACATAGAAGGAAGTAAGAAAATGGAGGCAGAAACTGATTTAAAAATACTGTTTTTTTTTAACACCGAGAGCTCTATGAAATACCTCTGAACATATGTATTGAATATATTCAATAATATTATATTCTCCATCAATTTAAGTCTATTAATGGTAGATGAGTACGTGCACCTCTTGGTGAGAAAGTCTAAAATACAAAATATATTTGTATAGTAAAGCATATAATGTCTGTACATGAAATGAGATGAAAACCACAAGGCATTAGCAAGCCTGAGAAAACAGAAGGAAGTATTCACGACTATCTCTTCAAGCAATTGAGATTGATATGTGTTTTCCAAAGAAGGCGAAGCTGACTTGTCGCGTTAGTGGTTAAATGTATCAAACTTATGTGTAATTGTCTAAAGTGCAAAAGCTTAGCAAACAACTGATTGTGAAATGCAAAGTATGATGGATTATATTTTGTATATAAGTAAAAATAATAATCATATCTGTAGCATGCTGAATTACGGTTCCTAACTTTTTGGGCTCTGGTCAGAAAAATGCCAGTGCTATAAATTGCCTGAATAAAAGGGAATTTTATATCAATTTGAGTCCAGACAAGTCAAAGCCCTTGTGAGAAACTGACGTCCTTGTCCTCTCTCAGAAGGAGAGACAACGTGAACTGTACTGCATTCCTACAGTGAAAGTACCTGAAGAATAACCAGTTTCATCTGTGGAAATCAGCCAGCCAAGGATATTGACTTGGACTGAAAGAAGCAGACAGTCTTTCCAGAGGGGATTGTTCAAGTGGACTTACTACCAGCAATTCTTAAAATCAAATGGAAGTTTGGAAATTAATTAATAATTACAATTAATAATTAAAATAAATAAATATTTAATAAACAGTCTGTGGCCAAACTGCAGATAGTGTTCCCTAAATTATCGTTAGACAGACACCACAGAACCATAGGTTCAGACAGTCAATCGCTGAGCTGACATGAGCAGGGAATGCTGATCTGGCAGTTTGCTTAGGTCACCTCGCACAACATCAGAACTACTTTGCCTATTTCAGGCACACCAGCAACAGGCTCTGACCAGATTCCTAACGAGCTCTCTGAATGTTTTGTTGTACAGTTTCTTGGTCTGATAGTTTATCAGGGTAAAATGCCAATGAAAAAATAAAGAATACACAGAAAGAGACATGCATATATTTTTGTTGCATTTTGCAGGATATCAATTTGTTTCTTTGCTCCTTTTGTTGCAATTTTACACTACAAATGACTCAGCTGGCCTATCAAGACAGCTGTCAGAAAATGGGAACTGGCCAAATGCAATAGCTTCAAATGTATAAAGCACATTGCGTTGCCGCTGCAAAGTCTGTATCCTCCATTGCAGTCACCAGAGAGCGTATCACTTTCAGTAAGTTGCAAGGAAACAAGCTTATGTAAAAGGCTGTTACTGGTTTTCATCCTGTCTGCCTTTCTTTCTGACCTCACATAATCAGAGCTACTGAAGATAGAGAATAATATGCCACTATTAATTCTTTGGATCCATATATCTTTTAGATGCTTCCAAAAGCTTGAATGGTGTAATTTCACAGAATATGTTTGTATTTGGACTGAGCAATTCTTATTTCCCATTATATTTGGAATGATATGTGTGAATTTACCATAAGGGTTGCATAACCAGGGTGAAAGTTTTCTTAAGACTGAATGTTCAGTAAAGTGTTACAGTGAATGTACCTCTTTACCAGTGAATGATTGTGTCATTAAACTCTTATTTCTTACAGGAAACCTATGTTTACAACAAAAATATTCATTCTCAAAATATAATGGAATTACATATTCGAGCATGTTGTATAGGTACTCTCAGCCAGTGTAAAGACAGTTCTAAACCATGCTCAAGACTGAACAGTTTTTCTTACTACTGTATAAATAGTTTAGTACTTTTCACATTCAGTGCCTAAGAGGAGCTTGGAAACAATTCAAAGTGTGTTGCTTTTCAAATATATTTTAAGGTGAATTTGAAAGATGAATGGTACAAAGATGGAGATATTAACATACAGTTTTAGGGGGCTTACTGATGATTGCAAATGCTGAAATTAGCCAGGAGCTAAATGAAATACGTGAGGAAGAATGTCGGCATAGACCAGAGTGGTCCGACTAACTCTAAACAGCTTAGTTTGGGTGTTGATTCATGTGGCAGTCTTCTCACCGGGATCAATGATAAATGATGTAAAGTAATTTTGTAAAAACAACATGAAGCACTGCTGTTCTTTAGCACACAAGGTTCTTCATTCAGAGTTACCTAGTGTATCTCTGAACAACTTCAGTCTTAAAAAAGATATTAAAAATAAAACCAAGTGCAGACATTTGCAGTGTCTTCTGATCTGCTTATTCTGTTTGTTTATGTTTTCTTTTTTCTTTATGAAAGTGTTTCTTTTTCAGCCGTTTGTGATCACACTTTGTTGTCACCTTCCTTCATGTTTTTCCTTATCTATTTCGAGACTGGTCATCATGTATGTGTCTTTCTTACTTAACTGGAACTACAAGTTGCTGCACAAATTTCTTAGCAGGGTGCTGTACAATGAAAATACGAGATCTTACCTTTGAAGACCGAAACTTAAGCCTTTGAAAGCCAAACCCTAAGTGCAGGTAGAATGTAGAAAAGAGCAATTATTAGAAGAGAGGATGTGCCAATGATATGTGCATGTTACCCTCTGGATTATGTCTATATACATATTTGTGTTTGCACATTATATAACATGCACTTAAAACCATTAGAGACCCAAGGACCAGCAGTTGCCATAATAAAGATTTCCATTTGTGTTTGGCAAGGGCATTGGACTCATCCTTGGATATGGACATTGCCTTAGATTACCCAGGCTTCTCGTGCTTGCTGTCTAAAGTGCTGTAATGGGCTCTGCAAGTACATCACATTGTAAATATTCAAAATATGCAAAAAACCCCCCATGAGTTTACCTAAGTGACATTTCTTGCTGAGAGTAGACTATGGCAGGTCTGTCCTGGCTTCCTGCCTATTTTTCTGGAAAGCTTAATTGGAAGGGATATGAATGCAAAAGCCCTAAAGATTTGGAAGTCTTGTCTAAAGAAGAGATTGATTATTTCCTAGTCTGTTGCTGTAACTGCTACTGTCTTCCAGGGAACATAGGCTATGATCTCTTTGTTTTGAATATGAATAGAATAACAATTAGGCACATACTAACAGACAACTGGGCCCGAAAGAAAATACAGTGCACCCTTGTTAAGAGGCAGATATGTATATCATGTAACTTAGCTTTAGACACATTGACTTCCAAGTTGAACTTTTATTCATAATCAGTGGCAAAAACCATGACAGCCTCTTACCATCAATAAAGATATACCACAAGAATAAGCAATTCATGACTCTATGTGGACAATTCAACAAAGGCTTTGACACAGGAGCTACATCATGTGGCCAGCTATACATATTTGCAGTGGTCAATGACCTGGTAGGCAACCTGAGTCCTTCTCTGTGGGAGGAAATTAACCACAGAAGTTGACATTATCTGCAAAGACCTCCAAAAAAAGGTCTCCAGAGACATATTGCCTGAGTCCCAGGCTCAGCACATGTATGAATTAGTCCTAGATCCTTCCCGACTCTTGACTTTTTTGGAGAGATGATATATATCTCATGGGCCTAAGAATGATGCTTTCCTTTTCTTAATGTTGAAACAAATCATGAATATAGTATATTACTCTTTTAGGTAAACTTTTTCATTATCTCGCTATTTTTTTGTGATCTCTTATCTGTTTTTCATAGAATCACAGAACCAGAGACTTATAGAATGGTTTGGGCTGGAAGAGAGCGTTAAAGATCATCTAGTCCGACCCCTCTCTCACAGGCATGGACATCTTTCACTAGATTAAATTACTCAAAACCCCATCCAACCTAACATTTAACACTTCCAATGATGGGGCAACTACAACTTCTCTGGGCAACCTGTTCCAGTGCCTCACCACCCTCGTCATAAAAAATTATTCCTTATACCCAATATCATTCTATCCTCTTTCAGTTTAAAGCCATTTTCCCTTGTCCTATCACTCCAGGCCCTGGTAAAAAATCTCTGTCTTTCATACAACCACCCTTTATCTATTAGACAGGCTGCTGTAAGATCTCCTTGGAGCCTTCTCTTCTCCAGACTGAACAACTCCAACTCTCTCAGCCTTTCTTCATAGCAAAGGTGTTCCAGCCCTTTGATCATTTTCATGGCTCTTGTCTGGACCCGCTCCAACAGGTTCACACCTTTTCTGTATTGGGGACCCCAGAGGTGGATGCAGTACTCCAGGTGGGGTCTCATAAGAGCAAAGCCGAGGGGAAGAAAAGTGGCAGACTAAGGTCCTGTTATCTGATTATATAGGCTTTTATAAAGAGACAGGGTATTTTTTTTGCTTGTAGGTGCTGTTGAAGTGCAAATAAATAATAACTGAGATAGTAACATTTTCCTACTTTGCTCAAGATTTTTCACTGACCCAGCTACTGACACAAGAAGTAACACAACAGCTTAAAGCTATGTTTATACAAGAAATTAGTGATCCCATTAACATAATCACTTCAGCCACCTTTCTCTTCAGCAGCAGCTGTGACATCAGTTTCTTCAGTTATATAGATTGTAGCAGTAACAGTAGGTAGCTGCTGACAAAGAGAAAAGGACACACAAGGAGCAGGTTATAACAAAGGGGCTAGTTGCTTTACAGGAGATTTGGATGTCAAATGGAAATGAAGTTACATTTCTGCCTATTATCTGGTAAAGCATCACAGGCAAATGTTTAATTTATGACTTGCCCTTACCTAATTTAGGTTTTTCTTTGAAAATTTTCTCTTGACTGATATTTTTTTTTCTTCTGGTATTAATGTGGAAGTTATCAGCTATACAAATTATGATATAAATATGTCTTCAAATACTGTAATAATAAAGTGTATTTGTAAAAATACTTTAAAACACATCACAAAAATAATTGGATTTTGGATGGAAACTTTGACCTTGGGCTAGTGTTATTTCCTGGCAGTCCAGTTTCTTTTTTTAAACTGAAAATGTTTCAGCCTTCTCCTTTTCAGCTTTTAGTTCCTGCTGTTGTCAGAGGGCAGACTCAGGACAGGTTCTGGGACACAACTTTTGCATTAGGGAAGGCTGCTCTTAAAGTACAGATACCTTTTTACAAGGTCCAGCTCTTCTTCATTATGTGAGGACATTGTTTGGGTTAGTTTGTCCAGCCCTTTCCTATCAGCATTAGACAGGAGACAACTCTCTACTGGCTGCTTCCCAAGGTAATGTTTTATCATGTTAAAGAATTGACACAGGCCTTATGTTGTGCAATGAGGTGGAATCATGACTCTTGTCAGAGTTAATAGAAGTTTTGCTCTTTTCCTAACTAGACATAACATTTCATCAAGAGATTTTGGGGTATATTTTTTTCTTTCTGATATCTTGTTATTTTTAGCAATAATTTGTCTTGATTCTATATGTCTTCCTGTGTGAAGACATATAACAACAACAACAAAGCTTTAATGGCTACTTTAAAAGCATAATCTTCAAGGTGAAATTAAGAAGTATTTTGTGTGTGTTTGTGCATGCTTGTTTTGATTTGAGTTTGGCAAAATGAAAAGTAAGAATGAAAAGCATGAAATAATTAAAAAACCATCAGTTTTCTGAATTCTGAAATCAAAATGTAGTTTATATGCCACAGGGCTCAGTCCTGGTCACTGGCTAGAGAAAGTACCCCTGGTAAACTGGTCCCCACAGCCTTCTCCACAGCCTTCACCACAGGTGTGGTGCCCTGAGCAGTGGCACAGGCTGTGGTGGGCTGGCTGGGGAACTGTTGTGCTGAAAAGAACCTGGGTGTGCTGATGGTCAGCAAGATGAGCATGAGCCCCTGGTGCCTTGGCAGCAAAGGTGGCCAACAGCGCCTGAGCTAGCAGAAGTATAGTCAGTAGGTCAAATTAAGGAATATTATCCTGCCTTACTGGGAATTGTTGTTTGGGGATTTTTTGTCTGAAGAACTAAAAAAAACTTAGAGGAAAAGTAAGTAGCTGCCTTTTGATACCTACAAGTATGTAACCAAAGAGACAGAGCCAGGCTGTCCATGGCAGGATCCAGTGAAAAAATGAGTCATAAATTGAAAAAGAAGAGGTTCCAACTGCCTTAGCTGAGAAAAAACCTCAACAATACATAAACCAAATCAAAACAAAATCAAACTCACTTCACTATCATATTGATTTAAAATTTGCATAGGTTGCCCAGAGAAGTTGAGTTCTTTGAGTTTTTCAAGACTCTAATGAAAAAAGCCTGAAATCTCTTGCTTGAATTCAGTGTTGACTCTGTTTAGACCATGCATGTGAACTGAGTGACTTCTCAAGGTTCCTTCCGGTGTGAATGATTCAGTAATTCTACAGTTTTTATGTCTGCTCAATAGGACCAATTTGACTTAGTAGCATGAAAAATCAGGTAGAACTGGTACTCTGAATTATTAACAAAATATAAGCTGAAGGAAATCAATAAAAGTTGTATGCGTATATCTTCAGGAGTAGCTGAGCCTAATAAAGCAGTATTTATCAATAAGCCCCAGGCAACATGGCATTTTTTCAATATAAATATTTTATCTATTCTGTCACTTTTTCCTGAGATGTTTCAATTCAACTAGAATTGAGAATTTGATTTTCATTTCCTCTTCTCACAAAGATTATATATGACTTCCTTCAAGTTTAAAATGCTTTCTTATGGTCTATTTAGATGTAAGGCAACTCATTCTTGACATTGTGGAAACTAAATTAAATTTATGCTGTCAGTAATCTTTGAAGTGTCAGTTTTACTAATACCTCCATATATTTGCAGAATAAGTTTTTTGATTAATTTTTGGATCCCGAGCAAACCTATATCAATGCCAAATGCTATTGTGATTTCATACATATCTATACTCTTATGATGTTAAGATAAATACCTAACATATATACCTTGCAAGACTAAAAAAGAGTCTTTTGTTCTTTTATGGACACTACATAAACCAGAGTAAAACAAATAAATATGTAAAGCCAAAGGGCTGAGTTGAGATCTATTCCAAACACCTGAGCCCATGCTACAACTTCTCATCTATCCCATCTGAATCAGGAATTAAATTGATGTGTCTTGAAGTTCTTTCACTCACATTCATTGAGTCACATTACCTCCCATTTAGGTCCCTGAACTCATATCCTTTGCTCCCAACTCAACTCCCTGGAAAACCTCTGAACCTGGCTCATCACTTGCCATGTTTGGGGCTGTTGATGGATCTTGTTACCAGCACCTGGTGCTGCCTGCTGTATCTAGACCCCATGGGACTGTGGTCCTCAGTGAGAGCACAGACTCAGCTGGGTTTGCCCAGTCCCTGTGAAGCTGCTGATCCTTGCTGCTCCCCAACAACCAAATGTTCAGTAACATTTAGGCTTATATCCTGGGTGATGGCTAAAAAATCCCATGGGGTCAGTTATCAACATTTAGCACAGTGCAGTTGATTCCCAGCTAAACAAATAGAAATGGAACATATTTCTGATATCACAGGTTTTCTTCTTTTTTCTCTTGGAGAGCATGCCTGGTATTTTTGACACTTAGTCATAACTGGATATCTAGGAAAAAGCGCAGGACAAGGTAAGCAGACTGTTACACTTCAGAGTACTCTTTCCTCATATACTCTACTTGTATTTTAGTGAGACTGAATGCCATCTGTTATTTTATCAATGATAATTTTCAGAGACCTTGCTACAACTCCTCATGGCCATCATCAAACTTTATAAACTCATTATTCCCTACCATTTGCTAGTCCATTTATAAGTTTTATGAATAAATATACTATTCTGTTCTATGTAATGCTTCTTGAATCAGGTATAGTATGAAGATTACAAGAATTTTCCTTAAGCCCAGTTTTTATGGGTGAAGAAAAATTAGCAGTGAGGACTGGGATGAAGCTGAACTGAGAGTAAAGGTCTATAATGGGCTGTTTCACTTAGTGTTTTTATGCACTGAGGTATAGAAATAGCTTAAAATATTTAAAATTATAAGTGAGCTCATTCACAGAAACCTTTAGTGAAATATTTGCTATCATTATAAGTACTAATTTCCAAATGTAGCATCAAAACTTACTTTGTGAGTAAAAATTGTTATTATCAGAAGCTTTTGGACATGGACAGTTCACATATATTCTAAGAACTTTCCCCTGCTGCGTGAAAGGATTTCTTTCCCTTGTGAAGGATTTAAATGAACAGATCTTAGCCAGCAGACAGACTGTGTGATTGGATGAATGGAAGTATGTAAATCTACATAGAATCTTTCCTCATTCCTAAAGGCTGAAATGCAGTAAGCAAGCACATTTCTTAAAGGTATAGGAATTATATGTTACTCATCTTTTCAACATTTTTTATTGTTTAGTATAAAACTCTCTTTGTTTATGTCAGTGACTGCTTACCAGAGGCATCTAATTCTTCATATACATTGTACTGAGATCCTAGCCACCTAATTCAGTGCTCATTATTTTAAAACCTATTTAGTACATCTAGCCTTAAATTTTTTTAAGGTTTTTGAATATAAAAGAATTTCTAAAACAGAATAATAATAAGTATTTCCACAAGGGGACTTTTGGTACCCTTCTTAAAGAGTGGATACTGTTACAAAATACCCTGATAATATCTTAATCCTCAACTGGTCCAATTATGGTTGTAATAATTACAGTGTTAAAGAAAAAGAAAAGAACTTATTGAAAATAATCATTATGAACACATATCCCATTTAAAATATTTCCATTGCTTTATTTCCAAAGTAAATATGATATCATGAAAGCATGTAAATGTAGGGAGATATGTAGAGAAATTAACTGTCATTTGCATATATATATTTTTGTCATATATTTTTGTCATTTGCATATATATACAAACCAGTCATGATACCAGAAAAAAGTGGAGATCACTTTGGTTTGTACCTGATAAGGTTAAAATTAGCTTCATCATAGAACTCTTTCTTTATCTTGATTTTTTGTAAGATCAAAATTCCTTGTACCGTCTTTCTAGTAATTTTTTGTTATATACCTCTGTAGTACTTTTTCTTGGATTGGCAAAACAGACTAGTGGATAACGTCATATTTTATACTTTTATATCTTTGTAAATATGTTAAAACTAATTTCACAAGAATAATAACTTAAATTTAATCCATAAATCAAATAACATCCAGAATAAGTTCAAAATTATGTAACTTCTTTTTACCGTTGTCATATAACATAATACTGATGCATCGTGAGGGTACCTGTGCATCTTTACAAGTGGCAGCTGCTAGAGCAGTGCACACAGGGCGTCATGACAGAGCAGATTTTTCTATATTTTTAAGGCTAGTTGAGGAACAGAACTCTCTGCTCTGAAAGCCTATTTCTCTTAAGATGTCTTTTACTAGCCATTCCAAACATTACCTGTTTGTCCACCATCAACCTGAATTCCTCTCCATCTTGGTAGTTACCTACAGTGATATCACTCTTTTTCCTGAATCATTACCTAGAAAGCCCTTGCAACGTGAAGGTTGGGAATATTGATGTCTATTCTCCATTTACCTTCACTCTGTCATTAATGTCCCAGATGAAACCTAAAGTACATATTTTTTGCTTTGAGCTTTTTAACTTTTTGAACTGTATTCATTTTTAACTTCTTTCTTTCTCTCTCACTTTGCAATCTCCTATTTCCATATGTTTCCTCAGCAATGGAATAATGAACACTTTGAATTGCTCACTTCTTAGATCCATTTAGCTGACAATGAATAAACATGAAAAATGGTTTGAATTTATCTTTTCACATGATAATTAGGAAAGAAAAACAGGACTTTTCTTTAATTTCTTTTATAGATAAGAGCAAACCATTCCAAAACAGATGGCACAGCAGTCTGATTAGTCTTATTACTTCCTTTACACTGATTTGTATTTTGATACACTGGTAGCCTTTGCTGTTAGCATCAGTCCTGATTCTCGGGAGATGTCCAAAGGGCACCCTTTAGATTTTCAGGTTTCAAGATGATAGAAATCTATTTTCAGCTTCCAAAGACAGAACTGTTTGTGCAAAAGCTCTTTTAACTCCTTTAATGAGAGATGTCAATATGAAAGGATATATGTGATGCTCACTTCTGATAAAGGTTTAACATCCCTGACACAGAAGTTTTAAAATATCTTTAGAAAACAGACAGGAAAAAAAAACTGTTAAGCCAAAGGCAGTGTATCGTGGACCAATTAAAAATAAGCTAGGAAAAGAAACCTAAATTTACTTGTACAGAAAACCTTACAGATATATTTTTCCTGATTTTTATATATGTAAAGTTTTTTAATTTTATTGAAGTGCATGCTTGATTTAAATTAGAATGTTAGGTTTGTAACATCTAAGCTATAATGTTCAGGAGTATGAACAATTATTTGATCAGATTTAAGGACAGGAGCATTCCTCGCCAATCTTGTGAACAGTAGTTTCTGGATATAAAAAACAACTCTCAATCTGGGTGGAAAAACAGAGAATCACAATTCAAATAATATTAAATATAAAAATGTTCAAGATTTTAGAACAATCAAGGTTCTAATTTTGATAACAGATTCCTTTTTTTTACTTGGAGATTGATTGTTTATTAGAGTAAGTTATCTATGGCTATGAACTCAATTATGGCAAATTTTACATTTCTGTTTTCTTGGCGGTCCTGGAAACAGGCCAATATTATATATCATAAGTATAGCATAGACACTTAAGAATACGTTTAATAAACTAGCTCTTGTCAGAGAGTTATAAAATTGAGAAAGAAAAAGAAATTAACTACACCTGAAGAATTTTATAAACTTTCAAGACCTTTAATTCTCTCCTGCCTGCACATACTATGTCTTCTACACAGTTTGATTCAAGCTTTCCTGGAGAGCAAGAAGCCTTTTCACCAGCATTTGTGAACTTTGATTTCTGGATCCATAGCGATGCTAAAAACAATGGAGTGTCTTTTGCATTAATGTTGACCTTAAAAACTGCATTGCCTATATATTGCTTTTAAGAGTAAAATAGTGAGATAGATTTCTTAGAACCTGTAAGTTCAGGAATCCATGAATATGGAATATTGTCATAAATATGTGATCCTGTAATGTTCCATGTGAGTACATTCACTATTCATATATATTGATTTAATAATCTAGATGATAAACTGTTTTCAGAGTCTGTTATCTGTAAAGTGTTTGAAAATTGTACAAGTTGACTGTGTGGTAGTGATTGGCTTTGTAGTATTCTTTCTGCTTTTCTGGATATCAAACGGACATTTTAAAAACCAGTATATTTCAGGCGTATAAAAAACAGGAAAAATTCTTCACCCTTGCATAAAGATGAAAGTTTTCTCATGATCATCATTTTTTTTCAACCATCATATGTTTAAAAATTCAGTAACAACCAAGTGGATCCCAGTAATAACAATAAAAAAATGTAATTAGTTCCTGATGTACACAGTTTGTTTCCTTCCCCAGAAACCAGCCTATTTTAATAAACTTATGCTATTAAATTCTTAAATTGTATTTTTATCATTAATTCTTTGCAAACTGTTTTTCTTCTTGCTATGTAGAACCTGAAATGGACTTCAGAAGATTAGACTGCAGAATTGTTTTGAAAGCAAGGCAGACATAAAACAACTATTATAATCTACTGAAAAAAATATCTTATTTTGTCCTTTAGAAAGTAAAGATCTGGTTTTGTGGAATCTAACTGTGTACTCACATTGAGTTGTTTAATGTCTGGTTCAATAAATGGAGAAGAAGCACAAAATTCTCCACTGTAATGTAAGCATTTTCAAAGGGATATTTTTCAATTATTCATTTTGAAAGAAAATATTTTTTACCATTTTTGCAATGCAATTTATTTTTAGGACAGATTACCAAACCTGTAAAATATCTTTTTAAATCCCAAATATTTTCTTTTAACCAGCAAACAAGTTATGACAGAGTACAAACTGCTGTAAGAATAGTCATATACATATATTTGGTATAATTTTTCCTCATATGAACCCATACATTTTTGGTCTGCCATCTTTATCAAAGCATAAATCACTGAAGATAAATGTCTACATTTTCTGTTTGGTTTATTACATTACATTTCGTACTCAGTCAATGTGCCTTTCATCTTCCTTTCACACAGGTCTCTCAAGTGACTAGAAAATGTTGATATTCTAACACCTGCATTATACACTGAGCAAATAATAAAACATTTCTGTGGTTCCCAGCTGCCACTATAAAAGTGAAACTACTGAGAAAAATGTACTTTTGTAACCTGCATGTCTCAAAAAATTAAAATACATGAAACACACTAGAGAATCAGAACAGAACAACTGAATAAATGTTATCCTTCATAATCAAGATCTGAAAATGCAGGTGATCTTCCAAAAATGATTTTGTGCCAGTACACTTGGAGATAACACAGGAAAGCTAAATAACAGTTCTTTTATGGCACCAAGAGGAGCTTCAAGCTTTGATTGCAAGGCTCATTTTTCTGTGTATAGGTCCATGTGTCATTGCCTTCTATTCAACATGTGCTCTATCAATTCAGCCATCCATTCTGATGAACGGATTTGCACAGAAGCTCTCTGGTTTTTGGTGATGATTCGTCTGTGCCATCTCACACAGCATCTCAGAGCCACTTAATTTCCTGTCAACAATATTGTCACATTTGCTCTTAGGTGAACTGTGATTCACAGATGTTAACATTTCCTTTTCTTCTTTGTCAGTTTAGTGCAGTGTTACTTGCACCTTTGAAAAGCATGGCTATGGCACAGTTTGTTCAGGCAAAGCAGTTTTCTACTGTAGAGTGAGGGTATTCTGGGAAATACAGATCAAGAATTTCCACTTTTTCAGAAGAAATAAGAAACACAACAAGTTAGAAAATCAAGGTTCATGAGTATACAATTAGTAGAAGGGCTGTGCTACAGTTATTTACTGGTGGAATTACTTTACACTTAAACTTCTATTGAACAAAAAATGAGGCTTTTTATTCAATAAAACAAAGACATTTATTTGACCAGAGTTAAAAACAGAAATTACAAAGTAATTATTGTATTATGTATCTTCAGGTGTTAGTAACAAAATTTTCTTTCTTCAAATTGAAAACTAAAGGCACAGTTTATGGTTATATATTCAAACTGAGCAATGGAATTTCATGTGAATAAACAGTATACATGTCTAAATCAGTATGAACTGTACATTAAACACTATAAATTTAAACTTAAAAGAGTAACTGAGGTTAAGTAATAGCATATCTTAAACTGCATTTTTAAACCAAAAAAAACCAACTTGAAATAAGTAATGCCACTAATGGGAAAAAAAGTTTCAAAACAATATTCTCTTTATAAAATAGGAAAAGGAGAAATTGGGTCACTAGGTTACTGAATTCCTAGTTGGGTGGGAGCGTTGATCTGCTTGAGGATAGGAAGGATGTACAGAGGGATCTGGACAGGCTGAATCAATGGGCTGAGGCCACATGTATGAAATTCAACAAGGCCAAGTGCCGGGTTGTGCACTTAGGTCACAACAACCCTATGCAACGTTACAGGCTTGGGACAGAGTGCCTGGAGAGTTGCCTGGCAGAAAAGGACCTGAGGGTATTTTTCAACAGTGGGATAAATATGAGCGGGCAGTGTGCCCAGGTGGCCAAGGAGGCCAAGAGCATCCTGGTTTGTATCAGGAATAGTGTGGCCAGCAAGATTAGGGCAGTGAACCTCCCCCTGTACTCAGCACCAGGGAGGCCACAGCTTGAATACTGTGTTCAGTTTTGGGTCCCTCATTACAAGAAAGATGTTATTGAGGTGCTGGAGAGTGCCCAATGAAGGGCAGCAAAGCTAGTGAAGGATCTAGATTACAAGTCTTATGAGGAGCAACTGAAGGAACTGGGGGTGTTTTCATTTGGAAAAAAAGGAGATTCAGGGGAGACCTTATCGTTCTCTACAACTACCTGAAAGGAGGTCGTAGCGAGCTGGTTTTCAGTCACTTTTCCCAAGTAACAAGTGATAGGACAAGAGGAAACAGCCACAAGTTGTACCAGGGGAGGTTTGGGATGGGTATTAGGAGAAATTTCTTCCCCAAAAGGCTTATCAACATTGGAACCATCTGCCCAATGAAGTGGTTGAGTCACCATCCCTGGAGGTAGTTAAAAGACATGTGGATGTGGTGCCTAGGGACATGGTTTCATGGTGGACTTGGCAGCACTAGGTTAATGGTTGGACTCAGTGATCTTAGAGGTTTTTTCCAGCTGAAATGATTCTATGATTCTGTGCTACAATTACAGATATTCTGTTTGTGCTTCTGCTGCCAAAGGATTGGTTATCACAGAACAAGACATCATTTTTGTACTTTAGTACTTCTGTCTACAAATTAAGCATAATCATCTACATCATGATTTATCTAAGACAATATTTAACAGGGCAGTTGGTGATGAAAGGCTTATATATAGTACAGCATCAATAATTCTTTATTATAGTGTCCAACTAATTCAGTGGTGGCATTCCAAGACATCTTGTAAAACATATAAATTAAGTGTTCAACTTTCTATCTGGAAATCAAGGAAGTTCAGTAGCAACATAGTTATAAAACTAGTTATTTGATCTTTCATATGTATATAACTAAATTTTTAATAATTTTGCATATTTCATTGTCTATACTCAGTGATAACTCTGTAATTAATTATCATTTTTCTCCAAGAGGGCAATGGGGATATGAACCATCTGATTAAATAAATCTCCTATTACCTATAAAAGTAATTAAGGACAGCTAATTGTCTTCATGACAGTATTGTCCAGTTTTGAGATAGTAAACTGTAATGTAATATCAGAACAGTTAAATTACTAAAAAAACCATGATTCAAGCAGAGAGAAAGAATCACAGGCTAAAAAGAGTAAGTTTTATTCCTATTCCAGGCTGTTATGACTGTTCCTATTTACTTTTTGGATGGAGATTGAAGGCTCTGAGTTAATACCTGCTAGAGTCTTTAGAAAGATGCAAAACAAATACAGCTTTAAAACTATATCCTGTTTTAATAAAACTAGACCTTTGGGGTGGGTGAATGGAAAGAGGAAAGGCCTATGAGGAAAGGCTGAGGGATTTGGGTCTTTTTAGTCTTCAGAAGACCTAGGGGGGATCTGATCAATGCTTACAAATACTTAAAGGGAGGGTGTCAGGAGGTTGGGGCTGGTCTTTTCTCAGTGGTGCCCAGTGACAGGACAAGAGGAAATGGGCACAAACTTGAGTATAAGAAGTTCCACCTAAACATGAGGAGGAACTTATTTTCTGTGAGAGTGGTAGAGTACTGGAACAAGCTGTGCAGAGAAGTGGTGGAGTGTCCTTCTCTGGAGACATTCAAAACCCTCCTGGACAAGTTGCTGTTTAACGCACTCTAGGTAGACCCACTTGGGCCGAGGGGTTGGACTAGATGATCTCCAGAGGTCCCTTCCAACCCCATATGATTCTATGATTCTATGATTTTTCCTCAATGTATCAATAAATCAGCTTGAGATAGCAAGTCTTGCCTCAAAACAAAACAAAAACAAAAACAAAAATATTGACATGAATCTCATTAAAGGTCCCAAAATTATTCTTACTTAGGTATCCTCTTCCAGAAGAGTATTCTCAAAAGCTGAATGAACCAAGGTAGACAGGGCCAATCAGAGAAGGATTCTATAGAGGAATAAGTTATCCCTCTGATATCAGAAATTTTTTCTATGAGTTTTACCTATTCCATCATATGGTTAATGTGACAAAAATTGTGTACTTGGTTCTTCTGAAAGTATTTGCAAATTTACTCCAAATTGGCAAAAATATTGGTCAGCTGTAAAACAGTCATAAGATTCCCAAACAACAGAGCTATTCAAAAAGAGGTCAGCACCCCATTTAATTTTTTTATCTTCCCTTTTTGTTTATGTGTGTAAGTGAAATGCTTCCGTTGGATGCAAGAATGATAAACAGAATTAAACAACAAACAGGCTTTTAATTTCAATTAGAAAAGCTTCAGTACAAATGTTGATCCAAACCAAAGCATTTTGATATTCACTTGTATAAGTTTTATTTTTTCCAGAAAAATAAAGAAAAATACCAATTATTTACATAACATGAATAACTTAGCAAATGACAACTGTGAGAAATTAGACTGTACTTTTTAAAAATATATAATTACTATTAGAAGAATATCAACTAAATGGTTCAGTTCTGTTTGCCATCAGGAAAACATCCTTGCTGCTCAGCATCTTTAGTCATGTTGGAGAGGATCTTTTTCTGAGTGTAATTCTATAAGGCCTATCTAGAAAAATAGAGTCCTACTCTATAACTGAGATGCTAGGCTCCACCAGAAAGCAAAGCTCTTTATAAAATCAGAATTAATAGTGGAGAAGACAATAACAAAGAGACAAAGATGTGATTTGAGCTACGGCTTGGTTTGGTTTCCCTTTCTTTGGTAATCCATTAAAAAAAAAATATGTCTTGTGATGAGCTGTTTTGCTTCCTGTGAAAGGAGATGCTTCTCTTGCGAACTAAAGAAAATTTTGTCATTGTGTCTTTTGCTGACTTGTTGATTTTTTTCTTCCTGAGTGGCTGACAGTTCAACACTTTACCTTGATGCAGTCTACTACATCTTCCAGAGGCTGAAAATTTTTTCACAATTCTACTATTACTGTAATCCAAATAGAACCTAAATCATAGAAAGCAAAATAAGGAACTTTCACCAGATTTCATGTAAATTCAGAAGTAGAAACATCATTATACACAAAAATTCTAGACACACTTAAGTCACCAGTGACTACCACTATATTTCAGACATGTGTAATGTAAGCTGTTTTCTGGTCAATTTAATAATAACACAAATACATGCACTGGTAAAGATAGTAATTCATATTTGGACTCAATATAATGAAGAGAAAAGATATAGTATCATCATGCTACAGATAGCTTCATAGGAAAAGACTCCAAACTAAAATTCTAGTGGAAAAATCCATTAATGAAAGTAAAGTCTGCTAAGGAAAAAAATCTTTAGTTTTCCCAGAAGAAAGTGTTCATGTTACTACCCAATCAAAGAGGCCCTTAAAGACAACATTCAAGTATTTTTCAGATGCATACCCTATCAAATGGTAGTTCACAATTTGGAGGCATGAACAGTTAATACCTGATCGGAATGAATAATTTAAGAACAATTCAGTTGAAGCAGAAGTTAACACTTAATTGTTCTCTTATTTTAGAAGGGAAGGAGAACACCCACACACACACCTCTCATCTCTCACTGCATAGCAGTGATTTTCTCAATCCTTTTTATACAATTGGCCTAAAGCACCTAGCAGATTAAATAAAATATAATAGCAAGTGGAGTAGGGTTGTAAGAACACTCTGACCATGTTATTAAAATACTCTGAAACCTCTTTTAAAAAATAACAATTACAGAAATGCTTGTGTCTGTTCTGCAAAGGAGGTTCACTTTGGAAATATATCTTTATATTATATTTGATATGTGGGGAATACAGCACTTGTATTATTGCAGAATGACAGCAAGTTTTTGTTTAACTAAAGGTTCAGTGACAGGTTTGTTCAAACCTGCCTGTGGCAATCTGGATTTCAAAGTTTCCTTGCCTTCAACAGAACACAGAAAATAGCACTACTGTTAAGAACAGCCTATAGATGCTTTTTTTATTTTTTGGTATATTATGCAGAGTGATATAAAATGAAACAAAAGGATGAAAAATGACGCTTGAAGTAGGACTGTATAATGCATCTATCTTCTCTTTGCTTAGAAATTGATAGAAAAAATTGTCATATTTACACTGGGTTGTCTAAATGATAGAACTCAGCACTGCAGTTTAATATGAAATAGTGAAATATTAAAATATCACTGTTTATTTTGAAACTATTCTGGTGATTTTGACAGAAGTTTCTGCATTTAGTGCTGTAACTTTCAGTTAGAATTGTTTGTACTGTCTCATAGTATTTGCTTATTTTCAGGCTTTAGTGAGCCAAGTCATGAATAAGCAGTGTTTGCATTTTCTTTTGCTTCTAAGGCTATTGTCATGCATAACAATAACTCATCAGTTCTCTTAACTCCAACTCCAATTAAATTGCTTAATTAGAGGAACATCATTTTATTAGCGACACTACATGATGTTGTTTCGCAAAGATGTTAGTTGTCACCTGAAAAACAGCACCGATTGGTTTTCCAACTGTACTTATAAAATATATCCAAATTGCTTTCCAAATTGAGTGACCAGTGTTTTGTCAAAACATGGGTCAGAAAGCCCTGTGATGTTACTTAAAAGGACAACAGATAGTAAAATGTTTATGACACACAGACTTCTAAACATTACTTAAAGTTCAGTTTTAAAGCATGTTTATATCCATCTCAAATCCACAACCTTTTCTGCTGCTTAGAGATTATTTTTTTCCTAACCTTTGAAGAAAACTGTAGCTTTCCTGTTAGATAAGAGTTAGATATTAGATTTAAATTATTATTTATTTGCTGCTATTCGCATGGCCTTTTTCCCCCAATACCTGTAGAAGTTTAGCACCTGCAGAAAAAAATATTTGTCAAGACTTCTGAAGACAACTTTATACAGATTTCCAAACTCCAGAAAAGTGTAGTCTAAGTTCTCAAATGAATTTTAAAACTAGAATCTTAGAACAAAGTGCCTGATGTCTACAAAAATAAATCATAGCAAGAGATGACGAAAGCTTCCTCACTCTAAGGTTACCTCCTTATAACTTTCTGTAAGCTGCATGACATATTATGGTAGGTAGTGTGAATGTCTGTTTCTGAATTTTCAGAATATACAAAGAAGGCTTAGCTATATAGACAGATATGTAGCAGAAATGAAATGTAGAAAAAAATAGCACATTTTGATTTGGTCTGTATTTTACTCCAAATTATTAAATACATTGTGATAAGCAGGGAAGAGTGAAGGAAAGAACCAAGTGAAAGATAATCAATGAGGTCCAGGGTATTTTACATGTAAAATACCTAGTTGACAGAGGCATGATTTCTTCATGGATTTATGAAGCCTGTTGATTTAATCTGCCCATTCAAGAAAATGGATGGATCTGCTAAATGACTATAAAATATAGACACTTGAGCTGGGCTGCCAGGCAATTTTATTTTGTGAATTATGTCAATACTTGGACAATTTCTTTTATGAAAAATTCCCAATTTGTCTGTGAGATTCTGGAGCCTTAGTCAGGTTAGGCTGTTCTAAAGCCATGAAGCTTGGTATACTGAAGATCCTATGAGCACAGAAAATCTGACTGTCCCTAAACATTTGAATTAACAGAACCAAGGAAATGAATTATTTCACCACACTCCTTCAAAGAACCCTAGGCCCATGATGATCATGATTGTGAAATTCTGTTGTGTCTGATTTCCACCATTCAACAAAGAGAAATGCTTCAATGGGCTGAATTTGGTCCTATCAAGTTGTATTCCAATGTAAATTATGTTAAAACAAGAAACAGAGGGAGAATAGGTTTATGACCTCTATCTGTAATAGTGTAAATATCTCCCCTTTCCCCCTGAACTCCTTCCTGTTTTCAAATAAAACTAGATTAATAAAATTAAATGTTTGTATCAAATATTTATGCAGATGAGTTGTCTCCATCAGAAATAATAATATTTTAAGCTGAATTAAGACTTGATCTAGTTTCAAATTCAGTTCTTCAATACAGCATTATTATGCAATCTCTCTCTTTTACAGTAACATCTTCTATTATACCCATAAGGAATGCTGAAATTCTTCCTAAAGCATGATACTGATAAAGTACCAAAGGATATTTTATTTCTTCGTGCTAATTCAATAGTTTCAATAACTTTTGCCAAATCCAAGAAAAGTTGTACCTTTATTTTTATCCTTGTTTTTTGGTTGTTTTGGTTTCGTTTGGTTTTTAAACCATAAAAATCCACTACATACACATGAATTTATCTATTCTCAGACAAAGAGAGAATCAAGTTTTGATCCAATACAGGTAATTCCATTCTGGATCTAAAGTTAAACTTGTTTCTCAAGAACTTGGGAGTTTGGAGACTTATAGCAATTAAGGTTAGATGATTAGCAACAAGCTTCTTATTTTTATCTCTCACATTGAGTAAATTACACTCATTAAAAACTCTGAGCCCCATCACTGCAGAGCACTAAAACACCTTTTCACATTTAAAGAAGTTAGAAGGTCTAAGTCAGTGAACTTAAAATCAAATGAATATTTATGTTTTACTGAGTGGGATGATTATTCACCAGCTACAGTTAGGTGCATGCTGAAAGGGATATGAAAAATAATGCTGGGCAATTGATATGGACTGGGTAGATGAGTATATTAATATCCAATAAACCTATTATATTTTGCTAAGAGACCATATTTCTGAACAGCATTTAGTTAAAGAAAATCTGCTTGATTATTGAGGAAATGCACTGCAAGACATATGTTGAATCAATTTTGATCAAGATCACATGCGCCATTTGGCTCATTGAATATTGAAAAGGAATAATTTTCAGGTAAAATATATGGCACCTCAATGATCACATATAAATTTCCTAGATGAACTCTAAATGTATAGCTGGGAATGGTTTACTTTAAAAATAGGGTAGTATCTCTTTAGCCTTATAGTTTAGGAAATATACCTAAATTGAAATGCTTTATAGTGTTATTTGAAAAATCTTTAAATATTTAAGAGACTTAAAGATGCAGAGTTCAACCTTTTCCATATTTTGACAGCTAGTCCATTCTTAACTCTTCCACGTGGGTTACTGACACCATAAAGCAGGATAGACCCACTGAAAAAAACTCTTGAACACTAGAAAAATCAGAGTATTGAAGTTTACTATTAACTGTCAAAGAATGGATATGATGAGGCATTAGCATTCTGATACAGCACTTCTCTGGCAAACTGTCATGAGAACACGAGGCAGAACACCACCAGCCTATAGTCAGGATAATGAGAAAAATGAAAACAGGCAATAATAAAAATGTAACTGCCATCCGTTATAATTCTTATAATGAACTTATAATTTGTTTGAGCCTCATTGAGCAGTGTAAAATATTTAGGAAGATTAAAAAAATAAAAAAACCCCACAATTTATAGCTATATTTTGTATTGTTTAGTTGGATTGGCATGAAATTTCCAAACCCTGTACTATCATGAGCTTACACCGTGAAATTGTATTTATCATCCTTGTTAGTGTTTAATACTGATATTGTATGATATGTAAATAAATTAGTGTGCAAGTAAAGAAAATATTTTGCTAAAGTTGCCGTAGTCTAATCATTAGATACAGTAATAATATAGTAATTATGGGACAGTTAAAACATTTGAAGATAAAATCTTCGATCTGAAAATATTTGTTATAAAATTTAAATTAAAGGATTGTTAACTTTTAAGTATAAATTTTAAAGAATATCCATTGAATGTCGAGGGTATAGCTCTGTGTTTCAGTCTTTGTAAAAATTTTGCATTTACTTCAACACTGAATTAATTCCTTCATGATTTTATTATCTGGATAATGAAATGAAAATTAAATCTGGATAATAAAACCATAGAAATAACAGAAATTGGGCTGAAAGAAATTTGAAAAGAGTTTCTAGTCCTACTTCCTTTGCAAAGGTTGGGTCAGCTGTATCTGTATCATTTCTGAAAAAATGTCCTTACACCCTAATCTTAGGAGCTAGATCTGAGGGACTTGCCACAGCCTCCCTACCAACCGCTGTCCACTTCACAGTCCTCACTAGTATCTACTCTAGCATGCACCTTCCTTTCCATTACTGAAAGTCAATTTTCTGCTCTTCAGTGATTTTTGAGAAGGGAGTAAACTTCTTAAAAACTATGTTTTACATATATGAACACCACTACTGTCTTGTCCATTCCTTTGTCTAAACGTATCTTTCATCTTCCTTATGATATCTGATTTTCCAGACCTTTGAAAAACCTCCTGCTCTCATTGGGAGTCTCTTTAGTTCAATCACTCCCTTTAACTTGCATTGCCCCAGATTTGAAATGCTAAGGATTTATCAGCTCTGAACATAGTAAAATCACTGTTTTATACTTTCCTACATAAATACATTCCTATTTATATATCCAAGAAATGTGTTTGCTGACTGTAACCTATTAACCTAGAGACTCCTGTTCTCTGAATATAGTCACCTCTTTTGAAGTACAATGTCTTATGTGGCTACTATCAATAGTATCAATGGTGACAAAAGGAAACATTGAGATTTGGATTTCCATTTTGCTTGCAATAAAAATTTTAGTGGAAATGTACACCCAAAACAGTATTCACTTATTTTCAAAGAATTTATCAGAGGATGTTAAACTTTCCTGAGACTGTAAAAGCAATAAATCTGTTTAGGTAAGGTATTCTAATAAGATATAATTTTCCTTTAATTTCAAAGGATACACACATTTTAGCAAGTAAGTATAATGTTACACAGCAGATAAATGATGTCAATCTCTATGGAGCATTATTGCTTAATGCATGTTGTGTCTTTTCAAAGTTTTAGTACTGAAGAAAAAAAACATAACTCATGTTTTGTGAAAGTTTTCCTCTTTGGGTAGGTTTAGCTACTTTAATCTAAACTAGAAATAATTTTCTCCTGTGCAAACCTCTACTTCTGAATAAAACCTCCAAAGATTTATTACCAACACTTGAATGTGTCCCCTTTGTAAGTGGTATAAAAGGCATAGAGTAATAAAAAACACTTGAACCCAAATTAATTCAAACACTGTCTATTAAAATAAATAACTACAATGAAAAGAAACAAAAGGAGAAAATAAAGCTCCTGGAGACAATATATTGAGTTTCTCTTCATACTGGGCAAGAAGTAAAATCTTGCGTAGAAAATTTTAAAGTGCAGGCACTGACTGGGCCAATAGATTACTGGAGCCATTTAACTATAGAAGTCCCAGAGCTTATTAAGCTAAAATAGGAGCTATGATATAAAACATGAAAACATTTATTATTTACTTTCAAGGGGCAGTGATTACACAATGACTCAGCTATCTCTCCATGCCAAACTCATCATTTTCAGTTCTTTATTTACAAACTGATTCATATTCAAGGAAATACACTATAGAAGATCTCAGTTTTTAAATTAATGCCTGTGGACAGGAAACATGGCCCCAAGTAGCTATTTTTACAATAGTTGATATACGTAGTGTCACAATTAAGCTTTTTGGAGCAGTGAAAGAGCACCGTGCAGAAAAGGTGGTAGCCAGCTTCTTGGGGATTGCAGCTGATTGTCACCTGACTAATTGAAATTCCTCTGCAATGCTGGTTGCTCTTTGACTACTGTGGAGCTGCCCAGTCTCTGCTCTCATCGGCCAGTGAATAATGTCAGTCTGTCAGTCTGAGTCCAAGTCAAGGAATTTCCTGTAAGACATCCCAACAGTACTGAGAGGGCTCAGTGTGCTGAAGTCACGGTGGGTATCAGTCTCAGGGGGAGGATGCTTGCTGCAAGTAGTACCAGCTGTCTGTCCTGTTGCTCAGGGATTCACTGTCATTGTGTAGTCTTCACCTTAGCTGGAAATAGCTAATTTTGCATATCTAAAAATGCAATAGAAATACATTTATATGTGTAAGATGCAGATGAAATATTAGTAGTGCTTTACATAATTAAGTTCCACATTTTTTTTTAATAAATGTCACATGAAGTGGGACAGATGAGGTGTCCAACTTAGAAAATAAAATGAGAATTTGAAAAGGGGTTTCAGAATGATTCATCAGCACCACAGCCTGAGATTTTAATTTTTTTTACTTTTTTAATGACTGCATGCCCTCACTTCTTGAGTTATAAGAAAGAAAAGACATATTTTGTCTGGTTTATATTCTGTTCACTTCAAGATGTTAACTGAGCCATCAACAGGGATTTATCTCAGTATTTCCCAAGCATTAACTCTTCATATTGGTCACAGAAAATAGGCAACATTTCTTCGTTTTGAAGGTAAACTCAAGGATATTCTTGGAAATGGTATTTTATTTGAAAATCAACATTTCATGGAAATTAGTATTGAAATTTTTCTTTACAAAAACTACATTTTAATTGTGAGCATCTGTAAAGAAAAGCTATTGACAACGATGTCAAACCATTTTGGATTATAAATCTATAACTTCAGCTAGTGTTAATAAAAGTTGCAAATCTGGCAAGTTCAATGCAAAGTCTGCAGATGTCATTAAAATATCAGTACTTTGAAAAGCAGTTTTAGTGTTTAAAATTTTTTTGTATTATTTATTTGAAATAGCAATAGTACAGAATAAATTAATGGAAAAGTAAAGATAACAGAACTGGGACTTACACAGCTCAATATCACAAAGCAATCTAAAACAAAAATCCAAACTTCAAACCAATGGACCAAATTCCACATCTTCCTCTGCCACAAGGAGGAAGGCAGAAACTCTGTCCCTCATGGGAATGCCCTTGCAACCAGATCTGGGGCTGAAGAGAAGACATACACATAACACACCATTTCAGCAAATACATTTAAAGATTTATATGAACACAGAGAAGAAATAGCCAAAGAATAATTTTCTACAAGCATGCCTAGGAGTTTGTTTCAGAAATTATGAAATTTTAGTTTGATCCTACATACAGGGAAATATATATTTTCTGGGAAATGGTCAATAGATCACAGAATCACTGAATCACAGAATCTTAGTGGTTTGAAGGGACCTTTGAGATCATCGAGTCCAACCACATTAAAAAAAAAAAACAAAACAAAACAAAAAAACCCCCCAAAACCCCATCCAAACAAACACAAAACCACACCCACAACCCAAAACAAACAAAAAAAACCCCCACAAAACCCAAAACAACACACAAAAAAAGCACCCACCAACTACACCCCACACCCATACAACACCCCACCACAAACCAATAATCTTGGGCACTAGAGCATGCCCTGAAGAGCCATGTCTACCTCCAGGGATGGTGACTCCACCACCTCCCGGGGCAGGCTGTTCCAGTGCCTGATCACTCTTTCAGTAAAGTAATTCTTCCTAATATCTAATCTAAATCTCCCTTGCCGCAGCTTCATACCATTTCCTCTGG
>JAOQGH010000001.1:22778660-22830912 GCA_025769975.1 Gallinago jamesoni
GAGAGTTAGAGGAGGCCTAACTAAACTGTAAAATTACAGAACACAAAACTGGTTCGGTTTTACCTCAAACCGTGACAGATGATAACAGCAACTTTGAGAACACAGCCAAAGATGATACCAAGGGCTCAGGGGATACATCCACAAATCAGAAACAATCAATCACTGACCACCAAAGGAACACAACCTTGAAAGCTGGACAGAGCTAATTTACAGTGAAACAAAGAGAAAAAAACCCATACATACAGCATATGTAAATCATCTCACCTATGCTACCAAAACAAAAGTAATAGCAAGGAGTTAAATGACAGTCACAATCTCTACAAGAAGAAGGGAGGACTGAAAAAGAAAGAGAGGAAATGCTGCAGCATTTCCCCTGGTTGAAGAATACTACGCGTGATCAATGCCACTACTTATTTGCAGCAATTCTTCTGGTCCCTTTGGTAGAAAAAGAACATTGCACTTTCATTTGCATTCACTGTATGTTACAGTAGTTACATATAGTGTGGTCTTTCACAATACAACCAGGTGAAGTAAACAAGAATTTCTAAAAAATGTGTGTGTTGTCTGCTCCAGTTTTCCCAGATGACAAGATGATTGATGCATAGAATTGATGCTGTCCTATAGATAGCTAGGTAGATCAATTGACAGATCGATAGACAGACTGATATTCCCCTATATTTTATATTTACTTACTGAAATAGAATCTTACTTTCTATAACTGATGAACAGATTTCCATTGATTTAATAGAGCTAGAGAGGGTTTATTAAATGCTGTAGGCAAAGAGACAAAATGAAAAGCTCAGATACTGTAAAGATATAATCAACATATATCAATAAGAAAATAACATATTACTTATTCAATATTAAAAAAACTCCTCAGTACACATCTTCTTTTAAGGCTGTAAATTAATAAAATTTGTTGGAAAATACAAACCACTAACAGACTGAAAGTTCATACTAAAGACAATTTCAAGGATTCATAAGTTCCTAGAAATAAGAAATTGCTTCTGCCGCACAGATGTTAATTTGATATATATTATTATCTTGCCCCAAAAAGTTAATAAAGCATAATAATAAAACCTGAAACCTGAAACTACTGACTTGATGGAACTAATTCTTTGTGAAATACATTTCTTGCTGCTTATGAAATACTTGTGCAAGATTTTTCTACTGTAAAGTACATTCATGTATGTTCTCAGTGAGTAATTTAAAATGTAATATTTCTCTTAGCTGCCTTCACAGGAACACACTGAAATAGAACCGTAGAATGGTACAATCATTTAGACCCTTAAGAACATCAAGTCCCAATGCTAAACTAACACTACCAACTTCACCACTAAACCATGTCTTAAATGAATAAGGCAATATTTTGATAAATTTGGTATTCTTATAAGATGGACAGGTACTATTTGATAATGACATAGATTTTCTAATAGAAATATTTTCTATGGTGGAAAATGTTAGTATTTCATACTAGCAATGAGCATACATTCTTGCAAGGAAAAGAAATATAAGTAAAACAAAAGTGGTACTGAAATCCATTTCAAGATGTTGCAGAAGGAAACAAGGCAAACAAGAAAGTTGAGGTTTCAAGTAACAGAGTGGTCATAGTTACCTGAAGGAACACTTTTACTGTAGGATGGAAAAGTCATCGATACTAGCACAAGGTACTACTTCCAGTATCCATTGGGCATCAACCATTAAGAAGCAGCAGAATCAATTTGTCCATACCCAAAATATGAGAGAGAGAGAAATCTTGTATATGAGAAATTGGTAAAGGACCATAACTTTTTGGACTGTGAAACATCCAAGTGAAGTCACCAAACTTTGAGGTAATCAAACTTAGTTCATCCCTAATCAGGATGGGGGGTGAGCAGAACCCACTAGAACTTCACTAAATGGATAATCTTATATATATATATATATATATAAGCTTATAACTCCTTTTCTTCGTTTGATTATTTGAGATGATTTGAATCCCAGCAAACACATCCTGAGTGATAGCAGTGTTTCTGAAGAACACACACAAACTACTTCAAGGGCTATTTTGGTTGCCAGACAGTACTTTGGTTGCCAAATTAGGCAGGAGGAGAATTTCTCAGCTGAGGAAGATCACTAGTTAGAAATACACTGCTTTCATCCCAAACCTACTGTCTAGACTGTGGGCTGTGAGGTGTGACCACTTCCAACAGAGAGGTGTCCATCACCCCTCTGAGTTTTATAGTTTCTGCATGATTTGCCCTGCACTTCAATAATTCCCACATATCATATTGTCATATTCATGTGGCTAAAATAGCATGTATTTAAAATGATTGATATTTAGATTGTGTTACTTCGCTTGTAATTTCTATGTGACAAAGACAAAGCACTGAAATAATAATGTACCTCTTTGAGCTGGTGTGTTTCACAAAGCTATCCTCTATCTACAAATCTATTACGCTTTCATTTTTAGGAACATGTTAGTTCTTGAAGGCTAATATAAGCAAAAACCTAGATGAGAGCTAGTGAAACATTATTGTTAACTTTGCATGACTTTGTTTTATATAACTTTATTTATAAAAATTGATATGTTCAGATTTATGCAAGGTTTTAGTGGAGCTTAAGTGGCAAGAGAAGTGTGTATGTTCCTATAATATGATCTATGAAAAACATGCTGTGTCAGTCTAGGGTCCTAAGTTTCTTTCTATTCAGAGAAACATAACTTGACCTTTAGCAAGAGCTAAACTAAAACTGATAAAAAAACCTGGAGTACAAGTTGTTTTGCAACACAAATGAGACTGTCTATTCCGGTGACTAAATTACAATCTCAGAAAGAAAGGCTCTGCAACCTCTCTGTGTCTCACAGTCTATTCTTTGCTTAAAGTTGCATTGACTTTAGCCTCATAATAATGGTAACAGAAATACAAATCAAATTGAGGTGACTATTGCTACTGTCACTAAACTATCATAATAAAATAAAATAAAATAAAATAAAATAAAATAAAATAAAATAAAATAAAATAACGCCATTTCAGTACTATTTGGAAAGAATATTACAAAACAACAGAACCAGCTTTGGGCTAAACCATCAGAACAGCTGCTTGCAATTGCACATTTAAGTTAAATTAAATGATAGTACAACTCTTTCATTATTTAGAAGGGACCATGCCCTGAAGCGCCATGTGTACACGTTTCTTAAATACCTCCAGGGATAGAGACTCCATTGCCTCTCTGGGCAGGCTGTTCCAGTGCCTGACCATCCTCTCAGTAAAGTAGTTCTTCCTAATATCTAATCTAAACCTCCCCTACCGCAACTTCATACTATTTCCTCTGGTCTTGTCATAATTCCCTTGGGAGAAGAGGCCAACACCCACCTCTCTGCAACCTCCTTTCTCATAGTTGTAGAAGGCAATGAGGTCCGCCCTCAGCCTTCTCTTCTCCAAATTAAACATGCCCAGTTCCCTCCGCCATCTCCTCATACGACTTATTCTCTAGACCCCTCACCAGCTTAGTGACTCTCCTCTGGACACGCTCCAGCACTTCAGTGTCCTTCTTGTAGTGAGGAGCCCAGAACTGAACACAGTACTTGAGGTGAGGCCTCACCAGTGCCGAGTACAGAGGCATGATGACTTCCCTACTCCTGCTGGCCACACTATTCCTAATACAAGCCAGGATGCTATTGGCCTTCTTGGCCACCTGGGCACACTGCTGGCTCATGTTAAGCCAGCTGTCCACCCACACCCCCAGGTCCTTTTCTTCTGGGCATCTTTCCAGACACTCTTCCCCAAATACTGCCTCAGTACACTTGCTCTATGTTCTTCACCAACTTCACCCTGTCGTTTCAGCCTCACGGAGCCAAGCTACTGAATTGTGCCTAAAGTGAGCTCCAGGTCTGCCATATATCTGCAGCCATCTGTGCCACTCTTCAGTCCCTTCCTTTTATCATTCCCTCCTGATTTTCTCTCTAACAGGCTTCACCAAAGAGAAAAAAATACAATTTCCTAATGCTCTTCTTAAAGGCACTATGAAAGTTACAGACACAGGTGATGGCTCTAATTATTTTCTCTGTGTCAGAAATTAGCCAAAAAGAATTGATAATGTAAATTCAATTTAAATGAGTCAGAATCAGGGTTTGTGAGTAGGAGGCATTTCCTGTTTGAGAAAAGATCAGCTAAACTAGCTACAAACTAACCCTAAGTTTATGGCCCATTACACTTGGATTCACTGTTATCCATTCCCAATTACACACATACACAGCAGATTATAACTATAGTACAGATTTTATGATACTGTCAACAAAAAGCTGGGTGGATATTATGGTCTTGCATTCATAAGTATATTAGCTCAAAAATTTCTGTATCTGGGTCAAAAGATATTTCTTTCAGAATCCAACTTTTCGCTTAGATACCCAAAGGCAGATAAAGCCTGACAATATCTGTCAGGAACAATCACTGGCTGAAAGTACCTAAAACTGCATGTGCTACCATCCGCTGACTCCTATGTTCTCCTCCTTCACTGTTATAATGTGTAATGTCCAGCTCTGCAGTTATTTCAGTACATCTGGAAAAAAAATATTACTCATATACCATTTCTGTGTTTCCTGATATCGCTTTAGGGCTGGCAATTTGAAGATGACAATTTTCTTTTTTTTCTTAATTTTTCTATCTTGCTTCCATTTATCTCTATGAGGATACATATATGCAATCTGATTTTGCTACTGTGTTCTTTTGCTGTTGAATCAATGGTTTATTTTTCCCTCCAAGATGATAAATTTTGTCAAGTACTCTTATCCCTGAAAAATTTTTCATTCCATTTCTGCTTGTTTCCTCAGCTCTTTTTCTCTCCCGTCTTTCTTTCTTTGCATCTATTTTTCCTCTTTTTTTTTTTTTTTTTTTATTTTTTTTTTTATTCCTACATCATTCAGCAGCACCTTGACCCTGGTTAATTAGTGCTATTGGTACACTGCTTTTATTCACTATTCCTCTCCCATGGGGTCCAAGCTACCTAGTGATAGTGTTCCTGTAACAACATCCCAACATGTTGGGATGGCTGTTTCATAAGATCTCTGACCAGGTAGTGTTAATCATACTTTGTATGTTCCCTCTGTTTAGGGAGAAATTTTGCCATTTTTTCATGAGATGAAAAGTATTTTGACTGAGATTCTTAGACTGTAAGGACCTAGTACTGTCAGGAGCTCACTTGCTTTCAGATGATAAATTCCCATTGATTCTACTGGGACTTGAGATCAGAGTCCTTGATGCTAGCGTATTCATCTCTCTGTGTAGTGCCAACAGTTCATATTCACACCACACAGTTTCAAAGAAGTCACCCAATGAGGTATAAATCCATCAAATCAGATCATACAAAGAACAAAAGTTCATTGTACACCATCAGCGGTGTCTAACATTAATGTCTTTATATACAAATGAGTACAATAGAAGACAACAGTAACAGTTAAAAGATAACTAATATGTGGTGCTACAATATTGGCATGATCAAAACTACTTATGCTAATCAGGTTTCTTCAGTGTAAATTCCTGGTTTAGAGATTCTAAAGACCTGATTGTCTTTAGGTATATGAATAAAGTGGACAGTGTAATGCCACTCTGTAAAGAATTAATGTAATGTGACTTCCCAATTCTGTCTATTAAAATCTGAGAAGAAAAAAATTCATGCCTCAGAATATTTCAGCTGCAAATGAAATATGTATAATAAAATCATAATTTTTGTAGAGATGCCAACTCAGAGTGAATAGGGGCTGGAGATCTCATATACTATCATGTAATAATTTTTTTCCCCTTCCAGTTTGTTATTTAGCAGCACAGTAGGTTTGGAGACAGTGATAGAGTATGAGAAAATTCAGGGATAAGAATGCATGTTTCTTTGGATTACAAGGGAAGATTTACTGGCTATATAAAGACTAAGAACTAGAATGTATACACTATATAACAACCTTAGTGGAATGACAAAGGAAAAAGTACAGGTTGCAGAATCAAATGAGGATGTAAGGAAGCACAAATACACTGATTCTTACTCAGAACTCAAAAGATATTGGCTGTCACCATTTGTACACAGCAAGTTGTTTTGCTTTTAAGAAACAAGCATGAATTCCTTTAATAGAATCATTGAATATCCTAGGTTACAGAGATGTCTGGAGGTCTTCTAGTTGAACCTTCCACTTACAGCAAGTCCAATTAGATCAGATTGCTCAGGGACCTGTACAGATGAGTTTTTAATATCTTCCAGGATGAAGATGCCACAATATCTTTGGGCAAACTGCTCTAATGTTTGACCATCCTTATGGGGGGAAAAAAATTGCCTTTATAGCTAATCAGAATTTCTTGGCTCCAACTTGCATCCTTTGCCTTTCTTCCTATCTCTGTGCACATTGGAGCAGAAAGTCTGGCTCTGTCTTCTCTTTATCCTCCTATTGGTCACCTTGTTTTCTTGAGATTTAATAAATGTAGTTCTCTCAGCCTTTCCTCGCATGTCATGAGACTTCAATAATCTTGTTGGTCTTTCACCAGACTTGCTTCAGTCTGTCAGTGCCTTTCTTCTGTGGGAGAGACCAAAACTGGACACAATAGTTCAGATGTGGTCTTATACGTGGTCTCATTCTCACCAAGTATTGAACAGAGAGGAAGGCTGATCTCCCTGGAGCTGCAACCTTCTTACTAATACAGCTGGGACATTATTAACCTTCTTTGCTGTGAGAGTTCAACTCATTCAACTTGTTGTCGATGAGCTCATTTTCCCTGTCATTGCTTTCTGTCCCCTTGGTGCCCACTCTGTACTGTTCATGCGGTTATTCCATCCAAGATGTAGGACTTTCCTTTGACTCTGTTGAACTTTGCAAGTTTTCTGTCAACCCAGCCTGGTAAAACCATTCTGAACATCTAGCGTAGTGATCACTCCATCCAGTCAGGTTTGCAGTCTCACTGAGAATACACTCCATCCCACCATCCAAGTCATTAATGAAGATACTTTATTACATAGGAAAAGAACATAACCAGTTTCCCACAGAAAATCTGATTTTAAAAAATTAGTTATGAAAAAAAAATATTTCCATTGTCATTTATCCAATAGACTCATTTTACCCATGTGAGTACTCCAATGATGGTAATATATCCAAGGTTAAATAGACAACCCCAGATAACTCAAACCTTATAATTCATTTACATGATTAGCAAACAGATGAAGAAGAATGGAGAAAGAGAAGGGCTTTAATAAGAACCAGCAGTTTCTCCATGAAGTAAACAATTCTCAAGCAGTTGTGTTCTTTACTTTTCAGTTTGTTTATATTGAAAAGTTTTTAGAATGTTCAGTCAGCACTGTTCTGATGTGATATGAAAGATAAAAAAGTCAGTATTACTACTGTGAAATGGTACACAGTTTTCCAAAAGTATTAAAAATGTTAAATTTAAAAAGTTTTAACAACTTCAGCTTCATATAGATGTGTGCGTGTATATAAATACATGTATTGAGAGAGGAAGAAGAAAAGAGAAAGTAACAATAAATATTTATTATTTTGATTTGGGCAGGTTTGATTTGAATCAGAATCTTTTACTGCATGGACTTAATCCTAAATACACAGTTTAAGCAAATAGCCCTATATCAGCAAAGGAACAAAAACTATAAAAGTTTACTTTTAAAGTGTTTTGTTCTTGATCTCTAATTCAGACCACTAGTCTTCTACAAATCATGCTTCTTGAAGGACTCGAATTACCAAATGCAATGTGGCTGATCTAGCAACAAAAAGATATGAATAGGATGGCAAACCCAATGCCACAGTGTCACACAGCTCTACCTGTGCTATTGGAAATACAACCAATGCGGACAATTTTTCTTTTGAGCTATGCCTGGCTTCTGAATTCTGTTGTCTTGCTATAGATACATTGTCATTGCAACTTCATTTTTTGTCATTCTATAGACAGCAATAAAAGTTGAATGAGACAGCAATTCTGTGTTTTTTAAGAAATTCCTTTTTTATTTCCTAAGAAAATTCATTATTAAAATTACCAAATTTTAATAATACAAAGAAAAAAAACATGTTTTTAGCCTTACACTCTAAAGAATAGCCAGAGGGCAGTGATGTGGTCCTTAAGACTACCCATATTCTGGTCCCAAATATAAGCATAAATGCCACTATGTATATCCGCTGTATCTCAATATCAAGATCTACAAAACTACACTTTTACATGAAAAATTCAAGAAGACTGGAAATAATACGGTAAATAAATGGATTAACCCATGAAACTTTTGTGACTGCTTTTCTGGTGCTAGCATTCAGATAAAATTAACTTCCCTCACTTTTTCTAAGAGCTCACCAGCATTTTAAATACCTGTTCATAAGGTATCAGTGACTGTCTTTTTCCCAGTATTACAAGCTGCTTTTGTGACTAAGCTGCTGTGAAACTGAATAACTCAGACTTCAGATAAACTAAAAGAAACTGAGCCATTTAATAAATAAACAAATAAATAAAATGGAAGCTCTGGAAAGGTAACAGAAGGAAAGAAAGTAATGAAGCAAAAATGAAGCAAAAGAAATCCCAAACCAAAACCAAACTGAAAAGCAATATGTACTCCTTTACTGTAAAGGTATCAGTGACGACTTAATCAACAGTAATTTACAGAGAGAATATTTAAAAGTCAAAAGCAATTTTAGAGTAAATTCAATACTAGGAACATTTAGGAGATAATGGACATGATTTAGGAGATAACGAACAAAAGCTTTTCATAATGCCAATTGGAAAAAAATGAGCAAACTTGTTATTAAATCTTTCCATTGGCTATAAATACTCTACAAAAAATATTTGGAAATAGGTTATTTGGAAAACTTAAAAAATGATAGCGTAATAATATTCTAACAGTGTATCTAATAGGATATCTAAAATTTTGTACTAATAAGTCACCTTTCTACTGGAGTAGGAAGGAAAAGAATTTCAAGCTCATGTTCAATGAATACCCATGACACTCACCTTTAATGACACCAAGGCTCTTTGCCTGTCTGGAAGTGTGATCAAGTCTTCACACAGTGCAATACTTGTCTTTTTGCTTATTCATGAAGACATTTTTGATGGTCTTTTTATGGTGATCAACAAATGATTGCTCCTACAGTTCCTGCCGTTTCCTCTACCTCTCAGAGACCTGTTGGTTGCCTGTACCATTGCTGGCCAGGGAGAGCACACAGATTGCATACTGGCTTGCACATTGAGTTGGGGTGCCTTAGCAGGCCACCTCTTCTGGCTGAGCTCCACTTAACCCCCTCCTCTGCTGCCCTCATACATCTCTTCCAGCAACTGGTGAATCTGGGATTTGCAGGGATTTGCTGGAACCCAGAGCAAAGCAAAGGCTGCCACATGGCCACTACAGGAATATGGAATTCCAGCTTTTGGAAACAGGAGGAGAGCAGGGGCCCACTGGCTAAATCTCATGCCCAAGGCATCAAACTTGCTGGTCTGAGAATAATACTTATAAAAATTCCTCTCTGTGTGAAAGCGTGGGGAAAATTTTTAGTTAAGTTATTTTGAAATACCAGATTTTGGAAACTCCCCAGTCTCCTTGCTCAGGGTACCTGAGACTAGGCAGCTGAAATATCCTTGGGAGCTGGAGGACAGAAGATTCTGTGATCCTGCTCCTAAGAAGAGTATATGAACAAACTGGCTTAAAACTAAAAAGCAAGAGGATCAACAAGGGAGCTAGCCAAAAACAGATGGGAAAGTGAGCTTCAAAACTGGCTTGTTTTGTCAGAAGATCTGATGAAGTCGACACGTTTCTCTAAACCTGTCTGATCTCGCCAAACTCTGTCAGAACAAGGTTGCCCTAAAAGATGTCTAGTGTTTTTTCTAGTAAACAGGTCAAAGAATTGAAGAAAGGAACAGGAAAATTTTGTGTCTTTAAGGTAGCTGAACAATGACTTACTGAACTGGATTCTATTAATTACTATGCCGTGAATCAACATGTGATGCTAGGCAAAACAGTTATGGAATTTTTCTGAGTCCTTACATGTGGCTTCTGACTGCCTTTAGAACCTGGATATTTTCTGGCAGAAATTCTGAAAAAGCAAGAAATCAATTAATCAGGCCTGTGCTTTTAACTTAAATATTATATTTAAAGAAAAGTAAGGTGTAAAAATACATGCATAAATTGTTTAAATAGGTAGTGAATTTTAATGTGGTCATTTTAGCATCTAGCTCAGTTTACCTCCTGTAGAGATAATGGAAAATAGTGTTCTGAAAACTGAGTGTTGAAAAACTTCAGCACTCTAGGAAGTGATGAATGCCATAAAAAACACATAAGGAAATTCTTTTTCTTTCTTCAAAGCAGAGGCTGGATAAGGGGTAATGGAAAAAAGCTAGACTTAAAAAAATGGTTATTAATAAAATGAAATAAAATATTAATCAATGGTCTATGTCTCAAGAGCTTTCTGTCATGTTAACTGAATGAGAAATAGGCTATGTGGGAAAAAATGTAGAAAAAATGTGACTGTATAAGAGAAGACTGCATCAAAGTGTAAGCACATAATTATTAAGGGGTTTTGACTGCCATATATTTTGTATTTCATAGCTTTTGAAAGCATTTTGGGGGGTGGACTAGATGACCTTTAAAGGTCCCTTACAACCCATACTATTCTATGATTCTATGCCAGTGCACTGTTGATTATGTAATTTCAATACAGACCTTTCATGTCTATGACAGGTATTTGTATTTTTGTGAGAACCTAGTAACAGGAATGCTAATCATAAATGAAAGGAGAGCTTAGCTGTTGGTAATACCTACACATACAGATTCCCATTTCCCATCTAATAATTTCTCATTCGGTATTTTCAGTATCGTTTGCATTTTCTGTGCAGAGTTCCTTATGAAGTAGAGCAAAGCAGTTAAAAAAAGGTTGTTTTGGAGCAAATTTGAATGGAAGTGAAAACCAGAGACTTCACATACAAATTGTTTTTCATATTGCCAAAGCTGTAAGGGAGGAGAAAGTGCTTGCAAGGAAATACAGAAAGCCAGCATAGCAATAGCAGATAGGGGATGCCAGATCTCAGATTTTACCCTCATTTGAGCTTCGATTAATAACTCTCCATCCACTCACTATGCAGAACATTGAAACCTCTTTGGAGAGTAAATGTCTTTTTGAACAGAGCGTGATAATGATAATACCCAATTTTTAACAACAGTCAAGAAATAGGAAATTTGAGTTCTTCAAATGAACCATGATCTGCATTCCATGATAGCAGTTGCAGCATGTTATTTCCAGGTATAAAACATAAAAGGAGAAGAACAGAATGTTTTTGCCAGTCCTGTAGATGACACTGTCATCTACAATGTCATCTAGGAGGAAAAAAAGGGGACCAAAAACATGATTCAGGAAACTAACTGTTCAGGTAGTAACTTGCAGCTAGAGTTCAATCCCCAGATCTCTTGGTATTTATTAACTTTAAAATTATATTAAAATAAATATATTCAGGTTATCAGGGACTTGCAGATTAATATCTTCTTCTCAAAGCTATAGCTTTATGACTAAGGGATCAGCCTACCTTAGTTAACTTTTTGGTGGTGATAATTGGAAGTGTAGTTTTGAATCCTTTCTGTGCCTAAGAATTTTTATCACTTGCTTCCCAGGAGAAATTGCTAACCCCAAAGCTGTTGTCCAATTCATATATTTCATCCAGCTTAATGAACCCAGCCACATCCCCTGTGTTGTGTGTGGAACTTATGGGTGTAGCTTTGTGTTAGGAAAGGATATAAGAAGCCTAAAAATTGTCCATTGCAAGAAACTATGATGTGTTTAGTTTAGTCAGGCCTTTGGCAAAGGTCTGTGGTAGAGGTGTTACTGTTTAGATCAAGATTTTCAGAAATCACAAGTAGTTAAGTTCTGGGTAGCTCTCAGGTTGACAAGGTGACATCCTAGCCAGTTTTAAGTGCCTCCAGAATTAGGCAGCAATGCAAAAAAGAGTAAGGAAGCATGACATTTTTCTAAATATTGTTAAAGTTGTAGCCAAAGCAATTGCTACCTGCACTTTCTGTCCCCAGAATAGATTTTAATGGTTTTGTGATTATTCTGACTCTCTAAAGTATTTATATCTATATTATCTGTATCTATCTATATCTATATTTATATCTACAGTAAGTAGGGAATTCATTAATTGATTCCTAAATGTATGAACCTTCAACTACTGATGACGCACAAGAAGAAAACACACGTGAAGATTATTCCACTCGCTTTTATTCCTGATTTTCTGCTCTGCTATGGCAATTCTAACAATATTTAATTGGTTTACTACATTTTTTTTTCTCTATGCTTTTGTTGGAATTTATTCTACTTAAAATAATGAATTACTGTCTCTATTATTTCGGGAGATATTTATCTGCTTTTATGTAGGAATCAAACCAGTAGATGTTCAAGGCTAGGAAAGTCACCCTACAAACCCTTTGTACCTATGAAAGCGGAAAAGGTGCCTCCAGAGTGTGATTCATCTGATCCTAAAAAAAGCATCTAAAAGAGATTAGATGAATATTCCTAGAATTATTATTCATCCAAGTCCTTTAAAGGGCAAAGAAATGTTGATTTTCTTGAAATCTGAGCATCAGAGAAAAAAAAGCAAAGAGAAAATTCTGAAGGTAAATTACATGCACACACACGTATTAGTACACAAATATACTAGACTTGATTATGGGCTCACCATTTCTTAGGGAAAAAACCCACTAGTATATTTGTCATAGATAGATAGATAGATAAATAGATAGATAGATAGATAGATAGATATAGTGACATAAAGCCATATATATTAATAATATACAACTGTATTAGGTTTAGGGTTTTGTTTGGTTTTTGTTTGTTTGTTTTGTTTTTTAATATATATATGCATACTATATAAAGTTGTAGAATAATAAAAATGTATTGGGTTTGCATGGCAAGGCTTTGGTAACAGGGAGGCTGCAGGGATGGCTTCTGTGAGAAGGTGCTAGAAGCTTCCCCTGTGTCTGATAGAGCCAATGCCAGCTGGCTCCAAGGCAGACGCACCACCAGCCAAGGATGAGCCCATCCATGATGGTGGTAGCATCTCTGTGATAACATGTTTAAGAGGGGAAAAAAACCTGCACAACAGCAATTGCAGCCAGAAAGAGGAGTATGAATATGTGAGGGCAACAACTCTGCGGACACCTGGATCAATGAAGATGGAAGGGGAGGAGGTGCTCCAGACACCAGAGCAGAGATTATGCTGCAGCCCCTGGTGAGGACCATGGTGAAGCAGGCTGTACCCCTGCAGCCTAAGGAGGTTAACAGTGGAGCAGATATCCACCTACGGGCCGTGGAAGACCCCAGGATGTGAGCCTGTAGAAAGCCTGCACTAGAGCAGGGTCCTGGGAGGACCTCCAACCCAATGGAGAGAAGAGCTCATGCTGGAACAGGTCTTGTGGCAGGACTTTGCTCACAGGCCTTGTGACTCCATGGGCGACCCACAATGGAAAAGTCTTTTCCTGAAGGACTTTTCCTGAAGTCTTTTCCTGAAGGACCCCATGGAAAGGACCCACACCGGAGTAGCTCATGAAGAACTGCAGCCTGTGGGAAGGACCCCCATTTGAGAATTTTGTGGAGGACTGTCTCCATGGAAGGGACACCACACTGGAGCAGGGGAAGAGTGTGAGGAGTCCTCCTTTGAGGAGGAGGGAGTGTCAGAGACAATGTGTGATGAACTAACTGCAACCCCCATTCCCTGTCCCCCTGTGTTACTTGAGGGGAGGAGGCAGAGAAAATAAGTAGTAAAGTTAAGCCTAAGAAAAAAGGAGGGATAGGGGGAAGGTGTTTTAAGATTTGCTTTTATTTCTCATTAAAGTACTCTGATTTGATTAGTGAAGAATTAATTTTTCCCAAGTCAATTCTGGTTTATCCATGACAGTAACTGGTAACGGATCTCCCTGTCCTTATCTAGACCCATGAGCCTAACATTCTATTTCCCCTCCCTTGTCCAGCCAAGGAGGGGAATCATAGAGTGGTTTGGTGGGCACCTGGCATCCAGCCAGGGTCAACCCAACACATACAGTCTGAGGTACCTCAGCAATAACTAATTTCAAATGTGACATTTAAGGGTAAAATACATAGCAATGGGGCTCATTTGGTCTGCAGTTTGCCAAAATCTCACACCTACACTATTTCTTCAAACAATAGTATGCTGTGCTCATTATGTATTGGAGAGCACAGAAAGTAAGTTCCTATTCTAATGTACATATTGCTTCTCCCCAAATTAACACTGTGTAACATCAGCAACTTCAGCTTATTTTAACAAATGTAAATGAAGTTAGAATCACGCCAATGGTTGAAATGCAGTTTAGATTGTGTTTTTTAGGTATCTTTTTTAGGTAAGTAAGTATCTGCTTGTTTCTAAAAATCTATTGTTAGTGATTGAGAGAGGCAGTTTTACTCTCAACTATAGAATAAAATGATTTCTAAATTCTTATAATGAAAAAGGTTGGTGATCACAGCTTCCCCAAGGTAGGCTATAAAATTGGTTGAGTTTGTTTACTTTTAGTTCTGTGTTGTGTGTGTCAGAGTCCTGAAGTTCTACATAACTTTGAAAGTACCTTGTCCTCTAAATCAAAAAGAACAAAGTTTGGTTTCTATTTTCTTCTATTTCATTTTTGAGTTTCCCATCAACAAGGTAGTCAAATAAACTCTGCTGCATGAGAAAAACAGATGACGGGAACACATCACATTCTATCCTTGGGCATATTTTGTTGACTTTAAATAGTATCTAGCACTTCATGACAGAAAATCATTTGTATTTCAGAACTTTAACAGCTGAAATAATACATTGATAGGTAGCCCTATATTAGTTCACTAAATACAGCATTAGAAACACTTCAAAATATGTCCTTGACCAAAGTGTTACCTCTGTCATTTCATGGGCTGAAAGGCTGACCGAATTACAGTAAAATATAAGTTTTTTACTTTTAATATCAGAAAAAGTCTTGTGTTCTCTCTCCCTTTGAACTATACAGTACCATGCTAGCTAAGACTGTTCACATTTCTTTGGTCTGATACAAGTACAAGAATTTGCCACAGCATATTTCTCTAAAACTACCCATAATTCATTCAGTACTCAAATTATATTAATGACAAATATATATATATATATATATATATATATATATATATATACATTTAGCTATTGAGGTAAAAGAAGGGTTGAATTTTCATTTCTTTTTTCTTTTCAACAAGTTCTTACAATGTGGGGTTAGAAGGATAGCCTTTCCTATGTGATGTATGAAATATGCTATATGTTGTTACAAAATGCTATAATTGTAATGGTTTATACAATTTTCAGCCATTATGGAAATATTTTTTCTTCCCCGTATGGTCAATCTTCAAATACAGACCTTACCTCACCTAAATTTAGAAGATCCAAGAAAGTAAATTCTGGTGCCCTTTAAAGTCACTGGCGAAACATGCTCTTTTAAGGTGTGACTCATTTGATGGATGAGTACTTTCAGATGACATTACATTAATTTCACCCTATAGTGTCTTCCTCTTCCAATAAAGGAAGTTTAGATGACTAGTTCAGACAGAGTAGCCTGTATTTTAGGCTCTACATTTAGTGAAATTAATCCAATTTGAAATGCCCTTTTTCCATCTACAGGGTCAGCCGCAAAAAGCCAGTACTGGAAAAGAGAGACAAGGACATTTACTGAGAATGGAGTTTGTGGTAGTTACCTGGCACTCTCTGCCCTGCCTGTTGAGGGAAGCTGTTTAAAAAGTGCATGCAGTTTTAAAGTCTCTGTCCTATCACCAGCCAAGACATCTGCAAATATTGACTTGACTGGATGTCAATGTTCTGAATCCTCATAGACAGAACAGTTCAAAGCTTCACCCTTTATGACTAATGAGCAGTGAATTTTCAATATGCTTTTCCTAGATAATGCTTATCTCATTATAGATTAGAAACAATGTCACATGTGATAGCAAGAATGGAAAATCACATAATGATCAAAGTCATTAATTCTGTAAGATAACCTTTCAAAAGAAATGTTAAGAAATATCAATCTGTTTGAAAACAATCAATACATGTTGAGAAAAATATGAGAGAATAATCAAATTGTGAATTATGGAGTACCCTCTGAGCTGCAGAATATCTTTAGAGTCATTTTCCAGGCATTTGACCATTTAAATTAAGTATTCTTATGAAGTAAAACACTTAACTTCATATACATTATTTTCAAGTTAATGCTGCGCAGTCTTAAACACCAAATTAACCATATGCTGACATGCTCTTTTGAATAGGGATGGTTTATCTATTTGATGTGTGACTAGACTGGAAAAAACACACATGAGAACATCTAATATGTTATCAATTTTTCTTCAGAGTCAAAGTAAACCTACATTATAAAATACCAGATCTTTAATAAGCTATACCAATAAACATTAAGAGATATTTGGGTAATTAGAGATTACCACTGGAGATCTGTTTAAGAAGTTACTTCTCAGTGGAAATATTGCTCTGGGTAGCATAACTAATCTTGTGCAGTGTAAAGTAAAATGGATAAAATATAAAATTAAATTATTCTGAGTGCAAAATAGTCCAATTTAATTTCTGCTTTGAATATACTAAGAATGAACACATATTCTGTTACTTTTGATGGAATGGAGATGAAAGAAAAAGGTTTCTCTGAAAGCCAGGTGTAAGCCAGATTGATTTTTAATACTCGATGTCATCAGATAATTTTTCAATGCATCAGAAAATGTAATAAGCTAATGTTATATCAATGAAGTCACCTCTTTGGTTAAGAATAGCAAACAGGGAAGCATTTAGCCTACTGAGCATGATAGACGACAAAAGTTTATCTCAATAGACAGAAAAATTTCTTCAGATAGAGTATGCCATTACCTTTTCTGTGTTCTGAGCCTCCTATGACATAATCTGTACAATGTTACAATGGCAGAACACTTCATCCTTAGCACAACAACGTCAGTCTCTCAATTGTAAATATGTTTGGATATAAAAGATATGCGTCATTTTGTCCTTCAAAGAAAAAAGCTGATTCTTTGAATGTAATAAGAAATGTTTGTTGAATGACAAATGCAGAAACTTCCAGCATTTTCTTATCGCTTCAGCGATATGAATTTCTTTACTTTTTCCAAACATGTACCTGGAAAAAATATCAGAAAAGAGGTCCATTAAAGATGCATTTAGAGGTCTCACTTTAAATTCTCAATCACTAGTAAAATGGCTTAGATTGCATAGATACACATAAAATCTCTTCTTTTCCGAAAGTCTTTGACAATATTAAAAGTCCATTATAATAAATCTAATTTTATTACTGGATGACCCTCTACCAAAGGTCCAAATAAAGACATTCACACTGTTGCATACCTTGAGACCACTGCCTATTCAACTTATTCATCTTATACTCACTTCCCATGCGTCCTCAGTTAATTTTGACTTTATTTTATAGACAATACCAAAAAGTTTGAAATTTGTAATCAGACTTCTTTAGAAAATCATTCAGAGTTCAATTCCCTAGAGATCTGACCTAGATATAGGTCATAACATATGGGAAAATGGGATGAGTTGCTAAAGCTATGTCTATCGAAGCTGAAAAAATAAGTAAAGAAGCATTGTCTATCTGTCTGTGCCTACTCTTCCCGTGAAGGAGACAGGAGACAAGGGAATATTCATACCACAAATGGGACATTGTATAATCATCTTCCACCTGGATCCCAGACTTTATTGAATCAGATGGCAGCAGAGTCCCATAAGATTAATACAGTATGCATCAGTTGCCAGATTCTTTGATGCTGTACAGCTGTTCTGCATCATATCTTTATCTTTAGCTTAATTCACTTAATTACTGAGTTAAGGTGCTGTGTAAATGTAAACATGCAGTGTTATAATAGAGAAAAGTATACAGAGAAGTAGTTGGGGTCATCTGTAGACTACATCTAGACCCTATTCCATAGCCCAATTGTACTTAAGATTCTTTAGGGTCCATTAATATTGATCCATGAAATTTTTGGTACTGCTAAATTTTATCCAAATTTAGTTTACCCACATACTGAGTCCTCGAAGCATGAGAATCCTTTTCTAATTCCTTTGACAAGGCCAAGACCAACAAGGACAAAATTAATTCCAAATCAAAGTCTTCCAAACCAAAGACTTTTCAAGAATTAAATTAAAAACACACCCCCCCAAAAAAGAAGATTTTTTTTTTGGAGAGTCATATATAGAATGTATAACAGAAATAAATAAGACAAATGTTAAATGAAATATTTCCAATTCTTGTGTCCCAGGAATTTAATTTTGTAATTGTAATTACCTTAAATATAAGCAAAACTTTTAAAAAGTAATTTTGTAGTATGTTAGTCTGGATTTGGAAGCTCTCAGAAAAAAAAATACACTGGTAGAAAAGCTTGGAAAACAAGAACTGTGTGTGTTTTTCTAGAGAGATATACCTGTAAGAGGGTCCAGCATTTTAGAAAACCCGAAGAAGTTACTCTAAAAACATTTCTTACATTTTAAATTTAATGTGAAGCATCTGAGAAATTGACTAAGGAAATTTAGGGAATAGAGGTGATAAATAAGTGCTTAGTTCTGTACATCATTCACAGTCACAATTTGATTTAAACTCCTAGAGCTATAAGAAACTCATTAGAGACCTCTCAAAATACAGGCATAAAATAAATAAGTAAATAACCACAAATTTACTCAACCTAAAATAAGCCATATTACGTCACAAGCTCATAAAAACAGATGCAAAGTCACAGACGACATAGCCGTCTTAACAAAAACTGGCACAGAATCAATCACAGAATCACAGAATGCACCTACGCTTAACAGTCTAACTGGTTTCTCACATAGAAATAAACAGCAGAACATGTTACACAGTGATATGTATAAACGACTGAGTGATGGTGTTTCAGAAGCAAATACTGTTGAAAATGCGATGCCAATCAAGATACATGGTTACTTCTGTGATAAAATCCAGTTAATTTTGAAATTGATTATGACTTTCCAGGAACTGCCAAACAGTTTAGAATTCCTGAGACTTAAGAAGAAGAAAAAAATTGAAATATTAGGAAGTAGAACTAGAAGAAACAAGAATGAAGAACAATTTAATTATCCTTTATGAAGAATCTACGCATATGACATCATAATTTGAGTAATAAATTTATATCGTACTGAGCGAATGTCTTCTTGATGGTGTAACTTGATGTGCGTTAGAACTGCTTGTCACATTTAGCTATAAAACCCTTCTCAGAAATGTCAGAATATCAGATGTAACCATTTTCCATGAATATTTAAATTCGCTTGGATTTACTTTATTCTTTGTAATCCCTTGTTTCATATGTATGCTAGCTCTAGGGGATCCTGTCAGGCCATGTAGTCCAAATTAATGTACACCACAGATCACTAAGTTTCATCCGGATAAAACCAATAGATTTCCTGTTCTGAAGGGAAAAAAATGCATGTATCAACTCAAAATAATAATAATAGTAATTTAAAAATTGCTATTAATAAGTAACTCTTTATTCTGATATGAGTTTTATGAACTAAAATTCTCTTCTCATATTGAATATAGAAAAAATGTTTATCATTCACAAGCAGAATGAAATGAAAGGCTATTGTTAATTGCAGCATTTTGGTGGAATTGATTATACCACTTGGGATATGTATAAAATAGTTTTGTAATATAATGACCATTAAGACCAAAAGGCTGGTTTTTGTACACAATTCTCAAAGCAGCATGATACTCTTTTCTAAAGAAATTTTTCAGTGATTTTCCCTGTTGAAAAATATACTACAAACTATATGCTCCAGAAAATAAATAATGTTCTTTTCACAATAACATTACTAAACTAGTAAACAGATAGATTAGTAAATATTAAAACAGACTATTAATTAAGCCATTATAAAAAAAATTGCTTCAGGATACATTGTATGTTGTCTCCCCAATTCCAACTGGCTGACAGGTCTTTCTTTCAGGAACAGTTTGCCTAAAGGAACTTAATAGTAAGGTTAAAAAAAAAGAAATAAAGAAATATTAGTTTATCTTCATTACTTGATCCTTAGGGTACATCTTGCAATAATATAGAAGAGTCTCTATATAAATATATGCAAATGTTTCACATTCCTGAGAAATTAAAAATAAATATTTACATTTATCATCATGTTATTCCTAGGGTTGAAGTGTAAAAGCTCTTTTAAAAAATATTTATACCAATAAATATGGTGTTTCTATTTAATCTTACTGGCATCTACAGCATCTGCTCAAATTTTGGTTCCTTTACAGTGTCATATTAAGGTAAATGTAGGTTGTAACACTAGTTTGTTAAGGAAGATGCTGAATATGCATTATGCACGAACATGTGTTTGTTTTCTTTTATTATAGACAGTATGAGCTAGAATAGTTCCTTCCTAAAAATCTAAAATTTATTGTCTTGCCTAACTATAAATTCTCAGTCTAAAATGGAAGGAAGCTTCATACCCTGAATGCCCCTGTGGGACAGACATACATCTGACTAATTGTGATTTAAGAGTATTGATTTAGCAAAACACTTAAAATGAAGAAGTTTATTCACAGCAGTCAAGCTGTTGTCTCTAAAAAGAACAACATTTTAATAACAGAAAAAAAATTAAAAATGGTGGTTGAGAGAATGGTTTAATTAATTTTTCTGCACCTGAAAACAGAATATGTAGAGAGATCTCAGGTTCATTTGTACAGGAATCTTTTCCAATCAGCCCAATAACTTCAAGTAAATCTCCAGTTACAAGCTTTCTCTTGTGTTGAAGTGGAAATGGAGGTACCCAGAGATAAGATTCACTTGACCCATAGACATTTTCTTCTGGCAATCTAAAATCCACACAATACAGTCTAGTAACTTGTAGCATAGTTTATACTGGAGGATCCTGGCTGAATTTGGTTTTATGTATATATCTCAATTAGCAAAATTTGATGCAACAGGTCAGTCTCAAAACTGGATTTTTTATTTTAAGACACTCTTCCACAGGTTTATAAGACACATGACTGAGCACTAAAAATGAATGTCGTAATTAAAAATTTCATAAATTTCTTGAATGTAGAAAAATGAAAAAATAATAATAAATAAGTCCAAGAGTTAAATATATATTTTAAAAGTTACCTTTATTAACAGTAGGACCAGAAAATTAAATCAGTTGGAAGTAGTAGCTTGAGTAGTTAAATCTGAAAGAATCATGAAGTTTATTCAAGTTTTTGCCTTCAAAAAAGAGGAGAATATTGAATACAAGAGAAAAAATAAGTTGTCTAATGGAAATAAGTATTGTCTCTAATGGAATGGAAATAATCGTAACCCAGGTGAAGCAAAAATAAAATTACTTAAACAAATTTATTTATAAAATTTGGATGTTGCAATGACTATTTTGAAAGAATGAACACACAGAACTATATATAATAAAAAGTATTTTTATTATGTTTATTATCACATATTTTGGTACTTTACTGTTGAATAAAAGTATATGTGATTATTTTGCAAAATGCACAATGCTTCTTATTTAAAAGAATACTGAAGAGGATAATAGAAAGAGAATATGAGATTTAGTCAGAAGTCATCTGTCAGAAGTATTTTGAACAGTCTTAGAATAAAGTATTAAGAATACAGAAAGAGGAGAAGTGCCTGAGGACTGGAGGAAGGCAAATATCACACCGGTCCATAAAAAGGGCAAGAAGGAGGACCCAGGGAACTACCCAGTCTCACCTCTGTCCCGGGGAAAATAATGGAGCTTGTGCTGGATGTCATCTCCAGACACATTGAAGATTAAGAAGTTATGGGTATTGGTCAACAGGGATTTACCAAGGGTAAATCATGCTTGACCAATCTGATAGCCTTCTATGATATTGTAACTGGTTAGTTAGATGAAGGGAGTGCAGCAGATGTCATCTACCTTGACTTCAGCAGGGCTTTTGACACTGTCTCCCATAACATCCTCATTAGACAATTAAGGAAGCGTGTGATAGATGAGGGGGCAGTGAGGTGGATTGAGTCCTGGTTGTGTGACAGGACTCAGTGGGTTCTGATTAATGGAGCGGGGTCAAGTTGGAGGCCTGTGACCATTGGTGTCCCTCAGGGTTCAATACTCACCCCAGTCCTGTTCAACATATTCATCAATGACCTGGGCGAGGGGACAGAGTGTATCCTCAGCAAGTTTGCTGATGATGCCAAATTAGGAGAGCTGGCTGACACTCCACAGGGCTGTGTCGTCCTCCAGTGTGACCTTAACAGGCTGGAGGGCTGGGCAGAGAAGAACCTAATGAGGTTCAACAAGGGCAAATGTAGGGTCCTGCACCTGGGGAGGAAGACCACCAGGCACGAATACAGGTTAGGGATGGATCTTCTGAGAAGCACTACTGAGGAGAAGGATCTGGGAGTCCTGGTAGATATCACACTTTCCATGCACCCAGCAATGTGCTCTTGTTGCCAGGAGGACCAATGGGATCCTGGGCTGCATAGGGAAGAGTGTGGCCAGCAGGTTGAGGGATGTCATTCTCCCCCTCTACTCTAAACTGGTGAGGCCACAACTGGAATACTGCATCCAGTTCTGGGCCCCCAGTTCAAGAGGGACAGGGAACTGCTGGAGAGAGTCCAGCGTAGGGCAACAAAGATGATTAAGGGATTGGAGCACCTCCCTTACGAGGAAAGGCTCAAGGAGCTGGGACTCTTTAGCCTGGACAAGCGAAGGTTGAGGGGAGACCTTATAAATAAGTATCTAAAGTGTGGGTTAAAGGATGTTGGAGCCAGACTCTTTTCAGTGGTTTCCAGTGATAGGACAAGGGGCAGGCTCGAGCTGGAACATAGGAAGTTCAACTCAAATATGAGGAAAAACTTCTTTACAGTGAGGATGACAGAGCAGTGGAAAAGGCTGCCCAGGGAGGTCATGGAGTCCCCTTCTCTGGAGATCTTCAAGACCCACCTGGATGCAGTCCTGAGTGATGTGCTCTGGGCATTCCTGCTTTAGCAGGGGAGTTGGACTAGATGATCTGTAGAGGTCCCTTCCAACTCTGACAATTCCATGATTCCATAATTCAATAAAACAAAAATTAAATAATTGTAATTTTGAATTATCAATCATAATATATGTTAACATAAATTAAAAATGCCTTATTTCATTTTATTTTTTGCGGATAGATGAGATTTACAGTATTTCCTGTACTAGGACTAGAGCAGAACATCTATTTCCATGCTTTAGGGAAAAAAATAGTGAATACAGGATAACAGATTAATTAAAAAGCAAGGGAGGAACAATTATCTGAAGAGAAGATGACAATGGATTTTGAAAGATCAGCTATTAGTTAAGTGGCATTTCACATTTCACAAGAACAATGTTTTAGGACAGATGGTTTTTAGTGTTTTTACCTAAACCACAAAGAATAGAATTTGGCTCAGAGAATTCATAATGAAAGTTGGAAAGTGTTGTCCATAATAAAAGCATTAATATATACAGGAAGAATTAACTACTGTGATGACAGGTATTTTAAGGTGCAATGCAATTGATAACCATGCAGAATCATATACACTTCAGGTCTAATAAGGTGACCTCCATGGCATCAGTCTACTAGCTTATTCATAGAAAAAAAAGATGAAAGGACTTTGATCTGTTCATTGATCACAGAATAATTTTCAGCTGCTAAATTGATGTAGCTGTGAAAAAAGACAAATGAAGTCTGCAGAGCAGAGGTTTCCAGCAGAGGCAGGAAGAAATTGATCCCGCTATACAATTTAGGCCAGGATAGCCTTCTCACAGAATGCATGTATGACTCTGGTTACTCACACTCATGAAAAAAGACCTCAGAACAGAACAAACACTGGAGGCCCTAGGAGGATGTTCAGAGAATTAAGCAGCTACTACTTGACAGGTGACTAAAGAATGTGACTTGTTAATTCAGCTAAGGAAGGCTGAGAAGTTACTTGACCACTGTGGATTACTATCAAAGAAGTATTTTTAGGTATAAGTGTAGCTAATAAGAAAAAGTAAATGTAGTGGCTAGCAAATAACTTTTAACTATGTCAGCTTATACAGGGCTGAGAAATATTAGATAATGTGTACCTTGACAGATTCATGAAAAAAAAAACAAAAACCAAAAACATCCAGCTCAGCTGCTTTAAACTGGACTTGGGGGAAGCTATATACTTAGATCTAGTTCAAAAGACTGCATCAAAACTGTTGCCCAGATGTTTTAATTAAACTTCCTGATCTGGATTCCTACCAGGCCATGTAAATACAGTTTGAAGCCCCAAATCTGCAGGCATCTCTTTATATAAAATAGATTGGAACACATCCAAAGACAGAAAAATTTGTCTAGTCACATTCAGATTCTCATGGATGAACAGCTATGAGACATTTTTTGTCATCTGTCCAGCATTTTGCCAATTCTTGCTTTATAATTCTAGCCACATAGCCTCAGTGAAAGAAACCAGTGTGACATTTCTGTTGTCCAGTCCAGTTTTTGATTCTGGAATTCAAGGTCCCTAACTACTAACTGCTGAATCCAGCAGGCCCTGCAGAAAAGTCCAGCAGCACTTAAGCTGGTGATGAAAAAATTTGATCTGGGGTGAGAGGAAAGTTCTTAATGATCAAATCAGAGATGTTCAGGAACAGCTTATTGGGGGTGAGAGAAAGTACAAAAATCACCACTCCTGAGAAAAAGTTCAGTATGTTTATGAAAGGGATTGTGAGACAAAGTGATTAGAATAGCCGGGCACAACTTGACCCACTTTTTCGCCCCCTGTCTTGCATTTTTTTAAGGAATGAAAGGATTAATTACTTACTGGTTAATGTAATTTTTCATGCATTCTCTTCTCCTACCTCCATTTCACATGCTGTTACATTACTCCTTATCATCTCCATTTCAACTCTAGACAGAAAAACAAAGGCTAAAATAGCGACAGTCTGAAATATCATTGCACGTGGTATTTGCTTGATTTGTTTCTTTACTTTCTACTACTGTTTCTTCTGTGGAAACTTCATGTTCTGCCAAATGTAAATGGTTTTCATAGTTGCACCAAAGGTCAGGAAAAACTATCTACAATAAGGAGTCCTCTCCTGACAGTACATCCTGAAATAGATAGTAAGTCCTGAAACAGACACTAAGTCCTTCTCTGCTGAAAGAAATATCTTGAGTTCAAGTAAGAAATGGGACATATAGCAATAATAAAAACAAAACAGAAGACTCACCAAAGGAGAAGGGAACAGACTGGTAAGCCTGAATTTTGATGGAAAGAAGGGAGTTTCCTCTAGAGACCGAGAAGATACATCTTTGATGTATCCAAAGCTACCAAAAACTGATGACTAGAGAAGAACACATTCAGGAAGGACTTGAACAAAAAAGAGGTGTGGGAAGGTACAAAGTTTGTTTATTCATTCTTTTATTCTAATCATCTGGAAGGGCTGAATCTTCTCTATTTAAAGAGTTACTTTTTGCAATTTTTGCTTTAATAGAAGCAAATTCTCTTGATATTTTGAGGTACTCTCTACAACATAACAGTATAGGCAGTTCTGCTTCAGATATTTGGTCAATGCAGTGCACAGAAAAGTAGAACATGAAACTTTGGAGAGAATCACTTTGATACTCAAAATTCACAAAGAATAGGGTTCCTCTGCAATATGAAGCATCAGTCACAATAACACAGAATACAAGCTGATCAGCAACAGAAATCTCTAGGGAAGGATAAATAGAGAAAAAGGAGTGCAAATTAAAAGAAAATCAAAGATGGAAGCATAGGTCATTCAGGTGTTAGTCATGGGGAGGCTGCCCAAAAGTGCTGACAGCCTGCTCTTGCCATCAGTATTACAGAGAAAAGTGTTCCTGATACTTTCTGCCATTTGTTCATCAGAGAAGGTATCTTTTCACAACAGTCTTTCTAATTTAGTGAAATGACATTAAAGAGCAAGCCACAGTTTTAGCAGAAAATTCCTAGCATTAGTCACAAGTCTGTATATCATGCTTCTAGGAGGCCAAATGCATATTGTAGTTTCTACAAATTATAAAACTCACCCCCCTTTTGTTGTCTGAATTCCCGGACTCTTGAACATTAACATACATACAATATTTGCCTCTTCTATGCAAAGGCTCCCTCCAGCCTGAAAAGTTTTGCAAATGTGTTGACTTCAACTCAATCTGGACATTTTCATTGAATCAAAGAGTTATCTGGTGAAAAACGTAATATCTAATATCAATTTAAACTCAGATTAATCCCCAATATAGTCACATTAATGTGAGTGAAATCCCATTTGGATCAAATTATTAGCTCTATATCTAGCAATGAATGCCAACACCTAAAAACAGACAAAAGGCTTGCAAAATGGATTTTCAAAGTTTGCTGACTAGGCCACAATTTGATAATCATTACTTGTCATCATAGTTTGAGTTTACCCCTCCAAAACCCTGTCCTCTCATTTCACTGCTAAACTGTTAGCTGGCCTGTTAAAAACTTTTGTAGATGAGATGGGCAAGGTGAACTAAACAGAGGAACTGATAGTGGTTGAAAATAACACTGCTGCACAAACACGCTGACACAGCCACGGTTTGTAGTCATCCTTTGCCCTGAGTACAACTCAAGCCTGTATTCATTTGTTTGGGTTTTTTCTTTGTTTGTTTTCCAGAAAAAAAAAAAAGAAAAAAAAGAGTACATTTTGCAACAAACTTAATTTCCCGCTAGGGAAGTCAATAAAGCTAAAGCTAATATTACAGACAGCTAGTGGAAAGAGAAAGCTATATGTTGTTCATGGACAAAGCAAATAAAAATAATCCAGGTTGGGGTAAATGGTGACCTTACTTTTATTTTTCATTATATTGTTTTTTACTTCCTTCTTTAATCCTTTATATATCCTAATTTAAAACTTTTTTTCAGTGCTTTCTATCTTTTTTTTTTTTCTCCCTAGATTTTTTCCTCTCTCTCTTCTGCTCACTTGTTCCTCTTCTTTCAATCCAACTAAGAAGAAATACTAAAACATGTAAGACTGAAGCAAGTTCAGGAGAGTTTGAACTCAGAAATAACTAATTCCTGTTTTGTTAATGTTCTCTGTTGTCTTTATGATTAGTTATTTGAAATGAACATTTTTTTTTCCAACAGAAAAACTTGCTAAAAATTTTCTACCATCATATTTCTCACTGTGAGAGAGTGATAATTCAAAAATCTTTAAATTAGATTGGACTCCCTGCCTGTAAATAGCACGAACACATTTTGATCCATTGCTCTGTCTTTATAAGAAGAAGAGATTTTTTTAATAGCTCTTTTGAGTGTGGTGATACAAGTTTTCTTTCTTGACAATTTAAAGAGTAACTGATAAAAGATAGGAAGGAGCTTTCTTCTAAGTGACCATGCAATAATTTGAATTTTTCTTGAAAGTTAGAAAAGGCAAAACCAACAGAAAATGCCCTATCTGCTGTTCTGGCCCTGTAATGAAGTTCCTGATACTACTACTTATAGCAAACTCAGTTTTGTCTTGTCTTTGAGATTTGAAAGTAGTACCCTTGTTCCACATTCAAAACCTATTAGTCATACTTCACAAAATATTCTCTGGATCAAATTAAAATGGAAACTAGAAAGAAATTAATATTTTTTGCCTGTACAGACAATTTCTCACTGTTCAAGGATCAAACATGGAAGAGATTGTCTGATGAGAAGGTATCATTTGCTATAGAAATCCTGTTGAAAGTTTTTATTTCTTACAGCAGTCAATTTAAACTTTTTTCCTTTGCGGTGACTTGCCTCATAACAGCATGATACAAGAACATAACAGCCAAATTCTCTCTACATTTCCCATGAAACAAGGTCAATATATCTGTATTACCCAACACACACCTTTTCCTCTTTCCCCCTTTTTTCTCCTTCATTTTTCTTCTTCTTATTGCACAAGATGCAAGAAGGAAACATTCTGGTAGTCATATATCAAACTGATGCCTCAATTTCTGCAGCATGTTTGCACAGTATTTATGATCTTTTCAGAGTTTAATCCAAAGTGTTACATTCTCAGGGAAGGGTTCTTTGAACCATGAAAGAAAGGTCTAGATACTTGAAATAGCTAGGCTATTTGAGTGCCCTCTTGAAATGGGCAGTCTACACCAGCTGAAAAATGAATGTGATCCACAGCCACTGTTGAGAAAAAAAGAAGAGGAAAATGTTAATTTCAGTAATTTTAGGCACTTAAAAGTTATGTAAGTGTATGGTGATTTTGAGCAACAGGGAAGATTGGTATAGCCCTCATGTTGCTATAAATGATAGCATTCCTAGTAGTGTCAGGGTGTTTGCTCCAGCCAATAGATTCCCACTGAAATAGCACAAATGAATCTGTGCTTTTGTTGATATGTCTTTCCAGAGAACTTTCATCATTTCTGTTGTGTGACATGATTAATACATTTTGAAATAAACCAATCAATTTATTAACATAACATTTGATGACTATAAAACAGAGATGATGGGACTTCCTAATTCCTAGATAGAGGTTACAAAGAGAAATTAATGTGAGTTAATTAGAACAATTACGAAAGACCTTGATGTTGTCACCTGAAAGCTGTAGGAATCTGGCTGAGACACTGCTATCTCATTAAAGCTTTGCTGAAATTCATCTTTACTGTTTTACTAATTTTCTATAAATTTTACAAAGTTATTGATTAAAAAAGCATAGATGGGGAATCATATAATTAGGTACCAGTGCTCAGTACCTATAAAAGTTAATGTCACATTAGTTGTATGGTAAATGAAACCATAATGAAATCCAAATTAGATGAAATGACGAAATTTAAACCAATCCAAAACAAACCCCAAACACCAAAACCCCAACAAAACACACCCCCACACCCTGAAATGATAACTTTTGGAAAAAATAGGAATACAGTGAGAGAGGGCATGAAATTAGCAAAAACTCTTCAAGGTTATGTTGAAAGAAAACAAATACCCATTTCTTACTGACTTTGACTTCAGTTTCTTTGTCCCTTTGAAATTCCCAGCCATACTAAATGAATAACAAACAGCCCTTTTGAAATCCAAAAGATCTAGCAATTGCTCTTGCAGTCAGGTTACATTTGTGTGAAATATACTCTTGAGAGCTGCAGAACCCCTGCTGAAGTATTACCATTGTGTTATCTATTTTCATTAATATTCTTGTGAACTATCTGAAATCTATTATGCAAATATTGAATATTTCTTTTAAATAGTGTTTGCAGAGACAGAGATGAAAACCCCCAAAATTTCAATGTGGTTGTGTGTTGAAAGGGTAAATAACACTAAAAAAAAGTGATTTATCATTATATTATTCATTATCATATGTTGTTTTGTTTATAAAGAAAGACATTAAATAAAAGACAAGAAAAACTTATGAAATCTCTTCTGTTGAAAAAGTTATCCTAATAACATGAAAATGAAAAATTTAGAACAGTAGTTTACAAACAACCTTCAATTTTTTACACCTAGTCCTTCAATTATAGAACCATTATATTCATAAAAATGAATATAGATTTTTACAAACCTTAAAAAAAGAGGAAAATTAGATATTAAAGTGCTTCAACTTTCCTTTTTTCAGCATTAGATATACCTGTAGAAATACCAGCATTTTAATGATGGAGTCATCTGCTGAGTTACTTCGCTAACTAGTATTCCATTACTACCATTCCATTCCAAAATAATGGTGAGACGAGACATATCTGAAAAATAAGTGTACAAGAAAGTGACAATATTATCCAACTCAAAATTGCAGCTGAGCAATCCAACAAGTTGAAAATGTTAAAAGAAGCCAGGGAAACAAGGAGATTCCATTTGTAATGCATGAAGGAATATTTCATTTAGTGGATTTCTGTCAATTATATAAAACTGTATGTGTTTCCCAAGAAAATTTGTTTTCTTAGTGAAGAGCCTTCCTTCCCAAATTGTTAACTCTAGAATCAGAGCATTTTGGAAATTGTCAGATGGAGCAGAGACTACAATTCATGAAACACCAAAGTGTTTCAGGACACAGTTCAATTTTTATGAAGTTGTGACAGAAAGAAGGCAGGTTTCCAACAGTCATCTGCAACGCTCATCCACCTGTCTTTTATGAAGGCTGTTGGTGGACTTCCTGGCTCTCAACTTTTCAGTAGTCCACCTGGCAGGCTGTGAGGAGCTAGGAGTCCTGGCTCCCAGGTCACACTGCTTAGCCAAGTTTTCAAGGTTCTTGGCTTACCTCCATCTTGCCTGGTGAAGAGTTGAGAAACCCTCAAACTTGCATTTCCAGTTCCAAGTGCCCAGCTGCTCAGCAGAACAAGCTTTCATGGACTATGATGTGGGTCTACCTTTCCAGGCATAGAGCAAGATTCTTTATAACTTCTAGGATCCATAGCATCACACCCAAACAAGTTTTCTTACAGTTGAAACATTTTACCTTCCAATTCCAACTGAAAAATTCAAAGACATTTGTTATTAACAAAAAGTTGAGATTTAAATACTTTTCCATCCTCAGATCTTCTCAAATAATGACAAAAAATATACTTTTTAAATTTTGTTTTCCAAAAGACAGATACTTTCCATACGTATCAGCAAATAAGATCTTAGAATAGGTGTCTAGAGAATAAAATGATTTGCTGAGTTTACAGGCGGCCACTACTGTTTGTCATTGGACACTCTATTTCATTTGCAGCCACTACAATGGTGTGAAAAAGTTCTAAAACAGTGGTTAAGCTCTTCTGAAATGGTTCTACTACTTCCTACTAAGTCTGAAGTTCATTTTTAAAAGCACGCTAAATAAAAAAAAACTTCTAGAACAAAATCTTTTAAAATAGAAAGTCTTGTACAGAACCTGCATGCACTGTAGTCAATGGGAGCCTTGAGTTAATGAGAACAGCAGCATGCTTTTAACAGGAATGTTGCGTTGCAGAAGAAGAGAAGTTCTGTGTGTTTCACTGTTATAAAATGTTAAATAAAAAGAACTAAAAAGCCACATCATCATAAAGTCAGAAGGTCTTGGCAACTGAGAATGCTAAAGAGTAAGATACAGTGAAGAAAAAGGTAGTGAGGGTAGAAAGTAACAGAGTAGAAAAAGACAGTCAGTAAGAGTAAATACAGAGCGTGATAAAATGAATCAAACTTAAAATTCATAGGATTTAAAAGTATTGACAAAAGAAAATATTTACAGAATAAATATTTCAACTAGGTTCTATCTTAAGCTGACACAAAGCAATAAAAACTATACTCTTACATAACCTCTAGATGTTATTACCAGAAATTATTTTTTTTTAACTCTGTCACCTGGAGAAGATATTAGATCAACAGTTTGGTGTAAGGACGTGTAACAAGGGATCATCAGAAGGCATAATAAGGAGCCAAAGAAATTATTTCAGGCAACTGGTGTTACTGAGCAGAAATCTATGTGTTTTGGTTGAGGGTTTGTGTAATGTAAAAATACATTTTTTGGTGAATGAGATCAGTCAGGAATGGAAAAATAAGCCACTCCTCCCAGCCTCGCATTGTCAGAAAACTTGCTGAGAGTACACTGTGACCTGTTTTCTGGACCATTAATGAAGACTGGATTGGATCCCATAAACAGGATTGGATCCTTTACTGAACACTGGGGTACGCCACTTGTTCCTGGTCTCCAACTTGACTTAGTGCCACTGATTACCATACATTCCCAAACATTCAGCCGGTTTTTAGTCCACCTCAATGAACCACACCTGTTCATCCAGCCCATATTTCATCATCTTCTTTATGAGGGTCTTACGGGAGTCACCTCAAAGAACTTTATGGGGAATCACTTTTCCCAATTCAGAGCTTCACTATGAGTAGGTGATGGGGTCATTTATTTGAAACCCATCAAACCCATATTTTCATACAGCTTTTCCTTTATTAATAATGCCTCACTGGATGTGCTAGACATCACAGAACATCAAAAGCTTAAAACTGTTTATTGTCGTAGCTATGTAATTCAGTACAAGTGTTCCTAGAAATATCTTTCCCGATCTTTTCCATTATCTGAATGGTAACTTTGTCACAACTCATACTGACTTTGAAATATCAGGATTGTACCTAAGGTTTGAGAGAAACTAGCTTCTCTAATCAACAGCATATTCTTGCAATGTAAATTGTTTTTGCAGTAGCAATCTTTGTCTTAATGACAGAAGAAAAGGGAAAAAAAAAGAAATAAACTCATTGCATGTTTAGTATTTTCATTAGGATCTTGGCTTTCCCCTCTCCCCACTTAATTTAAATTTGGTATCTTCAGAGAAGTATCAATCATGTGGTTATGACACAAAAACTTCTTTACCTCAAATTTGTTTCAAGACCTTTTTCAATTAAAGAACCCACACTCTGTGAAAGCTACATCTGTGTGTTTAAGTAAAAATAATTTGTGCCCTAAAGCTATACAACAGAAGAAGAAGAAAAAAGCCTGTGATCATTTCCAAATGTAATCACTGAAAAAAAGTTAAAGTGAAAAAATAGGCCTTTTTTCTCAAGTTATGTATGAATGCAGGTTTTTCTTCTTGTACCTTGTTCTACCATGGTATCATCTAGCTTTTCGGACAGTACTTACAATTGGCTCTCATTCTCTTCTTCAGCCTACTATATTCTTTTATTTTTTTTGAAAAAGTTGATCAGGATCTTCTAATAGTCTTTTTCTCATTTTGATGTTTTTAATTTGCTTTACAATGTGATCTCAAATTAGGAATTACAATGTAATCTCAAATATACCTTCCAAAATTATATATTTACCCGACAGATTCAGATCTGGATGAAGGCTTTCAGAATTGTCTTCATTTTTTTTCTGGTTTTGCATTAGTTTTTTGCCAATAATTTCTTTTGGTTTTTGAATGCATTGTAGTTTGAAGTTTTAGCAATGCTTCCTAGTTGGGTTACCATCTTCACTTGACACTAGTTCCCTAAACATAACTCATTCCTCTGAATAAGCAATATTAAAATGTAAGCAGAGTAACAATAAAACTAAAAATCCATCTGTCTTTTGGTTGTCTTGCATTGCAGTATAACATTTCCAAACCAGTGAGACAGAACTCTTGCCTGGACCACCTCCAGTGTCTGTTGCCTTCCCTGAGAATGTGTGCAATGTTGAAATCTTTGCAGCTCATGTTCTCATTCAGTTTTTCTCCACTCCTTTGTTTGTTTCCACCTCTCACTTCTATCAATAAGCTGTGGTTAGAAAAAATGCTTTGATCTGAGAAATCTTTGATGAAGTAAGATGTTAACTAATGTATAACCGAGAAAGAAGACTGAGAGAGTGGCTTTCTGCCTTCCTTCTCCATCAAACTCTTAAAATCAAGTCCCCCTAAAATATGCTACTTGAATATTAACAAGTCTTAAGGAGCCAGATCCCCTTTAGAAGTTTTCAATGGTTAATATGGCAAATTTGAAAAACTCACCGTATTATCTGACAAAATACATCACTGAACTAATCTGTCAGTCTTACATTGACTTTGCTTGCTTTGCTGAGCAAGTTAGCCTGAAAGACAATGAAAGAATGAAATAGCTGGTTAGGAAAAGCAATCCTTTCACATTTTACTCATGCAGTGTACAGAGCCTTTTTATTCTCACCCCCGTCCCAGTGCCCCAGTGCCCCTGCAAAAAGTTGTTGGGACTCATTTCTACTCCAGGTATGATATGAAGGGGACTAAAGTCTACAAAAAAGTTGCAAAAATGTCATTGTGCCTAGTTTGTTTTTTTTTTTTTTCCAAAAAGGAAAGAAGAATGCTGGAGAAAGGAAAGGGCTTGGAAGACAAAACAATTTAGAAGGTAGCTAAAATTTGTTTCAGGTGATCGTACATCATTTTCTCTGCAGCAAAAAGCAAAACAGTCACAGTTTACTTGAAAGGAGGAGAAGACTCAGCTAAGCCATCGAAAAAAGTACCAGAGGACTCACTTGCTCAGTCTTGCATATGGGGAGACCTGCAACTGACCTCAGTTATCAACAGCTAGGGAAACATGGGTTTCAAGTAACTAACACTAATTGGTGGTCACAGCCTGCTTTGGTAAAGAGAGGAAAATGTGAAATAATCACAAGGTGCAACTTCTGTTATAGTAATTAGGTAATGGAAAATTTTTATTCAACATCCATTCTTTTTCTATTTCCATTTCCATATATCAAGAACACTTCTTTAACACACTTATTGTAATTGTCCTCTGTGCATAAGCCAGATTTACATTAAAAAAAAATCCATCTTCATTATTATATTGTTAAACATCTTGACAAGGGGGAGTATCAAGTCTTTTTAGAACTCCTTAATATTATTCTCTTTCTTAGCACGTAAAGATTTAATACAGGAAAAAAAAAAATTATAAGTATGATTTGGAACACAATGAATCACTTTTAAATTAAAAACTGTTAGGAGGCAGATTTACTACTGTTGTTTCCTACAGTGCTTCTTGAAAATAAAAGGCTGACATAATATTTACAGTTGCTTGCTTTAGCACATACTTGTACCATCTTAGGTCTTTTTCTATGCAGTCTTTTCAGAGGTGGCTTCCGAGTCATCATACTCTGGCTAAAACATGTAAAATTTGTAAACTGGATTTTTTCAGAGCTTAAATAAAGATGTCATGGGCTAATTCTTTTTTTGTAAACTGTATGAACAAATAAGACATCTAGGAATATTCAGATTTAGAAGCCTTAACCGCTGAAGAATATATATTTTTAAGACTGCTTGGCTGGTATCAGTATAATTCATTAGTGGCCATTTATTCTGGAACAAGCAAGCTATTTTAATTAGACTGGAAAATTCAAATCCCATCTATGTTTACTCATCTAAATATAGACATTCAGGGCCATTTGAGGAATACAAGGATATTCTGGCTGGCTTCTAGCTGCTTCTCTGCAAGGAGATGGTCATATATCCAATAAGCTGAAAATGGATATAAAGTTTAACAGCTGTAGACACCCATGAGCAAGGTCTGTAAGGAGAAACTGCACCAGCAGCATACAGTGGATACTGAAAAAAGAAACGACGAGTACTCATAGCGTGTGACTCTATGTTAATGCCCACTGAGGCACCCTTCTGCTGGTCTGACAGGGAGTCACGAGAGGTATGCTGCCTTCTGGGAAATAAGGTCTGAGATGTTGCCAAGAGGGTGACAACTTGTCAAGAGCACAGACTACTATCCATTGCTACTCTTTCATGTGGGCACAAATGATGCTGCAAGTTGGAACCTGGGCAGAATCAAGAAAGACTACAAAGCCTTGGGGGTGCAAGTGAAAAGTATCAACGCTGCAGGTATCTTTTATTCCATTTTACCAGTTAGAGAAAAGGGTGAAGCCAGAAATAGATGTATAATACAAATCAACCTTTGGCTTCATAGCTGGTACGATCATGAGGGTTTTGACTTTTATGACAACAGGACATTCTTCGATGACTATAGTCTGTTAGGGAGGGGCTGGGATCCACCTGTCTAGAAGAGGCAAGGGAATCTTTGTCAGCAAGCTGACCAACTTGGTGAGGTGAGCTTTAAACTGAAGAGGTCCAAAGTGGCAACACTCACGCCATTACAACCAACCAGGGAATAAGCCGGCACAGCCAGAGTAGCAACAAATATTCTTTAGCTGCCTCCCAAGATGAGAATCAGGAGACCAACCACCACAAGTTTATGTATATCAATGTGTGCAGCCTGGGGAACAAACAGGAGTAACTGGAGCTCTGTGCCCAGTCAGCAAGTTATGGTATCATAGGAATAATTGAAACATGGTGGGACAACTCACATGATAGGAGGATCATGGGGGATGGCTTCCATAAAGACAGGCAGGAAAGAAGAGGGAAAACCTTGAATGTGTAGAAGTCAACTATGGCAATTGTGGAAGCCTTATCAAATGTCTCTGGGTAAAGATCAGAGGGATCGTCTCCAAGGGGATCTTACAGTAGGCTACTGACCTCCAAACTGAGACAAAAAAGCCAGTGAAGCAACATCTGAGTTGCTTAAGCAAGCTTCAGGACAAGAGAACCTGGTTCTTCTGGGTGACATTTGTTGGAAGAGCAATACAGCAGCTCACATAGAATCATACAATCATAGAGTTGTGTAAGTTGGAAGGGACCTTTAAGATCATCTAGTCCAACCATCAACCTAACTCTGATGAAAAAACCATCACTATACCATGTCACTAACCTCTATGTCAACCTATCTTTTAAATGCCTCCAGGGATGGTGCCTCAACCACTTCCCTGTGTAGCCCATTCCAATGCTTAATAACCCTTTCAACCCTGCCTCTCTACAACCTCCCTTTAAGGTAGTTGTAGAGAGCAATTAGGTCTCCTCTCAGCGTCCTTTTCTCTAGGCTGAGCAACCCCAGCTCCCTTAGCATCTCCTTGTAAGATTTATTTTCCAGACCCTTCACCAGCTTTGTTGCCCTTCTCTGGACCTGCTCCAGCACCTGAATGTCTTTTTTGTGGTAAGGGGCCCAAAACTAGGCACACTACTTGAGGTGGGGCCTCACCAGTGCCGAGTACAGGGGGACAACCCGTCAAGTTCCTGGAATTTGTAAAGGACTCTTCCTCAGGCAAATGATACATGTGCCAACCAGGAATGAGGGCTGAAGTTGATACTCACAAACCAAGAAAACCTGCTTTGTAGTATATTCTTTTTTTTTTCTTTTTTATTTTAAGTAATGTGAACAATATCTTTATATTTTGAATTTTTTCTTGAAAATACCTCAAATCCAAAGCTCCTATATGTGAGAATGAGAAAGTTGGAGACGTGCTGCTGAGCGAGAGCTCAGCAGGTGTTCTTGTATTGATGGGATGGAGGCCTTGAGATCAGTAAAACAATGTCCTTATATGTTGATGTGTGTGTGTGGTGTGAAACAGATAGCGGTGTACTGAAATAGTATTGTTTGTTAACAAATAACAAACAATATGGATAAACATTTAAATGCAGCCAATTGTATTGCTCACAAGGGTGTATGGACATCCACTCTGTGTAAAGAGCACAACACGCGATCAAAAGACAAAAACTATATATGCTGGAAATGTGAAACAATAAATGTCTTCTCTTCACTACTTAGCGGAGTCCGTGCCTCCAGTGCCACACCTATATATCCAAGGACAACCTCATCAAGAACTCCTATGGGCACTCTGTGAGACTGAATCTTCATCAAATGTCATATATGGACACAGCCAGGAATGAATGAATCTTGGTGCCAAATGCTGAACAAGAAAGGAAGGCAATTTTCACAAAGTCACAGTTGTCATCCCATAGTCATCCACAGCCTCTGCAGTTTGTAGGTGTTTTAGATTAGACTGTCTCTGTATTTGTAAAGCAAAACAAAAAATTTGTTCCATCAGGAGAAGAAAAAATGATGTCTGGTTTCCGTTGGAAAATCTGCACCTACCCTTGCACCTCCCAGCTCTTCACCATGTGATTATTATATGTATTTGACACAAATGTCACCACAGTGCTTAGCATTTTCTTACAACACTCTTAGCTCTCATGTTCTCAAGGAACCTCTGATGGAGCCCTGTCCTCAATAGGTAAGGAGTTTTCAAAATATTTCAAAACTAATTTCTATTATGGATTGCCACCAGGTGCAGATCCTTTAGAGATACATGGCCTGCAGATGTTGAGGGGACAGGCAGATGTTATCTAAAAAGGATGGGAAATCTCTCAGTTTTCCTGAACTTTCTCACAGTGAGGTCAGAAAAACCTATATATTAGAAGGGATCTCCAGAGGTCACCTAGTCCAGCCTCCCACTCAAGATTCCTCAACACTTCTGGAACTCTTTTCTGGTCTTTGACCAGCTTCACAGAAATATTGTCAGAAATCCCCATGTTTCAGCTTGTGACTCTCATCTTTCTGCTATGAACTTCTGAGAAGCATTTGGTTCTGTCTTTTCCTTCTATGCAGCTGTAGAAGTTGTACATGATGAACAAGGCTTCTGCCCAAAGCCCACACTTCATGTTTGAAATCACCAAGTCATTGTCAAATTATAGGTCTAAAAATAAGTGCAAATAAGTCGCAGACAGTTTTATATGCCAGCATGAGGATATTCCAGCTGAACCATTGAATCATCACTGCAAGTGTGAATGTCACTGCAAGTGACTCAGCCAGTCTTAGAAACAGTGATATATGGATTAATGAGATTTATGAGGAAAGATTCCATCAGCTGTTGAGTAAAGCAAAAAAAGTGATCACAGTAGCCATGAGTTATTTTAGGATAATGATAAACAATTTATATTATGGGACTGTATACCAACACCACACACATATTCACAAGCAGATGTCAACATGGCCAAAATAAACACTGAAGCCACTATAAACCAGCCTCTTAAGCTCTTAGATGGAATAAGAGGAGACTGGGAAAACTCAGAGCGGCATTTTTAATACCAGATGGGATACACACAAGCCACCTGAGAGGAAAAACCTAGGGCAAGAGCAAAAAATACTCTGAAATTGCATTTCTTTCCTGTACCCCTATGCCTATTTGACTTCCTAGGCAAGAATTTATTTTGGAATAAAACTCACAATTCAAACCCTTCTACCGGACTTAAAGCAGTCAGCGTAACCCATATGTAATCAGAAAGGAGGGATCATTTTCTTTATGAAACAGAAAGCAAAGCTTTTAAATGCTATTGAGTGTTCACTTTGGAAATTGGAGTTTCTTCCTCCTGTTTTTTGGGTTTTTTTGTGCAGGGCTCGCAGTGTCTAACATTTGCTGTCCACTGCTGGGAGTGCACAGCTTCCTTCTAATATAATGGGCTGAATATAATCCTCGTATATTTTATAGTGTTATTTGGATCAATATTTGTTCTTTAGTATTAATTAATGTTAATTACTTTCAATTATTCTATTAAATCTGTTCATCTTTCAATCCTTTGGTTTTCTTGGTTTTTCCTGATTTACCTTCCCAGGTGGGGAGACCTAATTGGATGACAGAATGATTGTCTAAACGACAATAAATTATTGTGGGTTCTTCAAACCATAACTCCTGTTTTACTAGTTTTAAGGTTTCATTTGCAGCATCTGATCTATTAGGCTCCAAACCACAGTCTTCTTAGCTCAAATGAATGTTGCTTACTGCTGAAATTTTAGCAGCACTCATGCCTATGTGCTAAAACACATCCAGGATACTCATAGCCCAGTTATTCCAGAAATATTGTCCTGTTCTTGTATTAAGAATTTTTGGGGCTACCATGTGAAAAAATAAAGATGAGCAGGGAGAGTAAAGTTCCCTCATCATTATTTTATTTTGCACATCTATCAAGTATAAATCTCCCAAATTTAACTTTAACAATTGTTACACCTCCTGTGGGATATATCATTATATTTCGCTTTTAAGTTCATACTGAACATCATATAAAACTCACTCTGAGTATCCAGATATCTGTCTACGTGCAATATGAGTCATTTTTCTTTGCAACAAAGCAGGTGGCTGCATCTTCAGAGACTAGAAGATAAAACTTAGTAATCATAGTGTCTGAGCTGCATTCATGTTGCTGACTCAACATCTGGCATTACCCAGTAGCAAGTGCTGTGGGAGTTAAAATATAAATGAAGGATCAAATAATGGAGGATAGCAGAATAAAATGCAAATCAAAAACTGTATTTCATGAGAAGTAATTTCACAGGACAGAAAACGGCTGCATGCTCTAAATCTATAATAACCTCTTGAAAGCCATATGCTGTGCTGAATCTGTACCTTGCATTAGGGCTGAAATTTGAGACATTAAAAGCTCGAAGAATCTCCTTTTTAAAAAGTCAATACATTTCCTTATATTATAGTTATAATATCAAGGCTCACAAAGGGTTGAGTTAGTGGGATCCTTCTGGAGTCCAGGAACATGTATATTTTTCGTTCCCCGCCTATAGTTTCTGTATAGTCAGTAAATACTCATAAAGCTCTTTTTTCTATTGTCTTTGACCAGAAAATAGCCAGAGTATATATACAGAGTAAGATCTCTGCTCTTGCCTTAATGCTCTTTGACACTTAAAAAGTTATGGACAAATAAACCTAGGTCACTGAAAATCATCCTCAACAGAAAAAAAAAGTAGTGAAAAAGGGGTTTAAAAAGGAAGGAAAGAGATATACAATGGGAAATAACCTGGTTCTTCTAAGAATTTCAGAGTAAGACGAAAGAGAAGGAAGATAAGAAAAGCAGTGTCAAATAGTCATGGAGGAACACAAAGTAATCACAGCAGGGTGCCTTGATATTGTTTTGCAATGTTTTCATTGTGATGTTGCATCAATACAACAGTACATTGGTTCATGTCAGGGTGACATGTTGCAATTATTTCGTAGTTTTCTGTGACTTTATTCATTGACTTCATAATCTGTTCAGCTCTTCACTGTTGAATACCAGTCGGTTAAGTATTCAAAGCACTGGATGCCTCCTAATGTGCTTTAAAATTTGGCATTTCTCTGTGCTCAGTTATGTTTCAGACCACTCTTACAGAACTAGTTCTGGAATGAATTATCTTGAAGCTTGGGGAAAGAAAAAGATCAGTTCATGTCATATTATATGACATGGTCATATGAAAAAATGTAACATGGTAACATAAAAAAATAGGGAAGAACTGGCAGAGCAGGGAAAAGGGGTTTGAGTGGAGTTTTTAAAATGTCAAAGGGCAGCTCTAGATTGATTAGAGACACTAATAAAAAAAATAAAATATATGGCAGTAAGCACAATACACTCTTTTAAAATCTCTTATACTTGCTTTAAACAGAATTTGTGGTCCTAACACAAAAAATATTTTTGTGAAGCCCATGAAGGAAATGCCTGTTGGTCATATTGATCCATGAAAATAATTTCTATCTCATGAGCATTTAGAAATCAAGAAGCATTTCAGCAACAAAATAAAGTAAAACAGGTTGAAGTGGTGGCAGACAATGGAATCATATGCTGAACATTATAACTCAGTCAGAGTCTTTCCCGCCGGTGACTTAGCTATTCCTTCATTTGCAGTGGTAATCTTGGTGGGAAGCAGAAATTAAGTAACATCCAAACTAACAGATGTCTCTCAAGAAGTGGCTTTTCTATACTTAGCAGATCTATAGTTAAACTTAGACCACAGTGATCCCACTGCAAATCATGGAGAAATAGGACACCCAATCCCATCTTGTTGCATGATCATAACCAACAGCACAACAGGTAAATATCTTTTTGTCATTAATCAATAATCCTCTTCAAAATTAAATGCCACTGCTATTCCAGCTTCAAAAAGAGAAGGGTGAAGATTTAGTTTATCTTTTCATTCAAAAGACATAGTTAAGAGTACTCTGCTTACATTTTTCCCTCCCAGGGGAAGATATAACGTAGCCTATCAATTGTTTCCATAAAATGCCACTAGTTAGTGCAAATGATATCAAGATCCAATATTTCTATTTCTATTATAGCAGAATTTTCCAAATTGATAAACAAATTATAATAAATTGATGACAAATTATAATCAATATAATTTTCCCATAGACAACCCTTAGAAGGAAAAACTACAATGAAAATTGACATTAAAAATCCAATTAGCTAGGCTTATCCTTCAGTGCATGTACCTAAATCCTTTTAATAGTAGAGAAACTGTTGTACACGTGTAACTGGGAGAATTCAAACCTTATAATTTGTTAATGAATTTATTTTTTTATAGTTGTCAACATTTCTGTAAATTTTAATGGGGATGCATAACTATAAAAGCAATTTTCTCTTCAGTAGTAAATACTCCAGTGAAGCAACCCTCGTACATTATGTTGCATTATTATTAGAATAGAAATGCAGCAAATCCAGGCCTGTAATCTGCCAAAGTTGGTTTTAAATATGCCAGAAACTGCCAAGATATATTTAATCAACTAAGTTGCTGTAGCTGGGTGGTTGTTTGTTTTGTTTTTTTCATTGTCCACTTTTTTTACTTATCTGAGAATTGGGATTTTGCTTTGGTTTATATACCACAGGCTGGGACAAATCATTATCAACTTTCCTTTACTGACTTCATTCAATTATGATAAATGATTAAATGTGTATTTTTTAAAATAATCTTCCATATTTTATGTCACAACAACTATGACTTTGTTTCATGTGGTAATTAACAGGGGTTCCTGTTAGATACAGAGTATATTCTGAATGCAGAAACAGAAAATCTGTAAATTGCCTTGTCAAGCCTCATAAATCATCTACTGTCCAAAGTGTGGAGCTCATGTGCACTGTTTTCTCTTTGTGTTTTGAAACTTACTTTGTGTTTCCTCAAAAAAAAAAGATAGAGTTCAACATAGCATTGATACATTGATACAGTAGATGAAATTTTTTTAAGGAAGTCATAGACAATGAGACATCAGACACAGACCAGGACAAGTGAAACTGAATATATTCACACACCAGGCTGAACTGGCTGGTTGTGTTGGGTTTACCATCAATATAACACTTCAGGAACTCAAGAGAATTTTCACTAATTGCCCTATGAACTTTGTCACCTTTCACCCTCTATATGTGTCACATATTCCTAATTATGCTCATATGTGGCTATTTTAATTGTGCTCCAAAACCACTACTCTGACAGGCAGAAATCATCATAACATGAGAATGCACAAAGGGCATGCTCATTTATTCTAGAGAATCCCTGTACCACAAACATTGAAAGACTTAACATAACTGACTGTGCCAATTATCAGCCCCTGATAGATCTTTTTTTTATGAAAGGAGAACATTCAAGGTAAAGTCATCCTTAACTGGGCTTTGGTAATGACAAGGGCATGGTTAAGATTGAATGGCAATCATGAAAAACAGTGCCACAGAGTATGAAAGCTCAATTTACATTTTGATCATTTCATATTCCTCTAATTTCAATGTAAAACTTCACCATATTAAAATATTGGTACTTAATATTAACTTTATTCAGGGCACCTGGCTGCAGAAAAGAGAGACAGTGAAGAGCAAAGCCTTAGGGGAATATTTTGCTACAGGAATTCTGTTGGCATCTGATTTTTACCTCAGACAAATGTAAAAGTGAATTAACAACACTAGTATAAATAGAGGCATGAAAATGCAAACCAGCTCCCAGTAAAAGAACAACAAGGTGCCAGAGAGGCAGCTCAGCATGATTTCTGTAGGAAATGAATCTTAAGTGCCTAGTTTGTGTGTCAGGTGTTAGGAAATGAGGACGTCTGGTCCATACCTTCTGGTTCCTTTGCCAGTATTACGGAGAGCAGACTCGATGCCAGAGCCAAAGGATGAAATCAGATCAAAGAAATAACAGATCTGCTGTTCTGCTGCAAATCCCACAGATCTGCTCAACAGGAACACCCTACTGTCCCAATCATGTAATTTTTCCCTCTCTGCACCAGCCAGGAGAGGCTTGAGAAAGATTTGAACGTGCAGGCAAGACTGAAATGTTCTTTTGTTTTGGTCTCAATGGGAATAATTCTTCAGTGTAATTTTGTTTATTTAACTGGAGCTGATCAGTTATGTGTTACATAATTTGAGCCTCTCTATACTTAAATATTTAGTACCATATAGTAGTATAGGATTCTTCTATGCTTAAGAAGAAGATACAGGCAACTCCAGAGAGGGGTTCATCCGACTCTAAAATAGGTTTCTGAAATCAGTAGGATGAATAATCTGGTGGAAGCACATTTCTCTCTTAATGGACCAGCTTTATATCAGATTTCTATTACTTACATAGCTAAAGTTTGTTAAGAAGAAACTTAACCAAAGAATTGTTTTCTATGTAACTGCAACCGTGTTTATAACAGAACTTCACACTCTGACAACTCCTGAGACATAGGTAAGCAAAAAAGTAAGCAAGAAATTAAAAAAGAGAGGCTGTCAAAAGGAGCGATTAAAAGAAGACAATTATAAGGGAATAGATAAAAGAATGCAAAACTGTAAATAATAGAAAATAGCCTCTTGCATGAGCAAGTTTGTGCTTAATAATAACAAAAAAACCTTTAAGTTATCCCTTAAAGACTTAATATAATTTCACCTTGATAAGAAAACATTTTTGAAGTGGTAAAACAAAGTTCTTAAATAACTTAAATTTTCTTTGCAAACTAGAAAATAAGTATACATCAATGCTTTTTGCAAAGAATTTTTTTTCACTATTTTAGCAAGGTTACATTTAGCTACTTTCCTTATACTGCATAATCATTCATATTTTATGAATGATTACACTATAGTCTTCAATTCAGACTGGCTGGTTCTACCACTATGTTATTCATATTAAAATACAGTTAATGCTTAGTGACAACAGTGGATTAATCACTCATTGCTTCACAGTTTGGAGTTCTCCGGGTTATCTGTAGAAAAACTTCAATTGAAAAATAACACAGATGACATCTGAATTATGTTGAAGTTTTCAACAACAAATTTTACCTGAGTGTTGAAAACTTGAAGTATTTAGTGGTTTGGGTGGTTTGGGTTTTTTTTCTGCTTTTGCATTATTTATTAATTACTGGTGAACAACTTTTCATTACTTCTCTGGAAGAAGAAAAGTGTGCCAAATACTTAATTTTCACCTCTATTTAGACTGAAAGAACAGTTAAAGCATTTGGCATTTCCTATAAAATATGAGATTCCCATATTTTAGTGAGATCTAATTGAGATATAAATACTACCTCTTTATATATTAATTCACAAGAGAACTTTATTCTTTTTTCTGAGGGCATAACTTGTCATTTCTGATTCTAGTTCCCTAATTCTTTGACTTGAAACACCTAAATACTAATGTATTTATCAAAAAAAGCAACTAGTTTTTAATGAAGCTGATAATATAATCATAACTTTTCTTATATCGTATTTGCTTGTTGTTATTTGACGTATTATAGATCACGTTAGATCTGAAAGGCAAACCTGGATAGCTCAGTTGAAACAAAGAAATAATTGTAAAACTTCCACAATAATGGGAAGTGTAGAAGTGGTGAATGATTACTGAAAAAAAAAATAAAAGTGTTAACAAAACACAGATAAACAAAAGCAACCAAACTCCAATGTTATGGCATCACTTTTCCCTGTCTAGATCCCTTTTCTATTTCTGCTTAAGCTTTTACTTTCATCTTCATTAACCTTTTTCAGCAGCTTCTATATTAAAAGAGGAAAAGACTGGACTATTCCCTCAGGTTTAACTGCAAAAAGTCAGGAACAAATTCTTGATAATTCCTATAAACATTACTGTAAGTTATATTTTGAGATGTTTGCCTTTCCATAGGTATATGTGGCTATATTCAGATCTGAAATGGTAAATGGGACACTTGTTTTCAGATAGTTTCCAATTTTCTTTAAGTAACTAAAAAAAAGATTTTTAGAAAAGATTAATAAATTAAATTGTGGTACCTTTAACAGCAAATTCCCTCTGTACAAAGTCCTATAGATTCCTTTACATGTGTTTAGGCATTCCTATGCATTCAAAATAAGGGATTTTTTTTTGAAATAAGGTCTAACTGCTGCACAATGCCTTTATTTATAAATTCTTAACATTTTTTCACTTATCTTATTCTTCAGTTATTATGTTTTGTACTTCATTGGTTTTATTTATCTAAAGATATTTTAAATTCCTGAAGCCTTGTTTAATCCCTCAGCTTCTTAATGATCTTTTAATAAGTCCTTATATTTTTCCACTTAAAATTTGCTGTGATAATCAAAACCATCACCTTTTCATTCTGGGTGTTTTTTTGGTTTTTTTTTTAATATTTTACATTTTGTATAGCACTAGACTTTCAGAAGACATGGGAGAGCTAGGTAAATTAACTTTCTCACCTTTTTTCCCTAATTTTGTACTGATAAAGGTATTAGTAAATTATTGTTCCTGTGCTGATCCCTGTCAGGAAAGATTGTTTATTCTTTTGGGTTCATTTAATTAAGGTATTATCTTAAGTCAAGTATTGAATGTAAAACAAAAATTGAAGTCTTTCTTTTCTAAAAAAGGACAATTAGTTACTTCTTGTATGAATAACCAACTGTCAGTATACTTTTCATTTTCAGCCTCAGTATTTTTCATGTTGGCTGTTAGTGCAATGAAATTGCTAATGCTGAGACTGAGACTGTTGTTTCTGTGCTAACCAGCTCTACTTAGCAAGAGCAGAAATCTACACTGGACAATGTTTTGAAGCCGTAATAGCACCTGTGGGATTTAAAAGCTTTTTACACAGAGTAATAGGAATATTTTCTAATGAATAGTTACTGTACCTGCCATTTTTAATATTTATTTTCATTTTGTTTGTTTGTTTTATTTCCTATTGATATGAATTAATAAAATCTCACAGTAGTTGGTGTTGATTGTACTGTCAACAGATCAACATATTGTAGAAATGTGGAAGATGGCTTAACGGTTAAAATCCAGGTACTTGGAGACATATGCTGAAGGAAAACTCCAACTGATTAAGACCACAAGACCTTTTAGACCACAGAGTACCTACATGTGACAAGTGGTATTTTAATGGGCTTTTTTCTTCTCATTATTCTTACAGATTCTCTCATTAGCAAATGAGATTTGTGGAGGGATTTTTCTTCTTTCTCTGAGAGGTCCAATGAAAAAGCAGTTTCTTTCATAGTCTTTATGTGTATGCTCTCTGAATGAGAAGATTTTTAAATCAATACAATGTCTGTTCATCTGGCTTCCAACAGCCTGTAGAAATACAATATGAAATCATTTAATCATTTCTGGTGCTCGGGCAATGTTCATATTTCCTTCAGCCCATGTAGAATTGGTGCTTAACACAAAGGACACAATTTACCTATGATTCTTCTGATGCCTGTTCTGCACCAGCACTGAACAGTGATTAATGACACACATTATAACATCACATCATGCTTACCATCTTATTTAATTACAGATCGCGTCACCTCTTTTTCACAAATATTCTAAGTTTGTGTGAAGGGCTTGGTATTATATAGTCAAGACCTTTTGGTTCATGGATTTAAATCCATTGTTCCTAGTCTTACCAAGGACTCATCAGTTATATTTTTTAAAACATCATTTTTTACTTCCTCAGACCATCTCTTCTTACATCTTTGTCCAGTCCTCTAAAACTCCCTTGCAAGTATTTCATGTTTTACACATATAATGGTAGATGCTTTTTCCTGCTAAAGTCCAGCCAACTTTTTTTTTTTCCAAAGGACAGTCAAAATACAAATATTGAAGAATAAATGGGGAAAAAAGCTTCCTTGATGGACCCCCAGTTGATATCAAGACTAGCTAGATATCAGTCTTTGGAGATGTTTAGTAAAACTCTAAAATATGTTGTATTATTTAGTGTACTGTACAGTCTCAGTGTTTTCAACATTTCAAAACACAGGCCTGAATAAAAACCATCATTGTAATCCATCCACACTACGCTAGAGGTTCCTCTTCATGAATTTGACATTTTTTATAACTAGCTTGTCAATCAGAATCTGAACCTTCGTACCTCTTGTTTTCTGTTTGGATCTCACAGGAAATATCTTTGCCTAAGTAGATTGTTGTAGATCTGTTCTTATATGAACAGTCTCAACAGATTCCTCACGGTGGTTAAACATGAGATAGCATAGTAGCTCAAAATGTGGTAATTAGCATTGCCCTGGCAAGCCACATTCGTTCACAGAGTTCTGATAAAACCACCAGTAGTTGTGCTGGTCTTGGTAAGGACACCATCTGATCCCAGCACTTTCTGCTTCTGTGTTTCTTTTCAAATGCTGATGTTGAAAACATAATATCTATACAATGTCTTATTTTTGGAGTTTGATTATCTCTTGTAGAAAGTGTGGATCTACCTTTACCAACCTTACAATGACACCCTTGACAAATACTACTTTTTTCCTTTATATTTTAATTTAACATCCTCTACTATTTTCTCTGAAAACAGATAATATTCCTTCTTGTTTTTACATGACTCCTTTAAGATGATGTAATGATTTTGGCTGGGTTAGAGTTATTTTTCTTCATAGCAGCTTGTACAGTGTTATGTTTTGGATTTGTGATCAAAACAGTATAGATAACACGGGGATATTTTAGTTATTGCTGAGCAGTGCTTAGACAGCGTCAAGCCTTCTGTATTTCTCACACCACCCTACGACTGAGTAGGCTGGGAGTGCACAAGAACTTGGGAGGGGACACAGCCAGGAGAGCTGACCCTAACTAACCAAGGGGATATTCCTAGAATCATAGAATATATTCTAATATATCATAGAATATTCCACACCATATGATGTCATGCTCAACTCTAAAAGCTGGAGGAAGAAGAAGGAAGCAGGGAGGTATTTGGAGTTATGGTGCTTTTCTTCCCAAGTAACTGTTACACATGATGGAGCCCAGCTTTTCTAGAGATGGCTGAACTGCTGATGGGAAGCAGTGAATGAAATCCTTATTTTGCTTTGCTTGTGATTACAACTTTTGTTTACCTATTTAGTTGCCTTTATCTCAGCCCACAAGTTTTTTTTTACTTTTACACTTCTCCTTCACTTCCTCATCTCCATAGGGGGTGGTTGGGTGTAGTGAGTAAGCAGCTGTGCGGTGCTTAATTGCTTGCTGGCATTAACCCATGACAGGTGATTAATGTGTTTAGCATATTTCTTCCAAGTGTGTCTTTATTTCCCTCAAAAACAATTTTAAAGTAGTTCTGTTTCCTTCCTATACTCCGTCTCTAAGTTTCTTGACTGAAATCTCCCTTTTTATCCATGTTACTGATTTTCTAAAGTAGTTTTTCTATGTCATGTTATGTACTGGTTTGTGTTTTTCCTTAGGATTTGATGGATGATAATGCATCATGACTTTATTCAGATCTAATAACTATATCCAAGCAGTACAGCTATATATACTTATACATATAATTTTAATCTTGTCGGTAATACCTGACTAGTTCTTTGTGTCTTAACCTAGCACAACTTCTTATTTTTAATGAAGAAATCTTCATGTCATTTCTGCTGCTTACATTTTCTCTGAGTTCTTCTTGAATCACTCTCATAACTTCAAACATTTCAGGAAAAAAACCTGCTTTTTCATTTGTGAATACTGATCTCTACACATTCTGGGATTCATTTGAAAGAAGGCTTGAGATTCCCACTCTGTGAATACAGCCATTGCCTGGGGCAGAATTTTTGGTGTAGATTGATTGCTTGAGTTCTAATCTCCTTACTTTCTTTTTCATGTACATTACCATATATCTGATTTCCTTTTTTCCCCTTGCATTGGTACTCGTATGTTTACATAAATCTAGCTATAAAAAATAGGAGTTGGTTTGTTTTATCTTTCCATCAAAATAAGTTCGCTTGAAAAAACACCTTAGTTTTCAGTTATCAAGTTTTCATGACAATGCTTGCTATCTGTTTGAAGACAGAGAATGAATGAAAAGCCATTCTAACTTCTAGTCCATCTAACTAATTGTATTTATGGTTATGTTATGTTTTAAGTGATCTCTGTGGGACATCATAACATGATCTCTGAAAAGATAACAAACAAATAAAAAGAACAAAAGGCCAAACATTTAAATAAAAATGAAGAAAAATAGCACAGATTGGGTTTTATTATTTTTTTTCTCAAAACCATGATGATCTATTTAAAAATTTGAAAACCATAATATAATGTATTTAGAATATCATCCACTATATTTCTTTATAGTGAAAAGCAAACTAAGTGACTGGAAATTTTCAAGAGTTATTGCAAAAATTTTTAAAATAAAAGTAACCTTGGTGAATTCAATGGGGCTCTCCTTAGCTCAGGACTAAGAATGTGAAGAATGAGTGGCCAAATATCAAGTTTTTTTATAATGATCAGGAGGATTTTAGGTATTAGGAAAGGAATTTGGAACAAGGATAGAGTATCAGAAGTGGAAAGATGAACAAAAAGTTGGTAAAAGTGGTAATGATGCTGACAGATGATAGACTGAACAGCAAGGGGTAGAACTGCAGTGGATCTTGAAGATAAAACTTTGAACTTCTTTTCATGAAGATGAACCAGGCAGGAGGAAGGCAGAAGAGAAAGTAGGATATGGGAGTGGGCATGTACAGGAAAGAAACAGAAGCATCCTAGGTGAGCCTGGTCTGTAAGTCTGGGTGTGAAGCTTGAAGTTTCTATCACCAGCAGAGACCAGTATCAAAACAGGGTGAAGGAAATAGCAAACTCAGATTTGACCACATAATGTTTAAACTGAGGAGAGAACAGTATCACATTTTCTGGTGAAAACAATATAAAGATACCAAAGGTTATATAGTGGTCAAGCAGGAACACAGCAGGTGGAGAAAAGGGTATGAATGATCAGTACAAAAAACTATTTCATGAGGCAGAGGTCACCTTTATAGCCTTTAGGCTAATATACTGTGCCTATGGTGGAACGCAGAACACTACCACAGAATCAAGAAAAATATCTATTTAAAATAAAAATAATTTAAAAAAAAAAAGCCCCACACTTATCTCAAATTAGCTTAACACAAAAAGCCTTACATGTTTCAAATGTATTGGAGATACTAAAAAATGTTTCTTGTAGCCTGTGGTAAAGTCATAAAGAATGTCCTCACAGTCTAGTGCTTTTGTGGAAGGAAAAAGCCCTCTGTTGCATGCCAAGGATAGGGATGGATTGTACCTGCACTGCTCACGTGCCAAAGGAAATAATTAGCCATTCCTAAAGATATCCCATGATAACAGTGTGAACCTCTCTCTAACTTTAAACTCTCAATTGGAGCAAAAGTAAAACATTTTGTCATTAGTATCAACATTCCACCAAGGAAGTCTTGCTTTCCAATACTCACATACTTCTTTCTATGCCAATTTTTTACCATCTCCACTGCACATCTCCTTCTGAGAAGCCACAGCAGTAAAAGAGACAGCAAGCCTGGGGTGCATCTGTGATTTCCTACAGTTAAGACTGATATATTCTTCTAAAGCTCATCTTTAGTCTTTCATCATGGAAAGGGGTTTGTTACATTCATAGGACCTAATTTTTTAAATCATTACTCAAATTCATACCATTGGACTAGTTTCGTTTTCCAAGACAATTTTCAGTTAGTTTATTAAAACACTCATTCTGTCATATTGCATGGCTGCATTACAGCTCTAAGCTCTCGCATTAAATATAGTCGGAAGTGTCCCATATAAAGAGCAGACTATTATTTGGGGGAAAAAAAGGTGAAAAGAAAACCCACCAAAACCCTCTGAAACCTCTGAAGTTTGGATTATTCTATAGAGACTTCAGATTCTGATAAGCATATCTTTGCCTTATTATCAGTCTCATCAGAGAACCACCATACTGTAGACAATATAGGCAATTTTGGGGGGTTCAAACATGCCTATATGATTTGTTCTCCTAAAAGAGTACTTTTTATCCAGGGAGAAGAAATTTCAGTTTTGTGTAAAATAGTTATTTTAATTATTTGAAGAAGAAATGAAAGGTCATTTGAGTACTACAAAATAACACTGAAGGGTATACACAGATAAAGTTCAAGGCTGCATGAATAGTTTTTCATTTGCAGTGAGTGTGTTGGTTTTTCTTATTTTTTTTTCTTTCTTATTTTACTTGCTGTCCAATGTTTGCTTTCAATTATTGTTGCCTATGGGAGACCAGTTTATCCATACCAATAGCCTTGCTGGAACAAATTGAATAATCAGTTTTCAAGGGGAAAAAAAATGGTTTGAACTGCCTCTTTTTTCCTCTTCAGAGGTTTCAGAGGACTAAGTAGAGTTTAAAAAGCAGCAAAATAACAAGAAGAAAATCTACTCTGATCAACATTTGGAATCTTTCTAGAGGAATAGATATGTCTCTCTCCTGTAATAATGAACTATGTGTGTAATTGTCAAACAGTGATTGATTTGAGCTTAAAGGACTGAAAAATGAAATATGAATATACAATAGGTGTTATGCTCAAATTACAGAAGAAGCCTGTCGTAGATTCTTAGCTTGAATCTAGGTCTTCTGTATCCAGACCTTGTGCCTAATACAATTACTTAATTGCATAAATGAACTGAATGACAGTTGGGTGCAATTTCTTTATTTTGGTACTCTTATTTTTTTCCTGTCTTTCCACATCAACTGTCATGAATAGTTCCTTTTCTGTGTATAATACTTATAAACATATGTATAATATAGGCAAAAAAATACCTGAACATAATCAAGCAGACAGACCTCTCATTTTTCTACCAACACATTTCTCATGTCTACTAATAAAATGCATATAAGTAAAGATATATTTTCATACTCTACATAAAAGTTTTCATTATAGAAAGCACAGCTCTGAATATTTTATTTTATTTTAGTTTAGTTTAGTTTAGTTTGTTTCATTTTAGTTTATTTTATTGAGGTACCTACAAGTCTTAGGCTTTATTGCATTTCATAGAATCATAGAATCATAGAATCATCTGGGCCGGAAGGGACCTTCAAAGGTCATCTAGTCTGGCCCCCCTGCA
>JAOQGH010000001.1:22839927-22853038 GCA_025769975.1 Gallinago jamesoni
CTGAAAGGGTTATCAGACATTGGAATGGGCTGCCCAGGGAGGTGGTTGAGGCACCATCCCTAGAGGTATTCAAGAGATGACTTGACGTGGTGTTCAGGGATATGGATTAGTGCTGGGTTGGTGTTTTGTGTGGTGTGGGTGTTTTTAGTTTGTTGTTGTTGTGGGGGGTTTTTTGTTTGGTTTTTTTTTGTTGTTTGTTTGTTTTTTCATTGGTTGGACTAGATGATCTTAAAAGTTCCCTTCCAACCTAGATGATTCTGTGATTCTGTGAACTATAGTTTGCTAAAGAGACTCTGGTCCTAAAAAGTTATGACTACTGTTTAAGCGAATCAAAATTAAATGCTTTATTATCTCTTAATCCATGTTCTCTGTTGCTTGTCTTTCAGTTCTTCAGTTCCAGGAACATTTTTCACATTCCATTCTTTTCTATTATTTCTCTGTCAAGACAGAGGTTGAGGAAAAATGTCAAAATATTCGTATTCCCTGCAGGATTAAATACATTGTCATGTTTCTGTCATTATCTTACATTAAATTGTTTTATGTAGTATGTGATTCTGTGATTCTTTATGTAGCATGTGATTCTGTGATTCTGTGATATATCAGCAGTTATAAAATTACAACATTTGTTGAAAGAAATTATAAAGTGTTTAGGGAATTATTTATCAGATGAATAAGTAAAAAAATCTTACAAACTATACTTTGGAAACGTTTCTATGAGCTATTTGATCTGATCTATAAGCTTTCCTCTATATAAATGTTATTATTTTGGATTTTCCAATACTTTTTACAAACAAGGAAATGAAAGACTAAGAGAATGATGGTAACATTCCTTGCAATATTAAAACAGTGGATTAGTAGTAACTGATCACACAGATTGTTGGAGGTGTAATATATAGCTTTGTAATGCAACAATTCATGCTTTATTTCAAAATATCCCAAGTGCACCAGTGAACCAGTCTGTTATTCATGTGATTAAATTAAGAGTGCATCTTAAGCGTTTCATTGAATATTTTTACTTTATTTTTATGGCATCATTTAATGCTTGGAGTCCCCAAAACATTTCAAGCATTTTCAAGGCATCTGTCACATTTATCACGTATTTTTGTAGTCCTTTCTACTTCAATTATTTTATTACAGAACAAAGAATTGCATATATTAGAAGAATACTGCCTGATAGATCAGACAAAGGTAACTATTGCAATTATACTATTTAGTAGTTTTATATTTTATAGTCAGAAATCATTTCCATCAGATATCCTGAATTTAACTTAATTTTACTTGTCCAAAGTTTAGGTGTTTAAGTACACCACCTAAATCATGCCTTATTCTCTGACATTTAAGGAAGTTGACCAAATATTAATTGGCATTTTAATGCGTAACTGGATAAACTTTATCCACTACCAACCTCCATAACATTTTCAGTTTCACACAAGGTACTCACCTTTTCTAATTCTCCAGCAATTTGAACAGTAGTGTTTTGATACACAGTCTCCTGATGCCAGGGTTATTTTAAACAAAACAATGACTTACAATGACTTGAACTATTATGCTTGGATTCCTTTCAGCTGCCTCAAAAATACTGCAATTAAAATATTGTATCAACCAGTAATTGGCTTGAAATATCAACAGACACCATTTTAAAATTGCTTTAAAATAAAATCAAGCAGAAATGGAAAATTAATTATAATTTATTATTTGTTATAGTTGTTAAAATGTTTTATAAACTAGACTGTCACTTGGGCAATTGGCAACAAAATGCCTAATTAAACATTGAATATGACCCCTAGGAACACTGGTAGTCACAGAGACACCATAAACTGCTTTATGGCTTTGTTTCCACCTGTAAAATTCTTTACATATGCAGGTTACCACATCCAAAGACATGTGTGACAGCCTTTGTGTCTTCATTTCTGGGTTCTCCAAAGGCTGATCTTTTCCTCCTAGGCAGGAGGTGCAGGAATTGATGGTGTTATTATTTCCCAAATATAATCTTCAAGAGGGACAGTCCTAATCCCAACAAAAAGATACTGAGCTTTCCATTTTCCTATAAAGGAGGCTAAACTCATCAATAATTACAGGATGGCTTATTTTGTTCTAATCTTCAGTGGCTGTTTACTCAGATCATTTAGAGATTGATTCTATGGCTTTTCTCTCTCATATCAAGTCTAACAGTTTTAAATTTGTGTGACTGAAACTAGTCACCCTTTTTTGTATGCATGACCTTGTTGCAGAGAGTTTTGAAGTGACTTTTTAAAGTGTAAAGAATAATGCTACAAAGCATGTGAGATTTTACAATTTTCCATGCTCCCAATCATATTAGGTCAAGGGCACCTTACCTGAAAGAACATATTGTGTCACACTTGTCTCACCCAACTTGACCTCCAAGACAGTTGTCTAGAGTTTCTTTGCAACCAGTAAATAGTTGACCCATATTGGACTTATATTGGACTTTGTCTCGTGAGAGATAAATCATACTGTAAGTGAAATCCATTTACTAGAAACAGAAACAATCTTTCCTAGATACAGAAATCATGGATGAGGCTAACACCAACACTAAAATAACTTACATCTGTAACACAAACAAAGCTTCTAAACTCCCTGCAGTATCTGTGACATCCTGTCAGGCCTGCAGCTACTGGAAGCTACAGACACAAAATCTATGTATGTGCCCTTCTGGAGTTGCAGCAGAGTACTTTAGGACATTTCAAGTAACATTTCAGATGTCTACAAATAGGCAAAAAGCCTGAGCTATCCTTCTGCATTGCTGTCAGTGTAAGCTCAGTCACCCAGCCTATCTGTGAATATTTCATGTAGACATCTACATTTGAGTATCTTCAACTCACAAGGATCTCACTTAGTTCCTGGTAGACAGCAAAAGCTGATTGTCATGAATCTTAGCACTATATCCTGTTCTATATACTAAACCAAATCTACTTAATTTCAACTTTTAATGTCATATGAGCCTGCCAGTAGACAACAGCTCCTGAATAACACTACTGGCATTTCACACTGAGGTTCAGAGAACAATTTAAGGTTAAAATGACATTGGCATAAAACAATGCAGTTACTAAGAGAAACAGCCTACTTCACCTTTCAGTGACACTTGTTCGTTCCCCCCTCTGCTCTTTCTGCTTGTACTGCAACAAGTATTTCAGTGGCTATCCAGTGAATTATTCAGGGAACAGACCCAACCGAAAACTGACCAGCAAATACATAATAGCTTTTATTCTTTTGGATCAGTCATCCTGATGTGGTTTACCACAAAGTAAAACAAATCTCTGTGTTGGTGTTAATCTGAGGCTTAGAGTGCTAAGGTTTAGAATACTTAAAATGTTTATTAAATTGCAACAAAAAAGAATAGTAGCAGAGTTGTGAAGATATTACAGAAAAGATTCTGTTTACAAAGGTGTGATTGAAACTGTATGGAAAAGTCAGTAACTCATGGAGACCAAATTGTCAGTTTTTGAGAATTCTCAAGACCTTAATTCTATAAACAGTCTAATGTTTTCATGGTAAATTCACTAGGAACACTTCTTAAAGAAACGTGTTATTGGTGTGGTGTGAAACGAGTGAGTTAAAGTGAACTAAAACAATATTAAATAAAGCAGATAGATAATCACAACTACTTTATAATAATCTGAAATCGATTTTAAAATCATTTTCCATGTTGCCCTGTATAATGTCACATTAAAATGACTGTCACCACTCAGTTTAGACGGAAGCAGCAAAAACAAAGTACATTAGTGATCTTGATCCTGTAACATTTGAGTTGTAATTTAGTAATAGCAAAAGTAGTGCTTTTGCAATGAATGTCCTAAAGAAAATGTCAGGAACAGTAGCAGGTAACCCAAAGGTGCAATCAAAATTAACCAACATATAATGAATTTTAAATATGAAAGGCTTTGAAAAACTGCTGCTAGGCTTATCAATAATTATTCATGGAAGATATGTGCTCTATATTATCTTCTCTGGTGGGATAATGTTCAAACAAAAGAAAAGGCAAAATATGTCAAATAAATTAACAGTTATGAATTAATTTTTCAGCCCTAATTTTGCTTAACCAATTCTACTTTACTCAAAACATGGAAGCGTTCTCAATTTATAACAACAAATTGAATTTACAAGTAATAATTAATCTGATCTAAATAAATGCTCAGGAGCTATGATGTAGAAAAAGATCTTTTAACAACAGTCATTAAAATATCAGAAGGATATCTGTGTTTTAGACTATGGTTTCATCCATTGTGTAAATCCACATTCAGCAGACATATTATGCATACTTTTTAAGGCCCTTAGCAAAGGATTTAGATTTTTTTTTTTTTTAATTATGAAAAGCATAGTTACCAAAGCAGCTATCTGGTTAAATGTAAGAGTTTTAGAATTAAGTACTTATTTCTGAGCTAATTTACTTTTATATGCGCTGAAAAGAAAAGAAAAGAATAGGTGAGAAGAAATTATTATTTCCATCCATTCTCATTCAGAAAGGGAGTGTAAGGTGATTAACTCAGACTTTGAGTTCTAACTTTTGAAAGTCTGAATTTGGATGAGATGAAACCCCTTCTTAGTTCCCACGATTGAAGTACAATATAAACATCTCATCAGGTGTCTGTGTCAAAAATCTCAGTTAGAGTATCCATCATTCTCCAGAACAGCTTAACAAGCATGAGTCATTGAACCTAAACAACAGTTTATTTGGTTTAGTCATCTACAGGTAGACTGAGATGATTTTGCTTCGCATTATTGCTATTCTTATTGTTACTCCTTGAGATATGTATATATGCTGTGCATATCACTTTTTTATTATTATATTTTAATTATGGTAAAAAAAAAACAACTTTAAAATTCCCTGTGAAAAAAATAATAAAAGAATCAGCAATGTCATTGTGCCAGATATTTGCCTGCCAGATATGAATGATACAAAAGAATGTCCTGTTTCAATGGACAAGGTATATAAAATGGACTAGCTACTACTGGAGTACAATAATTTACATGAAGCCTTAGAAATCTTAATTTGTTTTAATAAAATATTTTTTACAAGTTTATAAAAGCTACCTATTAGGATGTCATGTGCAGTCTTGTCAGGTAGCTCTTATTTTGAAACCTCTGTGGAAAAGAAAGAATACTGACAGTGCCTGACATGTTCTCAAAGTGGAGTCTGTTTCTCTGGAAAACAAGATACAGTTGTTTACAGTGGAAGCTCTAAAAGATTTCTCATGTGGCTCTGGTTTCTGTAGCAAAACCATGCAATTTCATGATGAATTCACTGGAAGGGATGTTGAAGGAATAATATAAATGCCATTTGTAAGCAAAACATATAAATTTAGCTTACATTATTTTTTAAAAACAAACACTATTTTATATATTCATTTTATAATACAGCAGATGCAGAGAATAACTAAATTCAAAGCAAAACCAAGTTAACCTGCAGTTTGGCTGAATTTGTTCAAATTGTGAGCTTCTAATAAAAAAAGAAAGCTGGGTGCAAATGTTACAGGAATGGAAACAGAATATAACCTTTGCACAGATGCTGCAAGCCAAAGGAAATGAATTTTTAACAGGTCTGCTTGAGAATTTGTTGTCCAATAATTCCTTCAGGTGATCATCTGCTTTGAAAGGTATTCACACCCCTCCTAAATAGCATGTGTGGATTCAAGCCAACAAAGCACCTGCCAGCCACTACATAGTGCATTATTTATCTCCTTCTTTAGAAGATTGTTTCATGCAAGTGCCTCAGGAGAGTTTTTATATGAAATCAATAATTTTGAATTTCCGAGTGACCAAGAAATGTGCATGAGTTACTCTCAGGGACAGATAATAAATATTACACTTATGGGAAGAACGTGATTAATAGAATGGATACAATGTGAAATATAAATCTTGAAAAAGACACTGTCAAGGCCAATATGACTATATTTAGACTTAACAGTTATATTTTGGTTTATGGGAACACATGTGTATGCTACAGTCACCACAACCCTCAGCACACACATATACATACACACTATGCTTTTTTGAATCCATTCTTGAATGGAGTGAAAATGTAGAGGAAAATCATTTCAGACACATCATAGGAAGGGCAGGTAAACAATGAAGAATGGTGTCTGCCGTACTCACAGGCCCACTGCCATCTACATGAATCCAGCCTTCCTTCACTCAGATCTGCCTGAGCAGCTTTCTTGAAAACGTATTAAGCCACTTTACAGTTTGAAATCAGCAAAGGGACAATATTTTTGTGCATGGTTTAAAAGCAATGCCCTGCCCACTCCCAAGATTCCTTGTTCTTGGATTAATGGTTATGCACAAAATAGAGTTGGTTGAAAACAGGGACAAACAAAAGGTTGTCAGGAAATGTTGATACTGAAAACATCATTGATGAAACAGCTTTATCCATTCCAGGTGCTGGCCATGGTGGTGGGTGATGTTAATAACAAATACATTGAAGCAGAAAGTGATTCAATTTGTCTGGGAGAAAAATGAGGAAGCACCATGTTGTACATGGAAGTCAGGGAATGATAACAAATACATGAGGAATAGGAATTGCTGTGCCTGCTCCACATCGCTCTTAAAGAGCAATGGAGATAGGAACATGGACTGGCTCCTAGACAATTTGCCTTTCTTCTGCTGTCTCCAGGACATTCATATATCCTGGTAGCAATACTACGTTAGAAGTACACTGATCAGCCTGGTCTACCCCAGAAGATTGAGTCTACTTGGTCTTGCATAATCTCTGAAACAGAAAATCCCTATGTGATTTTGAGGAGACAAAGTAAAATAATATCTTCAAAGGAATTTCATAAGCAAATAAATGGCTTCAGATCTGTTTTGGTAAAACTAGAAAGACATTAAACAATTTTCTAGATTTTTCTGAGTTTTTAACATACATTCAATTCCCTTTTGCCATTTGCTACATAGATCCGGCTACTGAAAGACACAAAAAGGAAGTCTTCAATGCAGATGTCAGTTCTGCCCAATGCTTCACCGATTAAGTCCTGTTTAATTCTAAATTAAATGAGCAACCACAGCAAATCAAACCAAATATTCATGTCTCTTTCCCTACAGACATGCCCCTTAAGAGCTCACTCCATTTGTTGCCAGAATGGGAAATATTTAGGTGAGTGGGAAAGTGAAAGATTTCTTAACCAATCACAACATTTAGAAGGAAAAGCTTAGTAGCTTAGAAGAAAAAAGTGAAAATTTACTGAAGGTGGTTATGTAATTCCACTTAAATCCACGTAACTAATCTAAATGATTCATGTGCCTGCTGGGCCTTACAAGACATTCTCTTCAGCCATATCATTTACTCTGAATTAACTTAGGGGTTTTGTTGGGTTGTTTTTCTTTTTTTCCCCCTGAAAGATAGTACCATCTTTAAAATAGCACAGCAGCAGATTTCTTGTGAATGCAATAAAATAGTCTCTGGCACAGAGAGTCTTTTCCTTGGGAAATTAGAAGGAGGAAAAGTAATTCTGCTCAGTAAGTAATTCTGAAGTACCGAGTTGGAATAAGAGGTTTAGAAGTCTATATGAATGTGGCTACAAGGATTCTGACTGCAAAATATGCACAATTAGGGAAAATTAGTAGAACTGTTAGACTTCCATACCAACTTTTATCCCCTATTTTCTTTTGATTTGCTTCTGTTTGTTCTGCAACACAAATTTGCTTGTACTGTGTCCTTGAATAGATAGCTGTCATTCAGCAGAGAGAACAGAACATCATACTTTGAGCAATAACAGCAAAACTGAACAAAAACCTGGTCTATATACAAGGATTTGCTAAGTGCACATTCTGAAGGGGATGAAAACTGGGGTGGATAGAAAATTGAGTGAAGATTTGAAAAAAAACTGTACCGTGAGGATTCTTTTAAAGAAGGCAACACTAGGCAGTTATAAATATGCAATAATGTATTTTCTTCTTCAGCATTACTACATGCCTCTTACTATGTCTCTTCATAACATGGAAGATAATTTTTTCTGTTAAATTTAACATTTTTGAAGGAAGGTTTACTCTTGTTGGCATATAATGCCTGAGGAAGAACTGTTCAGGAAAATATTATGCAAAATCCTCAGTTATTAGCAATTTGATTGAGCTATTGTTGCAGTATTTTCCTGAAGTATGTGGTTTACTAGTAACTACACAGAATTTGGCTTTGAAAATATTCAAAGCTCCTGGTGTTCCAGATCTTTTTTTTTTTGAGGGGGGGGAGGGAACAAAAACAACTTGTTATTTGTACGATGCATATACATTTGATCAAACTTCAAAGGTCAAAATAAACCGTTGGACATCTGAAAACACAGAGATCATACCTGAAAGACTTATATGGGTTTTGAAATGTAAACCAGTTCCACAGTACATAAATGCTATAGCATTGCTTATTGCAATTAGAAAATTATGGTCTCCAGAGAACTGAACCTGTGCAGATTGTTTTCTTCAAAGTTTTGCTCTTAGCTACTTCTTTCTTATGTAAGAATGAGGTATAGCACATTTTAAGGAGGTAAATGTCAACACAGAGCAATTAAGGACCATTCTCAAGAACTCATCTGTATTTAAGAGAATATAGAAATCTTTTTAAAAACAGTCCCACTACAAATTTTATTAAGAAATATTACACAGCAGTGATTTTGATAGTAAGGGAAATGTTTCCTTTTCATGGAGTTAATATTTTATCCTAAAGTGTATTTCTACTGTTGAAGTTATTTAAACTCAAGCTATCCAGGGATTAATGATCTAAAGGTCTATAATTAGAGTTTAGGGATGGCTAGTGTTTCACTTTTTCACTTCTACTTCTGTTTTAATTGATTTTTTAGTCTAACAGGTCAAAAGACAATAAAAAAATGCCTGGAATTGTACTTTTCTTCTTTTGGTTGAGAAAAGTCTTGCTTTTTGGAAAAAAAAAAAACAAAACCCCACAAACAAACAACAAAAAAACCCACCAAAATTGAAAAGTAAAATTTTAGCATCTTTTGCTACTCTGGCTTTGTTAGTACATTTCATTTCTTAAATAACATCAGACTATTACAAATATACTATGGTAATGTTCAATTTAGGAGTGCTACATAAAGCACAAAAAAAAAAAAGAGAAAAGAAGCAAACAATGACATCAGTCTTAGAACAAACGCATATGATCAATGAAAAGTACCACAAGTAACTCAAAAAAGGACAGAAATCTAGCATCATTAATTAGTACAATAAAGATACTATTAGATGTTAAAGAAACTGTTTCAAAAAGTGAAAAAACAATGTTTAAATTATGGAAACAAAAATGAGCATATAATTTGGGAAGTTAAATATAAGACAAATAAAACATTTTAAAAAATAGTCAGAAAGACAACTAACAAAGTAAATATCAGTGAAAACATTTTTGAACCTAGCAGAAATAGGAAGTTTGTCAGAAAGTCCATCAAGCTTATGGATGACTGCCAAATATATATAGAATTCTTTGAACTTGTACATTTTTGTGTTGCTTATATTTTCCAGTTTCCTCTTTACAGATATTTCTTTGAGTATGATTTTTCTTACTATGTACTCATCCAGGAAAAATAAATGTTACCTTTAAGCAAGTCTTTCCACATATGTATTTATTTAAAACATAAGTTCAACATCATTTTTGTGTAATTATGCCATTTAAGTTTGTTGCTATATAACTGTTTGCTGCATGATGATGAGTAAATGGGTTGTATCATGCAGCAAAGTGTTTGTTAGAATATTTTTGGTTAATTATTTTTTTCAAAAGAAGAAATAATATGATTTTTTTTTCATAATCCATATAATAAAATTATCTACTTAATGGTTCTGCTTGCTTTTTACTTAATCAACACGTCATTGATAGATAAATGGTAGCTGAGTAAACTAAGAACAGAAAGATTTCTTCACACAGGCTGTGGGTATGAACTGTCCACTGAAAGCTAAATTTATGATTTGATACAGCTTTTTGGGAAATACATTTTTTAAAACTGTCTTTTATTTTTATTCTTTTAAGGTTTCAGCCCTATTAGTAACTTTTCATTTCTTTATTATGCAGTTAATAGTATTTTTCTCCATATGGTATAAAAGCAATGAAAGTTAAAGATGTTTTAATATCAAATTTGAGGGATCAAATTGATATCGTTATAAGAAGTAGAGATGTTCCTATCCGTGATGTTTTTCTTACCAAAATCTATAGGCCATTTAACTTCAGAAATAAGTAATGCATTTACTGATTCAGAAAACCTAAAGTTAGCTTTTTGAATTCCTAATTCATAAACATTGTAAGAGTTTTAAACCAGTTTTATCATTGGATTACTGCAGTTGTTTGCATCGGTATCACATTAGAATGAAGTTGGAATGTCACATTAACTGTTTTTCTGATAAATGTTTTTGTATGGGAAATTCCTCCAGTAAAGTAAAGCTGGCAGGGTAGCTTTACATTACACAGTTTCTAGGACCATTAGTGAATAAGTAGGTCCTAGGAGGAAAAGTGTATTGCCTTATTACTACATCCTCAGGAGCTATCAAATAAATACCTTAAGTGTTTGGACATGCACACATAGTAGAAATTAGGCCTACAATTTCTCTAAATTTTGTTTCATGTCATCCTTCCCTAAGTGCTTAAGAATGGTAAAATGCAAACACAGATGTAGCTCAGCTCCACAAATGGAGCATACTTTAGTTGCAAACTAAAGATCTGGGAGCAGATCCAAAAAGAAGTAGGCACCATTGAAATCAATGGGAGCCAGGTACTTTAATATCTTTATGTTTTTCTTCTGAAGTTCGTAACATTTCACCCTTAATGTTTTACTCTGTGGTGCTTCTAACACTCCCTTTATATAACAGAATAATTTACACTCTTAAGGTAAATTTATAATTACTTAGTGAACTTAGTAACTGTTGCATTTTCATAGCCAACAGCAGAATGTTTTCTTATCTCTCTATCGTGCCCTTCTTCTTCCTTTTGTATTCAAGAATTATAGTTCTTCCTTATGATCTCTGCTACGTATCAAACACAATCATGGTATACATAACTTTTTTTCAGATTTTTACAATTATGACTAGTGTCCTCATTCCTGAGAATTAGAATGCTGACAAACTAACCGAGTTGTGCTTTGAATCTCCTTGATGCCTGACACTGAAATCTGCATGCAGACACACGAGTAGTTTTGTCGCTTCAAGGTAAGACCAGATCTAATTAACTCCACACTGAAGGAGAAGAAATATTCTCTGAGGTGAAAGGAAGTGTAAACCAGGAAAGAAAAGACTAGACATGAAAATCTTTCAGAATATCATAGGTTCGTGGAAGAAAACATGTAGTTTTTTTGCAATTGTTTACTGAGCTTCTCATTTTCTAAATCAGAAAAAAATTGTTTAGATAACATGCAACATATCTTGGAATAGCATAGGAACTTGACTTCTTATGCTCTTATGGATAAATAAGGCATAAAATATGCAGTTGTATAATAAAAAGTTTAATCTCTTTGCAATTTAAAAATATATAAAATATTTATCATTTAATGGAGATTCATTATAATAGATAGAAACACTAAACTGTGCTCTCTTTTTATCACCTTAGCCTGTTCCTTGCTTTGCTCCACTGATGATTGCAACCACAGGAGAACTAAAATAAAATAGATACACATGGGGTGTCTAAAATATAAATTACTGATGGCTACTGCCATGGGATCAATTACTCACTCTTTTTCTTCCTTAGATGTTGTGTGGAAGAGTAGCACTGTTTCTTTGTTGCAATGTGAATGTCATATAAGTGCCTATAAAATCCATAATGAATTAGCAGTTACTACCAAGTATAAATTGATGTACAGTAGAGAAGTTTATTTATATCTTGTGCTCATGCACTGCAGTTGCCAGTAATTTGGCTGTATTTTTTCAGGACATTTTTAACATTACATAGAAAAATATTTCCTTTGCAGTGCATATGTATTGTTTGGGTTTTTTGATGATAAATCACATTTCATTATATTGTTCATTCTCATTTTGTTTTCTTGTCAAAATGAAATTTGAGAACTGTTCAGTATTCTGTCACATGAGGGTCATATTATGCAGCTAAATAATTCATCACACAATGCCACTACATGTTTAAAACAGCAGTCTTCACAGTCATTTGAGAAGAATGTGTTTGCATCCAAAGAAAGGTTAAATGGACAAAGTACCACTGCTTTAGCTGACAGTTGATGATCTGGAAAAATCTCCTTTAAAAGGCTATATGTACAGGGCTAACATAATAGGATAGTTTGAAACCCAATGACATAGGTAGGTGAAGTTGTTCAGTTCACTGTGTGTGAACGTTAACTGACAACCATGACCCAGCAAAGTATGAATTTATGGATGATGTTGGGTGAAAAAAGAGGACAAATACTTTAAAAATGGGCAAAAGTACTGTCAGGCAGTAACCTACATTTGTTTCCAATAATGCTGAATGAGAAAAACCACTCCATGATGATTTGCCGTAATGTTTGGGTTTATGTGTGTAGTTTTTTGTTTGGTTGGGTTTTTTTTGGTTTTTTCTTTTCCCCTTGGAAATAAGAGTCAATAAAAAAAAAAAAAAGAAAAAGCAGAGGACAGGAGGTGGAATAATGCGGTAAATCTGCCTTGCTATTTTTTCCCTTGCTACTTCATGCAGAGTATCTCCTGAACTAAGCAGAAAAAATAATTTTGTGGGAGGAGGAAAAGATTTTGAGAACAGAAGGGAACAGTACCCTCTCCTTTACTTCTATCCACCTAAGTCCTTGTAACGAAATTTCAACAGCAGAAACATTTTTCATTCATTTTTATTAATTTCTAAACATTTCCATTATATTTTTCTTTCTGAGTTCTTTAAAGGTAGTCTCTATTTAATATGAGAGTATTGAATATGAGTTGAAAAGTGAAACATATTTGAGCAGAGTGCTTTGAGAATCTCTTTACGTTTTCAGTGTGTAACTGTAAGGAGATTACACTTGAAATCGAAAGGTAGTGAAATGTAGAATTAAGCAAGACAATTCCAAGGATTCTTTTATGTATAGTTATATGATAAGTTCCCTTAAATACAAGATATACCGCAACTGCAATCCCAGGCAGCGCTACAGGCTGGGGACAGAGTGGCTGGAGAGCTGCCTGGCAGAAAAGGACCTGGGGGTGTTGG
>JAOQGH010000001.1:22853138-22863879 GCA_025769975.1 Gallinago jamesoni
TTTGTGGTTGGACTCGATGATCTCTGAGGTCCCTTCCAACCACCACAATTCTGTGATTCTGTGATTCTGTGAAAATAGTTAGTAAACTATCTGTGATTAAAAAATTACTGATAACTTTGGCCTTGGAGTAAAAAACTAAATAATATTTCTTCAATATATTATAATATCATCACTAATCAATGAACATTGTATATATAAGCAGAAATAGTTTTGCTTTTTCCAAAGTCAATGAAGAATATTTGTGTGAAGATCTTAGATCATTGCTACTGTGCCTTGACAGGTCACCTTCAGAGTTATTTTTGAATAGCTTTATGTCATAATGAGATAAGTATCTCTTTTTGCCATGATTCATTTACATTCTTTCTTGTTTTTCTTTTTTTTTTTTTTTTTTTGCAAAAGGGGCAGCACCTGAGGACACCCAGAAGCCTTTATTGGCCATGATGAAGGCCATATGTTAAACTATACAAATCCCTTCCAGCTTTTAGCATTTGATTCCTTGGCATATCCCCAAGGAAACAGTGTAACAGCTTTGGTTTTGCCTGCAGAACTGTCCATGACGTAGCTGCATGTTCTGTTCTCTTGTTCTCTGAAGACTAACTTATTTTCATTTACTTGATGTACAACAATCAAGAAAATGTAAAGCAAATGGTTTACAGCAGTATTCATTTTATAGTGTTCCTGGTGTTTTCTTTAGTGTCCCAAATAAAAGCATAATATTTTTTTATTTGATGTAAACTAGTGAATGAAAAGATGAGAAATAAATGAGAATAGCTAACATTTCAATTTAAAATATTAATGTTATGGAAAATGTTTTTCTTTCCTCATGTTGGTAAGAAATTCTGAAGCTTAAAATCTTTAGACTTTTAATATAATTTTCCTTTTCAAGGAGTGTTGAAGTAGCAGGCATTACTACAAATGACTAAACAAATTAATGGAAACTGAGTAAGTAATTAAGGACAATGATCTGAAGATCATTCAAAGGTACTCTTAACATATGAATAAACTGTAGAAAAAAGGCATGCATTTGCTTTTGTCAATGATTTCATGTATCATCTATTGCAATTAATATACCATATTTTTATGAAGGTTATACGAAGATAGACCAATAGTTGCATCAGAAACATTATATAATCTTGTTCAAATGGTATCAGCATGCACTAAAGTATTTTGCTTTAAGCACATATTTTTTGCTCATTCTAGACCTTTCTGAACCATTCCTTTAAAAAAAAAATTGCTTTATCTACACTAATCAATCTTCATTTTACAGACAATCAAGGAGAAAGAAATGAAAGCAAGTTCCTATCGTGCAGTCCTTCAAGAATGATTAAAATGAGAAAAAAAATCTTTACAAACAAGAATTGATCTTGAACCTGCCCTAAAGTTCAGAAAATTGTGGAAGATATTTTACTCTTGTCATAATACTAAATAATTATTAATAATTATGGATTCAGGAATAATATTTATTCTCTTGCTGATATCTTCATTCTTTCTGGTCCCAGGTAAAAGCGAAAAAAATGTAATATAAAAAGACCTATGATTCCTCTGGCGTTTTGGGAAGAGCAATGATTAGAAAATGTGAGGAATTTTGTCAGTAAATATTTCCTTTACGTAATGCACAGTTACCAGGAAAGTCTGTGCCTATGATTAACGGTGCAAACTTTGTTTGCAAGGATAGCACGTGTAACAAACACATTATGTGTAGGCAAATGCAATGTGGCCATAGATCTGCAACAAATCAAACCTGAGTCCTTCCTTCTGTGTGTCACTAATGAGTGACATAGAGGTATGTAATAAAACCAAAAAAATCCCAAGATTCGGCTCAAGTTTTCTGGCCAGGAAGAAGATCTATAGGCTGTACTTCACGTATTTGTCTGTTGGTATTTTCCTTCTGTACAGACTCTCTTTTGCTAAAGACATAAAAATCAAACACACAACGTCTTCAGTGTAATAAACATAAAACAATTACTGGGCTGTTAATAACATATTCAAGGTTAATGTATTGATTAGTGTGCAAATGACAAGCAATGTGAAAACCAGTCTGTCCACAGTGAACACAGAGCAACTGAATGGGAGAGGAGTGGTTACTGTTACTGAGTTTTGACACTTTCCACCACAGCATTATTTTGAACCAAATTTTTGACACACAGGCAATCTAATGAATTTAATTTATGTGGCAACTACTGGATATTCAGTATAAATAATACTTTTAAGCTTATCTTCTAGCTTCAAGAACCAAATTTACAAACTTAAAACTGTCTTATATAAGTAAATAACGTGACTTCAGTACCTCAATATTTCTATTTTAGGCATGGGGAACTTCGTTTTCTTTTTTACAGTTTTCACAAAGGAAGACTATTAAGTGCTCCAGCTTGGTATTGCCACATATTTATAGAACTGTTTAACTGGTGCATATATGAAGAATTCGTATGGGGATGCTGTATTCTTTTCCCATCTTACTCAAGCAGTATTTACCTGAGGTATAGCCTTTGATGAGCAACAGTGTACTGCTTTTTTTACAAAGAACCCTCAAATGTGTGTCATGATTGATGTAGTAGGAAAGGAATTTGCATACTGAATGCTAGATTGACATTAAAAATGCCAAGCTTTGTAAAAGATTACTCTTTGAATTATCTGAGACTTAAAAAGAAAATTCAAAAAAATGTATTCCCAGTTAAAGACTTAGGATAATGCTAAAATATAAAAAACACTGAAAAGCAAAAAGTGGGAAAAAGGTCCTAAGATAGCAGTCAGTGTAATCTTTTGCTGTTAATAAGTGAATCCAATGGATTCACTAGTATGTGTTTCCCTTAACTTTGTATGATTTCTATTACAATTTATGTTTAAAAGTGAAAAGTGATTTTGAACTGAAGAATGAGATTTTAAATAACAGAGCGAATTTCAAGCTGTACATTCTGTAACAAAAATGGATTGAAATTATCATTTTTTTGCAAGAAAGTTGCAGCAGACAAATTTCTTCAAAATAATTTTGGTAATTTCCTTAAGTAAACATGTTAAATTACATCTCGGAGTACAAGAACAGTGGTATTGTGTAATTATCTGACAAGTCATGGTCTAGAAACTACGCTTCCAAAAAGGGAAGGATTGTTGGGGTAATTAGTTCATTTAAACACACTACCATTATAAATTCAACACGAGATGTGCTGAGCTTATAATTGTAAGACTGTGTTGTGGTGAGTTCTTCAACTGTCAGTGAAGAGTTTTCTCCAAAGTGTTCAGAGAGGATGTCTACAACATGCACACACAGTAAAAAAAAAAACAAACAACCAAACAAGAAACCCTGAAAATGTTTTCTTGCAGACTTTGAATGTATTCATCTGATCTAATCTTAGATTTCCATACGTAATTCCAGATTTGGATTCAGCAGTCCCGAATTCAATTTTTACTCAAGAGAAAAATAAACAGTTTGAATGACAACATCCATTGTAAAATGAGATTACTCACACTCTAGAGGTTTCTATTTCTCTTCACTGAATACAAAGGGTGGGTAGACAACTAGCATACATGTAGATGGAGGTATCTATATTGAGCTGTATTTATTATCTAGATTTATTTTTGAAAATCCTCTGTTCTTAAAGCTCGCAAATGTTCATAGGTAAATATGTAGAGCCTTCACTGAGAGAGCAAATAGTTTGTCTTGTTTCCCTGACACGCTGGTTTGATTTCATTCCATCTTCACGAGATCTGCCTTCTGTTTGATCACTCGCATAAGAATAGGACACCTGTAAATCACTCCAAGAATATAAAGTATGGATGAGGTAATCAGACTTTGCAAAAGAAGAAAGTTTAGTGTTTTTCAAAACACTGTGCAGCACTGTGCCAGCATTTATTCTTTGGTGTTCTGAGATCCCAGAGTTGGTCAACAGTTTAGATGACTGGACAACTGAAAATTCATAATCTGGAGTTCATGCTTCATTTCATGCTAGTGCAATGAGAAGGGCAGTTCTTTTAGCACTGTCTACTACATAGATTCTATCTATCTAGTCCTAACTACAAGATTCACAGAGTAATGATATTATTCACCTTGTGTATGAGAAAAGGACAATTAAAATCCTTTAAGTAGAGCTGTTGGCAGTCTGCTGCTCTGATTTTTACAAAATGCACTACAAATTTTGTGGTCGAAACGTCTAAACAGTGCTGTAAATATAAAATATCTAAATAACATAAGAAATATAAAATATATGTCAAAGTAACACTGAGCTTCTATGGCTTGGGAAAAAGTATGCCTTGCAATGGATACCACTGCTGAAATCATGCCTGGTTTGAAGGCAGATGATACAATAACTGACAAAAAAATATAGAAGAGATAGCATCATCTAACTGGTGAATTTAGAGAGTTTGCTGTCATGCACAAAATCAAATGCAATACTCAGGCAGACATTGAGCCATATCTTTATATATTTTGTTCTTCTCTGTAACTTCTCCAAAATCTGCGCAGAAAAGAAGTTGAAGGGAAAATCAAAATCAAAGCAAAAGAAAAACCACAACAAAAACCCACCTAAAACATAATCTGACACTCCAAATAACTCTTGAATATAAATCTATCATGAGAGTCCAGGTTTGCAGCCTTATAAGCATACATAGACCAATGGAATCGTCTCTTTATAGATCCCAGAAAAAGAAAGATTTTTTCCATTAGTATATTTTTTTTATCTTTTTAAGAATTTACTTGAGCTTATTCCTTTCAAGTTAATTCAGAACCTACCTTGGTGTTTTGAGTGCACAGAATTAATTTTGTTACAGGACCATTTCCTAGGTATGATTACTTTTTTAAAATCTAATGAAACTTCTATTAAAGTTGATATGTCTGAAATCATGCAAACAGATACTTATTAGCATTTAGCAGTTCTATTTTATTGAAATTCACACCTCCATTGCATGGCTGAAGTGCCACATTTTCAATCAGAATATGGAAAAACCCTTTAAAATCAAAGGAGGTTATAGAACTGCAATTTAATGAAGGGGTGAGAGAAAAAACCACAACATGACAAATCAAACCAGTTTACTATCCACACTTGCAAAGATTGTTTCCTTTGCATAACATTGATTTCAGCAATTCATGTGTCATTTTAAATTTGCTGCTTCATTCTTTTCAGACTTCAATCACAGATGAACATCATTTTCCACATGCAAGTATAAAACTACTCTAGCTTGTAGGACTTTGAAAAAAGAATAGTTAATAATTCTCTTTTTTGACAGTAATTTTGAAAACTGTATTTGAATTATTGCATTACCTATTGTTCAAACCACATGGAGGGGAGGAGAAAAATAAAAAGGGAGGTTAGTAAAGAAATAACAGACCAATGTTCCACAAAACTGAGCACCAAGGCTCTGGAATATATGGAGTCTGGTGACTAGAACACCCTGATTTTGTTGATTTATAGATTAGAAATGATAGTAGATTATCTGTATAGGCAGCAGATAAATAATGAATTGACTTATTGCAAAATAATATTTTTGGGTGGATTACAGAGGCAGAAAAAAGTTATTAAAATATAAAAACATACTAAAATGAAAGAGTATTTCATATTTCTACAATAGCAAGCTAATTATAACTACAAACTTTTTCAGTACATCAAATTGGTCTTCATAATAAATATAGCAGCTGACCATAGCATATTAATGTTACAGGAACGTTTCTGTTTAATAAACATTATCTAAGGCTGGGCTTGTAAAATCATGGAGGTACAAACTCTTTAAGATGATAAGATTAAAGTTCCAGTAAACCACCTTTTCCATTTGCTCTAGTCTAGTGTTGATTTTTTGTTCATGTGAAAGATTGATCCAGAACTGTGCTTCAGCTAGAAAAATGGTGTCATCATTTCCATTCATATGCCACACAAGCAAATCCAATTGTTTACAATTACCTTTCCAAGCCATTGTGATAGGGAATACAATTTGCTGGCATTTACAAAAAGCCTTAGGCCAGTCTGTTTCTTCTGACAAGAAGAAATTTATGATGGGAGGTTTTTGCCGAGAAACTAGCTAGCAATGAATAGTAGAGTGAATTAGTATGTGCCATAATAACAAAGGAGAAATAACGTAAGGTTCCTTGTCACTCAGAAGCAGAATCTACAACCAAGAATCAGAGATTCTCTGCAGTAGTGGACATGTAAAACCAAACATAGGATTTGTTTTTGCCAACTCAGCTGAATCAGAAGTAATAAAAATGTGTTACGTAAAATCTTCTGTGCATGAAAAACGCAAAAGGCAATACAAAAAGGAAACCAAAAAAACCCCACAAAGGAAACAATCTCTATATGGGTAAAAGAGGCATATTGTCTGAATTATTTGCAGAATAGTTTATAGTAAAAGATATAGTCCCATGTCCTGAACAACTGAAGAACAACTTGATCTTGGCTCCTGTCCTCATATTGCATTCTCTTTAGAGACTTCCAGAATAATTTTAGGTAAAACTTCTGAATTTCAAAGGCAGATTATGAGTACCCAGATGATTTTGGGCCAGATGATTTTGGAAATATAGAATAAAACATTTAGTCAGCAGAGTAGAGGTCTGATCTTAATTTACTTCTATTTCAGATGAGATTTGTCTGTTATCATTGTCTGCTATCTAATATCTATCTTAAATTATCATTATCCTTTTTAAGACAATCAGGAGAAATCTAGAAAACCACTATGCCTAAACTGTTAGAGCTGCATTCACTTTCGTGTAGCAGTAATCTGAACTGAGAACTCCATGAATCTGTAGGTGAGTTTTAATTTCCTCTTGAGATTTAAATAGTCTCTTCAGGTTGAGGAACATGTAGGATTTGTTAATTGCAATCAGTTGAATTTTGCCTTTATTTCACAGACTGAGGACATTTTTGGCTTTGTTAAAATTGACTTCCTGGGAGAAAGTCATGTTTCATGACAGTCACCCTAACAGCAGACATTACAGGGGCAAAAGAGACAGGATTGGTGTCTCCCAAAAGCTGGGTAAGAAAATATGGAGTCTCTATACATAATATACTATTTTATGTATGAGCAGGGGGAAGAAGTATTATCATGTCTATAAAAACCCTAAATGAGAGTCTTTTGGCTGTGTTTCCTTTTAAACACTTATTTCTAAAGGATTAAAAATTGCTTGTATGGATAGTTCATTACCAGCAGCTTCTACTAAATACATTATTTTTCTTATTTCCTTTTTAGGAAATTCTGATATGGCAATCAGAATTGTTATTGCAATGGGGATTGAATTTCCCACATTATTAAAGAAAAGTGGCATGTAATTAAGAAGTTACACTTAATTAAATAACAGCTCCAGCCTTGCCCAAATTGTCTGCTTATTCAGGGATTAGATGTAATGTAGATTTTTTCTTTTATGCTTTTTACTCATAGTATAAACTTAGAATTAACCTAAAAGGTGTTTAACATTTGTCTTCTGTTTATGCAAAAGTCACATCCTGGCCTGTAACAACCATGCTGGATTCCTATCTGTTGCTTTGTGGAACAGCCTGAACAACACTCCTAAATCAGTATTTACCATGGAGAACTCAAGGAAATCTTCACCTTTGTTCCTGACAAACAAATACACACAATAGTTGTAATATACAATACCTAGCACTACAAAATAATCTTTAATAACACTACTCATTCACTGCTCTTTGTGCCTTTGCCTTCTTTCAGAAACATGTTTATACACACAAGCAGTTGAAGTTAATAACAACTATGGAGGCCCAGAAAGACCTGCAACACATCTGCAGCCTGGACAATTTTTAAAGAAAATTCCAGACTCACTGATTACACTTGAATGTAAGGACTATAAACCTGTTTTACAGTAATTAGAAAGTTGACATACCTAAACTTATTTGCTTTTAAACTCATCATGTGAATGTGTTAGGATGGATATTAGTAAGATTCATTAATTTCTGAGGTACCACGTATATTTCTAAAATTGCTAAGCCCTTGATCTGACCTTACTGATGAATTCATCTGACAGTGAATCATGATAAATGTAGTTAAATTTTCTGGAGTGTTTTCTTCTCCTTCTTTTCATTGCTTCTTCAGATTGCCCAATTTCTCATGTCAGGTTTCACTGGCAATGTGTATTCACAATTTAGGTTTTATCTGCAAATGTTGTTATTAACCTAACCTACTGACCTTGATTATGTATGGTGTTCTTCTTCTGTTTTCCCTTCACTGTAGGGAAACCAGTTCTTAGCCCTCACATGGACCAGCTTCACTTAATATATGATCACTTGTGGATCTGAAAATGGAAGCCTATATGTCCCTCTGGTATTGAAAGAAAACTTCCGGTTTTATTTATTTTTCTTGTGTTTGATTGAAATGAGAAGTAGAAGATGGAAATCTTAGGTATATCATAAGTCAGAGTAAGTTTTCATAGCTTCATCAAATTCTGCTGTTTGCTTTGCCTTACATTGCTGTTTATAGCCATACAAAATTCCCCTCTCATATCAATTTCATTTTTTCACAGAGAAAGCACCACATCCTTATTATGGATACACCAAAGTCACATATGTTATTTTCCACTTAATGACACGTTTAAAGTACTGACTCAGAATTTCCCTTAAATATGATGCTGTACTTTGTGATTATTGTTCAACAATTTCCTGAAAGTCTTTACCCTCAAGGAACAGTATAGCTAAAACCAGATCTGATTTTATTATGGTGTCCTCAAATGGCAGCCAGGAAAATAACCTGTGGCTCCACTTTAATAAAATTGTGATTTCATTATCTCATTTTATCAGCTAGACTAAACACATATTTCCAGGCTCAATTCTATCTATGGTACACCCATCCATTGAAAATGTACTGCCTTATATATAATCTATTCCACTGATGACTGTTGCCAACCCAGTACCTGAACCCCTAAGGTATTTATTTACTTTCCTGTATGGTACTTTATACATAAAAGGACTAGAAAATGCCTTCAAGTTCATTACTTAAGAGAAAAATTATTATTTTTTTTTTCATTTTGACATGAAAGCGTCAAAATAGGAACAAGTATTAGCATTCATTCTTCCTCCTCTCTTCCTCTCAACTGACTTTTTTCATGGCCACAGATGCTATTTGGTATGTATTTAATAGCCATAAATATGTGAATGCAAAGAGTACAAATAAAGAATTATGTTCTTTTTCTTTTCTTTCAAAAGAAAATACTTTAATCCTAGACCTATGTTTATGATATTTTTCTGTAAATTATTATAAAAGTTAGTAATTTGCATGAAGTTGTTCTTACAATGGGGAGTTTAAGAGCTGTATGTTGGAAGCAGAGAGCCAAATGCCTTGAAAAGCTGGGCTCACGTTTTTAAACCAAAGCTGAGGAATCAGAAAGTAATGCTTGCTATCTGGATGTAAGAAACTTCCCTGTATGAGACAAAATGGATAAAAGCAAATAAATACTATTTTTTCTCTCTCTCTCTTTTCCTCTTCTTATTGTTTGTTTAATGCTTATTTATTTGTTTGTTTTTAATATTTAACCATTCAGGTATAGAAATGGAAGATTGGAAAGAGATGAAAATCATTAACAACTTATTTTCAGCTACGACCAAAAATCAGTGTGGTTTTCCATGTAGACTTTTACACTGCCATTTTGTCATTTCAATCCAAATTTCAGTTTGGATTACACTAGCAGTTGATTCTTCCTCTGTCCAACAAATTGCATGAGAAAAAAAGGAGTGGATCATAGGTATTTCTTTTGTTTTCTAAGTCTTTAGTAATTTCAATCTTCCTCATATAACAGAAACTATAGTTAATATACCTCCTCATACAGCTGTGATGACTCATCCTGTAGCACAGGAAACAAAACCCCTGGATCATCAAGTAATATGTCAGGAGTTGTATGGATTATTTCATCTAAACAATTCCAGAATTAAAAATCTAAGTGTGGGTGAAATATAGGAACTGATTTTAAACAAGCATATAATTAGAAACAGTAGGAAAAGGGTAGCCAAGAGAATAATAGAAATGGTTATAGACCATACAGAATTCTTTCTCCAGGACACAATGCGTAAGTTCAGTAGAAGACTGACACATTTCAGCAGTGTCACATGTCACTAATGCAGAGTCAAACAAGATAATTCCTTAATGAATCAGAAATTAATATAAACATTATATGTACTGTGTGCATAAACAGGAAGAGAAAGAGCGGACAGTTGCACTGTCAGGTGCATAAATGGCACATCATATGACTATGACACACTACGAAAGTCACAGCAGCAGCAGCAGCAGCAAGCACAGTAGTAATAGGAAATCTCAGTGTTTCCATAGAGATGAGGCAATCTCATGGTGAGATATAAGGTAGAGATTAAATACTCATAAATTACAAGAGATTTCTTTATGGAGAAATTAATGAGAGGGGGAAAGGTCTTATGACTTCAATGTACTTAAATTTAGGATGAAAAAAAGAAATCCAGAAAATCCAACACTATAATTCTTAACTTCAAAAGTAATATCTACAATGAATTTAAAAAATAATTGAATAATAATTTTTAAAAGTGCTAAAACATTAAAAAAACTGCTATCACTGCGTCATTGTTCAAAATTACTACTTTACCCAGCATAAATATGACAAACTAAAATGAACTTCAAAATGACAGCTATGTGAATTCCCCAATGAGCTTCTTGCCCAAAACCTAAGTTGAAGGACATTGATATAATCAAACTTACTTCCAAGTATAGAGAAGAGAAGAGAAGAGAAAAAAAGAAAAGAAAAGAAAAGAAAAGAAAAGAAAAGAAAAGAAAAGAAAAGAAAAGAAAATAA
>JAOQGH010000001.1:22865691-22881792 GCA_025769975.1 Gallinago jamesoni
AAAGAAAAGAAAAGAAAAGAAAAGAAAAGAAAAGAAAAGAAAAGAAAAGAAAAGAAAAGAAAAGAAAAGAAAAGCAATATGTTCAAGATTGGTCACTCCCAAGGACAGTGTATTTGACTGAGTGGATCTATCATTGCTATGATTCTTATCTCTTTGTCTATTACTTGGAAGAGCATGGTAGTCATAGTAGAATTCAATTTAATCATCCTGTTTTGAAGAAAATATCAAGACAAAATTCCATGATCTGAATCTAAAGAATTTAGTGCCACCAAAGGTAATACCTTTATTTAAAAGGAATGAAGTTACTTACTTCTTCTTTCAGTTGTTGATTATTTTTTTTTTTTAATTCAGAAATTCTCAATTGTTTTAAGCTAAACTCTGTCACGCTGTCTTGGCTGCTGTTGAGTTGAACGAAAAGGTTACTATCCTCAACACATAGATGGCTGTTCAACCATGCCTTGCTAACAGAGGTTACTATTGCAGATATATCAAAATAAAAAATTTCTTCCTAATTTTGTTCTGTCAGAATTATCCATCTCAGGAAACCCTAATATCACTATGTTTAAATCAGCTTGAAACATTTTGGCACAAGCAAAAGAGTCAGCATACACACAGTTACATTGGAGAACTAGAAGATAAAGAATCTAGCAGATGCACTGCCACAATAATTTTTGCCTCCTTTCAAGCTGCAAGAAAACTTTCTCATTCTGGACCATTTTGAGAAAAGGAGGAATAGGGGAAAGAAGGAAGGGACAAAATAATGTTGTGACGCAAAATAAAGACAGTTAAATTGTCATGTGAATTCATCACTATCAACACTAACGATATTCGTCTGAAGGCTTGCTCCACTTCTTGTGAAACCTCCATTAAATGTAGTTGTCATGTCAAAACCATTTTTAAATGTGATCTGTAGTATGGGGCTGCAAAAACTTTTCTATACCACTTTATATACCAGTACATTTAAGTCAATACATTATCTGTGCAGATCAGCCCTTATTAGAATAGCATTTTGAAACCATGTTTATTTTCTTCTCTGGATTTATGGCATATTATTTTCTCTTTAACTTTATCATCTACTTAGAACACAGGATCTTCATGGTACAGAAAATCCACTTTGTGTTCAAATAGATTTAAGCATCAAAAAGGTCTTTTTCTCAGCTCCATGGTACAAATTATAGTGAGAATAAAATTACTGTTACACCAAATAAGAAGATCTTGAACGGGGCCTCTGAATGAATGAGGTGATTTCACTTACAACAAAAACTGCAGCTCATCAGAAGCTATTAATTCAGCAAATGTATTAAATTAACAGATGATCACCCTCCATGCCTTTATCCATGGTAATGTTTATTGGCCATCTGGTTTGAGACTCATGTTAATCAAACTGCACGAAATTCAGAGATACCAAGTGCAGAGGGACCCATTACTCACTTGATTCACCTCCTTCAAACGTACAACATGGACTTAAAGTACTTAGGTCTGGAGACATAAATGCACTTTTATATGACAAGAAACTAAAGAGATTTTTGAGGTTTAGCTTAAAAAAGGCATGCATGGAATCATTAAGAAATAAAATGGCCAGAGGATACAAGGTTACACAGGAGGTGAGGGGGTGGATTTTTTAACTCTCTTAAGCAAAATAAAAGGATAAAATGAAATGTAGAAATTATTTAAGCAGGGCCTTTCATCACAATATAGAATAATCTGTGTCGCTTATGACAATAGGAGAAAATGATTTTCAAAAGCTAAACAAAGTCATAAAAAATAATAATACAAAATAATATAGTTACTGATGAAATACAAATTTATCTTCATAATGGGGGGTAAAATCTGTATATTTTAATGTAAAGGATAGTCAATCAGAATAAGACAGTCCTCTTTAAGGAAACTTCTTTAGGATTATCCTACACATGGTATTTTAGAGAATCTATGGTGATATAATGTGATTTTTGTTCACTATCTTTATTTTTATGTGTTATTCTCTCTTACTGTATTATACTTTATATGGTACATACTGTATACTGTATGTATTACCTAAAATTCCTTTCCTTATGGGGCAAAGGAAGATTTCCAGAGAAAGAAGGACCAATCAAAGCTTCAAGAAATTGCCTGGAGGAGACAGACACAAAAAGAGGGAAGAGAGATCTAAGGACTGTGTCTTTGTGGAAGGAAACACCACATGCAGTCAAAGACCATACACATATAATTCCAAAGTGCACTTGATAATAATGGGGAAACAAAAGGAAACTCCATGTATGAAAGTAAAATTTTTGTGTATATTAATATGTCCTCTTAAGAATTTAATCCAGAACAATGACAATAGCTGAAAATCCCTGTCAGGGATCCAGCTAGGTAGGTCTATAGTCAGGACTCCCAAAAGCTTTAAAAAGATGACTTATGAAGCTTTGTTGATCACTTACATTGGATGCTTTGGTGTCTGATCTTGTATGATACGATTAAATACACCAAATGTGTACAGTTCTCCCTATAATTAATCTGTTTTGCATGGCATATGCTGAGTTACCTGTATTAGCCTCTCCCAAATTAAATGCATGACTAAAACCACCAGTGAACATAATGTAGGGACAGAAAAAGTCAGCTGTACATTAGTGTACATCCAGGAACAGCTTGGCCTCCAGTACATGCCTTGCATGTGAGCTTTTCACTTGCATAAGGCTGTGTTGCCTCATAAGAACTTGCTGCCTCGCTTGTCTGTGTCTCTGACAAGTTAAAGGACTTTTTCTGTGCCCTCTGTTGCAAAATATACACGTTCTACACAGCTCCATTCCAGGTCCTATTGAGGAACTATTTTGATTCCTTGATTCTTTATTAATTCAGCTGATGTAAATAAGTTGAATACATTAATTGTCCACACATGATTCAGAAGGTCAAGTATTTCTGGCACATCACTTAGTGATCCATTCAAAGTGTTGATCAGAGCAGCAGTGTGGCTTTTTTCACTGTGAACAGACCTAAACCATTTGAGTTAGCAATATTCAATGAAAACCTCTCAGAATGAAAGAAACAGAGCCATACTAAAATAATTCTGCTTACTCAGTTAAGGTCTGTAGGAGAGGTAGTCTCACAGCAGTCAATGAGACCTAAGGCATCCAGCTAGGTAGGTCTTTTTTAAGAAACTTGCCGAATGTAATATTTTGAATAAAGATCATGACCATTTCTTATTTTGAAAATACTTATCTCTGCCCAATAAATAGAAATTAAAAAATCTTCATGTTAAGCAATTTTAAAACAATAAGTAACATTTTTAATTTTATGCTCTGTTTAGCAAACACCCACAGTGGCAGACTTATAAATGGTCATAGTCAGGTTTGCCACTGTGTTCTGCATGAGATATAAATTAAAACTACATTGAGTAATGATTCTTAAAGTAGGCTTTTCTACATCTAATCTAATAGAAAAGTGGAGGAAACGGAAGTCTTTTGCTATTAGTTATGTATGCAGTATATTCCTTTAACATATTTCTTAAACATAAAACACTTTAGCCAACGAGGTCCTCAGTCATGTAGGATTTTGCAGATAAAGGTTAGTGTTTCAAAAGTATTTACAAAACTAATATTCAGCCAATGTATATCATAGACCATATCAAGAAATCTATGACCAAAAGTAATGTCTTAGAAGATTCTGGCCCATACATAGCATAAAGGACCACAGCTCCCTTAAGGCTTTGGGGTATAACTTGAGTAAAACTTATTATTCCCAATAGAAAATATTCCCTTGTGAGGTAAAGGAAAAATGAACTAACATTAGAACTACTTCGTATATGCACTTATAATGAACAAAAATGTAAAATGTTATTCTCATGTGTCAAGCCACATGAAATGGGAATACTCACAATAATTGATCTTGAAAACAGAGAAGAAATGAAGAAAACGCCAGTCTTTATTACTGGCTTCTAAACTCAGTAGCTATGGAGTCAGATTATCAGCCCAGATTTTCAGACAATATGTGCTAGTCTGTTCCAAATAGACTAGTGTAGTCCATAAGCATATTTTTTCCACACAATATTTCCCAATTTTTATCCTAATGACACAGGTATCGTAACAGGTAGAGTACTTCAAACTGAAGTTTTTTAGGAAAAGAATAGATTACAGTTAAATCAGGGCGTATTTTAACTGTGGTAATTGTAATTGATTTCATATTAACAATGTTAATTTAAATTCATAATATTAATATAAAAAATAAAAAAATTTAAGCAAGTCACTGCCATGTCCAGGAATGGATAAAAAAAAATGGGTGAATGTCTGGCTTTAAAATGGCAGCAGTGTCGACTTTTCAGGAAGGACTGGAAGTATAGACTCAAATCAATGCAACTTCAAAAATCAGTGGAAGACAGCCATTGAAGAAAAGATACACTGTATCTACAGTGGTAGGTAAAGTACATTAGCAGCAGGCAAAAGTCATTTTAGTTGGTTGTAAATACACAGTTACTTTTACCAGTTCCATTTCTTTGAAGTGATTGGGTCAAAATCTACTCTCATTTGCACAAGCACGATTTTTACTCTCTGTGTTGAGTTGAAGCCAGCTACACTGGCATAGCTGGGGACATAATTTTGTTTAATAGGTATAAAAAAGTAATAAAAGTGTTTATACTGGTAAAATGATTTTTTAATATATTTTTTAAATCTATAATGAGTAGAAGCCTCTACTCAACATAGATATATTGCAGTTAAAGGAAAAAGAAACTGTGTTGAACATCCCAGGCAGCAGAAATCTATTTTACTGTAATAAACAGACTCTGCACTTATTTCTGTACCAAAGTGTAGTGAAATAGTTATCAGTATTTGCAGGTAAATGAATTTAAGATCAGATTTCAATGTTTAAAACAGTAAGCCAAAAAGTTTGAAAAGCTTCCTAGAGATATTTCGATCCTTTCTTTTCCATAATTTTTGCCCTTTGCTATCCATTTCTTCTCACTTTTTTCTTTTAATATCTTTTCCATTGGATAATAAAGAAGGTTATTTGGGTTTTTAATTTTGAGAATGTAATTATTTATCTAATACCAGAAGTAATTATGAGGGGTTTAGGTGCTTTTTGTAAAGTAATAATAGCATGATCAGACAAAAATCCATTACTTCCAGAATTGTACAGGGGTTTAATTTAACATGTTTCTTAAAAATAAACATAAAACATATGCCCTTTTCACTAAGCCAATATACCCAATAGTGAATTAGGGGGGAAAAATTGTTTCTTTTTTCCCTTGAAATAACTAATTCTTTTAGATCATTGTGGGAATTCTCTGCACTGCACACTGCCATAACAAGCTGAGGTGAGAATGTGACATAGACTAGAATATAAGTAGAAACTGTCTCTTGAAACATTTAAAACAGTAGTGGATATAGAGTACCGTTAGCATTGGAAAGCTTAATGGAAGAATTCGTCCTTTGGAAGAAATATTTTCTGGATGACCGAACATGGCTTATCCTTTCTAAGATTCTGTAAAATGGCAAAATAAAGTTGTCTCTGGTGTGTAGAGTTTTCTAATGTGCACACTAATGGTCTACAGAGGTAGAATCAGTCTATGTTTTTGAAACTTTTTAGCCAACATGATAAGTACTTTAAGAATAAAACCCAGAGGAATGTGGTGTTACCCATGTAAAAATCTTTCTTTGAACAGTCCTACCTTTGAGGTGATGCCAGGACAATTTGACAGAGAGGTCACTTTTGCAAAGTAAAGTGCATTTTACCAGACACATAAAAACTGTCTTTATATAGCCAGATTTTGAAAAACTGCATTTCTCATGTGCTCACTTGTTGAGAACCCCCTACTACCCACAGCAAGTGCCATGACTTCCCTTCCTTGGAAAGAACATGATTCACACAAAGAGCAAGGAACAAAGAGCATCAGGAACACTCGCTCACAAATTCATGAGTATTCCATCTTCCAAACTCATACATACATATGCATTAAGCATGTGAAATAGTCTTAGGGGAGAGAGTACTGTCATTCCCCATGACCTCCTTCAGCTGACTTGAGCACACTTTTTACCTCAGCAGTGCTGATGTGAGAGCTAGAGCCCTCCATTGCTTCAAGTAAATGAGCATTAATATTTGTACAGCTAGTAAACAAGCAAATTAATACATTTATGTAGTACAAAAATTTTATGACACTGTGTTTTTTATTTCCATCTTCCCCAGTAATCATTTTACAGCAATTAGAATAAGTATTATTTTGTCATTTTGAGTCTCGTTTTCCTATTGTTTCCAGTATTCTAAAACCATGCTGTCCAAAAGACGTCAAGAAAGTAAAAACTCAGATACAAAGTCCTTGTTTAAATATACTGAATTTGATTTACTACATATGCTAAGCATAGGAAAACAGAGTACTCAGCTGTTCCCTCAGGATTGCTATTCAGGATCTCAATCCCTTATACTAATGGGCTCACATAGGGCTTCCACGTGACACATGTTCTAATTTTTAAGTCATAGGTATAAACAATTTTACCTGTTATCAAATCTGACATATTAAAAAAATCTCATTAATCTCATTTTTATGTACTGTAATGAGATTCATGGGTGCATATAAAACAGTATGACATATATGACCTATTAAGATTACCATGCCTCTGGCAATAATTAGTAAATGCACCTTGAATTTTAAATAAATAGACATTTGAGTAGTAGCCAAAGAAGAAAAGGGGGAAATAAAGTAGATATGCCATTCCCTAGAGCCAATAGAAAAGTTCAGTCTGATTTTAAGCTGCTTTAATGTCTGATATGAACGTCAACAGGAATAACAAAATACCTGTACTGGAGTGTGTGTCTCCTTATCTCTCTATACATAAAAATACCTGCCAAAGGCATAGACATAATTGTTTGAATAAGCTTATTTCACTAAAAGGAAGTTTTTAACTCTCCGTTTCACTATGCTGCATGACATACTTAAAATATAACAAATTATTCACGGTCTGTACTGCTGTGAAAATTTAGAAGAAAAAATAAGTCTTCAACTTGAAATAATTATGCATGAATACAACAGTCCTGAGTTCAGGGCCTAATTAAAGAGAATTGGAAAGGTGAGTTTTTCCTTGTTTTACTTTTGTTGTCATTTGTTTCTATTACAAATCTAAGAACAGCAGAGGTGGAAAAAAAGTAAATCAAAACATAAAACAACTGGTAAGCCAGATCTGAAAAGTAATTTAAGGACCAAGATGAATTAAGTAAGGATCTTACATGCTCAAATGTAAAACTGTGATCTAGAACAATCTCCCTTAACCATTGCCTGACTGTAAAGAAGTCTAAGCCACCTAGGAAGCTCTCTTCTTTGCCTGAGCGTTGTCTTGGCACCTGCTCAGACCTGCTCAAGCCCCAACCCTTTGTTTTCAAAAACTAGGCAGAATAGTATTCACATTTTTAAATTGCAGTCCACTGTGGAGCCACCTCCAGCCACAAAGTGAGCAGGAGGTCACCCCCCAAGTGTTTCCTTTACTTTACAGATGAAGAAAACTGGCATTTCAATGACTCAGTCCATGACATCTTTAAGTGGCACTTTTAAAGTAGATGAGATACCCTAAAAATATCTTTTCCTCTCCACTGCCTTTAAAGACATTCTGCCATTATTAGTATAGATGTAGCTGTCTAAACCTGTTGTAGGTGATAAAAATAGCTTAAAATGTAAATGCTAACAGGCAGTAGGTAACTTGGTGTATGTGTTTGTGTATGGGTGAATCTCTGAAATTGAGCTTTTGCATTTTCAAGCAGAAACTTGTTACATTCCAGCTGCAAACAGTAGGGACTGGTCCTAAATTCTGACGACACTTGGCCTGAACAAAAGTGACACATCCTGGATCCTACAATTAATAGAGACATGAGAGAGAACAACCAATTAAGAAGCTAAGCATGTATACATACACTATTTAGGTGGGAAAGCCCAGGGTTTGGATTTCTGGAAAGAAAGATAGTGTTTGAAAGAAGGTCTTCTGCGAAGTGGTCTCAGAAAGAAAAAAAGGGTCTGAAATGAAGGCAGTGAATGTCCTGACTGGATGAAAGGTACTGGAAGTGGGTGATGATCCTGGGTATTAAAGAGCTGAGCAGAGTTTAAGCTGGGGGATGCATGGGGACTTTGGCTGAAACTGGTAGCTGCAAGCAGCTAAGCAGCACAAAGCTGCATGACTTTATGCCTGACCTTCTTGGGCAGCAGGGACCTGTAGGGAAGAGAAATTGAAACAAAGTGAACACAGCACTTTGTAGACCAAGTGAGTGAGTGTTTAAGATAATCAAACATGGTAAAAGCTCTTGTATTGAAGGTTCTTAAATAAATCCCGGTATCCAACTCCACTGCAAGATGCTGATTACACTGTCTTACCCATGATAAAATCTTATGTGCCTGAAGTTGGACAAGGTAAATTCCATCTAAATTGATATGATTTGGCCTATCATTAAAAGCAATTGTAACCAGTTTCTTTTTTATTATACAGTCATGAGACAACGACATTGCCTCTCTAGAAACTAAGCAACCACACCCCAGTGTTCATCTCAGCCTGACAGCACTCCTACCTGTCAGCTGCTGTGAAGCTGGATGTGGGGACACCTACACTTCTCTCTCAAGTTCAAGAAAGCTGTCATTGCATGAAAAAGTATGCAACTTTGCTGGTGGCAGAAATCAAGCAAGGAAAAAAAACCTCATGAGCAAGTGTTCAGGGGAAGGACTCCTATTCCCAGCATTAATCTGGGGTTTTATTCAGAAACTACATAAAATGTGTAAATAGTAATATAGGAAGAGGGAGATCTCACACATAGGATGTTGCCAAAAGGCTAACTGTAGCTCATCTTTTTTATCAGGATCCAAAAAACTACAGTCCAGAAGATGAATGAGGTACCTCAGATGACAGAAGTGGAATTCAGTTATTCCCATCAAGTATTCCTATTGTGTCTTATCTACTGGTTCATTCCAAACCAGCCAAAATCTTGCATCCTTTACATTTTCAATGTTAGCATTTCTTTCACACCTGAAGTTCTGATTATGAGGCTGCCAAAATGTGCTTCAGTTTTGACAGTTTTATACAGATCCTTGCCTAAAGCATGTTGATACCCAGTGACTACTTAGAAATTAGTTGGTCCTTGTCCATGATATTTAATGAGTTTCACCTTGTGGATAATCTCAGAATATTTTGCTAACATTACAGTTCATATCAAATATAAAGGTAGTGACCTCTGCTGCCTACTTAGAATGGGGTTTGAGTAGAAGTTTTTGTAAGGCCCATAATGATCCCCATGGGTCTCTTGGAGCTTTGGCTGGGCCAGCTCAGAGACAGTGCAGCTGAGGGTGTCCCCTTCCCAGTGGTGATCCTGGGGAGAGGCTCCCAAGTGCCCTGGGGCTGAGCCCTGGCCAAAAGAAGTACTTTTAGCTGAGGGTCTCACCGTAGTCCTGCTAGATCTCCAGCTCCTGCTGCCTTGTAACTATGTGCCTGGTTATGGGCCTCTCTGAGCCACAGCCACCTGTGGGTCAACATCCCAGCCTGGGCATCTAAGGAGGTGCCCGATGCTCCGGGCTGGGGCTGCATGTACTACAAAGACTTAACCATCCAATGTAAAACATAGAAATGAAAACCAAAAATTCAGATTTAAGGTTGAGTTTGCCTCATCAGTGACTTTAAGTAATCTTAGAACTTCAGATAGAACATTGAGCTTGTTTCATCTTAACCTTTTAACTTTTCTTACTTATGATACCAAATTTATTTCCCTTTTAACTCCAGAGGAGTTATTTTTCATCTGTTCATTTACTTTCTTAATATTCTGTAGTCATTTTTTTTTGTGATGGGTAATTTAATATCCCATCATCCTTTTAAGGAAAGTTTTGTTCTTTGTCTGGTTTAGACAATACACTGGTGGGATCCCATCATCAGGAAAAGTTTATTGGACTCAGTAAAGAGTGTTTGCCTAAAACAGAGGAAAAAAAAAAAGACTTTCCTTAACAGGATGCCTTTCCCAGTAGCCAGGGAATTTACTTTGAATGATGGATATTCTTGTTGGAATCCCTATTGTTACTTCTCTAAATGTTCAGATGAATACTTTGTTCACTAAACTGAGTCACAAGGGTGTTCAGATAGGAGGCAAAGTGTCTTTAATAGCCAGTGAGACAAATTTAGGTCATAACAGGTAGTCCTTTCCAAAATTTTTTTCTCTTGAATATACAGGAATCCTATGAACAGTAACCTCCTTTCAGTCTGTATTGTTTCCTTTGGGACTATTTCGCTTTGTACAAATAATTAGCCATTTCCAGTGTAACACAGAAGGGCTGCCTTGAATATTTAATTCTTTCTCTCACATCTTTCTCTCTCTGTTTATACAGAGTGGAACAGCTCCAAGACAAGTCACTGGGGGATAATGAATACAATAAAATCCACATCAGAATTAGGGAAGTCCCTGGGCATAGAAGAATCTTGAGATCTTGTCAGAGATTATGGATCAGACACAACTGGAACTTGAACAAGATTAGTGAAAACCAATGACAAATCTTTGTGTATACAATGGTGGGTTGACAGCTGACAATCATTACTGAGAAATGAGATATCTGGGTCATAACAGATGTCATGAAAATGTCAGGTCAGTGCAGCAGCAGTTAAGAAAACAAATGCAATTCTCAAAATTATAATGAAAAAATGGAAAACAAAATACAAAACTTTATTGTGCCCTTTTTGTAGAAATCTGTGATATATGTATATGTGAATACCAAGGCCTATGGCTAAGGCCTCTCCCCTGATCCCGTGTCTAAGACTGGATTGTTTATCCCAATCAAGTCATGTCCTTTTGCAAACAGCCATTCCTCCACAGAGACTTCCCCTGAAGCCTGAGGTGCTCTGGCAGAACCGCTTCACCGCTCTGAAGAGTGAAAAGACCCAATTGCATCAGGAGAGGTGCTGGAGCTGAGTAAGGAAGCCAGATCTGCTCCCTGTGTAACAACCAACACAACCAAAAAAAGGTGAAGAGTGTTAGTAGTAGGCAACTCTTTTCTGAGAGTTACAGAGACACCCATTTGCTGAACTGATGCACTCTTAGACAGGTGTGCTGCTTAGCAGAGGCTTGTATCAGGGATGTCACTGAGAGACTACCAAACCTCGTACAGTCCTCTGACTATTATCCGCTGCTGTTGCTTCATGTGGGCACCAGTGATCCAGCTAGGAGCAGTCAGATTATAGAGCCCTGGAAGCAGAAGTAGGGGAGCTACCTGGGGAGCAGGTAGCTTATTCATCAATCCTCCCAGTCAATGGGAAAGGAGTTGACAAGGCCAATCGAATCTGGCAAATCAATAAATGGCTACAGGATTGGTGCTGCAGCCAGGGGTTTGTCTACTTAGACCATGGGAGTCACTTTGAGAAACCTAGTCTACTGGGACCAGATGGGGTCCACTTGTCAGAGAAGGGGAAGAGTATCTTTGTTCAGAGGCTTGCCAAGTTCATGAAGAGGGGTTTAAACTGGAGTTGCCAGGGTAGGGTAGAGCCTGGGGAAAGGCCACAGGTTGACAGGAAAGCACCTGCAGTGCAACACAAGGAAATACCAGCCAGTAAGTCAGCTTCATCAGGGGCCCAGTTTAAATGCCTCTAGGCAAATACTTGCAGCAAGGGGAATAAACAGGAGGAGTTAGAAGCATGCACATGCTTGCAGGGATATGATCTTGTTAGCATCATGGACACATGGTGGGATGGCTCCTACGACTGAAGTGTTGGAATAGAAGGATACAGGATCTTCAGGAAGGACAGGTAGGGGAAATGAGGAGGAGGTGTTGCCCTTTTTGTCAATGGAAGAGAATAGATTTAGATTCAATAGTCTGGTCTAGTGTCCCTGGCCATGTCAGGAGTGTTGGAACTAGATGATCTTTCAGATCCCTTCCAACTCTAACTGTTCTATGATTCTCTGATTACAGTAGAACTGACAATGATCTGGAGATGTGTGAAAAAATGTTTAAAAATGTTAAACAGTAGAAGGAACTATTGACTAGATTACAGCTTTCCAGCCCAGATAAGAGGAAAGTGAGGGGATTATATAAAGATATAAAAAGTCATGTGTGTCATAAAACAAATGCATAGGAGATGAGTATTATTAGAACTAAAGATCATACAAAAATAGAAGAAGGTAATATATAAACTATTTCTTCATTCAGTGTAAATCCTTGGCATAGAATAGTGTTGATGCTGAAAACCTACATGGATTCAAGCACAGAGAGTGTGAAAACATAGAATCAAATTAAAAAAACTGAGAAGTATTAAAAAGAGATTTCCATCTTGTTCAGAATGGACTTTGCCTTCTCCTGTTACCACTAGAAGCTGCAGGAGACAGTCGTATAACCTACTTGTGTTTTCATGTTCTTTTCAGTATCTCACATAAATGCCAGTCAATATCCAGGTTACAGTTTTCATGTGGTTTTGATGTTAGAAACTGAGGCCCAGAGAAAGAAGGTGAATTCTCCAAGGTGATATGCTACATCAACATCAGACATAAGCAAAAGAAATAACTGTCTCCTGGCTGTCATCCTTGTGCTTCATCCCTGAGACAGAAATCAAGACTTACCTGTTTAATGGATCCCTAAATTATGACTAGATGCATTCATTTAAAAAAAAATATTAAAATATCACTAAAAAAATCTTTATGCGAAAAAATAGATTTTTAAAAATAATACGCCACAGAGGGGAGAAAGTCTGACAGCAGGCATTATGTCTCATACAGTGTCTTGGAGTGTGTGTATTCTGCACACAAAACACTGCCATGTATTTCTCTCTGTTTGATTAGGCTCAGCTGGATGCAGCATTTCTCAATCAAGATACAATAAAAGAAATGCTCTTTTCTCTCCCTGTGAGAATAAAAGTGTCCATTTTTTTCTATTCTTTCTTTGCAGCAGGTTCCTAAGTGATCTGAACAAATACAAAGGCCTTGGTTCCCTACTGTCTTGAGATGCCAAGGGCATATGAGTATTTATCTCAGCATACTCGGGTATGAAAAAATGTCATCATAATGTTTCAGGATGATTCCTGTATTTCTTACTTTGTATGCAATGATTTTACATAGTGCTAAATGAGGGAAAAAGCCTTCTCATATAAAACAATGTGAAGACAAGCTAGCTATACAGAATTAAAATCCTAGTTTCCATGATCTGAATGAAAATGTTTGCACCTTACTTTTGGCTAATTGTACTCTAATGAGCACTTGAAAGGCTGTGTTCCTGATGATGTAAAAGAGAATGCAACTGCTTAATAGTACAAAGAGAAGGAAAAGCCCACTACTATTGCTATAATTTTTGAACACAGACTGCTTTCTCTTGAAATACCACCAAGAAGAATGCTATTCCAAGAAGAAAGAAAGGAACAAAGACATGGCACTGTTTCTGCAGAAGCAACTACTGAAGTAAATGGAGCAGGCTGCATTGTTCTACCAACATACACCCAAATAAATGTTCAGAACTTCCTGAACCAATCAATCTCAATCTTGTTATTTAATGATCATGTTTGCATTAAAAATGTTCTTACTTAAAAATAAGGTGAACCGCTGCAATTTCACTTTTTAATTATGCTCATCTTACAGTGTATATGGCCATCTGCTTACAAAGTACTGAGGACTTGGTGTTATCTTTTCAGTAAAGAGCTTACTTTTTCCTTCCATAATAATACGAGGCAATCTCTGAATGTCCTCATTGTTGTTACCTTATTTGCTTTGTTTACTAAGACCATAAACTTTCCAAGCACCTATTCTACTCTTTAAATGTTTTAATTCAGTGACCTTTATGGCTATTTTTAAATCCCATAGGCTCTCATTTTCATGGAGATAATTCAATTAACACATTCACGTTTAGCTCTAACAGTCCCTCTGCTGGAAAGAAAATACTTTTCAACTGCAGCTCTAGTCTTAGTTACAAGTATGCAGGGAATGATTCTAAGATTTGGACAACGCTATTGTGGGTATTATCTATATTTTAAAAATAAGTTTTATTCTATTTGGAAATATTTATAACTAATTCAGGAGTAAAAATGCTAATCCATCCCTCTTCTTCTGCTTCCACATTTTACCAGTCAATTTAGATGGGTCAACATTTCCCTTTCATAAGTAATATGGACATTTTGAAAACAAAACAAAACCAAAAACAAAACCTTGACCTGGAAGAATTCAAAACTTCATGAAAAAATTAAATATGCATGTTACGATAAAATGACAGAATAACTACATATTTTACCTTGATTTTTCATAATTATGTAATGCATCAATATCTGGATAAAGTTAGTAAAAATATTATTAAAATAATAAACCCAGATTTCCCTCTTTGAAAAAACTACTGAACTATGTTCCTGTTAGATATATCTGCTGATGAAAGTGCATTTGTTCAGTGAAAAACAATTCTGTCAAAAATATCTCAACAATCCTTGTTTATATGTTCTACAGGATCAATAACGAAGTGTAGAAAGATAGATGCTTCATTCAGGCCTGGATCCTGTATACCATGGGGATGTACAGCAGTTTTATCTCAGGTGTGGGGAAAAAAAAACCTTCCAAGTATACAAAGGCCACAACTCGGATAAAACAGAACCTAAACCACAGATTATCAGAAGAAGAGCACAAAAGAAGTATGCAGCTCACTGGCAGAATTGATCAAATGCCCATCAATTTCTGCTGAGGTTTTAAATGACCTTCAAGCTAGAAATGTGACTGGCCTGGAACAGGGACTGGTAGCAAAGCAGAACTAGCCAAGAAAATAAAAAGACCTTACTGTTTTTTTCTGTCCTCACTAATATGAGAGTAAAGATACTCACTCATGCGCTTCACTATGTTTAATAATATCTCCTCCAAAGTGGGAAAAATCAGATTACCAGTTTCTTCCACTGCGATTTTGCTTAACTTTTAGGCACATTTCTCAACATGTATCTTAGTATTTCTTTCTGTATTTTTGAATTCAAATTAAAATATACAATGAATAAAGGTTATAGTATTTTGCAACTATTCATGCAAAATACTCTCCATTTGTCTTTTAAAAAGCTACTGAAGAATTACACTCCAAGCACCCACTAGTCTTCAACTAGCCCCCTCCTAGAGAAAGGACTACTGACAGAGTCAGGTCCAAATATCTGCAAATCACACCTCCCTTCTGTTCTGAGGGTGGAACAGGGATGACCACTGCTTTTGACAGGGAACCCCTAGAAATAGTAATTTTCCTAGAAGGTATTCTCAGAGGAAAAACCTTGCTGAGGATCATTTGTTACCCATTTCAGAGATAAGGAAACACAAGAACATACATGCTTTAATCACAGCAAATTCTGTAATCTTTTTTTAAAATAGTGGGAAGAGGTTGGAATTACCTTTTCAATCAGAACTGCCTATCCTGGATTTATACATTGCTGTGGTCAGTGAGAGCATAACTCACTCTGAGGTCCAGCTCATTCTGCTGAAATGTACGCTTGCACTTTTTGAGTAACAGCATTACACAAGTTATAAAAATGGGAGCTGGTGAATAATGCATTAAATTTAAATTGGAAGAGGAATTCAGGTTGCAAGAATGCTGAGCTAACTGCAGTTGGACCATCACCCAGGAGCAGACGGAGACCTTCCTGGCTCTGAAGGAGTAATAGGAACTGCTAACTGTAGCCTGGCAGCTTGGTGAAAGTGCTGGGAGCCAGAAAGCTTACAATGTTTGTAAAGTGGAAAAGGAGGTGCTTCTGCTCTTTTGTACTCAAGTTGTTTGTGGAGACAGAAAAATTCAACTGAAACAGATTAATTTTAATGAAAAGTTACAGTTTTAAAGAATATCTGTTTTGTTGTGGAGTTTCTAGGCAGTTCTAATAAAAGTAATATTCATTTGGAAAAGACAAACCATACCTATATTTCTTTATTACAAGCCAATATTTGAAGAGGTTCTTTCCTGCCATAACACACTGCAGTAGAATATTACATTCATTGTATTTCTGAACAATAGCAGACAGTCTCCAGATGTTTAACACCCCACCTTGATCTGAACCAGAACTTCGAGTCCCAGAATTGGTGGTGCTCTGAGGAGATTTGGCTCTAATCATAGAATCAGAGAATCATAGAATCATAGAATCATCTGGGCCGGAAGGGACCTCCAAAGGTCATCTAGTCCGACCCCCCTGCAGTCACAGGGACACC
>JAOQGH010000001.1:22881892-22914150 GCA_025769975.1 Gallinago jamesoni
GGCCTGTAGTAGACTCCTACCACAAGGTTCCCTTTATTGTCCCAATCCCTAATTCCTACCCATAAGCTTTCAACCCCAAGAAAATCAGTTTGAAACAAGATGAAGTCTATGGAAAACTCCCACAGGAAGGAAATAAAAAGCTGGGACAGCCCTTTCCAGCCCATTTATTGGTGGGATTAATCCCTTTGAGGTTTTGTAAATGTTGCTTCACTACTACCGTATGTTAGAATACTGCAGACAAACAGTTTATGTGAAGAGGGAATAGTAACTTGACTCCAAACTTTTTCATGTACTTTACAATGAAATTAGACTCCACAGGAATTCTAACACTTCTTTTGTCAACGTTTTCATTCTTTTCCTGACATTAATACCTGCTACTGTCTGTGTCAACTGCTTAGCTTAAGATATTTGTCCTGTTCTTTGAGTTTTCAGTTCTGAAATTCTATGTCAAAATTTGAGACTAACTGCCTGTTTTCTCTCATGTAATCTTAATATTTGATCACATTGCTTTCTCTTTTAAAAACTCTTCCATAGGCTTATGTAAAGACATTCAATATATGCTATAAATTTTATTACTTTCTATAAATGCAAAATTAAATGAATACTTTTTATTCCTCCAATCAGTATTTCTGATAGAAATTATTTTCACAGCAATAATGTGAAATAAATACATATCTAGTAATGAAGTTAGAATGGCCGAGGTCCAATCTGGGACTGAGCTTTTATGCAGCTGTCATTTAAGCCAATGCTTTTTTACAGCAGCTGTCCAACTTTACCGTACAGTTCTGATATGATCTGAGCATGCTGAATGAAATTTTTTTTTTTCTTTTTTTCCTTCTCTCTTTTTTTAATGCACTGCTAAAATGAAGAGGCAATTTCCCTGGGCTTAGTTTGAAGGATTACTGATCTTCTGAAATTGAGGTGGACAAATAGACTACATTAATTTCACAGCTGAGAGCTAAAAATATAGAAATATTACTCAAACATCAAGAGGTTTTGAAAGCAGAGCAATAGTTCATGTGAACACACATGAAAAGGAAGAAACCTTTACTCCACAAACAAAGACAATTCTGTTAAATCACAATCTGTTGTTCTCACCTTTCATGAGGGAAATAAAACAGCCACATGCCTCATAAGTGTGTGATATGAGTGCATGTATAGAAAATAATTTTATCAGTGGATACCAGAGGAGGATTTTTCTTTATCTAGCCATTCTTCTGTTTGGTCTTCAGCGGAGACAGATAAAGTTAAGTTTTGAAGCAACAATAATAGTTTCATAAATAAATATTTTGCATAGCTCAAAAAGAAATAGCTAAACCAGATAAGCAACTGAAGTTCTTAAAGTAGAGCTGTTTAGCCTCTAGAAGACAAGAAGAAGGGTGTTGGCAATAGGAACAGTGACAGCAGCAATGATGACTTATCTGTATGAATGCCTGATTAGGGGGCAGCAAAGAAGGTGGAGTCAGACTTTCGTGGTGGTATCCAGTAAAAGAACAAGAAGCAATGGGTAAAAAAGCTCTGTTCTAAGGGTGGCCAAACATTGTAACAGGTTTCTCAGAGGTATTCAGGAGTTTGAGCTTGGGAGTCTCCATTCTTGCAACTGTTGAAAATCTAACTGGATGCCTGTCTCAGCAACCTGGTCTAGGTGACCCTACTCCGAACAGAGAGGCTGGACCAGACAATCTTCAGAGGTCTCTACTAACATCAAGTATTCCATGACTTCTGTGAAAATATCTGAACTATTTTTTTCGGCTTTCTGCTCCTCAAGGTAGACCTTTGCATATGCTCAGAACTGCACCCATCTTTGACATTCTGAGAAACTCAATAATCACAAAATCAAGCCAGGAGATAGTTGTTGCTCTCCAGTGACTTGTCTGGCTTGGTTGTGGCTTTGCTTATTAAAGTTTTAAAGCATACTAAAGATACACTAATGACATCAACACTAGCAAGTGTATTGACAGTGGTGTTCTCTTTTAAAATACTGTGGAAAACTGATTTATCACTACTTCCTACAAACTTAGTTTTATGCTTTCTTTGCCTATGAATGGGAGAGCTAGGTTTAATATTAAAACGCTTGTCTCCCAAATAAGCACCTTTGTTACTAGGTTCATGGTTTATTTATTTAGGCACTAATAGAGTTGAATTGTGGCATGTGGCAATTTAAGATGACACAAGGTCACAAATGTTGCAAGGTCCTTTATAAGGTCAAGACTATTTTTTCCAGTTTCATATGTACAGAAACTAACTAGTCTCATGTTGTTAGTGTTATCTGGATAATGAATAACATACGATATTTGAACAATCTTGTACCCTTAAATCTCCATTGCATTATGTAACTGTCAAATCATGTCATTATCAAAAACAAATAAAATAAAATTTTGTTGAGATCTATAATGGGCACCATTATCCTGAAGACAAAACCCACATTTATTGTTGCAGGGTTTCTTGCCTTTGTTTTGAGCAGTTTAATTAATTTTATGTTAAATAAAGTCACTGTGTAAAATATAGGAGCGATATACAGAGAGATATTAGCCATTTGGAAGAATGAAAAATTCTGCCCTCCTCTGAATATCAACTTCTGTACTTATTGCGTGTGATGATATGTATTCATAGTACATAAATATAGGAAACAGACAGGAAATATTCTAAATAAGCTTAGTGTATCAATAATAAGCTAGTAAGTAACAAGCAGCAATACCATAGAAATTTGGGCAGAACTGCCATTTAGGTATCAAAAAAATACCAATGAAACCATTATCTGAAATAATGATGTACTATATATATGAAATATTAGAAATATTTATTTTGGAAATGTGATAAAGACTCTTTTCTAATATTAAGTTTAATTATTTTATCTTACAGCTACTGGGTTTCTAATTTTACACTCAAACTAAAAAATAAAAATGCGTGAAAAAAAGGACCAAAGGAAATGTCAAATCTTGAAATAGTAAAAGAGGAGAAAAAACAGAAGTGGCAACTATTGAAGAAAGGGCAAATAAAGAGGCTGCAGGCATTTGTCAAATTTAGTTATCAGGACCTTTCAAATGTATCATAGTGCTCCAAAATTTGGATTTCTGTACACTTCTGTGATCCCGTTATCTTGTTTGGATCACACTTCTGTTTGAACTTGACATGAGTAGGAAGGCAGTGCTTGAACCTGTAAAGAGTGAGGAAATAATCACAATGAGCATCCCTTTAAATCTCCTGGTTCTGTATAAGTGATAACTGACGCTGTTCTGGACTCAGGGACAATTTTGCTTAATTAAGCTAAACTACAAGAGTCACAAGAGTCTACCTGCTCTTTCAAATGTGTTAGGGAAACAGCCTTTCCTGCTGGGAGAGGCAGCTTTTTTCTTATTTGTAGATAAGCAAGTACAGCACTGCTAGCAGGATCAAATTTTGAGTGTGCTTTACCAAAGCTGAAGGATTCCCGTGTGCCACATTGTGTTTTGATATGAAAGATACAAAAAAAAGAAGTAGCAGTTCAGATATAATAATAGCATACCAGAATATGTGTGTGTACACATGCATGTATTTCTGACGCTTAACTATTGATATGTATACATCCATATGCAACACATGTATATTTAGTTATGTACAGCTACAAATACCATTTGAGAAAGAAACAAACACCGATTCTTATTTGAATTTTCTTTAACAAGAAACATTAAAGGAAGCTATGGAAGGAATTTTTCACTATGACAGTGACACTTTTTTCTTTCGAAAATTCATTCTCATATTTTAGTAACTTTTCACTTTATTATCTACCTGTCTCTACCCATATCTACTGTGGTGCAAGACAAGAAGGAAAACACTTTTTAGTAACTGCTGTCTCAACTAATCTGTGATTAATATATTTTCATGTCCAGAGATTCCTGTTAAATAAAGAAGGAGTTGACACACGCCTTCACCAATAATTCATAAGTCAAGATTCCTAGACACAAAGTTAGTAAACTTTTACACCAAAGATTAGCATGTGTAGAGTATTTTAAAGACTTTATAATTATAGTAGGTGCTCTCAGCAGATATTCCTTGACTGCTGGAAAATGAAAAAATAACATCATAGTGTAACATCAGTCTGTTATAAAGATCAATTATATTTCAACCTGAAGCATATAACCCTTTTAGCAAGAGATCTTTTAACCTAATAATGGTGAATCAGTGACATCAAGGATGTTTGAACTACAACATGCAAGGAAATTTGATGCCAGGCAAGATCAGCTGGTGTTAACTCAGCCTCCGATGATGCCACCTGACTTTGGCATACACTTCCTTTGCCAGAAAAGGAAAAGGGATATTAAGGTAGCTCTGTTCCATTAAAGATTCTCTCACACACAGGGAGGGACACACCTGTTTCATTAAAGGAAACATATAAAAGTACATTCGGTTGCCTGTAGGAAGAAATTTTAAGTGCACTTTGACCTATTGCAGTAGCACAAAGAACACGTATTCTGGTGCATGTAGGGCTATACTATATGTGAATTTTGAGTATTAGAGTTCTGCTTAAGAGACTGGTCCAAGCTGGGTTGCCTGTTTTGCCATGCTCACTTAAGCCTGTGTTATCTTTTACATTGCTCTGGAGCTGGGAAAGAAGGATATATACAGACAGCATAACTTTCCTCTTAGCTGCCGCATGCTTTCTTCACTGTCAATTGATAGTTGCACAAAAGATTTCTAAGGTTATTGTTAATATAAATGTGGATGATTTTGATAAATATGTAAGTGCACACAAATTCAATAAAGGGCTTGGATGATTATCATCTCCAAACAAAGCACTGTATGTTGCAGCTCTCCCCACAGTTTTTAGGGGCAAAATGAGTGTCACATCTATGTGACACTAATAACTTTGTACAGAAACTGACAATTTTTCCAGTAACTACATTTCCAAGCAACTAATCAAGGCTAGTGATTTCCTTCTAAATTATGTCAGTGTCTTTTCACTCTCTTTATAAGTACCAGATAGATGCGGCTTTTCTCATGGACTGAAAGACTTGGATTCCAAGTACTTCTCACCCTTATGGTCAACATGTCCTGGTGGGATGAGAGCATCCTAATACTGTACAGTAGTAGAACATGCTATGCAGCCTTCATGTTAAAATTGGTGTCCTGTTTAGAAAGGTTTGGGTGGTCCGTGAACCAAAAGCACCAGGAATATAACTGTCTGGCTTGGATGTTCAATTGACAAAGTGAAGTCCTCATTCTTGTTGCTGCTAGCACAGTTACTACTGATGTTCATCTGGCAGCTGCTTACAGTAAAACTAAAGGAAAAGAGGACTAGTCCTACCAATGTACATTTGGAAGGACTACTAAACAGGAATGTTTTTGACATAGGGAGAAGTGAGTAGCCAGATACTGCAGGTTATAGCCTTTTAATGAATGCTTAGAAGTAAATCAACAAATATGCAAAGGAGGACACACTTGTAAATGGAAAATAATTAGGATTTTATTTAAAACAAGATATGAATTCACATTCCAAATAGGACCTATCAGTCATTAATGAAATAAGTGTTTCAACCGTGAAGTCCTATAAATGAATAATTTTTATGATGAAGACTTGCCTGCACACTTGGGTTAGCTGTACCTGTGATTCCTGTCCCCACTTTTCTAGTGTGATCTACTTCTGTTATGCAACTGTTTCAACATGCATCGATAAACCTAATAAACACATAAAATATTAGGGAATTATGAAACAGCTAATTAACTTCTTGAATTTAAAGTCCTTCCTTGCACATGAAAATTAGTGATTATATGGATTCCTGAACCAAATGTCTTTCCTTTTTCTCTTCATATGGTTTTTCACTTAGATTCAGGAGATCTGCGGCATTTTTCCCTTACTTTTCTAAAAAGGATGCTGAATTCATAGTTAATAAAAATCTGTATTTTTTGCACATTGAATCTTCTCATTTTTCATAGACATCTATTTGTTTCACACAGTTGCAAACAATTTATTCACATTGTATCTTAGAGTTACACACTCATGTCAGCGTTATTCATGAAGCTGACTTCAAGCATGACTCACGAAGTAGCTCCCTAGAATTTAAAGCTAGGCTGTACCTAGTCTTGGGACAGCAATGTGAGGAAATAGGATAGGACTCTCCCTTCCTTGTGTGTGATTTAGAATTAAACACAGCAGTGATTCATGCTGAACTGAGCCTAATTATGCTACTCAGGGGGGTGTGGGATGTTTGGGCAGTGATAGATGCTCCATTTCTTAAGTGAGTAAGGATCAGTGAGGCAAATTTCCCATGTCCTGCTGACATCAATAATAGTGTCTACACACCTAAAGTTAGTAGTCAGCTGAATGTATTAATAACACATTAATCTATTGCACCAAATTACAAAAACTTCAGGATTGGCTGTGCTCCAAGAATTTTCATGTTTCCTCATTCTTTCTCATGGATTGTTTTGTTGCTTTATTTGGTGCTATGCTTATAATCACAATTAAATCAACTGTGGGGTCATCCCTGACTCAGATATCTATATGGAAATATGGAAACTACATTATAATGGCAAGGAATACAGATTCTAGGCAGAGCCATTAAATGGAACAAAAGCATCTGTGAAGGTTGCAAAGACAATTGGACTGGGGTCCTGGCACAGCCACAGGTCCCAGCTGCAGCCCTGCCACAAGCTGACATGGCACAAACATTCAACAAAGCAGAGCAACTGGGAGGCCATTCCAGATAGGAGCTGCAGAAAGGAAGACTGCTCCTCTGTGAGATGATAGCAAAAGTGTTTACCATGGACAGAGATTGACTGTAGCATTATTTCCAACTGTATGTTTCTTTATTGCCTCAACAACTGTTGGGAAAGAGTATTACATGGGAAGCAAAGGTAGAGAGGGTAAATTCAGCCTCTGAATGAGCTCAACTGGAAAGATGAGTAACAGTGTGAGACAATGGTTGGTCAGTCTGTCTGTCTATTTTTCTGTCTATCTATCTTTATATATATATATATCTCAAGAGCCACGAAGTCATGGATTAGCAATATCAAAACAGAGTAAAAATTAGTGGTCCTACTCCTTGTAAAACGTCTGTTGCTTCTCATTTCCTGAACAAGAAGTTCATAATAATATTTATTTTTTCTTTATTTTTTATTCAGTAAGATAATGACATGCAGACAAGTTCAATAACTTCTTTTTCAAAAAGCAATTGGTTCATAGGGAAGATGCAATTGTTTCAGCTGCTGGAAATTAAAGGAGATTAAGGATTGCATATGAGTTATTTGTGTAACTATTGCAGGAAAATAAACTACCACAATGGTTAGACTTAATAGAGGTGAATATAAAGTGCAGAAAACAATTACCCTGCTGTACTTCAGCCCTGAAGTGAAACATTACACTGAATCAGCAACCAACATTCCTGTATATAAGAGGAAAAAGTAGTTAACAGTTTTAGAATATAAAACCTTTGAACTTGAACGTAGAAGAACACCAAGAATATTCTGCTAAAATGATAACTGACAGAGAATGTGATAACTCCCTGGAAATATGTACAGGAATATGTTTCAGAAAGACTCATTAATCAAAGAACAGATAAGTAGTAATGGGCTTGGACTGTGGAAAGAAAATCTTAGATTGCATAATAGACATATCTGCCAAAGTACAAGCTCATTTAAAGGAAAAATCTTCCAGCATACTTAACACTACTTCACAAGCCTCTCAATTTTTTTTTCATCTTACTAAGTTGTAATAGCTTACTGTTTTTCTTTTCTTTTTTTTTTCTTCTTATTTGTTTTATTTTTTCATTTATTTGCTACTTATGCATTTTATTAACTGCAGGCTCTACCTTTTGTTTGTTTGTTTGCTTAAAACCTGAGATTCCAACACAACCCCCAGCAGTCTTCACTACCACGTGGGCTGGTAGATCCAACCATACAGCTGAAGAGGTTCAGCCCAGTTGCTATATTAACCTGCTTTTACTAATCCAGTCCCTCTTCCTTCCCTCTTGGTGACATGTTTTCCTTTGCTCAGATTGAACAGACAGCTTGATACTGTGCACCCATAAATGTCTTTATTGCTCTTAACTATATTTAAAGAAGTATACTGGGCCCTTAATGCATAATTCTAGTAAAAAGGAGAAGAAGAGATCCATCACACCAGCAGAAGCTTCCAAAAATCATATAGGCAAATTTGTTCCACATGATCATCTTCTGAATTTTCTTCCAGGGAGCTGCAAGAGCAGTCCCACTGGGGGTGGTAATAATTCTAAATGGTATAAAAAAAAAGCGTGTATAAATATTTCACTGTACCTCAGCCTTTCTGGTGAATCCTTACTGCGGCAGAGGTATTACTACATGCTCCTCACTTACGATGAGTACGAGGGTTCCTTTAGGTACAGAACTTACATAGAATGGTACTTTATGTCCTCACTCCCAACATCAGGAGACTCTACACAGCAGAGCACAGTCTGACTTGCAAAGCTGAAAGCTGAGGGGCTAAATCTCAAAATCCACCATGAAGTTCTGATTTCACACTTACTTGAGATCGTTCCACACCTTTCTAATTACAAAACTTCTTACTGTAAAGACATAATCTTGTGGGCTTCAATGGGTGGTGTACTAGACTATTGTTCTACATCACAATATCTTGGCTATCTAAGAATAAACTAAAGATAATGATATTACTAAAGTGTCTGGGAAAATGAGTTTACCAGTCTGGATAGCACAGAAGAGCCTGGAAGCCATAGGAAAGTATGGCAAATTATAGTAAATACTGGTGTTTAATGATGTACTAGTTCTGGAATAGGCTCTTAGATTACTCAGTTCCTAGCATCCGCTAATACACAAAATAAAGAAACAGGGAAAAGTATAATGGGCATGTCAGCATATATATACCATCTCCTCTGGCTAGTAGGAGCTTTCAAGCAAAGTTTTTTGATCTTTAAAATTACTACACTATCAAAACTGGATCAGTGTTGAAACAGATTTTTCACTGTTATTTTCTGGGACAAAGCGAACCTCTCCCCTAACTGTAAAATTAATAAGGAAGGTAGCACTGAAGGAATCTGCTGTGTGCTGGGGCTGCTGACATGAGTGGAAAAAATTATTGCAATATTGCAAGCAGAAGAAATTATATGGGAAAACCAATTTTGTAGCTACAAAGCACTAAATGCCAAGTGAACATGGTTGAATTCTTAATTGCTTTTCAAAAAGTTTGTTCACTAGACAATAAATTACAGTAAAGCCATCAGAAAAAAATTTGCTATGAAAGTAGATTAATTCTCTCCTAATAAAAGCTGTATTTCATTATGAATCTGTAAGTTTTGTCAACTCCAAATAAACTTCAGTCCTAAATAAATCAGGGATATCTAGCATTAGAGATTAAAATCTAGAGCTTTATTATAAACTTATGTGTTACAAATAGCTTTTAAATAATTTAATATATGGGCTGAATGACCTACCAATGATTCAACATTAGGTAGTCCATAGTTCATCTCAGATGTAACAGTTGTCGTTTGTTTTTTTTTAAATTTTGTGGGGAAAGCAAGGCAGCTTCAGTGCAGACACAGTGACAGCAGACACAGACTAGCCTTGCCACCTTTGTCTCTGTCTTCATTCTCCAGGTCTCACAGGCTTCTCTATCTAGAAGCAGGGTTCAAGGAGAATAATACGCAGCAGTGAATTAAGATCAATTACTTGGCCAATACCAATCCCCAAGCTGCATTCAAGGAAGCCTAAATAAATGATTCCTGCAAGGCTGCTTTCTATCATCTTAAAAAGTTCATAGAGATCAAGAGATTTCCTTGATGACTCAAGAAAGCAAATATTGCAACCATCTTCAAAAAAAGGCCCGTCACTTCAGGGTCTGTGATTGAGGGGAGGCAAAGGATGCTAATCACCTTAATTTCAGCGAGGGTTTCATGGACTACACAATACTCTTGTATGCAAGTTAGAACAATACTATTCCAGTCAGTGCATGAACAACTAGATGGGCAAAAGCTGGTTGGATGACTGGGCTTAGGGAGTCATGGTTAATTGGTCTTAATTTACCTGGAGGCCATAACATGGAGCAGCAAATACTCTGGGAAGTGTTCTATGTAACATCAGTTAACTGGGCAGAATTCAGTGTAGGGCCACCACAATGAGTCGATACTGGAGCACTAGTCCCATGAGGAGAGGCTGAGAGAGCTGGGCTTCCTCAGCCTGGAGAAGACAGCTTCAGGGGGACTGAGCAGTGGTGTGCTACCACATCCTGGGAGGTATATTACTTTAATAACCACGTTGAGTATTTTATTTTATTTTAACTTAATAATTGTAAGGATTTTATCATCTAAATACCTTAACTTTAGAACATGCAGTTAAAAAAAAAAAAGAGGGGAAGAAAGTTGTAAAACTAATGACAGAAAATTCTACTCATTTTATCAAAAAAACCCAGGACTTTTTCATATGTTAAGTAATTGGATTAGAATGTGAATGGGGTAAGTAATAATACTGTTTTCACTGAGTGATGAGGAGATTTTGATAAAATATTTATGAGATCGTGGTTTTTGACACCAATGATTGTGACGGAATATGTTTAAGGTCATCATGACACTGAAGAATTTTGACAAGATATTTATGCACGCAATGTGATCCTAAAGATGGATGTAGATACGGAAGTGATGTAAATTAGACAAACTCATGAAAGGCAAATAGATCAAGAGCTATTAAGCACAAAGATATCAATTCTAACTCAAGGAGTAAGACCGCTTAAAGCTGGGAAGTTTTACCAGAGAAATATCACTACCTGCTTGTGCTTAGATATAACGAAGAAATTCTTTACTGTGAGGATGTCGCTCATGGAGTAATTGACTTCACTAGTTAGAGTGAAGTAGTGAAATATTTATTAAGGTAAAACAGTGATTTAACAAAATCAGCAATAAGTACAATAAAACCAGTAGTAAATGTGATAGTGTTTTATAAGATTCAATGTCTGGGTACACTCTGTTATTTACTGCAGAGAGGACAGGGTCAGACAAGCTGTCAGGAAGACTCTCCCGTTGAGTCACGATTTTCAGAAAGGACCCTTTTGCTTTCTAAACTCCTTCTCAGAGAGGAGTCTAGGTGCGGCTGGATCCAATCCTAGTCCCAGACTTGGTCAATGGTTTATGTCTAAAGGATTATCTATGCACAGACAACCCTTCACATTACTTAGCTAAGATTTCAAAGTTTAGCATGCTATTAGTCACTTAACCTGTTGCGGCAAGGAATCTCTCAACTTCAAGGAGTAGAACCTTAAGCGAGCGTCCTCACAAAAGGGGAGATCCTGGCGTGCAGCCCGCTGCCATACAGGAGAGCTCAAAGGGCTCTCGGGCTGTCCACTGTTTATACAGTAGGATAATTGACCTATAGTCATATTCTCATGAGAATAAAATTTCTAAGTCCCCACTCCAGACAGTATTTTGATTATGCTGCCAGCCATCCCCCAAAGTCCAGATACAAAAGTTATCACAGCTGCTGTTGTGATGGCCATGGTGGCCAAGGCCCGAGCAGGAGCCAGGGGAGGGGAACAAGGAGAGCACACCACCACAGAGGATGGTGAAGCACTGGAACAGGTCACCCAGAGAAGTTGTGGATGCCTTATTCCTGGAAATGTTCAAGACCAGGCTGGATGGGGCTTTGAGCAACCTGGGAGGTGTCCCTGTCAGGAGGGTTAGAACTTAATGATTTTTAAGGTCCCTTCCAGCCCAAACCATTCTATGATTCAGTGAAGATAGGATATTATATCAACTGGAACTTTGGTCTGACCTAATATGTAGATTCCAAGACATAAGATACAAAGGTACCCAGTTCTGAGATAATATAGCTACCTCTAAACCTAAATAAAGATGTGGACTGGGTAATGAAGGTAACAAGAAATTTCTCTTTAAAGCTTTCCTCAAAATGTTCCTTCTAAAATCTGAAAAAAATTTCTTTGGTCAAGCCAAAAACATTTGAGCTCTGACACTGCTATTAAGTTCATAACAGGATTTTGCCTTGCAATTTTTTAATTTATTTTATTTTTAATTTCAGATATAGAAATACCAGCTCTTTCTCTTCTTTCTTGTAGCAATTAAAACGTGACTGGCCAGAACTGCAGCCTAACCTATGGAAAATATTAAACTGAAAAATATCAAAATAAGATATATTTTTTATTTCAATAAATACTTTAGTGGAGACTTTTCACCTCTTTTAGGTATCAGGATGCCAATAATGCCATTACAATTTTAAATCTAAGGACCTCATTTTAGTTTCTAAAAGGATAGAGAACATTCTCTGATTTTGATCTTTGGTCTTTCTTAGGACGGTAAACAATTTTTTTAATAATCAACCAATAGTTTTAAGGAGAGAAATGACACACTAGTGATGATATTTATTGCTATTGAAAGTGCTTTCCTCAAAGAAAGATAATTGTGTGCAAAAAATAATGAATTTTTGACTGTGATAAGTGAGGTATGTGAGGAGATTAATTAATGCATCGAGAAAGCAATGGGGAAGGATGGATTTTAAAGTCTTCACTTCTAGTGTGGTGGTTTGCCCTGGTGAAATTATGATTAGCATCTTGACCCTACTGAAATTAATAACAAAGACAAAGAATAGATTTCAGCCTTATCGTGATATCCTAAACTCCAGCCTCGGCAATATGTATACTTGTCCCAGTTAATGGAAATTCATTGCAGAGCAATGTGTTCGTGTAAAGTATCCTGGGACTAAAGCAGTCTCACTGTATTAGCACATCATTGTAACTGAGCACTGAAACGATGCTAGGAGGGCTATGGCAAATCATACAGACTTCTCTCAGTCTGAAGTTACAAAAAATAAGGTTCTATGCATTGCATCCCAATAGTCAGTTTGCTCATGCCTTACCTGTGAACTCTTAACTGCTATATTTATTTTTACAAACTCTTCAAATCTCTTTTAACTGCAGTGAAAACTCTAAATAAATAAGTAATTAGTAAACAAATAAACAGAGTTCTTTAAGGACATGAAATTCTCTCCTAGAAAAATATGCCACACAGATAGAAAAGATACATATGTCCTGGAGGAGTATTCTTCTATGGCAACAATTATTATTTCAAAGTAATACTTTGATAATGAAGACAAAGGTAAATATTGCAATATCATATATATAAGTGGAACAAAAGTACTAACTTATTTGTATCCTTGAGGTAGCGAACAACAACTAGGGAAGAATGACAAGACAATTCAGGAACTAAGGCACAAGCCTCTAAAAGATTAATCTTGTCCAGCTTCAGGCATTTAAAAGTTAGGTGCATAGTCTAGCAAACTGTGTAGGCTTTAGAAAGATCCAGAAAAAAAATCCTTGTGTCTCTGTCACAGACACATCTATTTTAGAGTGGCATCAATCACCTTCTAGCTAAAGTTAGAAGAAATGAATCTCAGCCTTCTTGTGCAACTTTAGAGAATTCTTTGGATTTAAAGCTATACAGTCAGAATAAGATACGTTTTGTCTTAAAAGATCAGGGTAAAATATGTTAAAATGTATGAAATACTAATATAAATATACCAGTAATTCTAAATGGAAATGAGAGCTGTTGTTAGCACAATCCTGGCCTGTGCCAGCAGATCCAAATGCAACAATAAAATTAGTATCAGAGGATGTGATGGTACCAGCTGTGATTTCAACACTTTTGTAGTTACACAAATGCAAAGTGAGTGAACTCTACTAAGGTGAAAAATAAAATCCTTACATTCATAACAGGCTACCCAGCTCTTATACTGCCTAAGGAAATATGAAGTTGATGGATGATGTAGATTTTTGATGACAGATGAATTGCCAATATTTTCATTCTAGATTATGCTTCCTAAGTAAATGAGTGATGTCTGTCTTGTCTCATCAATCCTGGCAGTGTGATGGAACTGGCCACAGCAGGAAGTAACTTGTTGAAATTTTGAAATTTTAAAGTTACACCTGAAACAGGTTGTGCTCTGACATATGTAACTCCTGCTGAATTCTGTGATAGCTGCTTCTGTGCTTTGAGGAAAGAACTTTCCCAAGAAAAAAAAAAAATTATGAATTGTCTGTGAAGATATAAGTTAATTAACCTGTGTCTTTTGTATACTTTTTCAGTGTGTGATATGATCAGAGAGTATCTAATTCAGAAGAGTGTTAGAAAGCAGAAACAGGTCTGAGAAAGTGTAGATATGGTGCATACTAGTGCTTTCTTTTCATCTTCTCTTGATCTCAGTGTTCTCCTGGATTTAATTTTAGTAATCAAGACATGATCACCAGAAATCTGAAGAGATTCATTCACAGGCACCTTCTAGAGCAGACTTTCTCAATAGCATGTTTCTAGGTACATCATATATTCACTCTTTCAGAAGAAGCAAAACAAAGAAAAAAACCCCAAGTAATCAAAACTAAACTATACAGTGAAGAAAGTCTCCCAAAATTTTCTTTTGACCAGCTGAAGACTGGTTCATAGAGAACTTGCAATTTGTGTCCATTGACCCTTGCCTGTCGCTGGGCACCAATGAAAAGAGCCTGGGTCCATCTTTTTTACACCCTCCATTCAGGTTTTTGTACACATTCATGAGCCTTCTCCAGGCTAAACAGCCCCAGTTCTCCCAGACTTTCCTTATGTAAGAGACACTCCAACCCTTAATCATTGAAGTCTCACCTGTAGCTTGATATGTCCCTTGTACAGTACAGCAGCCATTAAGTAATTTTGTGCTTACAAATGGTCCCCAGACTCTGAAAAAGGGAAAGAAGTCCTCTAAAGAAAGCACTGGCATCATGACCTGATGGTTTGAATCTTTTTATTTTTCTTTCCTTCATACTTTTGTACCAGTTCCATCTGACTGTTTACTATAAAATATTCCCAAATATTCCCTCTCTCATTGTACACAACCATCTCAGAATGTCTCCAGTCTTCAATAGCACACTTCGATCTCCATTTGCTGTTAAGGTTCCCTTAATTGCATTTTGCCAAAGAAAATGAGGGCTTTTTTTTCCTCTTTTCTTTTTTTTTTCATGAAATGCATGTAATCTACATGTTTCCCCAGGATCTATTCTTTATGACTCTTAACAGCCAGGATGCTGGATAAGGACAAAAATCAAAGGCTGTATTATGCCATATAATCTTTAACATCATGAACACTGATGTAGATGATAATTTTTGTCTGACCAATAACTAGTTGAACCATGATCCAGCTGAGGCTATAAAAGTAAACCTAAATAAAAAGAATTTCACATCTTCCATTAAATTAAAGCTCTCAAAATGAAAATTCTAGGACTTGGGGTCATTATATGAATACTTGATACTCTCTGAAGGAGTGAGAGTTTATAAACTAATGAATGAGACATAAATACTATACACTAGTTTAACCTGTGGCAATTAATCTTTCTCCAGTATTTTTCAAGCTCTTTAATATGAAACTGTACCCACGTTATTTAGTCTGAATCCTTAAAGTTCAGAAGCATTTCTCAGCATGATTAAACTGTGAAATGTGTTTGAAACTAATTGCTTCTGACAACTGCCATTAGATGCATATTTGCAAATACATTTTATAACTCGTTAATGATGAGAAGTTTTTGTTATATTTTGAACTTTTGGACTCTGTTATGAGCAACAAGGAAAAGACACTTTTATTTTAACTGTTTATGCGCCATGCAAGAGAACAAGTCATGATTATAAACTACTGCTACCAAAGGCAACAGTACAGGTCAAGCAGAGTGTGCTGGTTGATTGTATACATTGGTGCTAACTAGACTACAAGAAGTAGGAAGAAATGACATCTACATTTTACAAAAGACTGTTTAAAGACTTGCTCAGAGTCTAGAAATCCCATTTTTAATATTGTACATGTAAGATAAACCATTTTGCTGGTTTGCTACTAGTTAGAAAACTAATAATTCAGAACACATTATATTATGATTTCTCATGAAATGATTACATACCTTTTGTCAGATGATGCAGGAGACTACAGAATGCATTATGGTAAACATGCACGGCAATTAAATCACCAGATGCTATTTCTCAAATGAAGCAATCATGCACTTTATTTTTTGAAAGGGAATTTTTGTACTTTCCTAATCTCCTGAACTGGTCCTGTAGAAGACTAAGTGGTACAGTTACTTTATGACCTCCTCATATTTAACAGTTAAGGTTTGTTAACATAAAATATAAAGCATTAAAAAAACACCAAGCTATCTCCCAACAAAATTTAAAAATTGACTAGTAAAAGCAGACAAGAGGTAGAAAAATGGGAGAATAATAATTGATATTTAAATTATTTTAGCTAAAGCTGAGAAAAAAAATGTCAAAATTTGAGATAGAAATAATGATTAGCCTTTTTCAGGTCCTTTTCTCCCTTCTTTGGCTCTAGAAACCTTTGATTAAATTCCTTACTTTTATATTACATTCTTTAATTGAGATACATCTTATTGAGTTATATCCCCTAAATCAGGAAGTTCCTGTTTTCACCAAGACTTGCTTCAGTATCTAATGCAGTCCACTTCCTTACTCATAGGACTATGAGTCATATCTCTTTACAGTGATGAAGGAATGGAGTGTCCATCATCACAACTCCTGTTGAAGCTAAATTGCTCTACAGACAAAGTAAAGATCATTATATAAAAAGTATTGGTGCCAAAAGAAACCAAAGTGAACCCGTTTGTCAATGTGCACATTATGAACCCAGTTAAAACAAAACGAGTATCCTTGCCTCCTAATTTTCAGAGGCTTTTTGCTCGGTCATATAAAAACTAATTTTCTTTGGAAAAAGCAAAGATAACCCTCAATGTAGAGAAATCTATTTCAATTCCAAGGTTTAAGTCCTATCTATAGATACCAGGCTATTCAAATAAAGTGAAGATTTCAACGGGAAAGATTTATCTCCCCTCCTCTGCACAGGCAATCTTGAAGTAAGTAGCAACTGTAATGAACTTGATGAAGAGATATTTCATACCCCCATTATGCTCTCATTTTCTATGGCTTTGCAATCACTATATAGAGGAACATAAGTTAATGCTAACACTAATACCAGAATCTACTTAAAACTACTTTTCACTTTTAGACTTTCATTAAATAAGTCTTTAACATTTTGGATAAAATGTTAATGTCATCACCACTAAAATGTTTTGTCCTATATGAATCTGAATTTATTGTGTATAGATGTGAATTTTCCAAATGACCAATGTCTGATCACTGATTCTAGAATAAAATTGTGTTGAGTAGAGAAAATTTTCTGTGGGTACAAGAACTAGTGAAGCCCAAATTATTTATTTAGATATCTCTTTTTCTGTCTAATTGGATCACAATATCCACATGCTCCTTCCTATAAGATTTTTTCTAAACTCCCAATTATTCTTACATGGTATTTCGACACCCTTCTTCAACCCAGACTTAGTTTCTCTTCCTCCTGTATTCCTCACCCTTATAAATTATTTCATTTTTGTGTCTGTCCTTGTTTCAGCAAAGTAAAGAAATGTGGTACAGCTCCTCTTGAGAACTGTATGAGTTAACTAGTCTGCTGATCTTGACAAAGATCACCAACCACCCACCCACTAATGAATAAAAGCTGAGTTCTTTGGACCATTTCTCCATAGAAACATTAATATAATTTTTTCTTTCTAGCTAGGTTTTATGAAATCTGTAGGAAGTGGTATCTCTGAAATTTATACACTAGTTAGACTTATTTGAAATGGAAAATATATCAAGTGTCAGATAAACAGATACTAGTAACACAATCAGACTAAACTAGTTTATGTCTTACACATAAACTAGCAATACATGGGCAATCAGGCTAATAAATCCCGAATCCCACCAACAAAAAACTCCCAAACACAAAACCTCCACAAAACAATAAGTCCCACCCTCCCACTCCCTGAATTCCCTGCCTTCTAATTGTCTTCTTAAGACAGTTAGAAGTCAAATTAGCAAGACATGAGAGGTTTTGAAAATTGTCGTGTATCTAGAGAAAAAAAATTCTGTCAGTTTCAACACAATGGAATCACAAAAATTTGGAAGATTCCCATGGGATATAGCCCTGGAGGCAAGAGGTGCCCAAGAGAGCTGGTTAATACTCAAGTATCACCTCCTATGAACAAGGAGCTGCCTGTCTTATGTTTGAGTTGGACAAAACTCAGACATAAAAAGGAACATACAGAAGGAAGAGACCAGAGAGAAAGTGTGGAGCAAGGAAAATATACTGTTGTTGGAAGATGATCAAGCTGAGAACACTCAAGCAAACTGGATATATGTAAGTCTATAGGCCCTGGTGGGCCTATGTGGGGTGCACTCATGCATGTGGAGACAGGTGGCTGATGTTACTGTTGGGACATTCCTGATAATCTTTGACCGATCATGGTGATTGGGAGAGGTGTCTGAGACTGGAGGAAAGAAAATGTCACTCCTATCTTCAAAAAGGGCAGGAAGGGGACCCAGGAAACTACAGGCTGGTCAGTCTCACCTCAGCCTCTGTGAAGATGATGAAGCAACTAATCCTGCAAACCATGTCCATGCACATGAAGGACAAAAACATACTCAGGAGTAGTCAGCATGGATTCATAAAAGGATACATGGGAATGCGTACAAATATCTGAAGGGAAGTTGTAAAGGACATGGATCCCAGGCTCTTTTCAGTGGTGTTCACTGACAGGACCAGAGGCAATGGGCACGAACTGAAACACACTTTTTCACTGTGAGGGTGACTGAGCGCTGGCACAGGTTGCCCATATTAGTAGCTGCATCTTGCAGCTGCATCTTGCATTCTTATTAAACCATTATTAACAGATGCATTGGGATCCACATAAAGAGGAGGAAAGATATGATGTAATACAGTCAAAAACTATGCAATTAAGCATCTACTAGTATCACTAGCTGGGGCTAGTTTGAAGGTGTAGTTGTGTTGCTCCTTTATCAGTCTTCCTGGAATACTTTTTGTCAGTTGACTTCCTTGTTTCCTTCCACCTTTATTATCAAACAGAAGAATTAACATAACAGACCACTATGTATATCCATCCTCTTCTTGTCTCATTTTTGACATCTTTATTTGAGAAGACAAGGAGTTCCATGTCAGTGCATTCTTGCCTTTGTTAAGAATATGCATTTTCAAGGAATAACAAGTCTGACAGCCTGCCATAAAATAATCAATCAGATCTAACCTCCCCCATATATATATTTATTATTCAAATAGAAATAGTGCTCAAGGGCCCTGAATCCTCAGTCTTGATTGTACTGAGCTGACTTTTAGGCTAGACAGTCCAAAAATGCAGTCCTGATCCTTTCTATGAAGGCCCATCAAGATGAGCATCACAGGAAAACAAAGGACATGGAAACATATTATGGGCAAATATAAAAGCATATACTTATATGATCAGGGTCAGTCTGAAATAAAGGTCAAAGATAACAGACTTCATTAGCAGTCAGACTTTCTTCTCAGAGACACTTTGTGCTACAGAGAGGAGGCAGAACTCTCAGCAGAGGAAGCAACCAAAAGAAAAGCCCTTTAACATATTTTATATAATGTCAAGTACTTGCGGTGCTAGCTCAGCCTGCTTCAAACTGCGACTAGAGTAACAGTAGATAACCATTAAAGAGCAGGCTATTTGCTATTGTGCGACATGAAGTGCCAATACTTCCACTTCTCTAATTTTCTACGTAAGAACTCCCCATTCAAATTCTACCGTAAGAAAAGACATGGCTAGTGATACTAACACTAGTAAAAATAATAGTGTACTGCCGAGAACTAGGGAACATCATGGTAGGCACTCTACCAAAAATGGGGGGAAAAAAGATGTTTCCTGATCCCAAAACTATTACTGGATGGAAAAGCTAATATTAATGAATTTGCAATAAACTAGCTTGAAATGATGACATCTTAATAGGCTGTTATTGGCATGTACAAATGTCTTCTCCAAAATTGGCAAATTCTACAAGATTGAAATATTGATCATTAGCACAATGATCCATGTGGATGGAATGGCAATATGCTCAGGCAAATTCTATGTTAAACCATTTGGTGTCTTGGAAAAATGAAGAGTATGTGAAGAAGTAAATCAGATGGAGGAGTGTATCTTTATGAATAGTTCTTTAAATTGATCCTTACACTCTTAAACTTGAGTTACTTGATTAACAGATGACAGTTGTATACAAGATAATGAAATCAACAATACACTTAACAGGACTGAAGTTGAACAGCTATGTTTTTTAATTTTAACCCTCAGTCGCTATATTTTGGGTGTCAGTATTTGCAATAGTGTAATCCAGGTTGCCAATGCATCACTTCCAAAGACTTCTGAGATTTCATTAAATACTGTTGGTATATATATGGTAAAACTGCAAAGAAATAAATGAGGAAAAAAGCACAGAAATAGAAGTACAGAAGATAAAAGAAAGACCAATGAGCATGAAAACATTTCTTAAGTTTGTGCTGCCGATTCTGTCCCAATCTCTGATGGATTCCTTTTCTTAGCTCACCCTAGGGCAACTGGAATTTATACTTGCTCTGTAATCTGCAGTCCTGTGCATTTTTCTGTACCTGACACAGAAATGTTGAAGCAGCTATTTGCTATTTAGCCAGAAGTAGGAATTTGAGGAATTAATGCTACAAAGAAGCAGAGAACAAAAGAAAGATATGGCAAAAAAGGGAATAAACTAGTATCTAGTGTTAATTTTTCAATACTATACAATAATTATTTAGGTAGCAATTTTGATATGCAAGTATCCTAAGATGCCTTAAAATAAAAGGAATAAAACCAGCCACAGCAATACAGGGTTAAATTAAAAGGAAAACTTCAGTCCAAACTAACCCTATGAGAAAATGAGCTTGAAGATTTCTGAAGCAAATGGAAACTCAGCTTCCACAAATGAAAGAAAACCTTAAAAAGGACTTTTGAGAGGTACTGTTGTTGAGGCATACCTGTATGTAACATGTAGGTGAAAATATGGGTCTAACAGGGATAATGCATAAACCATAAAGGCACTCTATAAAATTATAAAATCAACCTGAAAAATAGCTTGGAGACAAGAATGCAATATGGAAAAACCCTGATTAGTCAATCATTGTTTACTGACAGTATCTCTTCTCCAAAATCAAACCATTATATCACAGTCTGTAGTGTGTTTGGGTTTTTTGGTGTTTGGTTGGTTGTTTCTTTTCCTTTTATCTCAGCTCTGTCTCCTATAGATATTAACAGTTAAAATATTTCTGGGGTGTTTAATCTTAGTATTGCAAAGACACAACCAGTCAATGCATAACTACTTTGCTGTCAGTACTATTATCTCAGCTAACAGGTGGAAAAGTGACTTGCCAGGAAAATAATTGCATTTAAGTAGTAAAAAAAAAAAAAAAGAAGAAGAATTAAAATTTCTGGCTGAATGGCTGGATGGCTGGATTTTAATTTTTAAAAATCAATCTTAAATAAAAAAGATGTAATTTAAAAGGATGACTTTAAAAAAAAAATCTGTCATCACGTAATTTGTTCTATTCCCTGTTATATTTGAATAGCAAAACTTTCAGTCTTAAAATATAAATCATCATTGCTTAAAGCGCTAAGTATTAGTTCTGTACAAACCAACAAGCAGTCCCTGTCTGCTGTTCATAGTCATATTGTATTATTTCAAGGGAAAAGAAACTAAAGGTTTGGCACAATATGCCCTATTGCTATTAATGTAGTCAGTTGTATGCAACTGTACTTGAATGGTGTTATTTTATATCCATTGTAACAGAAGAAAACAACATTGCAGCACGACCTTATGAAAGTATTTCTCAAGTTTATAAAATTCATTAATTAACCACCTTCTCTTAGAAATCACACTGTAAACTAATTTACTAGTCTTTCTGTAATAGTCACATATGCTAAACTCAGCTGTCACAGATGCTTCCACTGCTTAGTCTGATAACTGTTCTGTGTCACAACATGACCCTCTTTCTCCAAAAAAACAGAGCATGCTAATTAGATCTATGAAAGGGAGAGAGATCTTCACTGTAAAAGCCTGTATTTTTTCTCTCTGTCTGCAAACTTAACATAGCCTGTGTGTGTGTAGCCTTGTTAAACGTGTTGCATAAACCTCATAATTTTCATAAAAAATGTTGTTTAATCATCAATAAACATATGTAGGTGTTTTGCTTTCTTTTAACCCTATGCTGCATGCATATTCTTTCACTCATAATTCAGTATCACACTGTCATGGTTTTTACTTTTTGAAATTGATGTATTTGTCATTTTACACTAAAATCTTTGAAACAGCTAATATTAATGAAATTGCAATAAACTAGCTTGAAATGACGACAACTTAATAGGTTGTAATTGGCATGTACAAATGCCTTCTCCAAAAATGGCAAATTCTACAAGATTGAGATATTGATCATTAACACAATGATCCATGTCACAAGCACCTCAGTTTATCATAGTTTCATTTCCTTAATGACATAAGTAAGCATTTTAATTCAGGAGATAGTGCAATAAATCAGCACGATATTGCATTTGAATGCTAGCAGAAAGAACATTACTTTGCTGGATGAAAAGGGAAAATATTTTCAGCAAACACTATGAGAACAGCAGAAAACTGTGTCATGATCTTGATAACATGGTTACTAAGTTAACCCTTAAATTACCTCCACTAGCCAAGGACTTCAGGAAATTTCCCTGGTGCTATAACCCAAAGGACAGTTACATACTTTATATGAATCAGTAACTGAACAAAATAAAGACAATAGCTCCAAAAAAAGTTATTGAGACTACATGCGCTTGTAATGACTGCCAGGTTGAGAGTTTAGTTTGGACACTTCTGTAAAATAAAACCACATAGTTACAAGGACCCTAACACAGAGGAAGGATTTGAATCAGAGTTTCCAACATCCTGGTTAATTGCACTATAACTTGAGCTATTGAGAAAAAAAAAAACAGAGATTGTTTTATTTATCCTTTCATCATTTCATTTGGTCTTTAGGACACCATGTTGAAAATACCACATGTTTAGAAAATCTGAATAATTTTGAGTTCTGTAAATACAGTAGAAATGCCCCTTATAGTTTTAGGAGATGACACAGTTAATTAAAGTTTAAATATAAAGAAATTGATGAAATTTAAAAACTGCTATATTTTTTCTATTAATTAACTAAGGATGACCTGTTGAGGTTGTAATTTCAATACATTGCACTTAAAAATATAATAGCTATTTATTTGCATTGCCTTGATTAGCATTATAACTGAGATTGGCAGAAATATTCTACATGGACATTTAGTCATATTTGACATCTAAATAACACAATTCTTATATTTAATTTGCCAAACTTTCTGTCATATAAATTTCTTTTACAATATGGTAGTGCAGATTATCCTATGCTTTTTTGGATGGGTTTTTTTCTGAGATCATGTGTGGATGAAATTGCTAGCTTTTAATGTCTATTGTTATTTATTCTTATTAAATTATTATTAACAGTTTAAAAAGACTATTGAAATTATAAAACAACAGTAAGAAGTGTAAAACAATCAGAAACAAAACACAAAACCTTTTGTAAAGATGAATTATATTGTACTCCCAGACTACTGCTCCCTTAAATTAAAAAGTCCACTTGCCAAGAGGGCCAATGGAATCCTGGGCTGCATAGGAAAGAGTGTGGCCAGTAGGTCGAGGAAGGTCATTCTCTCTCTCTACTCTGCACTGGTGAGGCCACAACTGGAATACTGCATCCAGTTCTGGGCGCCCCAGTTCAAGAGGGACAGGGAACTGCTGGAGAGAGCCCAGAGTAGGGCAACAAAGATGATTAAGGGATTGGAGCTCAAGGAGCTGGGACTCTTTAGCCTGGACAAGTGAAGGCTGAGGGGAGACCTTATTTATGTTTATAAATATCTAAAGTGTGGGTTAAAGGATGTTGCAACCAGACTCTTTTCAGTGGTTTCCAGTGATACAACAAGGGGCAATGGGCAAAAACTGGTACATAAGAAGTTTCATTCAAATATGAGGAAAAACTTCTTTATGGTGAGGGTGACAGATCACTGGAACAGGCTGCCCAGGGAAGTCATGGAGTCCCCTTCTCAAGACCCACCTGGATGCAGTCCTGAGTGATGTGCTCTAGGTGTTTCTGCTTTAGCAGGGGAGTTGGACTAGATGATCTCTAGAGGTCCCTTCCAACTCTGACAATTCCATAATTCCATGAAAATCAAAGAAATCCAGTTTAACTGACAGCCCTCTCTATGCACCTTTTTTAAGCTCCTTGTAGACCAACTGGCAGCACCGAGTTGAATTCACTCCGTCTGGCTGTAGAAGTCTACCCATAGCATGAAGTTAAGAGGCCAGACAGCCTACAAAAGAGGCTATCTAGAGGAGACAGGTCACATGAAGCTTGAAGCATGTTGTCTCTTCCCCTTGATGACTAGGCTCTTTGATCATTTGTTGCTGTTGAGTGTCTACATTTAGATAAGGTGAATTTGGGCCTAAGAGCTACCTAAGTAGTTATGGAATAAGTAGTTATGGATATTTCTTTGGAAAATCTGCCTGAAGCTCTTCAAGAATTATCATCAAATAATATGTTGACTACTGACAACATCCTTTAGAATGTTTCTTAGAAAAAGCCTTTCCTGCCTTACAGTCCTCTGCAGTCCAAAAAGTTATAAAATATAATTGCGTCTCTGTTTATAACAAAGATCAGAGATTTGATAAGTGATTTCTGCATGGTTAGGAAGTGGGGGGATATCAAGTAAGAAGAACTCAGAGACAATCAGCATACTCACAAAGATGCCCGAGATCTTGTTCCCCAGGTGCTGGATATGTACTGTCAGCATTAAGAAAGACCTCTCTCTTTTACAGTTCTTAAAAGTCTGCCTTTTGTCAAGCAAGTTTTTTTCCTTTCCTGAAGTGGTTTCCCTTGCTCCAGCCATATTTCCATATGAAGCCCAAACTCATTGACATTTCATTTTCAAATTTTAAACTTAACTTTCCATGAATTTTCTGTGGTCACATGTGCAAATCAAGTGAGATTAAGCCATTTAACCCATAGTAGTTTATTTGTTATAAACACACAAACAAGTTAATTACAAAAATTACAAATTAAAAAATTGCATTTTGGTAGGGAGCCTATAATAACAGGTTGTAGTGGTGTGTTATAGGAAAAGCAAAGTAGAAAACTCTTTTCCCATGAGCTATTTTATTGTGAGGTAAGTGCATATAGTTCCTATAGACCAGCTGATGTGTTGTAAACTGCCATACATTTTGATCACAATGTAGTTAATTTGCCCATTCCCTTAATGACACTTGGAAAATTGTCAGTACAACTCAAAATCTACTGCTACCACCCCCCCCCCTCAAAAAAAAAAAAAAGACAACAGGCTATTTCCAAGTAAGAACTTTCTTGCTAAACTTAACTATAAAACTGATGCCTTTGACACTTTCTGACATTGCTGTTGGCACAAGAAATGAAGTTAAAACTGGGCCAGGGAAAGAGAAACATGATACTGCCAATGGCACATTGTTTCCTCAAAACACATTCTTCATACACCAAGAAAAGGACTCCTAGATAGTCTCTTTTGCTAATCTAACTGATTTCAGCTTTTTACTCTAACACTAGCCTGTTTTGTTCTTGACCTCATTCTCACTCATTAGAGTTAGCTGTGAAGATCTCTTAATTAATTCTGCAATACTTGTCTTGTCAAGAAGAATCCTCGGATATTAATTCAGTTATTTCCTTCTCAATAACTTTGTTAAATCAAATAAAATTTCCATAATGAAAACAATTAACAAACTAAAAGAAACATTAATTTCCAAAAAGAAAATCTCTCATCAGATTCCAACACTGAAAAAAAAAGATTTAAATCCTATAGATACACAACATTTAACACCTGTAATAATCCACTGTAATCCCTTTTCTCAACGAATACTTCTTATCTGCTCTTTTGGGGATGTATAATATAAAAACAAGTTTCAAGCCAAGTGGATTAGAAAGATAAACCGCTTCTTAAGTCCCACTGATTTTCAGGTTATTATCCTAGAACAAAGTCTTATATCTTGACTCTAATGTATTATCAGTTGCAAAACCAGAATGAGACTCTGCTTCCAGCAATAACTGACAGTAAAGAACTACGGATGGAAAGGGGATAGGGTTAGGGATCATGTATTTTATGTTATCTAAGTTCTAACTTTTTTTGCCTGGCCATTACTATTCCATTCTGTACCATTGCCAGCTTTTCCAATTTACCCCCCGCTGACTCTCCCTTTGTTTTTCCTTTTTTAACACTAGCACCAATGATTCTAGCTGAAGTTTTTGGTTGTTATGTTATTATTTATTTTTTTTTCTTAAACTGTTAAGCATTTTAGTCTCCTGATCCCCCTAAGTATATCTGCTTGAAATCCATTTGCTCATCCCTTTTCTCTGTCTTGCCTGGGGCAGTGCATAAACAACTGAACATAATTCAATAGTTAATCAGTGCAAATACCTTTAATCCTGACAGGTTTGGACCACATGGAGTTATTAGAATCCATGTATCTTCTTTCTGCTCTCTCCTGTAATTTCTGATTGAGAGAAACTTAAATTGTTTTGAACAAGAACTGACCCTCCTCTACAAAAAAAAAATATTGTTGAATTTATTCTTCTCCTTTTATGAAATTCTTTTGAGGCTACAGGCTTTTGTAACTTTTCTTTCCTAAAGTCTTATATTTCTGAGCTCCCATCACAATAATCAGTTCATAGTTAGTACTTATTTGCTATGTAATATCAGTCCTTCGGTATATTTCTTTCCTTGAACCCATGTCCTGTACTTAATCCCATAATTTTAAAACAAGAAACCCTATTTACAATTTACATGTTTCATCAGTCTTTAAAATATGTCCAGAATTATCAGATGCTTTTAAAAAAGTGGAAACTCCTTTTGTAGCTAGTAATAGGATCATTTTCTTTTATGTACTTGAAAGAGGATCCTATATGCTTTCATAATGTTCACCTAACAAAATATTCTTCCCTGTGAAATACTTCTGAGAATGAGGGGTGGGGTTTTACTTTTGTTTGATTTTAATTATTTTGGTTTTCTAAAATGTTGCTAGGAACTACAGACACCAACTGAAGAAAATGGAAGAAAATTCAAAAGACATCTTCTGCAGGATGACTGGAGTTTTCTTAATGGTAAATGTAACTTTTTGTTTTATAAAACTCCATACTAACTTGTCCACGTCAATCCCCTTTCTGTTTACAAACATCAAGTACTTGTTAAAAAATATGTAGCAGTTTTCAAAAAAAAAAAAAATTTTCCTTTTTAATAGGTAAGAAAGTGCCAAATCTGGTTAAATTCCTCTTTTGTCCCTTAGAGTATATTTTATAACACCACCATAAATTCAGAAGAAAAAACAGAAATTTTTTTTATGTCTTTTCTAGTAAATAGAACTGTTTCATAATTTTGTTAAAGGTCTGTTGCTTTTTTCTCTCTTTTGTTCTTTAAAGGGAAATCTATTCAATAAAAAAGACTAAAATTCTCAACAGACAAGATCCAGAGCTTATGTCAATCAGTGTAGTTAGGTGTGTTTTAACCATTTGAACCTAGTGAAAATATTCCACTACAATAATATTAAGAAAAACTTCATTCCCTCACTCTATGCCTTGTATTCCCACTAACAGCAATAAGGATGTTGCAAGCAGGCTGTACTTCTTCTGGCTTAATCTTAATTGACAAGAGTTTGAAATACTGTTTGAAGGCCAGTGAAGATTTTTTATTTTCTCCTCAAAAAGGAAAAAATAAGAATGCCATAGTGTGCCCTAACTTTGCTTTTTTTGTCTCCTTTCAACATATTATTATATTATTATATTATTTCAACAAGTAACCCACATGCCAATGCACAATATAAGCTTCGTGAGGTAGAGGATAGTTAGGATGTTTTCTTTTGAGTTAATGACACACGTCTGTTTAGTTGAGATAATAAAACTCTTTGCATTAGCAGTGAAATCAGTTTCAGGCTGACAGTCTAGTATCAGCTGTTTTTTTTTTTCCTTAGCAAGTAGATCCATTTCTTCTAGGGCTGCAGCAATCCTGTTCCTGTATGGGTAGTTAAGCAAACCTGCCTTTGTGCCATTAACATTATGCAAATGAAGCTAAAATTCTTAATGCAATGACACTTTTGCTATAAAATGTGCTATGAAGGGAAAAAAGTTGATAATGAAACAAGGATATTCACAGAAAAGAGAGAGAAGCAGCTAACTTCCCATTTATTTTTGCATACTTCATAACCATTCTACATAAACTTCCAAACAGGTCTTTTAAGTTATGCATTAGGGTAATTACACTATAATAAGTCTTCAAGTTGTTTTTGTTTTTCATTAATTTTTCATTGTCTTACACAAAGTTGAACTACACTGGAAGTATGTGGTTTGCTTACAGCAAAACAATTTTAGTCCAAAGGATGGTCCTTAAGAGTAGTGTGTACAGAGGAATCCTTCTTTCTGTGCCTTGCTGTAGGGTTGCTTGTGCCTGCTGTGCCAGCACCTTAGGCTCCCTTCAGATCCTTGCAGCCCCCACGCTGGAGCAGAGCTCTGACACACTTCTAAGTGTAGTGTTGGTGCGCCTGTTTAGTGGTGCCACAAGCCTCACTCAAGTCCCAGTTTCCTCCTAGAAATAAAAGCACAAAGAACTTCTCTCAAAAATTTCCTTCATTAGTCCCTTTAGTGCCACTTCCCAGACAAAGTTAGCATTTTCAGTAATATAATATTTATGGAACAATTTTACTCTTATCAGTCTTGGAGCCTTACACACTTACTATAAAGCAGAACAAGTCAAACACAACACATATTATTATGTCTGGTGTTGACTGGCCAGGCATGTAGTGCAGGTTACCCTCTGGTTCTTTCTGAGATGAAACTTTATGAGATGAAGGTCATTAGGATTTTGCTCTACCTTTGAACTTCTTCCCATTTAACAGTACCTTGCCTGCATTGGAATGACCATCCCTCTATGGCAGGTTCTGCTCCTGTCAATAAAGCACAGGATGATGCTGGTTCTCCTTGCTGTTAGAGCACTGCTGGCTCACACTCAGCTTGCTGTTTCCCAGAGCCACAGAGTCTTTTCTGCTCCCCAGATCTTCCTTTCCAGGTACAGTGATTTTAATTTGTCCTTGTATTTCATGAGGTTCCCGGCGTCCCATTCTTCCAGCCTGTCTAGGTGCCTCTGCTTTATCCTCATAGCATACTGACTGGTTATCCCAGTCTGGTATCATTTGCAAACTTGATGAGAGTGCACTCCATCACTGCTATTAGGAAGTTGTTAAACAAGACCAGTCCCCAGGGACAAATCCCTGCATTACCCTACTTTCTACTGGTCTCTGGGTAGAGTAGAACTCATTGCCCACTATTGTCTGAGTCCAATCATACAAACAGATGGATCATGCAACCCATCTGATCCATCCACCTAGACCCTGAATGGCCCATCCTAACTGAGAATCAAGAATATTTTAGGAGCCAGTATTGAAAGACTCAAAGCTGAGGTAAATGACATTCCCAGCTCTCCCTTCAACCACAGCTCTATTCTGTTTATCACAGAAGGCAAGCAGGTTCATCAGGTGCAATTTACCATTGGAAAATCCATGATTTTCTCAGGGCCTGAAACAAAACTCACCCATTTCTTGTTCCATAGATTGGCCAGTTTGCCTTTTTTGAAGCTTGGTGAAACAATTGCCTTTCTCCAGTCAGTAGGGACCTACCCAGCCTCCACACCCATCTAATTCAAAACCTATAGAGTGGCTTTGCAAGGACTTTGTTCAATTCCCTCAGTTCACTTAGATGCAGCCGAGCAGATCCCATCTACCTGTAAGGGTCCATGGAAATCTTGGAATCAAAAGCATTTACTATAACATTAAAGTGGAAATATCCTTCTGAATATTTTCTCAGAAATGTTAAATTACATCACTTTTCTAGATAACAGTGGACATAAATCCTGACCTGTGAAGCTTTGTCAGATATTTTTTTTGCATTAGAGCTGGAAGTGAACCCCAGAATGGAGCAGTGTTCTAATACAGTAGCTTTTGTACTTCATGTCCTTGATCTACTGAGGATTATTATACTGTTTTCCTTGCTAACAGACAGTATATTAAGAACCTGTGATACGAAATTTATAGTTTATGTTCTGTACTCGCTTTCTGTTAGTTTCTAGTTCATTGTTGCAGGCATTAAAATACAGATAATTCTGTGTGTCAGGAGACAACCTACAGAATAAGAGTCTGTTTTCACTGAACCGTGAACTGATATAGTATTCTGGAAATGCTATTTCTCTGTAACAATCATCACATGCAGTAGGGAGCTTGGCAGAAAAAGAACTTTCAAAACCTTAAACTTTGTTTCTGTTCCACATTGGAATGGCCACAAATGTTCTTTAGGGAATGGGATTTTGTCCAAAAAAAATTATTTTTTTTTAATACAATACCTGAGGTTTTTAATTAATCTCTTTTTCTGTCTCTTTCTATTTAGAGGTGACCAAAGAGCCCTGGACTGAAGAAAACCTTTCTTTGAAAAACTCATTGAAATCAATATGCCTCTCAGGAAACATTTTGGCTTCTATAAAATTGCATTTAGTCACAGCTGTTTCAGTAAGGTTTAATGTTGTAAGAATAATCATAATACATAAGATCTGCCTAGACCTTCTAGCATAATGATGGAGCCCTTATTTATAAAAATCCAAATTTCTCAGATTAATGAAAGGGATAGAAGGTAGGATTGTAAGAAAAGTAGGTGGATTAAACCAGATAATTCTGATTTTCAGATCCTGGGCTGCAGGGGTAATCCAGCAGAGATAAAGACATGATCTTCTCACTCTACTTAGTACTTTTCAGGCTGCACCTGAGTACTGTGTCCAGTTTGGGTCCTCACAATTCAACAAAGACATGGACAGACTGGAGAGGGTCCAAAGGAAGGCCAGGAAGATGATCAAAGCTCTGGAGAACCTGTCCTATGAGGAAAGACTGAAGGAGTAGGTCTTTTCTCCTTGGAGAAGAGAAAGCTCAGAGTGAACCTCATCACAGTATTACAGTACTTAGAGCGTGGCTACAAAGAGGAGGCTCTCTCTTCACAAGGAACCATGTAGAGAAGACAAGGGCAATGGGTACAAGTTGCACTGGGAGAAGTTTCATGTTAACATAATAACTTTCTTTTTTTACAATAGTAATTATTCCTGGAACAACCTCCCCAGGGACACAGTAGACTCCCAATCACTGGAGGATTTGCAGATGCAATTGGACAGGGTGCTAGATAATCTCATTTAGACTCACTTTCCCACAAAAAGTTGGACCAGATGATCTTTTGAAGAGCCTTCCAACCTGGGCTATTTTGTGATTCTATCAACACACTTATATAATGTAACTTGATATTTTCCTGAAATGTTCCAACTGTGAAACTCTTTCAGCACTGAAGATTTTACTTTATTTTTTTTAAATGAAATAAAGATGAAAAGGTAAGGATCAAGGCCTCTACAAGTTTCTTTGTATTACTGCTAATAACATTCAAATCATTAGTCAACCTGTTGCATATTGAGTGGTCTGTACACAAAAATACCAGTACTTTTCATGATCATATGTGGAGAAGATGTAGGAACACTCACTTAAGCATTTTTACCACATGGCATAATATATTATCACAATGTGCTGATTGTATCACTGGGGATCTTCTCTTTAATGTGTGGGTTTGAATACAAGTTCATCATTTGAATGCAATTAAAATTAATTTTTCCTTTTTTTTTTTTTTTCCCCTCAATTATAATCTTAGGAAAGTGTTACAATGATTGGAAACCATTTGTTTTGAAAATACTCTCCTGCTTATATAGCCAAGCTCTAACACTGCAAACCAATGCTGGGTTGATGAAGCATTTCTGTAGTAAGCCTTAACTCTTACTCGCTACAAATTTTGGCAAAATTACTTTTTGTTAGGAGTTTTCTTATACAAGAAATGAGATCTGACTTTCTTCTGTGGAATGTTTGATCAAATCCACTTCCATTTGTGTGTTAGACAGTAAACTTAGTGAGTTATGTGTTTACACAACATGAAAATGACAGTGAAATATCTAGATTGTATTATCCATTGGTCTGTAATTTATTGTATGGGAGCACCCAGCTGAACCATTTTCAGAGCACAATAGGTGAGATGCAGGGAGTTGTCATGTGACTCAGCTTCGTCTCTGCCTTACCTCCTCTATGCAGAGATGACTTGGGGGGAGCTGCAAAACGGCCTTGTCCAGGACGCTGTACAAGGTACTTCCCAGGGATTGAGTGACCTTACCTGAGAGAGAGGGTAAAGTGATTAAGAAACATACGTATGGTATATGGCATGCTACTAAGATTGTGATTGGTGCACTCTTTTAAGGTATTCAT
>JAOQGH010000001.1:22914250-22942313 GCA_025769975.1 Gallinago jamesoni
GATTTAGATTAGATATTAGGAAGAAATTCTTTACTGTGAGGGTGGTGAGACACTGGAACAGGTTGCCCAGGGAAGTCTTGGATTCCCCATCCCTGGAAGTGTTTAAGGCCAGACTGGATGGGGCTTTGAGCAACCTGGTCTAGTGGGAGGTGTCCCTGCCCAGGGCAGGGGAGTTGGAACTAGATGATCTCTAAGGTCCCTTCCAACTCTAACCATTTGATGATCCATTCTATGATTCTAATTACTTTTAAACACCTTTTTCAGATAGATCTGTACAGCCATATATACATTTCCAGGACTTCAGTTTACTAGCATCTGGACAAATTGCTGCTACTCACAAGAGTAAGAGAAAAAGGACAATGAACTTCTCTCTCTTTGACAGCAGCAGAACTGCTCAGTCTCTGCAACAAGAATCCAAAATTTATTCTGCCAATTAAGCACTTAAGGAGTTGCAAATGTATGAGAAGAATGAAACTAAGTGAATGGGAAAACATTGAGAATGGCAGATTATAAACATTTTGTCATGCTCAGCTACATAATGTTCACGATGGTTCATTTAACTTTTCTCTGTTTATAAAAAATAAATATTGCATGAACTCTGAAATATTAAAAAATAAAGGATTTTTAAGAAAGGAATTATCAAGACAGTTCCTTATACATTCAATGAAAATGGAAACTTTCACTGTTAAAGATTCTGCTCAATAGAAGGTTTTGGCATGAATCATGTATGTAGAATATCTCTAGCTTTCCATCTTGTATCATTTTGTACATAGAGACCAAAATATTTCACTCATCTTTTTCATGTCAGCAGAAACTCCACAATGTGAAGAAGTCAATTTAAAAGAAAGAAGCAAATACTGTGAAGAAAAGGTTGAAAGATTCCTTGAGAGGCTTAGGAGAAAATCAAAGGCAAGAAAATTTTGACAGCTAGGACTACAGGTCAGTAAATAATCCAGAGATTTGATGCAACTGTTTCCTAAAATTCTAAGACAAATGCAACTTCAACTGAAATCCATGCACCTGGCAAATAAGTCATTTGATTCAGCATTACAATTATTTAAGAGGTAACATTTACTATTTCAAAATTCCATGTTGAATGTTAAACTAAATGTTAATCTAGCAAACACAAATATTTGTGCATCGTCATGTACAAATATGCATATTTTATTTGCATATAGTCAGAGTAGAGCCACAATGCCAATTATCCATCAAAGTTGAAAGCCAAGGTATACAACAGAAGAGTACCATTATTGTGAAGGACAAGATAGAAAGCCTTTTCAAAGACTTCATAAGATCTTTATGAAGATCTTCTACAGAGCTCGGATAAACATGCAGAAGTAATTCCAGGACTTTAAGAGTGAGGAAAATCACAAAGTGAGGAACAGACTTACTGTGGAACAGTCTGCTTGTGCAGCACCCTTACAGTTCTCAACAAAAACCAAAATCAAACGCACAGAAAGTCTGTGGTGAGTTAGGCTAACAGCCAAACTCCCACCCAGCTGCTCTATTCCCTGCAAGACAGGGGGAGAAAACAGGAAGATCAGGAATGAGAAAGCCTGGAGGTTGAGACAGAGGCATGCATTCAGCCACTCCCCCACTTCACCCCAGTATTGCAGCAGGGAATGGTGGGGTATGGTCAAACCATATGGTCAGTACACAGCAGTTTCCTCTGCTCCAGCAGCTGGTCTTCCATGAATTGCAGTGAATATATGTTCTGGTGCCTGAAGCACCAGGTCCTCCTATGACCTTAGTGTTCCCTCTGCTTTTTCTCATTCTTTCTCTTCTCTCCTCTTCCCCCCTCTCTCTCTGTCTGATTTTTTTTTTCCCTTTCTCAGAAACGCTTTCCAAGAGGTGCCACAATCTCAGCTGTGGGGCTCAGCTGTACTCTGGGGTAGGTCAGTTGGATCTGGCTGGAACCAGCTGTGTCCAGCTTGGGGCAGCCTCGCAGTCCCCACTGTTGGCACCTGGGCAGGGACACACAATACAACATCTGATAATCTGATTGATTTATGAAAGAGAAATCACTGCCATTAATTCAATGTCTCATACTGCAAATATATGATACTACACACCTATCTTAAAATCACACAGTCATATCTAATTTGCTGCAGAAAGTTACACAGAGCCAGCAACACTTCACCCTTGTTATCTAAATCACAGTCTGCTGGGACAAGAGTGGCCACTTGCACTTTTGAAAACTGCTCAGTTGTAATCACCCTGTTAATATGCAACAGAAGAACAATCGTGCTTTTAAACCTTTAGATACAAACATCGCAGATATTATTTTTTTCCAAGAGTAAGAAAGTTTCCATGTCTCCACCAGGGAGATTTGTGATAAATCTTTCATAACTCTTGTTATGCCATTCTCTGTCTAATCTGGTACAAAAATCAGTACATAAGATGATCTGTTGATTTTTCAACATAATCAGAGAGTTCTTCCAGAAATACATGGTAATAATAAGGAGAGGTTTATGTAGATGTTTTCCAATAAGGCAAATAATTTTTCAATTAAACTCTTTTCTGTTAAGAAATATTTCCTTCTGGTGGAAAATTTTAGTCTTTCATGAAATTAGATTGTTTTCAGTTGCGAAACAAATTACTTGAAACAAAACCTAAAATATTTATTTTGGAAATGGTCTCTGCTGTAATCACTAGAGTGCTGGTTACTTTGGGGTAGCATTGTAACTGCTCTCTCTTTTAGGTCTTGCATGGTAAATATTAGCTTAATATTAACTGGTGCACATATTTGGATGATGCATTTGAACCTACATCGGTGCAGTGTACAAAGAGTTATATGTCAAAGATGTCCAGATTAGCAGCTTGCCATGTATGAGAATGGGTACATTATTGTTGTTGCCCTGAGATTTTGCTTTCATGTACAAGGAGTTTGATAGCAATGTTTATTCAAAGTGTTTATACCTTTGTGGTATCACCTGTTATTGTGCTTGCCACATTGTAGTACGAGGACACAGAAGGAAAACACAACCATACTTCAGGCCATTATTGTTTTAGCATCATTTCAAATGTGAAACATTTCCTGAGGGCTACATATCTCTGTTACACTCCATTCTGCAATACAAAGGTGCACACAGTGGGGGATTTAAGACATATGTACTTTTTTTGCCACATGCAGAAGATGAACTAATAAAACATGGGATATTTTGGATGGCGCTGGATAACTTGTCTGCCTTTTTAAGTAAGGTTAATTGTCAACCTAAAGAATTTGTCAATACAGATCCACCAGGATCTCTTATTGAGAGCTGATCAATCAAGGGAAAAATGATGACCTTTGATACTGTATTTCTTAACCTCAACTATAGAGTTTTACTGTGAAATCCATAATAAGAACATGGAAGACAAAAAAGTGAGTTTAACAGTCATCACATATTTTTTCTAACTGTTTAGAAGAAATATATATTGTTGCAATCCCATGATCTATTCTTTCTTTTTCATTATTTACTATTATGCCTGTAATCAGAAGTAATCATCTTATTCGGTCAAAATATACCATATACTACGTAGCCAGGCCTATAATTTGCTTTCAATCAGTGTTTTTTAACTGCAGCTAATAAAGGATTGTTAATAAAAACATTCTGAGAAAAGATGAGCACTCAACCAGGTTTTGTAACATTTATGAATAGTGTTGTAATTACAATTAGAGAGTGATACTCTCCTTTTCCTCTACAGAGCGAGTGATGGCATGAATTGTACCATTGGAGATTCTCTAAAAACTCTGAAAAAATTTTATGAGGGACTCATAATATGTACTTTCAATAGGTTTATCTATTATCTGAATTATCTGAGTCCCCAGCAGAAACATCATTGAAATCCTACAGGGTCCCCACTGATTACCTTCCAACAGTAAGAACTCTGCAGGGGCTTAGTATGATACAGACGTGTCATTTGCTTACCAATGGTTTAAAATTACTAAATTGTTACAAAATTAGGTTATCATACCCATCTTCGGTCACATAGTTACAGGCAGCTGGATATACCAGTAGTGGCATTCATTTGATAAAATGTACATGTTTGAATCTGATTTAGTCCTCTAAGTTGTAACAGAAAGAAAAATAGATTCTTCTACAAAAAGTGATTCTTCTCACCAAGATGAAAGAGGTTCAGTCAATTACACCATAAAGTTATCTATTTCTCTCGATTATAACAGTAGTATCTTCAATTAAATAAGATGAACCTTATTGTTGTATCACATATCCTGTTATAGTTCAAAACCTTTCCAGCAAGAAGTGATTTTTTTTTTTTTCACTGCTTACAAATGTTACATATTTTATGAGTGCTCCTGATGTGGAGGAACCATTGGTTTGCACAGGGGCAAACAGCTCAACACAGGAGCTCTTGCTGTCTTGGAAGATTAGAACTGCAAGGGAGCTCAGCATACAAAGGCTGGTTACCACCTCTCCAAAAGAGTGACAACTTGGCCAGCACAATGTCAGCAGGAGCTGGAAGGTGGCTGTCTCAGCCTCTCATTTGAAGGGAAATGCCTTTTTCGTTTTCATAAAATAGGTGCCTTCAAGACTTCTGTCTGTGCTTTGCCAGTGTGATAAGCAATGGTTACCAGTGGTTCCTGAACCTCTGTCTGAAATAATGTACATTAACTTTATACTCCAAATAAAATGCAGCAGTATGAAAAATCTGCTGACAGAACCTGTTGAAACTGGCAGAATTTATTTTTACTTTTTTTTTTTTGTTAAGCTTAGCATATTTTCTATCAACTGTAGTGAACAGCCAGTTTGTACAGGAAAGTAAGGTCGAAAAAAGGTAGGAAAAGATAGATAGTAAATAGAGTACATTTTGCTTGTATAGCCAGGAAGCAATGGTTTTGTCAGCTTCCTGTTTTGGCAAAGGTAAGGTCAATGCATGTGGCTCATCATTGTTTTGATTTAATTTATATCTATATCATCCTAATGAAACTGATGAATTTACAACAGTGTAGAACTGGAGCATTGCTGTAACCCATTAAGAATAAGCTCCCTGTTACACCAGCCCCTGGACAAACACGAACTAAAAAGAAAGTTTCTGCATTAAAGGAAGTCTTTGTGTTAATTAATCATTGATTTAATCTTTTTCTTTAGGATCTAATTAGTACTTCATCTGAAGAGGAACAACTTCAAGATGAAAAGTAGTGTATAGTAGACTGAGGTAGGTCTCTGTCTTAATATTTTTAAAAATATTTTTTCTTATCTAGTTTCATATTTATTACATAATTCATAATGGAATAAAATAAGGTAAAGTGCTAGAGAACACCACTTGACCCTCATCATAATGAACACAAAGGTCTGTTTACTCTCAAGCTGAACTTTTATTATCTGTTCTTCACCTGACTACAGGAGAAACACCTGAATACTGAAGTCAGTAAGATCGGAAGCCATGAATTCTGGTCAGCCTAGGTAGCTTCAGACAAAAGATTTATTTAAGCCACTTAAAAGATTGAAGCTGAATTTATAAGTAATTTTTTTTTTTTTTTAATAGAATGCTTGGATCATAAATATCCAAATAGCTAGCGGTTTATTTTAGCCATGCTGATTTGTTATCATATAGTCTATTGACTGGCCACGATCAGCAGGTAACTTTGAAATATTTTAGACTATTTTAGAATAAATATGTCACCAGGATAAGTACTGACTTTTTTTTTTTGATAACATCAAATGTCTACTCCTGAAAATGTCTACTACTTGGGACTTCATCATACTTCAGCAAAGAGTCTGTTGCTCAGTTCCTTACAAACCTGCATTCTGTTGACAACAAGTATTGTGCATTGTCTGTTCACTGCTTAAGTATATTTTTATTTATCCATATCTGCTATGCAAATCCGATACACTGTGCAATTATGTATAATTCTGTCTTTTTTATGGAGTATTTCTGTCAAATTATTTTAGGTTTATGTTTATTTTCAGTCTTTTGTTCCTTCTTGCTTTGCTTTTATTCATTTTTAATCTCCATTTGTAATACTGATATTTGGTTTATCTCAGACTATCAATATTTAATTCTTCTACCGAAGTGCAGCAAGGATCAGTGACTAGGTCACATGCTATGTTGTTCTTATTCAAATGAGTAGATTAAAGGTCAGCTTCTGTTTGCCTCTTGGTGATGTGAAAATCCCAGACTGAACAATTGCAACTCTCTCAGCCTGTCTTCATAGGAGAGGTGCTCCAGCCCTCTGATCATCTTTATGGCCCTCTGCTGGACTTGTTCCAATAGGTCCATGTCCTTCCTGTGTTCAGGACTCCAAAGCTGGACACAGTACTGCAGGTGGGGTCTCACGTGCACAGAGTAGAGGAGCAGAATCATCTCCCTCAACCTGCTGGCCATGCTTCTTTTGATGCAGCCCAGGATACAGCTGGCTTTCTGGGCTGCAAGTGCACATTGAGCTCATGTTGAGCTTCTAGTCCACCAACACTCCCAAGTCCTTCTCCTTAGCACAACCTGTATTTGTGCCTGGGATTGCCATGACCTAGGTCCAGGACCATGCACTTGGCCTGGTTGAACTTTATGAGGTTCACATGGGCCCACCTCACAAGCCTGTCCAGGCCCCTCTGGATGGCCTCCCTTTCATCTAGCATGTTGACCCCACCACACAGCTTGATGTCATTGGCAAACTTGATGAGGGTGCACTCAATCCCACTGTCCATGTCTCTGTTCACCTGGGGATGAGCCAACTCAGAGGATCCATTTGCTCTGATGAGGTTGTTGCAGTTTCTCCGGGCTCCTTTGCATTCCTGCAGATGTATCCTGACACTCAGACCTCAGACTTTCTATTCACAGAGGCACACTAGAGACAGAATATGTTGAGGCACCTTGTCTGCAGGATTTCAGGATTTTCTTTCAAGATGTATTTGTGCAGTCACAATCCTCTGTCATGCTTGCTTATAGGAGTAAGGACACATGGCCTTCCTGGCCCTTCACAGGAACTGCAAGTTGCTAGATTGACTCATTCGTTCCTTTCTTTACCTTGCAGCTACTTATAGGATATATATATGTATCTACAAATCTATGTGTGCATATATATTTATACAGCTGGACATGTAGATACGTATACATACACATATATATACACTTGAAATGTTCTTGTGTATACAAGTCTGGTGCGACATATGACTTGAACTGTTCCTAAACATCGTTGTAAGGAAGTTTCAGAAAATGATACTGGCACTTTGTAATGCTGTGGAATGGGTGATTAGTGAATTCCACAGTATTTTTCAGATGTGACTCACTAGCTACAACTGTAGGAAAGGAGATTAAGGCAGTTGAACTGGGAAGATTCCGGTGCATCTCAGAAAAAAAAAAAAAGAGATTAGGTCTGGAGTATCACAACAGCATGATAACCATTCTGTAGCAGTTGGCTGATAGGAAAGAGTGAAAACTATTTAAATTGAAGTAGGTAGCTTTCCATTTTCTTCTTTTCTCTTTTTCTTCTGAATGGGAAAAATACCAAACAGCATTACTGTTTTGAGCACTGGCCCATTTTCCAAATAATAAATTGAAAAAATCAGAAAGTCTTTTTAAAACTCTGTTTCAGCTTGATTCAAATCACAGATTTTAACTCCTCCATTATCTCCTCCTTTTATTTCTAGGGAGCCAGTAAAGAATCAGTTATGTGACCAACTTCTAACCAAGTGAATTACCTGACTACCTTCTAACTGGAGAACATTCTAGTTTAAAAGTTGCAGTCTGGTTCATTCTCCTTTGCTGACTCTAGTGTCTTTCCGTAAAGCACTTGAGAGCAATTCAGAAACTCTAATGAAATGGAGAAGAGCAAGAGAAGGTAGACGCTGGATGTTCTACATCCTGAGTGACCTAACTCGTAGGATGTGCAGTCATCCTTAATCTTGCTCTCCAGATCAGATACACACACAAAAAAAATCTGACATGAACTTGCAATGTTGCATTTGATTATTCTGTTGGTGTTTCCAGTCAATTGCATTCCTTTCTTCTTTGCTCATATGCTGCTTCTCATAGAGTTGGCTATATGATGTACTTTCATAGTCTGACCTTTAATTTGGTACATATCTACACTGACAGTATTTGTTCTTACAATATTTTGGATATTTTTCGCCTTACATCCTCCATTCTTTATGAGTTTTATTTTAGGGTTTGTCCTGTTCCATTTCACCTACATTTAATTTTACATCACCTGGTAATGATATCTCATGTCACAACTCGGATGTTTTGGTCACTCCACTTTTTCACTCAGAGTACTTTATTTTGCATCGTTTCTGATATTTTAAGAGGTCTAAGAATTGCTATGACTTCAAACTGTTTGAAATAAAATCTCTGTGCTGAGTGAGTAGGGAAATAAAAGACATAGATTTCTGTTTCTTATTTTGAAAATAAAGACACCACATACTTAAATTATTTGAAGTTGTCATGTTGCAGGAAATTTGGAAACTGTCTGTCATGGTCCTTAAAAAGAAGAAAAATTAATTTTGAAATATCAAAATTTCCCATGGAGTGAAAATCTTCAGTGATAACCTCCTCCACTTTCTGATTGTTTAAGTAACTTAGAAACATTTTAGCATTTTCACCAGTAAAAAGAGGTGAATTAAAAATATGTGATATAAGCCATATCTGTAGTGATTAATCCACAATAGAGAACTTCACTCTTGTCAGAGTATTTCCACACAGTTTTTAAAATTAACGATCTTATCTGCTGACAATCCTGTCATAAGGTATCAGGAGATTAATTTGCATCTAAATTTTGACCATGGATTCATTGAAAACTTGATTTTCCACACCGGTTGGGTCAGCCTCACTGGAAAGTGGGAAGCATAATTTAAGTTTCAGCAAAAAAGATGACAGAATACAGTTTTACTGTGATCTATCCCATGTAATTTATACCTTCAACTTTACTGAAGGGCTAATTCTAGTAGCACAGTGGCTTGGGAATTCCATATTGTTGGCAAAGGCATAGGTGCTGCTTGTCTCTGGAGAGGCTGGCTTTTCTCTCTGGGGACCAAAGGGTTTGACTAGCACCTAGGACTTAACCTCCTTAATTAAGTGTTTTACAGTTAGGTGGTAGGGAAGCAGAATGACCTTAAATCTTTCTACACTGCTTTTTGGTTTTAAAATAATTCACAACTAAACCTTAAAGATTAAATTTTGTCTGTGTTTTTGGGTTTGGGTGGTTTTTTTAAAATAAGTAGGACTAATCATTGTGAACTTGCATGAAAGAAGGGAAATGAGGAGGAGATATTATAAGAATTACTAGAACAGTTGGAAGCATTGATGTAACATCTATTCTTGCTAGGTTCCACAAATTAGTTTTTACCCACTATTGAATAAAGCCTGAGCTAAGTAGAAAGAATTTGCAGGATTATATCCATTGTCCATGACTGCAGAATTATCACTGAACTAAGAGATACTGAATTTACTCCTAATTGAAAGACTAAAGAAGACTCTTTTTTCTTTAAGTGAAGAAGAAACAGATATATAGAGAAATTGATATATAAATTCTCCAAAGTTTTTTCTTTATTTCTCCTTCCCAGTGGACTTAACAAGCAAGTAGAACCAAGAAGTCGACACACAGTCTCCAGTGATTTCAAAAAGAAGACATTTTACCATAACATTTGAATGCTTAACAAGCTAGTCAGCAGCTTTTTGTTTTGACATCCTTCCCAAAATGTGGTAAGCAATGTCTTTCAAGTATTTTATCAACATGTGTCTGCATCAAATGCATTAGCAACAGCAATAAAATCAAAATGCTCAGACAACACAGCACAAAGCATAAGCCAGGCATTTCTAGATTTTTAAACTACTTATAAATAAAACTGGTTTTACATCAGTATCCAATTAGCTGAAAAAAAATAAATTAAGGGTAATATAAAATTTGAATCTGAGCATTAATTATACCTGAATGTAAACACTTAACATGAAAGGTGTTACTGTGGTCATCATGTTCTATTTGCACGTTCTAATGGCCACACAGAGTAAAACATTACTGTGACTGCAATAACAGCTCTGCCTGTAAATGGTATCACAAATTACAGTTGTCTGCATTCAGAAACCCTAGGTTGATGGATCTTACTGTACCTGCAAGAAACTTGGAGGCAGTTTGATTGTTATGCTTCCCATGAAAGAAGGCTGTATTCTTGAGCAGTCATCACGTTTGGTGTACAATTTCTGAAAAGACTTGTGAGTTGCAATAGTCATCTAAACTTGCTCTGAGTCCGGGCCACTTAATTTTCTGCAAAGTGCTAGTCAGTCAATATGTTTGCTTTTCAAGTAAAGACTGACAGGGCCTTCAAGTGGCAGTTTTTGTAAAAAACTATTGTCTTCCTAGGAATGAAAATCTACATAAAAGAAGTTCTGTGACAAATCATACTAATCACACTAATCACATCATTCTCAAAAGGTTATATAATGGCTGTAAATACACATGTAAAGCCCGGAAAACAGACTTTGTTGGAGTTCATGTCTAGGAGATGAGATATGTCAACTTCCTTCATTCCTGAAATTTTATAAGGAGACGTGAAAAGAAAAAGAAAAGGAAAGTAACAACAGCTAAGAATAAAAATCTTTAAATACTGAAGCTTTTTTTTTAAAAGGGAGTCTTTTCTCCTTTACAGTCACGTACCCCCAGTTATGTGTAAAAAACATGGCCACATAGTAAAGAACAATGAAATCCATTTTATAGGCTACTCTTCCAGTGTAACGCTTTACCATTTGGTCAATGACATCATCAAAATACACTTTGTACACTTCAAAATACACCAATGAGTTAATCAAACATTATTTAGAGGAGCATTCGTTCAAATAAGTTTGTAGTGCACCCAAAGTAGATAATAAGAATACTGCTCTTCATATAAAATATAAAGGAACATGACTTTATCCATATGAGGGAGAAAAAACAGTTTTATTTTTTAAATTAAAAACTTTTCTTTTAAAGAGTGAAAAAAGCTAAGCTGTCATTAATCATGACTGTTTTAAAGCTCTGCATATGTCAGAGTACTCCTCAGTTGCAGCATGGATGTGTTTCCTATAACATTCTGTCACAGTTTTTTAAGCAGAGGGAGAAATTTGTAACTTTGGGTTAGGTCTGTAGCGTACTATGCACTTGGGGACTTGTTCAGAAGCAAACAATGTTGTAATTGTCTATACCACTGCAGTGAAAACACTGCCCAAAGCATGAGCCTCACCCAAGCAATGATGAGAAGGATACAGCTAAACGCAAATAGTCCAAGAGGAAAAGAACATGCAGTACTGTGGTTTTCAAAAGAACTTTAGTTGGCATCTCATGCACTTACAAGGATATTTTAACTTGAACTTATCCCCCAGATGCTTTCTTTTACTCTGTATATATTAACTGTTTATCACCAAGGTGTTCCTCTTTAAAGGTAGAATTACTGGGTAACATGACGCTTTGCTGGCTTGTTTAAATCGTGTGATTAGCAAGCAGGGCTGGAATTGAGCAGCTGGCTCCAATTTTTGATTTTCAGGTCAACTTTCTTGCAGTTGATCAAATCCTTGTTTCAGACTAGAACACAGATTCAAAATAGTAATGTTTCTTCCTAGTCAAAAAGGACAGATGAATGGTGGGATGTTTTTTTTTTCTCTTTCTTCTTTCTTTTAAGAACAGCTAAACTGCTCACTGTTAGATGTGAGTTATATGAAGCTATTAAAAATCTCATTACTGAAAAGCAAATTCTTTGCCCATATATTGCTGTATTTAACATATATAAATGTTAAACACATTCTTAATTCTGATTTCTCTGGGCAAGTAGAACCTCTTTTCTTCTTATTATTCTCCATTTCCTAGGTATAGTAAAAGAATTAGATGAAGATCAGCATTTAGGTTTGTTTCAGCTTCTCAAACAGCTCTGTGAAAAGACGTAAAGAGATATTGTGACCAGCTGTTCAAGAACTTTTCCCCATTTATTATCTTAATTACCCAAGCCAGCTAGTACAGACTCAGTTTTTGTGTGAAATATTGACAGTATGGAAGTCAGAAATCTTGTGTATGTGTGTGTGGAGTAGGAAGGAATAATAGGAGGCAGACGTGCATTTGTTTGGAATGGGGAGACATAGTTCCTTTTTGAGTTCCACTCACTGGAGGACCACAAAATTATGACACTGATATAGAGCAAGTGACTGACTAAAGTGTGTATCTTCTTTTTCCCTTTGACACTGAATACTGTTGAATTATGCCTGTGAGGGAAGAGATTCAGATTTGAATCAAGATTTTTATTTGCTTGCATGTATTTGAATCTTCAGTGAATTGGTCTGTTATATTTTTATTGCTAAAAAGCTCACGTGAGTTATACAATGCTTACTTATCTTTCCAGAAATGCTTTCCCAGGGGAGTTCAGGAAAGCCATCTAGGTAGATGGGAAATGTGGCACTGAACATTTACCAAAAAAAAAGAGAAGAACTTGATTCCTAAGTCTCTCTAGGTTGAAAATATCTGTTATTTTGGCAAAGGCCTTCTAGATTGAGGTACGGCAGGTAAAGTAGGAACCATTCAGAATGATTTAACTAAAAAGCCAGTTTTTGGATCTCAGCTGCTCTGCCATGAGTTCCTTAGAAGGATGAATGGAAAACGTGTTTCTAAACCTATTTTGCCTACTGAAAGAAAACAAAATCTGTAGCATCCTAATGAGCACAGCCTCACAGTGAGGCCTGCGGTTTATCAGCTCTGTTCACATGAATAAGTATCACTTCAGTCAATGGGAATTCTTATAAAGGCATTCTGCAGGTTTGGAGATAAATCAAGCAGCTAAAGAGGCATTAAAAATGTGCAAGGATGGCAGAAGGGTACAAGTAGTTTAGAATATATTTAGCTAGCATATAAAAGAGCTTGGCATAGTTTTAATGTAATGAATACTACAAGTATCTCTTTTCTACCATCACCCCAGTGATAAGCACAGGGAGATTTATAAAATGGTTTTGAAAATAAAAATCCTTACTTGTTTTTTTTTAATTTGTTTTTTAAGTCTGCTGTTGTCATTTATGAATTTATTACTCTAATTACTCTATTACTATTACTATTACTATTACTCTATTACTCTAATTTATTACTCATATTACTCTAAGGCAAATGGACTTACTTGAGAGAATGTAAAGTTTTCTGTTACTAAAATAGTTACATAAAATCAAATCTGAAGAAACTATGTGATCCATTTCAGAATGTTATGCTACTTTAAATTACTTTTCTCTTTAGTTCTTGTACTTGGGAAAGCAAAATAAATTCCTCCATAAAAAGTAAATTATGAAAAAAGAAATTTAAACACCTTTACTGTTTCAGATCATTTAATTTCTCCATGCATGGACAACAGTTGAATAATGTCTACTGATGTATCATTTTGCAATAAAGTCAGTCACAAAGGAAGTCAAGGTATTAAATAAGAAGTAAATTAATTACAACCCTACACTAAAAGCATGTTTTTGGATATTTTAATTTTTTTTGGCCGGGGGGGGGGAGGGGCGGGCGGGGCAGGGAAAGGGGAATGGGGTAGTTATTAGGTGTTTCTGGCTCATATATACATTATTTCAGATTTACTATGTGTACCTGATAGAAAGACATATGTATGTTAATGCAGACTAAAGCTCCTGAATAAATCGTCACATTCAAAGATCAATAAAATCCATTAGAGTGCTATGGTATTTTTACTCTCAAGATATTTCTTCTTTCTTCTGTTTATAAAACAAAGCTACCACAAAACCCCCAAAAAGTCCTGCAGAGAAATGTCTGTTTCCAATGAGGTAGAATTCCATGCCATAAACTACAGCATCTAACTAACTTTTGCCTGCTCCTAACTGAATTTATATTTATCCCACTTTGGACTTTTTTCATATTCCACTGGTTTTAAACTTCCTTTTTTAAAGTAGCTTATTATAGCACAAGAAGATAAATTATTATAATGATATTTTAAAAATACTGTAAAATAATTAGCAGTGGAAAATTTACACTACTCATTAAAAGAGTGAAAACCAAGAAAATATTTAATTATTCTATGCAACTCTAAAAAGATCATTGGATTCTATCATACTCTATTGTTAAGTTTGGGACATTATTTCACATTAAGTGACAATATATAGGGATTCAGATCTTTAGGCATAAAACTGAAATTGAAAAAATTGAAACAAAATTCCATTTAACAATGTATATAAACTGAGTGCCTGCTTCAGGAATTTTATGACCAATTGAGATGATCATTAGTTCCCTTAGTTAATAAGTTATGTTTAAAATACAAATGAAAGGGCTTATGCTACCTTCTTGAGGAATTGACAGAGAAATGAAAGCTAAATTTGCTGGTGGAATGGAATTCCTAGCACATCATAGAGTTTGGATTCAGTGGGATTAATAGTGGTTGATGAAAGATGAAACAAGCAGTCAGACACGTGGCAATGAAGCATGAAAATAAGAGACTAGGATTCTCTTTGGATTATGTTTTATTCCTTCTCATTAAGGCGAATTAAAACATAATGGGGATTTTCTGTTAATGTAAGTGGGCTGCTTGTCTTGTGTCATCTAGGATGAAGGAAAAAAATATATTTCTCTTTCACTTCTGCCCCTATCAGTTTAAGTTCAGTCAGTGACTGTTAAAAGATTGGTCTTGTGCCATCAGGAGAATTGGAAGTGTTCAATCCAAAACAGCAGTTTCAGAAGTGCAGCTGTTCTTTATTATTTTTCAGCTGCCATCTTACCTCTTTCCATTCCAAAGTTCCCACTCTTCTCCCTTTGTGTCCACTTTCACCCTAGCAACTATAGTCTCTACTTTCTCTCTTGATCATGTTAAACTTCACAACAACATGCACAGGGTATATAATATTATACTATTAAAAGTGGTAAGATTAAACAGTTGCCTATGTATATGTACTGCTGTTCTACTTGGACTCTTCTTCTCCATCCAGTTATATGCTTATTAGCCACTTTTGGTCACTATTTCTTTTTCCCAAAGGAGAGATATTAGTGATGGCAGTTATTATTTTAATATCTCAAAACAACAAGAAGGAAGATCATATCCACAACTATTGCAATACTGTTAAACTTTTGATCAGAATAGCTCTGTAGGTCTGAGCAGCAGATCCCAAGAATCCTTCCTGTTCCCCAGCTGTGTTGTTTTCCGTGGGAAATGGAGATCTCCCTGGGACACTTCATTTTATAGTGGAGACAACATTCTAAAGTGAAGCCAAGGCTTTTTTCTTCCTCCACACTCATCTTTGGATGCTGCAGTCTTGAAGCTGTACAAACCCCCTGTTCACTTCCCTGTTTCTTGTGATACAGTTCAATATGGAGACAGAGGGATAGTAGGAACTGGCAGAGGAGACATACCCTAAAGTTTCACATGGTCACTGGTGTTCAGAAATGCCTGTACTTGTTGAGCAAGATGAAGTCTGAGGAATGTCCTCTCCTCTCCTCCTCCCCACAGCTGCTTCTGGCCTTCAGGGAACAGCATGTCAGCCTCACACAGGCTCCTTTCCAGCAGCCACTCAGCTGCTGCTTCCCCTGCTCCCTAATGAATGTCTTTCTCCATTTCTACAGCAGCCAATTCCAGCCTCATCCGTGAACAGCTGAGGGAAAGTCACAGCAGGGAAAAGCTGAAGCCAGCTGCTGCTGGCACCAAGGCCATCCAGGCAATGGGACGTGGAGAAAGACGGAAAATGCTATCTCGGTTTAGGGCAGCTGCGACTTGCTGGCACACAGTGACCAGCAGTAGAAGCAGGGCATGTTGTACGCATACCAGGGCACGAAGACTCCGGGAAACTAAGAGCATCCCAGCCAAACTAGCCCTTTTACAGCTGTTAACACTGTCGCAGTTTTTTAATCTGTGAATAAAGTTAAAGGACATTGACTTTAATGCAACTGGGACTGAAATGCAACTGGGACTGCATTTCACTTTCATCTGGAAGCAAAATCCCCTGTCCTTTTACAATGTAAAAAACGGTTAAAATTTTTCAATAGACTCCCATTCTTACTGTCCCCCACCCCATATTCTAACTTCTTTATTTTATTTTTTCCAAGTATTGTGCTAAACATGTTAGCCCTCTCCCTTGAGCAGGGCTGCCCTAGGCACCTCTCAGTTTTTATGTTAGAACTAAGTGTTCTAAACTTAAAATTTTATGTGGAGCTTATTATACTCAGGAAGTTTCTGACTTACTCTTTATCTTGTTTTCATACACTTCTGTACACCTCTGTGGGAATAAAAAGCATTTCATGTAATCTCTTGGTCAAAATGGAGAACAATTTCAAAAGCAATGTAAATTCCTTTTATATCTACAGCTATTTAATATTCATTCAGCTAACAGTGTTAATAACATAAAAGAAATACATAAGAACAGAAAAAATAACAAGCCTACTTTTTGGATCAAGTGAGGAGTAATTGAGAACATTCTTTGAGCTAAAAATAACAAAAGGGGGAATTAACATACAAAGCCTAAACTTGAAATATATAATATGCTACATTCATTTTTGCTATTCAATGCCTGTAATGGTAAGATGTTGCAGTTCATGTTCCAAACTGCCATTCTTTGATTTTATGAGTCTGAAGAGGAATAGTACCAAGCGCAAATAAAATGCACTGAAATCCTGTTATAAACTTCTTATACATGAAGTTTAACCTAATGACTTAGGGCTAACCTTAAAAAAACGTGAATGCAACTTCATCTAAAGACACATCATCCCATCTAAACTGGGAATTTCTGGAATTTCCACAAATGAAAAACATTGGCCATAATTATTCCTGCTTCATTTAAAATCTAAGAGCTACATTGGATACGTACTGCTGTAGTGATGTGTTTTCTGTCCTCTCAGGAGCTGGAGGAAAGGGGAAAGAAAAGCAACAAACAAACAAGTAAGGAAATCTGGCTGATTAGGAAAAGAAATTATAGTTCTTACTAAAATATATATATAAAAAAAATGATAAATAAGTGGGTGTTGTATTGCAGCACATTAGCTGCACAGGTAGGTTTCTCTACAAACAAAATGTGTCTCGTAATATTTCAACATTCAATAAATTGTTTTTAGAAAATGTAAAATTGTGCGTGAGCTTCAGCATGACATACTGTCGTATGAAATCTTAGTTGAAAACCTTTGTTCCACAAAGACAATAGGCAACTGTAGTACAGGCGGTGGGTGGCTTGTGTGTGTTGGAACAGCTCTGGGGATCAGTCTCAAGTCTCCATCAATGACTGAAGAGAGGGAGTAAATGGAATATTAATCAATTAACAGATAACATTGAATTAGGAGGGGTTTTGAATATCAAGGAAGGGAGAAAGACCCACAATGAAAATGTAGAGCTGTTGGTACTGTATTGTGGATTCTGCTGTCTCTGAGCAAAATGTGTCTCACTGGGTTTTGATATTTGGTGAAAGAAGTCATCCAGAGAAAGGCAAAGAGAAGACAAAAAAGCTAAAAGATAAACTAGAAAAAGGGACAGATACAGAGAAAAAAAGTGTGATGTAGATGGGAAGGAAATGATTTATGGACACAATCACAAAGGTAAGAAATGCCCTGAACAACTCATGTGGAAGAGGTCTGGACTGGACATGGCAGAAGGGTGAAAGGGGAAATAACCTCTAGTCCTATACTAATAGGTTGTGCCCTTTTCCTCTCCCTCCCAACTACTATCTGTCAAGTGTAGTGTATGAAGGCATGGACCCTGGTCGGTGATGCAACCAGAATTGCTTATTATTAAAAACAGGCAGCTTATATAATACAAATGTATCTTCTTTCCCAACCAACACGCCCCTGCAATCCCCGACTGCCAGGTGGGTGGAATTCTCCTCCATCAATCAGTCGCCAGGCATTGTTTACGGGTCGTTAGGACTTGATCATGGGACTTCCCCTGACTGTTCCTGCTTCTTCTATTCCTTCTTCTGGTCTCTGCTTCTTCCACAATCCTGTTCACCTGCAGTCAAGTGGAACAAGAGCATTTGGATCTGCAACGAACTATTAATAGATAATCACTAGTTTTTCTATATTGTTGATTATGAACAGAACAGGAGGAAGGAGAGCTATAAAGGGATGGCCACATAACAATACTGTAAGAGACCTTAGACAGCTACATCTTGGAGGAATGGGAGGTGCAGTGACAGGAACTTAAATCAATTGTGAAGTACAAAATCTTATTGACTGCGAATTAGCAATGTAGCAATTTAGCACAGATCTGGCTTCTTTTCCCCCTACTCCAGCAAAACACAACAGGGCAATGGACATCTGATTTGTTCAGATGCCTGTGAAATCTGAGGGAGTCAGCAAGTTCCACAACCTTTGGAGGATGTCATTTAATGAAGTCACAAGTAGAGAAAAAACTGAGGCTCTGAACAAAAATTCCGTATCCATTGAATGCTGTGCAACTTCCCTCATACTCAGCTAATTTCCCTCAGCTTTGTGCTGAGGACTCGGCAGTTTCAGCCAGCACGCTGTGCCTTTCCAGGGCAATATCATAATCTCAACTCCTTTATCAGTCTACTAGATTATGAAGTTATCTAATTCCAAGATGATCACGCTGAAGCATCTCAGAAGCAGGTCAGTTTTAATTCCTGTATAATTTCCTATATGGCAATTGGGTTCTTATCCATAGTAATCACTCCTCATTTCTTTTCACATAATAGGTTTTGGCATTCATTGTAACTTGATTCTATAACTAAATATAATAATTCTGTAAAAAAATATATCCTAGAATCCTATTAATTTCTCAATGTCTAATTTAGTTACTCCTATTTCTCATTCTGTTTAACTTTTCTTTTTGAAATTGTTTTGTTAGAGAAAAAATAATGCCTGCAAACTGCATACCAATTATGAGTAAAATAGAAGCTGTCTAGAGCATTTGATGCTTCTGTTTTTTAAATGTAAAGAGGAGAATACTAATAAGATAGCAAATGATCTGACGCTCTCAAGGGATCATGTCTGAGCAAAGTAGGATAAGTGTGAAACATAGCCTTTGCAAAGATGACCGGTCTAAAAGTAGTAGTGATTGTTAGTAAAAGCAATTAATGTTGTGTCTCCCAAAGGAGCAGAAACAACTTTCTCCTAAATACCCTCAAAAAAGCCTCATGGCCAACAAAACTGCTCATGCAGCTGAGCTTTTCGCATCTTCCCTTAAGATGACTGACTTTCGGACTTTTGCCTCAAATCACCTGGCTGTAGAACAAAGAATTCTGGTCACCTATGTATGGGTTCATGGTTTATGGTTTAACGTGAGTGAGTGATTCATGGTTAGCTACTTTGTCAGGAAAAGAAAGGAAACTAAATTCCCTGGGGCTCTCAATATAAGATGTTTTAACATGAAGAAATTACAGTGTCACCTGTAATGCTAAAGACAAGCTAAAAAACCTAGAGAAGTTCTAGATGGTGTAGAGAAGAGCTGAAATAAAGTTCATTGGATTTTTTGCTGTGCATGCTCCATCCTACAAAAAGTGTCCTATTTGAAATCTCCAAGTTTTGTAGGGTGAGGGAAGGCATTGACTTTTCAAGACAGGAAAGAAAATACAAAAATTGATTTTTTACAGAGAAGAATCAACATGATTGCTCTGAGACTACTTTTCTGGAAGGCTGTTGACTAAGGAAACCTGACATCCCTAGCAGATGTCCCCCAAATCTAGTAGCTGAAAAATAATTCTGCCCCTGTTTTTAGTAAAGCAGAAATGGCTGTGGTCTGCAGGACTGCTAACAGACCAGAATACTCTCACTAAGGTTGCTATCCGTAAAGTAAGATCTATTCATTATCTGTTTTTAATGAAAACTCCTTCCAAGGAAAAAAAAAGTCAAATTCATTATATTATTTTCCTAATTAATTATTAAAATAATTTTTAATTAGTTTAGGAAAAGATATAAAATTTCTTACTGCCTCCATTGTTCTTATATTTTTTAATACTTTCAAAATAAACTGCTAATTTTTAGTTTAAAGAAGAACAAATGCAATGAAAGAGCAAATAACAACATTAGTATGCAATCTTTCTTTTATTCTGACTTGGCTCCAATGTTTTCAACTGATCTTTTGTGATCTGATGGATTTTTGACTGAATTTTGAACAGAACAGAAAATCTGGTTCAGAGAAGAGACATTGTTTAGGGCAAGACTTATGTTTCCAACAATAGGAGCCAAATCACACTTAACTAGGTCAAATTTGAAGTTGTCTTTGATAATATGTCACCTGCAAATTTATCATTGCTGAAATCGGAACATATCTATACAACTCTGAATATCCTTCTTGTCTGAGACTATAGGTAGTGAATCTAGAAAAGAATACTTTTGTAGTATCAAATTATTCTACTTATTAAAAACCCAACACACAATGTAATCATATGGCAACTCTCTGCATTTCAAAGTGCTAACACATTATATGCAAACAATCTCTACTGAGATGCTTACACCACAAATGAATGTACTGGTCTGTTTTATTTTATAAACTTCTTTGAACTAATTAAATCAGCAAAATGATAAGACAAGGCTTAAGTGCCCTAGAATAAATAAACCACACAAATTTAACTTTTTTTTTCCCCCTCGGGAAAAGTAAGAACATAATTTTCTTTGGCTGCCAGCCAAAATTCTACAACAAAATTCATCATGCTTGTCATAAAGCAATAAAGCTTTATTACTATTGAAAAATATGTGAATACAATTATAATAATAGTATTTACAGAAAATAAAAAAGAAACTGCACATCAATTTTATTCCTTCTTAAACTTATTGTATTGAAGAATGAAAATAGGGTAGTTTTGTACTGGAATAATAATACCCTACTTTTGAACAAGTCCAATTTTAGACAGTTTGGCCAGTTGATTTATAAATTAAATTTCTAAACCAATTTCATTTCAATTGTGAATAATATTAAATTCATGAATAAAAGGAAAGACTTTCACTCAGAGCACACTGGATTAGAGTGCAGCATTTGTCGCATTTGTCAAAAAGTGAATCTTCAACAGGCAGCAGAACAGTCAGAGTTTACATTGGAAAACAAAAAAAGGAAAAGGAAATAATAATAAATCTTATACTATGTGGTTTAAATAAATCTCTAGTCATTAGACCCAGAGGCTCATGCATTCCTGCGTGATCTGATAATGGCTGTTGTCACTAGAAAAATTAGTATTCTGAACTAGATGAATTTGATCCTTATAGCATAATTCCTGGGCTTTATTTTTTCAGTTCCATGTGCATGTATTTTTTTTTTCCCTTTGCAGCCAAGACCTATGCAGGTAGACATTAAATGAGATAATTCTTTTCAAAACAGTTATTTAAACCCACAAAGTTCAGAGCTCTATTGACAGAATATGAGTCAACAATATACATCACATCACTGTCATTTGCTCATAAAATCTGTATACTTATTCAGAGTTGCCAAACATTCCTGACGTTCAGCAACACCCTCCATGTTGACAGGCGGATGATCTTCCATGATGACAGGTGAATGAAGGAATGGTGAAACAAAGGAAACTGATTAATAAGGACTAGTGCTACTGCTTTTCCATTCTTCAGACATTGATACTTACATATTTAATCACACAACTAGAGTTACCAACCTAGGAGATTCTCACTCCACACACCTTGCTGCCAAAAGCTTTACTAACAACATCTTAACCATTACATTCCCACTTGACCTCTATATTTTATTGCTGAGATTTAGTGTAATGGAAGAGATTAATATTATCAGGTATGACTAAGTGTTCCCATACATACAGAAATATGACTTCTGTTTGCATTTGGAAATTTAACACATCTCAGCAGGATTTCTGTCTGAAAAGGTAAAATTGATGTAGAGTTTTTATTTATTTAATTCCTGTGCTCAAGTCATGGACGTGCAATGCATTAGCACCATTTCATTGGACAGTCTGTTTCTGACTTCAAGGAATGTTAGACTAGAGGGTTTTGATATGAACAATATCCATTCAAGCCTTAGGTGACTTAGGTTCATTGAAACGTTTGCTTTATAAGTGAAGAGAACAAGTGGTGTTCCTTGTACTACACAGGAAATAAACCACGTTCCTGTGGTACTCTCTATTCTCTTTCTCCATCTCAGAATAGATACAAGAGCACCTGGAGACTGTATCCATGGAAACACTGTCACAACATAAGGCAAAATCATTTATTTTTTCTTTGATTTTTCTGATCTTGCTTGGATTTTTGACTTTTAATTGGATATAGTGATATTTGAAGTGGTGTGGTAGGTTTGCTTTCTTGCAGAAATACTTTGTGTTACACTACTATAAAGCAGTAAGGATTTTTAATATGTGACACATTATGTTGAATTTAAGATTCCATATCAGATTTATTCAAATATATAAAATTACTTTTTAAATTCAACTAATTGGAATAGTTTTTGTTCGGTATTTAGAGGAAAGTTAGTTAAGTAGTTAGAGGCTTGCAAATGTTCAAAATCCACAGAAGTAGAATGTTTTCTGCAGCCTCGAAGCTCAACAGAAATACCTTCTACATGAACTCTCAGATTCACTTCTTTACAAAGTATTTTTTACTTCAATTCCTAAAGAATGCTCCAGTAAAAAAAAAATAAAAATGATAACTCTGCTAGGCCTTAGGCACTCCTCAAGCCGAATAACCTGGATGGAGGAGATTAAAAATGGTTGGTTATTAGAAAGTTCACATGAAACAAGAATTGCTGAAATGAATGTTGCCCAAAGCACTGTTAAACTTTAATGCTTTATGTGTGCATGCAGTCTAAGACAAGATTAAAACTCCTGAGACCAACTTTTAGGTAACTAGCATTGACAGTTTAGCACAGCAGACCTTAAGTTCAAAGCTAGCCTTAAAAGCTGGAAAAATATCTCTCTGCTGAGATCTGCTGGGAACACAGCTATTAGTATTTCACAAAGTCAGTTTAAACCTGATTTAGTTATACCTAGACAAGATATAATCAAATCTTTCGTATATCATAAATAAACCATTAATCAGAAATAATGTCTCAAAGGAGAGGAATATTACCTAACTTTAAATGCCTATACTGTAAATCTCTGCCTTTGAACTAGCTACCTGATGCTGTCTTTGTAGTCAAATGTAGACAGATAGGGCACAATTAATCCAGATAGTTTTAGAAGTCTGCTTTTGAATGAAATGTATCATTACCCTGAACTGCCCATTCCTTTCTGTTTGCCAGGAAGACCTGCAGGGTGCATATGAAAACTGGTTCAGATGTCCTCGTCGAATATGTCTGCATGTAGCCCAATGACTCCCACGTACAATATCTAGCAGTGGAGAACTGGCAGACAGTAAGAGAGAATACAAAAAAGAAATAAAATACAGATATTAACGTATTTTTTTATCACTGGAGGTGATCAGGTATTGCAGGAATACTTCTTGATAGATAGATTTTGCTTTCTTTCCTAAGAAAGTATAAAATAAAGGAAATCTGTGCCCAAATTTATTTATGGTGCAATCTAACATAATTTATCATAATTATCTTTTCAGTGGTATTTGTATATTCATTTGCAAGTTCCATGTCTAATCTGACCTAACCCTCCTGATGTCCTCTTTAATCAACTGAAAGAACTAAGTGCATTTGGAAGACAGTTACTCCCATAAATAATATACATGCTTTGAAAGGTCTCTGTTGTATGTAGAGAGCCTAGTCAAATAATTCAAATCCAAATATCACATTTTAGATAGCTAGATTTGAAGATTTGGGGAAGATTAATTCCTTCCCTCTTTTTTTTTTTAACAACGTATAAAATTTTATCTCTGATTTTTGCGATTTTTTTTTTAGACCATACAATTTCCTTAAGCAGGTAGTGTGACAGAAAAGAATCTTTACTTATTTATAGCATTTCTACAAAAGCTTTACAAGTTTGTCAAAACCTTTTATTTCAATATATGGACATTATGAAGTACCTATAAGACTTTTATTACTGTTGACAATTCAACAATTTCAGCATTCACTGTCCTTTAGAACAGTGTATTAGCAACTGATCACTGAAAAAAGATGGTCTGATCATTCACAGTCCAATGTTCAAGGACCTGATAAGTCTGTGGAGAACTCTGATCATGTTTTTATCTTTTTTTAAAAATCTGATCAATACTTGTGGTTAAAAATAAAATAATTTTTTTTAAAAAAAGTAAAACAAAACAAGGGGGATTCAAGGCATTAAACAAAGGGGATGAGACGATTTATTATGCTGCTTATTTTTACCAAATCAATTTCCCACCCAAGAAACAGATAGTGATTCAACATCAAGAGATCTGATAAGCATAGAAATGCTTTAGTGACTCCAAAGAGCAAAGGAAATTAAATGTAAAAAAAAAAAAATAAAGAATATTGAAGCTATCATCTTAAACATTCTATTAAGAATATTGGTGAATAAGAGTCCAGCAGCAACAACACAATGGCTAAAATGTCTAAGGTGATCTATTTCAGACACTATGAAGAATCTTTACAAATTGCTGTTCGTGTCACAAGGCACAACAATAAAGAAGTCAACATTGGTCTTTCTTTACATTAATTTAAAATATAAGTACATTATTTAGAAGGAAACAGTTATAAACAGCATGACTCTGTCTTACAAAAATATGCATATAAGAATCAACCAGAGAGGATTAGAAAGTTATATCAAAATCATTTTTCCCAAAGACGTGCCAATTATTTAGATAGATCCATTTATTCTAATGAAACTTCATTTGAATGAAAGAACCTGAACAACATATTGTAAAAATGTCAAAACATTCTGCTTTGATATTTATGGAAGGAAATGTTTCTATCTGAAAAAGAAAATTAAGGACCTTATGAGTGCAGAATTTTTCTGGCTTATTTTAAACCCCTACTTTAGAACAAGGTAAGCATAGCCTCAGAAAAGCCTACCATTGATTACATGGTAGATAAAAAGTCAGAAATATGTATTTATAGTTTGCTAAGTTAATCGCTCTCTTATTTGGGGTGTTCTAGGACACTAGATTTTATTTTAATGTTACCTGGAGTAGCATCCAAACAAAATTTTTTTGTGAAAACATCAGAATCTTGAAGCAATCCAGTGACAGAAGCACTTGAAAGCTGAAAAGTATAGAATCGGTCACACTGCTCTACTTAATTTCTGCTTGTAGAGAAAGAACCCAGAGAGATTGAGGGCATATTTTTAGTATTTTGTCAATCCTGCAGTTAATTTCTCATTCTTTGTACTTTAGAGAAATAAACCTTATACTTTAGTTATATCTGGAATTTTCTCTGCATGGTCCATGTGTTTCTTCTAATGCATGGAAAACTGAGTAAAATAGAGTCTGATATTATTGGCATTTGCAATAAAAATTCTTAAGATTATTATGCTATGAGTTAATGCCTAATTTTAGAAAAAAAATAAATTGGAAATTTTGAAAAGCCACATTAGAATCTTTGTAGAAACTAGTAAATGAAGATTCATAAAAGCATCTATATAAAGAAAAATTTGAAAGGCAAAATACAAAGGCAATAAATTGTTAAGAGAGTATGAAATTGCAGCAGAAAGCCACAGCAGGAATATATTCAAACATGCAGTTTGTAAAGGTTAAGCTGTACATCAGTATCATTTAGTCTCCTTATTCCCACTTATCCAGAAATATTTGGCATACGTCTTGATCTTGAATAGTTATATCAGAATGTTTCATTTAACATAATCTGCGTGCTTTATTAATATTTTCATCTTTCTTCCAGTTTATCAATGAGCATACTAAACGGAGGTCATAATTCTGGCTTCTAGAATGAGCACAAGATACTTCCCATCTACTTATTTCATTGTTAGTTTTCATTAGTCTTTGTTATAGACTTTCAGTCAGATTTCAGTCCATTGACTGTGTTCTCTGCAGGATAATTTATATGAATTTTTCCAGTGAAATGTGATTGAGTCAGTGTCTCTTTTATTGCATGAGTTTGTATCTGTGAAAGCTCTTCCAAGATCAACACATACTAGGAAATTAAATCTAACTTAATGCGTCAAACAGTTCATCGACATGTTAAAGAAAATAATATATGCATATGATGTTAAAAATTATAACAAAATTAAAATAATTCACAAAATAGTATGCCTAATTCTTATGAGTTCACTGCTTTTCAACCATTGGTCCTGCATAGAGTGAGGCTCTTTAGCCTGAATTAACATCCGTATTACTGAAACTACTAAGTTCCAGACGTTATTGAGCCTTCCACATTTAATGATTTTTCTTTTGGATTTTAATACAGGAAATCACTTAATCATGTGTGAAATGAAAGAACCATCCACAAAATGAAAGAACCACCCAAGCAGCCTCACTAAAGTTGATTCCCACTTACAAGTATTAAGCTATACATACGGGTTAAAGACCTGATCTTCACCTAAGGTAATTCAGTGTGGCTTCATTTAATTCAATAGAACTAGGTAGTTCACCTCATCTAATAACCTGCCAGCTCACACATTTTTACTAAGGATATGAGCTAGACCTAAGAGGTTCTACTTTAAGAATCATCCCCTTTTTCTTTTCAAAAAATGGGTTCATATATTTGAAAGGTTTTACCATTTTTTTGATTCTTCCAATTGTTTTTTGTTCTTTTTACAGTGTCATAAAGTAAATGTTTACTTACAAAAAAAGCACTAGTATGCATATTAGTCATTTCCACAGCATTCTCATTGAGTGTTGTGCTTCATTTGGTACATACACTGGGTAGATTGGACCTGATCCTAACACACAACATGTGTCATTTAGGCCACATAGGACATTGAAGTGGATAAACTCCTAACAAAATTAGGACACATAGATGCAAGAGTATCATCAGCTGGGAAGTGATTTACCATTTAGCTGCCAGTTGTACTTCAAATCCCACACCATCACTTCTCTTCCATGTTCTTTCCCAATGTGAAGTGAGAGGCATTGCTATACCCACCTGATAATTTAGTTAATAAAAGGTGTTAAGCTAAACTATTTAGTTTTGGGTGGGAATAGGGAAAGTTTGACAAGCAGTACTGCTCTTGACATATTAATTAACATCATGTGTCGTCATATGTGCAAGTATTTTACCATAGTTTATTTTAAGCCCAAAGTCAGATAGGTTAGCTTGATACCTGTGTTTTCAGCTAGTTTCTGGGATTTTTGCACGGAGAGGAGGAGAAGCATTCACTGGCTACCAATACTCTCAGTTAGCAGGAAAGGACCAAGAGCACTATCTTTCGCATTGTCTTGCTCTGTCATACTGGTTTTTCCCAATATTTGGTAGTTGAGGTTCTTAAGGACCCAAAAGAAGATCTGGTGCAAGGATATTAAATATGTGAATGAAGTGAAGACAAATTTAGGTGGAAATACCCGATTGTTGTGGGTTAGTGACAAATAAGGAGAAAGTGGCAAGATAGAGGTATACTTTAGATTATATAGGTTATTTTTTTCCTCTCAGCTCTTGTGTTCTGTCCCATTTGTTTTCAGTACATACACCATGCATGTCTATGACAATGACAATTTCATCTTTTGTGTCTGTGGTGATCACAAAACCAAAAGCAATATTTTTTTTATGTTCTAATGTAATCTGTGATGCTCAGTTTCTTTTGTGAACCATGCAGTGACTGTATACACAGCTTCGGAAACCAAACTGTCTTTGCCTCACTAGCTCTAATATGAAGATAAGAGTAAAAATTCTTCTTCCAAGACATGAAAGAACATTATAGAAATGTCGTTGTTTCAGCTGAAATCACTGCAACCGGACCAACAGATAGCCCTTCCCCGCCCCTCCCCCCGCAAAAGAGAGGAAGAGATAAGGAGATTTGGAAGGTTAGAATGAACTAGACTACATTAATGAATAATTAATATAAAAAAAAATAAAGGAAGGTAATGAAATAGATACAGTATATACAAAACAGTATCAAGCTCCCAGGATGACAGTCTCATTGAAGGGTGATTTTGTTTTACTGAATGCAAAGCTTCCTTTATTCCTGATCAGATTCAGGGGAGGTTACTGATTGTGACGACATTTATTTTGTCTGCAAGGAAACTTAGAAAATAGAATAAATCCATATATTTTATATGTGTAATAGATACTGGAAAGTAAATTGTAGTGTTTGTTCTTCCTGTCATTTACCCTGAATGCATTTAAATTAGCGTTCTAGGTCATGAGCTAACATCTCCATAACTGAATATGATGGACTATTCTGCCTCTGCATGTGAGGAGCACACAAT
>JAOQGH010000001.1:22942413-22967661 GCA_025769975.1 Gallinago jamesoni
ATCGTTTGTCACTTGGGAGAAGAGACCAACCCCTGCCTCTCTACAGCTTCCTTTCAGGTACTTGTACAGAGCGATAAATTAGTGTTCTAGGTCATGAGCTAACATCTCCATAACTGAATATGATGGACTATTCTGCCTCTGCATGTGAGGAGCACACAATTTGAGCAGCTTTGTAATGCCTCAGATCTGGTGACAGATAAAGAGGATGAGAAAAGGCCAGAGTCATATGTTTTCATATTTTCTTTTGAGGACCTATTATATCTTGATCTAGAAATCCAATTAAGAGTTACCAAAAACATCAAGATTCTACTCCAGAGCGGTGTTTGGGAAGAGTTAAATAGGGTATAGCCCTCAGCTACCTCACTAGTACTGTATTTGGTCTTATTCTTCTTCTCCATTTTATCCATCCAGTACTATCTGCCAGGGACACAGATAAGAGCAAATATCCAGCAGCACTATAGCCACTTCTGATTCCCCAGTCCAATGGATCAAATTCTCAAGTTGAATCACCCATTGGCAGTCTGTGACATGAATGAACAACAAGGTGTGAAATCACTTTACTCCAACTAAACAGTTAAAAATATCAGTTTCTCTGCCTTCAGGAACTGTGTGACAGTAATGTCTTATATTTTGTGACCTATTCAAGGAGCCATACAACTGTGTGAAACACATGCTTCAATCAAAGTGTCAATATCTCTAATTGTTGTACACTGACACCTCTGAAACAGAAAAAAAAATGAGGAAATTAATTTTTTAGAATGGTACTACAACCATTTTAGTGGAAATAAAAAATATCATAATGTGTAACATAAAAGGGTATCAGTACAAAAAGATATACTGCCTTATCTATATTTTGGGAACATCCAATAAGGATATTTAATCACAGATCTGACTAATTTTGTCTCTGTCTAGGATCTTTTCATTCAATTCCTTCCTTACTTGATTTGCCATTCAGAGGGAGACCTGTCAGCTTAGTTTTGCTCTTAATTGCTGGAAAGAGAATATATTTGCTGGAAAGAACTTGAGTTTAGAAAAAAACATGCAAAATTTGTTTTTTTTCACCCTTTATTAAACTTTTTCATAAAACATTCAATATTTTGTTACCAATACTTTCTTTGTTTCTTATACCTACAGTGACAGCGACCCTTTGTTTAATCAGATAAAATCTGATAAATAAACTAAATGTAAAGGTAGTTATTTGTATATAGATGAAGGGAGGTCAAGCAGGGATGAAGCTGAAAAAGTTAAGATATAGGGCCTGATCTTGAATTTACAAATAATTATTCTGGGGAGAAATTTACAGCTTACAGCTTACATCTCACATGGTGACATGCTCCAGTATTAGAGAATCATCTGCTAGGAGACTCATTAAAGGACGTGCCTTTTGGCCCATCAGTCTCATTCCCAGTCAGAAAAGGAGGAATAAAATTCTACAAAACTGCATCATTTCCATTTGTGCAGATTTTTGTTTGAGTAAACTATTTAGATTGTAAGCGTTAGTAATTTGTTCCCAGCAGATTCAGACTAGAGGAGGGTACATGGCTTGACAAACTGCCAAACAATGGAGAACCAAATACATTTCACTTAAATGTATATTTTTTTTTCCTTCTTTGTCCCCTCCCTTACTTAGTGATCTTCAGACCATTGGCCCCAGACCAATGCAGCAAGTTGTAGAAAGTGTTTGAAAATTATTTAGAAAAACATTTCCAAATTCTCCCTTGTATTCCTATAGCCCAGAGAAATGTATGGGTAAATTTGCAGAAAATCTGAGAACATTCATGCAAAAACTAGAATGTCAGGAGAAGGAAAGTAAATCATAAGGAATTGTTTTGATTTAACCTATGCTGAAAAGCAAAAAAAAACTTCACAGAACCAGAACTAATTCAAACAAGTGTTTCATTGATAAATGAAACTTATGGATGTTGCTTACTCTGTATATTATGTTTTATAGATAGCTAGTATACATGTATTTTGAATGTTGAATTGATACTGTCAAAAAGAATCTTAAACTATTGTAGATGGGAATAGAAATCAAGTAAGGTTACAATCTAAGAAAATGACTGTGGAACAATAATGTCTATGTAATGTAGCACCCAGAAAGCAAAATTTGCAGTTTTACTCTGTGTAACACCAGACATTAAGAGCATCTAGATGAACAACATTTTTGCGCATGAGAAGGAATAAGAAAGGAGATACTTCCAGTACTCAGTTTTGTCATCAAATACTTATCCTGCCTTTTACATATTGCCATCTTTCATGCTTGATTTTTCTCAGTTTGCATGACAAAAAGCATTTGTGCATATGCAATTCCATGGCGCATTTAGCCATCAACAAGGCTTATTTTGGTCCGTTTACAGAGAACTGATATTGCTGCAAGAGCACCAAAGGCAGTGTGGAATAGTTTAAACAAAAATTGTACTTCAGAAGCCACAAAAACTGCTCCCCAGCGTCCAGTAGCTTTTATGAGCCCTTGCAAATAGGCAACAGGACTGTTAACAGACCATGATGACGTTAGAAACATGTTGTATAATACAATTGTTTTATGCAAAAACAATGATACAGTTCATTTTAATAATGAAACATAATACACTGCTAATTCATAGTGCATTAGCTTTTATGGGCTATGGAATATGGAAGTGATGGGAATAAATCAAGTATATGCTATTCTGCTCTATGTTAACTTTGCTTAGCATGTAAGGAAGTGTATAAATAAAAGCTCTCAATGACAGTAAAAGTGTCAATACTGCTTCTGCAAAGGCTGTGAAATGAGAAATATCCTTTCAGCTAATCTGTTTTTGTCATAGTAAAACAAAAATACTGTGTTCATTCTGAAGTTCTTGAAATACTTCTGTAGTTAATTATAAGTACCTTCTGCTTTATTTTAGTACTGGGAAAGCATTTACTGTTTGCATGGCCATGTGCTCAAAAGGAGGGCTTTGCAGTAAATCAGACTGGTATTAAATACAGCCAAAACCATTTTAAGTTGAGGTTTATGGCATCAAGTCTCTTGAAACAGTCTAAATCCTAGCAAAATGACTCATTGGTTTGAAATGAGCTGCTCTGAAATACCAACTTGTCTGTCACATTTAGGTTTTAATAACCAAGCACATCATTTATGTAACAAGTGGGATAAATTAATATTTGGAAAACCTACCAAATAGTATGGAATTAAAATTACAGCTGCCATTATAGCTAAATGAACCAGTCTTGCAGTTCTTTAAAGGTAATCTTTTTTAAAATAAAGTCTGTGATGTCATGTCCTCCCTTTATTCAGGACTGAAAAGAGTGGGAGCACTGAATGCTCCCTGGTTCTGCAACAACTTGTCCTTGTCTCAGGTTATCAGAGTTTACATCTGTCCTTTCATATTATAGACTCTCTTCAAATTTATGTACTTGTTGATTTTAGGCACTATGGCTCCTCTCGTTTAACCATACAGCACTTATAAGTGTAGAATCTGTAGAATCTGAACACAGTTTTCATTTGAATACGTTTAGATTGGTCTCCTGTGCAAAGAAGGGAAATGCTGTAACACAAAGAATTTCAGCTGAGAGAGAAGAAAAGGGTAAAGAAGGAATTTTAGCATAGGTTTGCCATGCAGAGGAGACTTGTATGATTCAATCAATGTCTTTGTAGTGTACTCCTCCTAGATCCTTCTTCAGGGGTTGCTATAGACAAAACCTGCTGGATTGCCTATGCACCCACCATTGAAGACATGCATGCAAAAATCCAATATGGGATAAAAATGGATAAAAATGGATAAAGTGGATAAAAATTTATGTATTCAAATATATCATATAATGCACTAACAATATTATTCATCAAGATCATCTAAACCTGAAAAAATATATGCTAGCTAACCTCTCCCTTTACCTCCTGAGGGACATGGGACCCTCCGCACTATTACTCTACCATACCATTTTCTCTCTTCACAAACCTAGCTCCATTTCTCCTCTGCCCGTCTCCTACACCCAACATAAAGAAATATTCCTTGCATTAGTGAGTGCAGTACCAAAATTTTAGATGCTCAGCCCTGTTGCAGAACCCAGAACCCAGTCTGAGGTGCCTGTATTGTGTAGTGCATTTTATTGAATATTAAGGTGATCGGGTTCGTGGACACTTAGGTCTGTAACAAGCAAGTGGCGCACTTCAACACTGAAGAGACTATTTGCTCAAGTCTATATGTATTAGCTGCCAGAAGCAGTTTTACAGGCTAAAAAGCTAAAAATAAGATGCCTGTGTTAGGCCAACATAGCACCTAAACTGTTATTTTCAGGGTTACAGCTTCTGATTTAAGAACTTAGGTTTATCCAAATGTCAATTCACTAGCCTGCAATCTTCTTTTTTTTTTATTTATTTTTGGTTTTATTTTTTTTTCAAAAATCTTGTCCTAGGACAGATTATAATGTACAGCTTGCAAGAATGCTAGTGTAATTATTGATAGGCATAAATTGCTAACCTTCCCTGACATAAGCCTGCTGCACAACATCAAAGGCCTCAAATAAATGAAAAAGTTGGAAAAAAAAAAAAAGATGAATGAGGATGTCGCTGCATCAATCTTGCTTGCAGCCAACTGAGCTTCATGCTGACAGGAAAACTAATTTTAGGATTTGGCTTATGCAACCTGTGTATTCTTCTGGATCCCAAATAAGAACCTGCATTTGCTGCTTCATCTGATCATGATTTTTAGGGAAATTATTAGATTTTTCTTGACCCTTCCTGCCAGATTTTAATTGTATGGTTGTTAGAGGGATAAATGTTAATTATGAATGCTCTCTGCTGTCCTCATTTCCCTCTTCACCTCCTCCTGTTCTGCTTAATCAAATTTTAACTCTGCTTTAATTATTTTGTTACCCATTATGGCACTACTTGACTACAAACAAAAAAAAACAATACACACCATTCTTAAATAAATCATATACTTAGCCAGCCTTAGTAAAGTAATATTATCAATGAAAAATGTAGTCACTTTGAAAATTACACATAGTTTCAGCTATTGTGCCCATATTTGCTAGTTTTTGAAGTGCTACAGTCACAGTTTCCTATTTTATTTTTCTTTCTCTGTGGCAGAACTTTGAATCTCACCTTTCCATGCACAATACAGCAAGTAAAGCTCAGTCATCTGTATGTGCCAGCAGGTGTAGCCAGTTGTATGAATAGCCTGCCTCACAAAATATTCATCCTATTACTGCAAGGGAATCCTCACAAGGCAAGGTGTCAATAGGCAGTAGTTGCAGGGAACAAATAAAGAAAAATACCATGGACGTTGAAAGAGATATATAGTTTATTATTATTATTACTATTATTATTGGTTATTATTATTATTATTTTCTTATTCAGATATTGGTGCCAAGCCCTACTGTAAAATGAGGACAAAAATGTCCAGCAAAAAGTATGCCCAGCAAAAAGTATGTCCAGCAAAAAGTATGTAATGCATTTTGAAGTTTACCTCTGTCACTACAGATGCAGAAATCACTTATTAAATTTTTGAGATTGCCAGCCTCCTGACAGTCTTGCAAATAACTTTGCTGCATGTTTTTATGAAGTTATGAACCAGCAGTGTGATTATACAGTTAAGAGTGGTCACAAGCTCTGATTTCAAGAATTAGACTCTACCTTTCCATGTGTAGAGAAAAAGACTGAATCAAAGCTACATCTAGGATGGGAAGACTACAAGTTTTCACATGACCAATCAAGTAAGAGCTGACAGGCAGCAAGGCGCAGCTTTTTAAAGCACACCTCTAGCAGTAACTGATAACGTGAGCATTCCTGAGCCAATAATGTGGGTGAGTTAAAATCAAATTTATTTATTTGAAGTCTGAATTCGCGTGCTTGGCTGGGTTGTAAAATGAAGTTGCTCACACTGTCTCCTGTTTAACAAATCCTTCTTTGCTGCTTCACTGCTGCTATCTGTCAAATGCCAGCTAAGACCCAGTGCCCTCCAGTATGAGTATTGTGCCTTCAGAAAATCCCGTTTCAGCTGAGGCAGAGAGCACTACCTGAACTACTGTCAGTGTTACTTAGTTCACTTTTTCCTACCTGAGACCCCTGGATAAACAAGACATTTTCCTTCACTCCATAGTGATGCAGGTTGTTGGCAGAGGGATGATAAGCACTTCCCTATGTATGCAATTAATCTTGAAAGGGGGGAGGCAACACACTGTAGGAGTGATATTTTCCTGTCCTTGCTGCCTGTTGTCTGGGATAAATGTCTGACTTCATGGTTTATGCTGGTAAAGAGCATATACATGCAGCTAATATTTCTGAACCAGTGCCTAAAGCACCAAAAGATTTTGAGAAGGTGCTCTCTACCATCCCTCTGCTATTAGTGAACGTGTCACAGCGTAGTCACAGGAGAGGATTGTTGTGTGCTGACTTGTTGAATGCAAGGGAAAATTTGAAATCTTAGGAACTGTTTTAAACTGTTTTAAAGCAACAACCCCAGAATGGTGTTGCCATCCTGCAGTAGATGACTTGAATGCTCCCATGCTTTCATGATGATGTGAGGTCTGTCTCGTAGATAATAGTTAGTAAATAACTTGCATCATTAATATTGTACCTGACATTGGTCAGCATAATTTGGTGTATATGCTAAGCATCATTTTATTGGGTAAGGTTTTGTATGAGAAAGAAATGGGAAAGAAAAATCTGATGCATAGATGGATGAGGCCTTGAAACAATAGTCAAACAAATTGATCGTCTCCATCCTAATACATAATAAATCCTTCAGTTAGCATTTTAAGCATTAGCAGAATTTTACTTCTGGGAAAATCCCAATAATCTCATGTACTATGCTTCCACTCAGGTGTTAAAATTTGTTTAAACTCCTCAGAGTTCAGTATTTTTGCGGTGAAGTTAGCCTTAAACACAATCTCACACATCTGCTTGCCAACATCTCAGTGTCACAAGTGAGTTTTCTGTATCCTGTCAAAGAATGACTAATTAACCTCTCCTCATTGCAGAATGACATGATGCATGACACATTGTAACTACTGAGAAGATACAATGAAGTACTTGACTCTGTTTCACAGTTCATGATAAAAATACTGACTGAAGTCAATTAGACCTGCCTAGAGATTGTTGTTTCAATTTAGACTGGTGCCAAGGGAGTCGTGACCATGAATAAACAACTGTTCTGATGAGGTTATGCTAGTGGCATAATTTGTTTCATCACCAGGAACTCTACATAAAGCACATGTACTGATACATTCAAATCCTGCACTTATTTGTGCTTTGGTCTTTCCGAGTGCTTCCACAGGTGGGATGGTGAGTGACAATGAGGAACCAATTTTTGTAGAACGAAGCATACAACAGTGTTCAATCAGAAGAAGTATTTCAAAAGAAATATATGTGCATTAAGCAGGATTCAAAAATATTTAGTGAGTCATTCGTGGAATTTTTATCTATTCTTCCTTGATGGTAGTTAGTATCCAGTTTTGATACTGGATGACCTATTTTATTTCTAATCTTGTCACTATTGTATAGTTTTAAATAATTTCAGTATCATGGATTTCAATGATGTAAACTCAAACATATATCGTCTTATCTTTTCAGCTGGGATAGAGTTAATTTTCTTCCTAGTGGGTGCCGTGTTTTGGATTTGGTATAAGAGGAATGTTGATAATACGTATTCTGTTAGTTATTGCTAAGTGATGTTTACCTTAGTCAAGGACTTTTTCATCTTCCCATAGAAACTTAGAGAAATCATAGACATGACAAGGTGGCCAAAGGAATATTCTATACCATAGTTGTCATGCTCAGTATATAAATGGGGTTTGGCCAGGGGACGGGAATCTGAAATCACTGCTCAGGACAGGCTGGACAACAAATCAGTGGGTGGTGAGAGTGGCTTCTGTTGTATTCATTTATTTTGTATATCCTTTTATTATTATTGTTATTATTATTACTACTACTATAATTATTAATATTGTCCTCTTCTGTTACTGTTCTATTAAACTGTCTTTATCTCGGCCTGTGAGGCTTTTTTTCCTTTCTCTTCCTTTTCTCCCTCTTCTCCCTACCCTAGTGGATGGGGAAGTGGTAGGGAATGGAATGAGCAAGTGGGTACATGGTCCTAGATGCTGGCTGGGGTTAAACCACGATGCTTGTGCTCTCATACTCCCTACAGTTTTTCTTTTTCCTTCCCCTTTGGCATCTTTTACTCAACTTCCCAGTTCATCATTTTTCTGTCATCTCCTTTATTGGCAAATTCTGGCTTTTCTGTCCTTGTCACATGAAACCAGTACTCTTCCTCCATTTCTTCACTGCCATTTTCCTTTGTTGCTCCTCTCCTTCCATGGCAGATGGACAGCTGTATAGTACCTCAATTAGAGGCTACCAGTACCAAAGTAGGTACAACACATTTAATGACTGCACAGCAAAATGTGCTGTCACATAAATTCTTATACGGTTCTGAGATATTTAAGGGACAAACTTGTTGACGAACTTTCTCTCACTCAAGGTGAGGCCTCACCAGTGCCAAGTACAGAGGCACTGGTGAGGCCTCACCTTGAGTACTGTGTTCAGTTCTGGGCCCCTCACTAAAAGAAGGACATTGAAGTGCTGGAGCATTTCCACAGGAGAGCCACCAAGCTGGTGAGAGGTCCGGAGAACAAGTCATATGAGGAGAGGCAGAGGGAACCGGGCATGTTTAGTTTGGACAGGAGAAGGCTGAGGGGGGACCTCATTGCCCTCCACAACTGTATGAAAGGAGGTTGTAGAGAGGTGAGTGTTGGCCTGTTGTCTCAAGTGAATAATGACAGGACCAGAGGAAATGATCTGAAGTTGCAACAGGGGAGGTTTAGATTAGATATTAGGAAGAATTACTTTAATGAGAGAGTGGACTGGCACTGGAACAGCCTGCCCAGGGACGTGGTGGAGTCTTTGTCCCTGGAGGTATTTAAGAAATGTGTAGACATGGGTCTTCAGGGCATGCTCAAGTGCCCAAGATTATTGGTTTATGGGTGGGTGTGTTGGTGGGATTTTGATGAGTTTTTTGTGGTTGGACTCAATGACCTCAGCGGTCTCTTCCAACCATTATGATTCTGTGAACTGAAAGCAAATTACTTTTATAATAAAATTGACAAAACCACAGCAGAAACTTTTTCCTTAACTATTATTGCACCCTGAAATTTTAAGCATATAATTTCCATAAGTAGGAACAATTTCATATTTATATGAATATGTGTTTTAGCAAACATTAATGAAGATGAAACTTCAAATCTTAATATGAAATGATAAATGAAAAACAGTAATTGCAATTTATAGTTGTAAGACTGGAAGCAGATGGACAGGCATGTGGTATATTTCATATTGTTCGTTGCAACACATTTTCTACCAGCACTTGTTTTGGCATCAGCATAGGTGACACACTAATAATATTTAGAATATTTCACAAGATATGCAAGTAAAGATGTCACTTGGTTGTAAGGACAAAACTGTGCTTCACAGATTGTCATAGAGATCTTAACCTTCCTTTCATAGGTATCTCAAGACATCTAAGAGCAGACAACCTTATTTTCCTTTCACTTACCTTGATGTCTACTCTGCACATAATTCATTTATTAAGTTTTTCAGGGATAGTATCTATAATGTGGCTTCAAAGCTTGAAGGAAAAAATAAGGAGAAGCTAGTTCTATGTATCTTCCCAGTAGTATTACTGCCCTGACCAACTAAATCAACTGTCTTAGTTATATAAAATATACACATTTTTGTTTTGCTCTAAACTCTAAATATATCAAAATGGGTCCAGATACAACAGAATAAATGGGTTCTGCATGCTTTTTACCAGGAGTGGAAAGTAGAAGTGGGAAACCAAAAGTCAGTGAACTGACAAACTGAGCTGAACCTCTATCTAAGGGTAAGGATTTGCCACTTGTATTTGTCACGTTCCCTGCCAAAGAGAGATAGAGGGAGAGGAAAAGGTGTTTCTGGGGTAGAGCAAGAATGCACCACACATTAAAATTTGTGTTATATATAGGTTGATGTATCTGAAGTCTTCAATTTGAAATGTTTTATACATATAAAAGTCAATAGACTTGTCACTGGATGAACCCTTCCCGAAAACACAGCTTAGATAAAATGAGGTTTGTATCTGCCCAGCTCCAACTGATTCAATGATTCTGTGATGCACTGGAAAGACAAAGAAGCACAGATAACTATCATGAGGGAGACTTACCTGAAAGCACTGCTAGATGAGATCTGAACTGCATCTACCCTCTTGTAATGGTTTAGATGTGCATTGAAAAAATCAAAGAAAAGTTGTTAACCACATTGTATCCTGGTACTGTGTTTTGGACAGGAGATCACAAGACCATGCTACCTGAGGCAACCTCTGCTAAAAGACTTCAGTGAAATAAACTGGGGATATATGACCAACAAGGTTATTGGTGGGTGCTGCTAACCATTTGACTTAAAACCAGCATATAATATATAAATAATATAAACAGCAGCAGTCCTTCAGTGGGGACACATCTACAGAGGTCCACCACCCTACAGCAGGCAGAGGACAGCAGTCCTCAGGTGGGACAGTCACATATGGCAGTGAGACAACTGCCACAGGTCAGGCACCCAAGGATGCTGCCTCATTCCCATGCCAAGGTGAGAGGCATACATGGACTCCATAACACACGTAACCTTCACTGGTGTGTGTTCTGTGTGTAGTAGGACAGATCTCCAGACAGAAATCAATACCCAGCTGCTACACATATCCTCCTTAGAGAATTAACTTCAGGTTCTATGTGACTGTGTTGACTGCTTCTGCTCTTACGGTTATCCCCACAGCACTCCACCAACGACAAACCTAAATAATAACAACATCTCTACTGATAGACATTATTTTGTTGAAAGGAAGTTGTTGGTTTTTTTTTCACCTCCCCTAATTTTTTGCCTGGAGAGAAAGGAGGATAAAGAGAATTGAGATGGAGTTTTTAATATATTCCCAACCTGACTACAGGATACAATACATTGAGAAGAAAGAATTGGTTGTGGGTTTGTTTTTTTTCAAAAATACATGCACAAGAGTAACAGAATTATAAAAAACTTAAAAAAATGATTTAAACAAATAATTGGACATCAGTCAAAAGATATAGAGATCTTCATATGCCATTTTCCAGTAAGAAGCTGTGTATGCCTATCATAGTATTATGTCAACTCATGTCCCTTTCCTGTGTTCATGAAACAAGCATTTGCTCACCATCATCCAAGACTCGGCGATCCACACAAATCTACACATTTTAGATATGAGAAGAAAAAAACATTGGTGAAGCCAAGATATGGAAACATATTAATACCCACAGAAGAAGAAGGAAAATCTGAGAACATTTCTATGCTGCAAATGAAAAATAGCAGTCATAATCTGAACTAGCTCTAGAACTGAAAGCAAATGGTTTGATGCTCTATTTGAGCTAATATTTGTGCTAATGCAGTCTTATGGAGCATTATTGAAACCAGTAAAAGGATATTTCACAGAATAAATATATAAGAAGCACAGCCCTACATAATTGTTATGTACTATCTTTTTCACCCTATTATAGAAGTGTATGAAGGCAAGACATAAAGCAGCATTTAGAGGATGCAACATGGCACTTAGGAAAATACTTCACACATTTCCATCTCTAAAAATGCTTTGTAGTCCTCCACCAGTTTAGTTTCAGAAGACATAATTATGTATTACCTCCAAACATAAAAACTCTGGCAAGTGAGTAGTTAAAGGATAGGCACTCCTTCCTAACTGCAAATAGGCTGCTCTTTGGTTCTAGCACTAGCAGATTCTTTCACTTCTTTGCACCACTTATCTGACGCACCGGAGAAGTTAGATTTATTAATTTTTCTCCCATCTTGAGTGAAACTCTGACCCCATGGATCCTACTTTCTGCTTTCTTCCTTGACACTGTAGTCTAACTAAATTTGTCTTAATCTATGGTGTCATAAAGGTAGTCGCAATCCTGATTGCAGGTCCAGGTTCATCTCCTCATTTAAGTAGGAAATACGGGTGTACTGGCTCCCATTATAATGAAAGGAGAGAGGCAGGCACTTAAGTAGGCAATTCATCCTGCCTAAAATCAAGATCACATTCAGTAAGTACCGGAACCTCAGATGCATACATTTCCAGATTAGGCATTGCAATTGCATGTCTGAAATGAGATTTGATTTATTTCAGTCCTAGAGTGGTTTAGTCAAAAGTCTAAAAGAAAAAATATGTTGGAGCTAAAGGAAAGATCCCAGCTAAAATAATATGATACTTGGAACTTACATTCCAAGGAAAAATTTAGTTACTTAAAATATGTTTTTATTGGAACAACACAAAAATACTATCCTTTCTAATTTAATTACATGTAAACAATTATCTAATCTGTTCAGTCACAGTTCCCATGTTCACTTTATTTTTTTTTTTCCTTCTTCAGCTGCTTACTACAAGCAGCTAATGTCTATATTATGTTTTACATTATTTGTTGCATTATCAAATTGAGATAAACTCCCTGGGATAGAAGCTTTGTCATTTTATGTTTTAGGAACCAGATGGTGGACCTGTCAGATTGTCACTTTCTCTGAATCACTGATGATGTCTCTTTACAGTGAGGACCATTTAAGAGACAATTTGCTGCTACAGTAGGTGCCTTTACTGTGACTGTGTGGCATTTTCCGTTTCTGTATTGTGAAAAAAACCAAACAGACAATGGCATAGCAAAAAGTGCTTTTTTTTTTTTTTTTTTGGTGCCCACTGCAAAAGCAATAATATGTAATCCAAATTAAAATTGTCTATTTAAGAGCTTTCAGTTTATTTGAAGCCTGCTTTCTTGCTGCTGATCACACTGACACATCATATGCAGTCTCTTTACCGTTATTCCATGTTAAGTCTCATTTAACAAATGAAATAACCTTGTTTATTATTTTATTTGTAAATTGTTTCAGAAGAAATCTCCCAATGCCATCTACAATCATGGGAACTAGTCAAATGCATGCAATTTAATGCTGAAACTTTCAAACTAATTATCATCAACACTTTGATCTTACTCCATTACACTGTAACATATTAGCATGTTAAATCTAAATCTAAATTAGATGTCAATATAACTCCAAATTTAATCATCATGTGGGCTTCATCTGATTTCATTGATAGCTCCTTGTTGTATAAGTAGTAATAGCATTCTACTGCTGTTTCTGATTAACATAAACCAATTAAATCCAGCTTTCAGAAAATACGTATTGTTGAGATTAAAAAGAAAAGCCAAAATTATTGTAACTTAATCATATTGACTTCCAAAATAAAAATAGCTATTGTTTGAAATTTAAATATTAAAAATATGCCTCTGGTGCCTTGTATATGCATTATATGATGTAGTCATATTTTGAATACTATTTTGCTATTACGCTTGCTTTATTTGATTATTACCTGAGAAAAAATTTCTCACATTAATATATATTTGACATGCAAATATTTTTATTTGCTTATGTATATATTTGTTAGGATGTTTGAAATTGCAGACCAGTGTGGTTTTATGATCAGTTTTCAAATCAATGTCAATGCCCAGTGAGGAAATTCTATAATAATGAAGGAAATCTCCTGCTTGTGAAAGTTTACATTAGGGCTGGAGGAGCTGGAGGAGGCAGTTAAAACTGTTTGGTTTTTTTTTGGGGGGGGAGTCATCCACGTGTGCTGAAACACACCTCAATGGTTATGTGAAGGTATCACCACAGAAATAAAGCAAAATCAAACATAAACCCCCTCAAGTAGTTTTTAACTGTGAAGTCCTCTTAATTGAATTAGAGTCATTCAACTGTGGATAAGACCTACCATTCTATCAGAACTTACTAAGTCATTTTGTCCTAGAGGATGATTGTTGTAAGTAGGGGAACACATGTGTCTGGTGAATTGCAGTGAACACAGAGCCTCTAATTTAACAAACAAAAAGCAACAGACTTTCAGATATGACACTGGATTGCATGGATAAAGAACCTGCTTGCACAGTGAGAAGGAGGGAGGGGACTGGAGAGACAGACACTGGAAAATACAGGATTTTTGCTGTATTCTGAGGTTTCTTTAAAGAGGAAATCTTCAAGCTTTGTTCCTTATTCTTGAAGCACTTGCTCTTGCAGAATAAAAATATCTTCCACAAGATCATCCACTCAGTCTGCCACAGCAGTTGTGGTTCTACATCAGTCCAGCATAAACCTCTGTTATGTCTCTAGGTCAGTTATCTGCCTTCTAGAAAGTAACAAAGCAGTAATTCTGCAATATATTCAAAACTAATTCTGTCTTCAGTCCTCATTTACCTTGATATATGACAACCATGCATGATCAGATTTCTTGCTCAACTGCCCAGACACCACTAGCAGGACATATAATATATAATAAGTAAAATTGCCAAACAAAAGCTCGGTTCTATTTCACCTCAAACCAGGACAAAAGCAATCTCAGCTATGTAGTTATGCTGACCTGAGAAGACCACTAAGGAGTCTACTTGCTATGAAAATATTCAGTCCCGTTTTTGAAAGTTTGGCCTTCTAAACATCCTGTGATAATGTATATCCAGTGCAGAGATATGCATTGGAACTATCTATCCAGACTCTTGCTATAGCCATACAATTTGGCATGCAAATCATCTCAGTCTGAACCAGATTTCAGAAACAAACTCCTGTTTCTTTCCACTGGTAATAAAAGATGGTAAAGGAAGCCTAGGAGATACCCATAAATCCAGGTTATTTTTGTGAGATCATGAGAGCATCTCAGTTGGCAGAAATTGCTTTTGAGGCTCCTGTGACTGTATGATAGAGGAGGACTGCAGTGCCAAAAATTTTGTCTTCAAGATAGACATAATTGATCCAATCCTGCATGAACATATGTCATCTCTTTCTGATCTTTTGGTTTCCACAGCAGACTGCAACACTGTATTCCACAATTAATTAGGAAAAAAAATCCAGATGATAAACAAAACAAAATCAAAAGTGCCTCACTTAAAAATTCTTCCCCTTTTAATGAGAGCTTGTGCCCTAATTATTACAATTGATGCTTGTATAGGAAGTTAGAACATATATGTCTTCTAACTGGATTTTAAAAGAGTGACTGGAACCGCACACCATTACGTTAGTTGTAGGCACTTCAGGGATTTATGTAATAAAATAAAACAACCTGTTTTGTCTTAATTTCTTTTCTAGTAATTTGAAATATCTCTGCCATTTTCAACTGTTAATGATCAGAGAACAGATGTTCTCAGGGAAGCATTCACAGTGGCTGAAAGACCTTGTTCCCAGGAGGTAACAGTTGATTTAGAGCCTGCTGATGTGTAAACGTAGTTAAGGTTGGGTTTCCCCCCTGTGCATTACTTTTGCTAGTCATTCTGTATTAGAAGGTTTAAATGTCCTAAATGTTTTGTATCATCTACAGACTCTTTGCAGTTCACTGCCATTTTCAAACTAAGTAGAATAGGAAGAAAATTAATAAAAACACTACCTCTTTCTACAGCTGTTAAATAGCAACTGGTTCACTGGCAATAATCACTTTATTAAAAAAAAAAAAAAGTCACTCTAGCTCTTCATATCTGTTTTCAAGTTTGCTGTATTAATTTGCAAGTTCCTTCAAGCCTTGACACACACATGCTTTTTATGACCTGTTTTTCCCTCCTCCAAAAGAGGAGGTTATTTCTTTGGAGGTCAAAGAGTGTTCGCACAAGAACTGATTCACCACATAGCATAGATGCAGCCTTATTTAAATATCTCTAGAATTAGAGGGATTTAACTGTTCTTAACTCTTGTAAGGAGTTATCTACAGCCTAGTGAGGTAACATAACACTACTCCTGCTACACATTTTTTAATCTGTTTCTTTTTCTTAACATGCACATTTCCATCAAATGTATTCCAGGGTTTCCAAATTAGTGTTGCTTTAGTACTGACTTGACTTGTTTTTTGCATGAGCTTGTATACAGAGCTGGAGACGATAATTGTTAGGTAAATATCAAGAGCGTATTTAAGGTATTTCATTTTTGTTTATACATTATCATATTGATGGAAAGGGGGTATCTTGATGCCTACTAACATATACGTCTTCCTATTGGTACTAGTGATGTAGTTAAATCCAAAATTAATTTCATGCTTTTTCCCTGAAAGTGATAGATCACATAAAAGCTCCATATTCTGTGCCTGAAATAATACATGTTATGAAGTACAAGTTGCAATATATTTTGAGTTAATATTAGGAAAAAATGAAGCACATAAGCACTCACTAAACATTAAAGCTTAGAAGACAGGAGAAAAATATTTTTAAAAGATAAATGTGTGGCCTCTAAGATTAGATACAGAGAGTCTACAAAATTAAAATGAATTAAATCAACTTTAGGATATATACTGTTGCTGCCTAGACTCAGCTATAAAAATTGTCCTGGTCAGAGACATGGTCTTAAGAAAAAGCCAGACATATTCCATGTTGTCAGTGGTACAGTTTGAGTAATCGAGAGAGAAAATGGAAAGTTATTTGGTTCACAGCTTTGGTGAGAATCCAATAGCAAAATGTCCTCTCCCACTAACAATTTTGAAATACAATGTGTTGTGGGAGTCAGTAATATCCTACTAAGAAAGGGAGATTTTTCATTATCAGGCATCTTTACCTTCCCAGAGGATCAAAGATTTTAGCTCAATTTCATTCAGAGACTTGGGAGATTCTGAAATGTCTTTGAAATCTAAATTAAGAGATTATATGAGTCATCATGGGATGTTATGTTGAACTCATGGAAATCATCAAATTGCTAATAATAAGGCAGGCAGAAGGAAAAAATTTTAAAATGTAAATTCTTCATATTAAAATGCCATAACGTACTGTCACCATGAGAAAATCATGAAATACCTATCCTAAGAAGGATATTGGACAGTGTTTACTAATTAAAACTATTTTCAAATCAGTAGGGTCACAGAATTTATTCCTGAGTTCTCTGCAAAGTACCTCTGCAAAATATGTATTTTTAAAAGCAGGGTTTTTTTGGATGTTGATATTTATAATTTAAAAATCACTTACACTTGTCCCTTTTCTGGCCAAAGAACCGTTTTAGGCCATGGACATGTTCCTGTGGGCAACCAGGGATGCAAAGTGTATCTCTCTCTTTCTGAGACTGGTTCTTGTAATCCTCAATATTATTCCCCTTCCTACGCATATTACATGTATTCTAATTAATTGATTTCTATTTCATCCCAGACGTGAGTCAATCACTATTCAGACGCTGTTTCTTTGTCAAGTAAGGAAAAATACAAGAAAGAATTCCATTGCTGGAGTTTAATGTTACATTTTTCCCTCCTATTGTCTTAAAACCGTCTTGCCATAGGAGAATGACTCATGGGATTTTCTCAGATTCACCCACAGAAGCTAATCCTCCTTTAAGCTGCTTCACACCTTCTTACACGTACTACCTGTCAGACCTCTCCCCTCCTAATCCTCCCATCCTCTCTTTCACTCTCCTATCCAGCTTTCCTGCTTCTTTCAGCTACTTCTTTGGAAGGGTTATCTTTGGTGACCCTATCATCTTCATGACCTCCCATAATATATTTTTTTCAATTCCCTTTTGAAATATGATAATTCTTACCAGCCCCACTCCAGACTCTGCATTTGCGGGGGGGGGGGTGGTGTGGTGGTGGTGTGGTGGTGGTGGTGGTGGTGGTGGTGTGTCTATGTTTTAAAAGAATCATGGAGGAAATATTTTTTCATTCCAAATGTGAATATAACACCCTACCTCTCTATGAAGAAACTTGATTATGTGCCTGTACATTCATATATTCTGAAACCAGAAAAGAACAAATACGAAAATAGAGATGTGAAGTAAAATAAAATTTGTTTCTCAATATGTGAATTACAGACACAAAGCTATTTAGACCGTCTAGGCCCCTGCTCATGATCAGAATATAGTACTTTTAAGGTGTTACCTAAAGAGATGGCCATCCATACTAAGTGTTAATTTTAATCTTTTCTATTAAGTGAAATTTTACCCTCTGACTTGCTGATAACATTAGATACTGATGCCACTCCCTGTTCATTGCCTCAGAAATCAATGCTCATGGAGAGATGTAAATTTTTGCCAAACAGTTGTGATTAATACTGTATTATTACCTGTATGGTGTCTCTAATGACGAGTCACAGTACGGTTGAACTGGAAAATAGATTGCTATCTGTTCCTCTCCCTTCTCTGAATGCTTTTAACAGATTGAAAATTCTCTTCAAATAAAGGAAAAAAGCTTCAGGGATGCTTTAATCTGTTTCCACAGATAATAGCTGACATGAAATTGCTGTGCCAGACGGTATCACTAGTGTAAATTTACCAGCAGTCAAGAAATATCCCAAGGAATTTAAGACAGCACATTATTAGAATATAAAGTGCTCAAATGAAGTAAATATGCTATTTTTGAGTCGCCAAAAGCATTTTGTTCTTAGTTCTGTCACATTTAAAATTCGGTAGTCAAACAAGAAGATCATCTTTACTTCAAGATTATTACTGGTATTGTTAAACAAAACATATGAGAATTCTAACCTCTAAAAAAGTGAATATATTCAATTTTTTCATATTTTTGTAGTAATATTTGCATATTTTAAAGTACTATTATGTAGAAATGGACTGGACTTTTTGGGCACATGCAATATGCAATATTCTTAAATTATTTGCATGTCAAAATGTAGCAATAAGCTATTTAGTTACTAAAAACCCCACAGACTTAATTTCAAAATGTGGATCAAACATTTAGAAATGGGTTCAGTTCAGAAGTCCAACAAGAAAGACACCTCTCCAATACACCCTTGACAGGCTGATTATTAGAATATTTCTTCCTCTGCAAAACTTTATTCAGAAATAAAAAAGAGTATGTTTTATCAAGCCAGAAAGAATAAAAACTAGAGGATCCTGGGAAGGCCAAGCCCACCTCATTTTCACTCCTAAAGGAGAATGCAAAGGGAACTGAATCTTAAATTAGATGAACAATAACTTGTATTTGATTTGAGTTACTTGTTTTGAGGTCAATAGTTTCAACTGTCATTGAGTACAACTGAGCATATGGTATTTTATACAGAGGTTAGGGAAAGGGTTAGGTATTATATATTGTTCTTTTCTTCTGTCTGTGTTCTACACATACTCTCATGTATCTAGATCTGACTCCCTTGGTAGATGTGACAGAAAAGAGTGCTTTTACAAACATTAATAAGATAAACTCTACTCAGCTGCCTCCAGAGTTTTCTTAGAATTGCATAGCAACATATTTCCCAGTGTCACAAAATACTTTCTGCATTCTAAGCCCTGGAGTGAGCACATCAAATAAATAATTGCTTAACCATATGCTTAATTAGGCTAAAAAGCATATGCATTTAAAACTGCTGCATGAATTCTTTAAAAAATAGTTTAGTTGTTTTTTAGAGCATTACCTCCCTCCTGTCTCTCCCCTACACTATTTTCTGAAGCACAAAAATTGTTCTTCTCAAATTTAACCCATGCATCTGTGTCTAAACATACTTATTATTTGGATCGCAGTATATTTTTCTCTGTGATAAGGACAGCGTTTTTTTAGTTCTGTGCTTATATAGCACCTGATATAACAGTAGAGGAAGTTCTGTGTTCTTGCCTTCAAATCCATCATGGAATCATAAAACTATAGAATCATAGAATTACCTCGGTTGGAAGGGACGTTTCAGATCATCTAGTCCAACCATCAACCTGACACTGACACAAAACTTTAAGCCATGTCCCTATGCACCACATCTACCCATCTTTTAAATATCTCCAGGGATGGTGCCTCAGCCACTTCCCTGGGCAGACTGTTCCAATGCTTAATAGCCCTTTCATAGAAATATCCAATCTAAAACTCCCATAGTGCAACTTGAGACCTTTTCCTCTTGTCCTAATGTCTGGTACTTGGGAGAAGAGACTAATCCCCACTTCTATACAACCTCTTCTCAGGTAGCTATAGAGAGTGATGAGGTCTCCCCTCAGCCTCCATTTCTCCAGGCAAAACAAGCTCAGTTCCTCATAAGACTTGTGCTCCAGACCCCTCACCACTTTGTTGTCCTTCTCATAGTAAGTTGTGAAAAAAATTAAGAAAGCGTATAGCTCACCACCTCTTCCAGTATAAGAAAAGGCTATCGAATGGAGTCACCAGATCCTGAACATTAAAGGAAAGTGGATCCTCATGCAAAGATTTTCATGGAATGGTTCTGATCTGACTTCAGAATTTTTCAAGTGTTTCCAGACACTACGGAACGAAGTAAAATAATAGTTATTTATATCTACCAACATATACCAGTATTTACCTAAAAGAGATTACCATAAAAGCACTATTCCTAAAACAGTATCTGAATTACACATTTATTGCTTTTTCTTCTTTGGGCCCAGGTCTGAAAACCACAGAAACTAATATGAGTTTCTCTCTAATTCTGTATTACATCGTAACGTAAGAAAGATTTCAGCTTCCTATGACCTGCTTCATCATGTCACTTCAGATTTTCTCTGGGGTACACATCTTATTTTAGGGGATTCTCAGAGTCAGAATCAGACATGTTTTTTCTTCTGGCTCTTATTGTTTTAAGGTTGATACTGTAATTTACTTGCTCTTGACCTGTGGCCTAAAGTTTATGGCTATCACAGCTTTATTGGCCAGGTTCTCAGTACTAGTAACCAGGAAGGTGCTAGGGGACACTGAGCAGAATATAGTTATAGTTACCAGCTTGAATCAATTTTCTTGTAATTTTAGCAAAATTAATGTATTCTAACTTGTGACCATTGTACCATGTTGAATCAAACATCTCTGTGAAATGACTAAACCAACAAGTGATCTTCCTTTTGCTGTCTCAGTCTGGTCTGTGGACCCCTCTAGATGTTAGATTTGCTGCACCATCTCAGTATCTTTGTAGAAACCATTTTTTTCTCCAGATTGTTCCTCAAGTAATTGTATCACATGTAGTAACAAAATCCACTTATATTGATAAAGCAAACTGTTGATTCATCCAATTGCTCTGGAATCCACTATTAATTAAATTTCCTTTACAGACAATTTAATAAAAGATGATCATTTTGTATCGGAAATTATACTCTGAGAGCAATAAGGAATATTTTGATTATTATGTCTGTTTATGAAGACACATCTATGTCTTCATGTTTATACTTGAACTTTGAAATATGTGTGTTGATAAGAATGAAGCTGTATACTAAGCCAGTCTCAGATGGAGACCCTAGAAATAAGGACTCCCATTGTTGACCTTCATATCCTTCTGTTGGATTTAATTTCAAGTTTGCCCTGATTCTGATTTGAGCAGGGATTTGGGCCAGATGGCCTCCAGAGCACTTTTCCAACTGAAATTATTCTGTAACTCTGTGTTGTCTTTATAGAGCTTCTGGACAAAGGCATCATGAATCACCGTTGTAAATAAAATGTCATAGAAGATATAATATGTCTTCCACTGTTCATAGTACAGAAGTGAAAGAGGAAATAAACACTTCCCATCAAAACTTCCTGATAACAATAAATATCAACACTGTGAACAACCTGAATCTTGTCATTTTTCAGGGCATTACATACAATTTCTTTTTTTTCTTTTTTTTTTTCTTTTTTTTTTTTTTTTCTTTCGGAAGCTTTTTCATCAGATGTAAAATGGTTCTGGCTTACTCTTGTGAATAGGCTTACTCACCTGATTCTTCATGTTAAACCTTTTTCTAACATCTGAGGGAAAAAGTCTGGCCCAGTATTTTGTGCCTCAGAGGGACCAAATTGTAACAACTCTCAAGAAAGGATAGAGTGTCTTTGAAGAAGATATAACAATAATTTATAATCATAATTGACATTCCACTCTCCACTGACTAGAAGAAGTGGAACACAAGGAATTTCACGGGGTGAGCTGTATCTCAGACCAGGAAATTTGATTAATGCAGCAGCACAGTAATTAGAATGGCACAATATGTTTTTTATCTGAAAATGTCAATTCATCAAATATGAAGTACTTTTAGAAACTTATCAGGTTTTGAAGAAGCTTTATTTAAGAAAGGGAAATACTTTTTTTTTGAAACCCTAACACTAAAATAAAATAAAATAACACACATATATATCCTCCATATATATTGTATATATCTACAATAAAATAGAAACATACAGTGACAACCAACCTGAAAGGAGTCTCTTTTTCCTGTTTGATGAATCGATATTTTCATTGTCCTTCATGTCTTGAAAGTTTATCACCCATCTCCTGCAGCCAATGGGGATCTTTGCAATTTATTTAAGATGGCATCAGACCAGATTCTTTTTCTGATTAACGTAAAATCTCAGAGCTTTAGAAATAAACTTACTTAGTTAGAAATAAAATTAGTTATCTTCTAGAGGCTATTCTTTCAAATTTGTACTCAGTTGAGAAATAATTTCATATTTAATATTTATTTTTCCTTTTCAGATGAGAACTGTGTCCGAACAAATAACTGATTAGAATTTTGGACAGAACATGTCCCTGGGATCTTCAAAGCTTTATGCAATTCAGCATATTGCTCTTTACATAGCTATATTGTTATTTAAAATACTGTGGAAAAAAGATGAAGCTGTTTCTAAGCTTTTATCTTCTCATCAGAGAAGATAGGAGTGATCTGCTTGTATCTTATAACTCATGCAGTACTTCTTCAGCTAAAAATTAAAAGAAAAGTTAAGTGAATTGTTTTGTCTATAAAACTACTCTTATGCCAAAGGTTTTGAAGACACTGTTCCTGTCTCCAACGTTCCATACATGAAAGTATCCAGAAAACTCTCAAGTGTTCCATACATGAAATAACAGAATCCACATGAAGGTAAGTTTTGTTTTTCAATAATTTATTTTTCATCTGTTAATACTGTGGATCAGAAAGAACCTTACCAAACTAACGGAAAGAAACTAACGGAAAGCTTTTAATTGTCATTATGTTTGAATAGCATTTTATGCGTGCTGCAGATCTTTAATAACTTAAAGGATGTTATCTGAAGTTTTGGGAAGCTGTCACATTAATACTTCCTTTGTAAAAGAATGGAGTGCTTTTTGCCCTAATATATATTTAAAATAATATTTTTCTAAGATAAACCACTATTTGACCTCTTTACCTGAAGAAATGAAGGAACTAATGTATTTATACAATATTTCAAAGAGCTACACTATAAACGTGTTAGTACTGATACACCTGACAATTTTCTACATTCCTCCCACTACATACTAATTTCTGCTCATAGTTAGTGTCGTAATCCAGTTTCAACCAGTCTCAACTGTTTTGCTCTCTTATTCTCTTATTCTCTTTCATCTCATCTCATCTCTTGCAGCATTGCCTACTTTTCCAGAAGAATTTTCTTTTTTTTTTTTTTAACACCCCCTCATCCCCTCCCCGGCACCTATATTTCATTTTAGAGAAAAGTGCACAAGAAAGGGGTAAGAGAAATTATAGTATTATTAAAGAATATAACTTATTTATAAACTATTATTTTTCTTCTATGTTATATTGTATAAATGCAACAGACTGGAAAATGGTTTTGAACAGTTTGTTAGTTGTTTATGTTTATGAACTTTGGTATAGTAAAGGGCATTCAAAATGCCTGCAGAAGTCTTTATGGAAGACTTGTGAACACTGTAAAAAGGAGAGATAATCTGGCTGGCACAATACAGTTTTTTTGTTGTGTTTTTTTTTTTTTTAATTATGCTTTTAAACATACTAAATGATTGAGAAAAAAAAGAAGACATTTTTACATTTATAAATATTTCTATGTGTGACTAACTCTGCACTTGAGGAAAAAAAATCTCCATTTTATTTAAGAGAGTGTATAATGTTTAAGAAAAATAAATTAAAAATGAATCATTTTGGAAATTTTTTCCCCTGGCCTTGGAAAACCTGTTATCCCTGCTAAATATTGTTTATATTCCTTCACTCATTTGCTAGAAATGTTAAATAAATGTAAACTTTTCATTTTAAATTCTTTTTGCTAGTGAATTCCCAAGCTTAGGGCCTATTACAGCAATTGACACATTTCTGTAATAGTGTAAATTGGGAAAAAAGCCGAACTGTTCATGCAGCAGGAAATTGCATGGGAAATGCGATGCCTTAAGGTAAAAGACAATACAATTTTGCCCCTTCTACACTTTGATACAATTGAAATTGGTATTACGACTGCAACTTCCCTTACAAAATGCAAGTACTAGTTACTATTTTAGTATCAAACATTTTATTTCATTATCTTAGTCATATAGCAGCAATCACCACTGAAACTAGAATATTAGAAGAAACTATAATGTGTTCAGGAAAACAAATTCCAGTTTGATTTGACTTCTGAACTTAATGTAAAAACAAAGATGTTTTGTCTTTAGAATAATGTACAACATAAATGTGGCGGGTGGACCTTGGCTGAACACCAGGTGGCCACCAAGCCACTGTATAACTCCTCCCTCCTCACCAGAACAGAGGGGAAAAATTTGATGAGTCAAGATAAAAACAGGGAGATATCTCACCAGTTACTGCCACAGGCAAACCAGACTTGATTTAGGGAAGTTAGTTTAATTTATTACCAATTTATTGCCAACAAACTGCTAGAGTTGCAGACAAAAGACAAGATTGAATTCATATTCTCAATCAAAGAGTCTGTCCTAAAAGTTCCTATTTTTTTTTTATGTAGTTTTGTTTCTATTTCTTTTCTCCGTGGATATCCATGTAGTCACATTTTCTTATAGTCACTAAGTCCCATGCTTTGGTACCACAAATATTTCAGAAAATTATTTATCCCAAATAAAACTTATTTTATGAATTGCAGGTAATTACAAAAAGTTATGGCTCCTGATTTTACTTCTTTTTTGTTGTAACCCTCAGATATTCACCAGATCAAAACACGTTATCCTCCCCTACCATGAAAAAAAGTCTTTGTTTTATTTTCCCTGCTTCTCCTTGAACAAAGAGCAGCCTTCTATATCAATGTTCTGGTCACATGAATGAATCAACCACAACTCAGCTAGAAAATATAGTAAATAACCGTAATCATATACTAAAAATTGTTCCTGCTTGTTTTATGAATTTAGACTTCATACATATAAAATGTTATGTCACTTTGATTCACTTTCTCTATAGAGTTTGGTTTATGAGCTGAGTATTAGTACTCATCCATGTCTCTCAGGCCATTTAAAAATTGCCATCCCTGAACGCAGGAAAGCGAGCTGTCGAGGGAAGAGACCGGCCTGGCTGAACAAAGAAATAAGGATGCAGCTCAGGGAAAAAAGGAAAGTTTATGCCCTTTGGAAAAAGGGACAGGC
>JAOQGH010000001.1:22967761-23049602 GCA_025769975.1 Gallinago jamesoni
TTTTTTTTTGTGGTTGGACTCGATGATCTCTGAGGTCCCTTCCAACCACCACAATTCTGTGATTCTGTGATTCTATGATTTATACATCTCTGTGGGCTACATGGTGGCATCTGCCTATCCTAGTATGAGGTTCTCCTGATGGTTCTCACTGAGAGTCTTGGTGACCAGGATCACTCCTTCCTTGCTCCTGTTCCTGGGCTCCAACTCTGCACAACAATCTTTTTTAATTTTTTCCCCAAAACCGTTCTGGAGACATACACTTATTTTTTTCTGCATATGTTTCTACTTTCATCATATTTGAAATAATGTATTATCTGTTTTGTGTGGATGAAGCGTTTGCTAAGAAACTGATAACTTTTTCTCTGAAATGTCAATGATGCATTAACATCTCCTTACCAGGGTTTTAAACACAATAGGTTTGAGACTTAATGTTCTATACTCCGGACTGAAAAAATAGATTTTTGACTTACGTTTCAGCATAGAATTCAGTTAACATGTAAGAAGTCTCAAAAGTTTGTCTTTTGACATTTCCATATATTTAAAACACACAAGGGAATTTTTGTTTCCCACAAAGCATTTCCCTGTCTTTCAGTATATCCTTCAAGTGCAATCATGACTATATGTAGAAATTTTATCATGTGAATAGCTCAATAATTTTACACCTGTGAAAAAAAAAAAATCAAGTAAGCAAGAGATCTTAAGTAACATACAAAACAAGCAAATTTAACTGGATGCAAATAACAGAAAACAACAGTTTTTAAACTTAAAAAATTCAGAGTGCACAAATAAAAGAAATATTGCCATCAAGTATACTGAAAACACTTTCTGTATATCAACTAATGTATTCACACTTCTACATCAGCTCTTAACTTATTTTAAGAAATTAATGAGAGGACACAGAGAATCCTGAACAGCAAACTGTGATCAACAAATTGTGATAATTCAGATGGTATTAGAACAAGGCTTCCTGAAATAATTTATTAGGTACATGAATTTGCAAAGTAAACTTTTCCAAAGTATTAGCAAATAAATTGAAAACCTCGATAATTTTGGAAATATTAGGAATTGAGATAAATTTGATTAGAGGATTTAAGACACTTAATAATTCCTTTAATATTAAAAACTTCTGAAGTATGAATAGACTTTTTTACAGTATGTGTTGATTAAATTATAATGTTTTTCATTATACAATATTTCATTGTCTTCAGCTCTCCAAGAAATTCAAAGAGATTAGGAAATTAATACATAATGCAAACCTCTTGAAAGATCATACAGTGACTCTGAGGCTGAGTTGAGAAGAGTAGCTGCATCTATGCCTTCATGTAATGATGTAGTCCAAAATCCTCGGTCAAAAACCTGAATTAGAGAATTGAGGAAATAAATGTGAGTTTAAATGATTTTTGTACTTTTTTCCACAGGAAACCACCTATATATCTAAAAGCATTGTTCTTTTTGACTGGTTTCTGATGAGTGAAAAGAAGTTGTTTTAAAAAGTTACCTTAACCTTGAATATAAAGTAATAATTTAAGATTAGTCCTTTGATATTTTAATACAAATCCATTGGAAAGAAAAATAGTATTGCAGTTCAAAAAGGCTGATGACAGAAAATATTTGACCATTTGTTTTGCAAATTGACACAATTACTGACAAGTATTGAAAGTAGCAAGCTCTTGAAAAATAGAGGGAAATGTTGCTGAAGTAGTCTGCATTATGCCTTAAAATATTATAACATTTTGTTTCATGTTTTTAACAAGTTTATGGAATTGAGTTTCTGAGGACATCCTCTATAAAGTTCCATAAGGCATCCATAGGAAATAATTAGCTTTAAAAAATCTATATGTGTTATGGTAATTCCTACAGAACTATATTTTATTGCAATTTTATTGTGCTTTATAATTTTTAAATAAAGTCCTTGTTTCATTGCAGTCTTTATGTGAATATAGAAATAATGAAACATCTAGTGAAACATCTGTTCCAGACTACATTTTCTGAATCACTTGATATCTGAATTTTGCCTGCCTTCTTGAATTTTTAATGTATAATTTTGTTCCTTCCCTGAAATGATGTAAAAAACCAAGGAAGATATATATTTGTCTCTTCTTAATACATAATTCCTTTCTTCACTTTAGATTTCTTTAGTCTCCTTTTGAAGGATAGTTCTGAAAGAATACTATCAAATCAATAAAGACTGACCACAAGCAGTGAATATTTGGCTACTGGGCAAAGGCCAAAGAAGAAACCAGACCCTGTTTGTGGGCAGTGATTTCCGCAGACCAGAGATATCACAGAGGATGACTTTCAAGCATCTGGGTGAACTGATTTTTCTACAAGGCTTAGAAAAGATCCTAAATGACTTGTTTAGACTAAATCTAATTTTTAACCATCTGGAGTTAAATGACATAACCCACACGAAATGAGGTGTTTAAAGTGATACATAGAAAAGACAAAAAAAACAATGAGGAGACACCTAAGATCCTTTTCTGGAATGTTCTAGTGTTGTCTCAAATTATATTAATTATGGAGGCTAGTTTCAAATTATATTAATTATGGAGGCTGTTTTTTTATTTGCAGGACATACAAAACTGTGGAAAGTTGCAAGTCTAATAGTGAACAGGGTTATAATTAAAATAATATAAACCAAGTAGCCGTTTGGGGGAAAAGTGTTCAGTTCAGTAAAAGTAAATGTAAATTTCTCCTAATGTTGTAGGAATAATCATCAGATAGAAGATACAGAATGATGAGCAAGCCTATGTCATTCATAAAAAAAACCCTAAAGGACATAGATTATGAACTGAACAAGAGTCAATAACACTACACAACCTTGAGAAAGGCAGACGCCATTCCAGGACATAAATGGAGTGCTTTCTCTAAGACCTGTGCAGTCATTCTTCTTTGCTTCTTGAATTGATAAGGCCTCCAATGTCCAGTTTTTGAGCACGATAACCCACAACATTTGGAGTAACTGAAGAAAGTCCATGGAAAGCGGGAATTCCGAGATGTGAGATAATCGAGTTTGCTTAAACTGGAGAAGAAAAATCTCAGGGATGATCTTATAATAAACTACAAATTTCCAAAATGTCATTTATTAATATAAACAGAAAAAAAAAAGAAATTCTTGTCTATATTAGTGGTAGGAATAGAAAAAATGTAACTGGCAAGGAAGACTATAAAAGCCATAGTGATTTACACTAAGCTGCTCAAAGAAAAACCTGTGAAGCACTAGGATACATTGCTTTGGGAAAAAAAGAAATTTCCATCATCATAGATTTTCAAGAACAGATGGGGCAAATGAGAGTGCTCCTATTATTCCTGGTTTTGTACATTTTGAATGGACCACAAGGCCTTCCAATGTACCTTCCAGGTCTGCACACTTTAACTGCTTCCCCATACTTTGTAAAGGTCATCAAAAGTTATGGCAGGAAATTTGTTCATTCTGTTGTGATTTCATGACACCAAACCCTGGGTAAAAACCATTGGACAGATTCATAGCTGGAATAAATTAAAGCACTTTCTTAGTAGCAACCAAAACTGAAGTATTCTTTCCTGAAATAGCATCTTACAAGACTGTTGTAAAGGTGTGTGTGCTGAGAATTGAAGCAGTTTGGGTCTAATGAAAACCTAGTTAAGAAGTCTTGTTTTACATGTAAATTGTTCCCATACTATCATTAATAAGAATGTTTTTTAAATTATTACATTTATTACATTTAGAACATCTATAAATAATTATATTTCCTAAGTAGACCAACCTTTTTCCCCCATCTTTTTATCAAAAATAAAACCCCATAGTACATTTTTACTGTTTTTTTTTTTTTCCTGGCTGTTTCTATTTGCATTTACACATTATTCTAAGATTTAATTGCTACCCAAAAAGAGTATGAATTTAGGTATCTACAAACTCAGAAAATCAGCAATGAAATACAAGTTTTTCACTTTACATTTCAAATCCAGAGAGGTTCACAGTAAGAGAAGTTTGTGATTAACCAGTAAATTGCCATTATAAGTTAATCAACCAATAGTTGCCACATATATAACATTGTCTTTGGTTCTTACGCTACATGGAATCTTGCACTACAGTAGAAAACATTAGTTGCTGAATTGCATTAGTGAGCAAATTGTAAGGAAAACAAAATACAGGATGAGGATTTTTTACTTCAGAAATCTGCAGTGTACAACATGCCTAACTCAGGTTAACTGCAAAACTCCTTTTATAGCCAATGAAGAGAGATGGACAATTTCACAGCGTGACTCAAGGTAGATGGGATCAATCATTCTTGAAGAATATATTACTTTCCATTGACTTCAAAGGGAATACAGGGTAGCTGGAGAGATTTTAATGTTCAATTGTTAGCTATGTAAGGTAAGGTGAGATGAATCTCTATATTGTGTCTGCATCATAAAAGTAGTACTATCCTGGAAAATAATTGGATCTATGGTGGTGACTGTAATTAAAAATAAATAAAAAAAAAAAACCAAAAAACTGAACTTAGAACTATTTTAGGGTAGGACATTCAGTACAGTAACTGACTCAAATTTATTGGAGTTTAAAAGCTGGAATCCTTCAGGCCATTCAGCCTAGATCTTGTCTGTGGAAGATTAAAAAAATCAAAATGTGTAGTTCTTATTGAATAATGTGAATAACAGAAGTACAGAAAGATGAAGAATAAGGCTGAAATTGTCTATCAGAGAAGGCTTCATCCTTTCTTCTGTCTGAGATTACCAACCTTTTTGGCATGATGGTCTCTGCATAGTTCCTTCCATTGCTGCTACTTCAGAGTTCTTTTGAAGACTTAGCTATTTACTTAAGTGATTAAATATGGAGGACCCCATGCTGGATGAGGCGGATGCCTGAGGGAGGCTTTGACCCTGTGGGAAGCGCATGCGTGATCAGGTTTCTGGCAGGACCTGTGGACCTATGGATAGAGAAATCCATGCTGGAGCAGGTTTTCTGGCAGGACTTGTGACCCCATGGGTGATGCACACTGGAGCAGTCTGTTCCTGAAGGACTAGGCCCCAGGGAAAGGACCCACGCTGGGGCAATTTGTGAAGAACTCTTGTTGGAGAAGTTCATGGAGGACTGTCTACTGAGGGAGAGATCCCATGCTGCAGCAGGGGAAGAGTGTAAGAAGTCCTCCCTCTGAGGAGGAAGGAGCAGCAGAGACAATGTGTGATGAACTGAGTACAATCCCCATTCTCCATCCCCCTGAGCTGATGAGTGGGGATGAGGTAGAGAAAACTGGGAGTGAAGTTAAGTCTGGGAAGAAAGGAGGGGTGGGCTGAAGGTATTTTAAGGTTTGGTTTTATTTCTCATTACCCTACTCCGATTTGATTTGTAATAAATTATTAAATTAATTTCCCCAAGTTGAGTCTCTTTTACCTGTGACAGTAACCGTTGAGTGATCTCTCCCTGTCCTTATCTCAACCCACAAGCCTTTCATTAGATTTTTCTGCCCCTGTCCAGATAAGGAGGGGAGTGCCAGAGTGGCTTGGTGAGCACCCGACATCCAGCTGGTGTTAACCCACCTTCAATTTTTTTTGGAGCAAATCATATTCAGAAGGGCCTGGCCTCCTGCTGTCATTTTTTAATTTTGCAGGGGGTCTTCATAATTAAGGGTAATAAAGAAGGGAGAAGGTTTGAGATTCAGAAAATCAGAAAGTATTTTATCTTCTGGAATAGGAGAAGGGAAACAGTTAAGTTAGCTATAGTACATTACTTTCCATTCCAGGTTTGCAATGAAAATTGAGAACAAATGCTGTATTTCTTACAAGTAAAGGTAGGGTATATCTTTGTGTATTTAACTCCAATTTTTCTTATCATAATCTCCTGAAGATCATTTTAATGTTTTCCATTTAATGAAATGCAATAGGGCTATATATTAGCTCTTTTTTTTTCCTCCTTTGATATATGTAATTTCAAAAATGAATATCAGATTTTTGAAAGCAAAGATATCAAATATCAATTACTTTCTTTTAAAAGCTACTGTCAGCTGAAAGGTGGCTTTTACATCAACCACATAATGCAGTCCTTTTCTCCTCATTTTCCCAAAGAGTCATTTTCCTCTGTAAAGATAGTAGCCTTTCGTATCATGCCGGATGTCCTGAGACTTATTTGAACATTATCATCTTTATTATGTTATTATGCTTTCCTACTCTTGTTTTTCACTTTTGACAGTATAATCTGCTTTGCCTCTTCACCATCTTTGCAATTGTCCCTGAGGGATGATTAGTAAGATGTGATTATTTCTTGATTCTTCTTCATAAAATTAGTTTCATTGTTCTTTGGTTAATCAGCTTTTCTCTCCTTGGTATTTTTAGCATTTGTATGGGAAATTTCACAACCATGGATAGTAATAAGCAAAATCCATGTTTGCATGTGTCTTTTGTGGTAACTAAAACATTTTCTCTGTCTCCAAATGACATTAAGTTTCATAATTACAGCCTAGGCTTTTTTTTTTCTTTTTTTTTTTAAGTGATTCTTTCTACAACATGCTTTTGGCCATCTCCAGGCCAGTCAACAGTGACTTATATTTATTCCCAAATATTCATTACTTTTTTAAAATCACAGTCAGTTTCCATGAAACTACTCTAGTTTCAGTCACTTTTTTCAATAGGTTGGAAACCGATGTCTCAAGGTTTCTATTAAAATTTAATCATGACAGTAACATATTTCAAGATCTCTTTCCATTTGATATGATCTGTACTATTTTAAATATTTTTTGGTATTGATCCTTTTGTCTTCTCATTGTAACATATAGTTTCTTTGGTTGAATACGTTTTCATTATCTTGTCCTACTGATAATATTCATTTTGACCATTTTCCTTCTTGAAGAACTTATTTCTGCAATTTTCATTCATGGAATATACCCAAAGACTCCTTAGGGTATTACATCCAGAGAAAATAATGTAAACAATGCTAGTAATGCATCTAATTCTAAAAGTTTAATAAAGAACAAGGCAGGTTCATTCAGCAAATATAGACTCTTACTCAAATGATTGCAGTAAATGAATGATTTGGACCTATTTTTATCCTGTGTTAGACCTATTTAACCTGTGTTAGAAGTAAGTCCTTGTGAGCCCTGTCAGTAATCAATAAGGTCAATGACTTTCAGAGTGAAGACTGGCATCATAAGTTTCTTTGTAGTTTGTACTTTTTGCTATAGATATATTCTAAAAGTAGCAAGGCATCTGATATTGTTACCCATTAATGTAGCAAATAAATATGAATCACAAACAAATATTCGTGAGAAATAAAAACTGCCTCATACTAGAATAATAATTCATATTAGATTTCTACAACAGCAAAAGAAGTCTTATTCTCTGGTGTTAGTGTCTTGGAATGTAGATTACTTGATATTCTTATTATTGATCTAGGCAGGGTAAAAAGTCAAATTTGATTAGATTTTTTAATGACAACTGAATCAGAACATATGAAACACATCAGCACAATTTTAAATCCACAAATCAAAATAGGACAGACACATAGTACAAGTAATCTGGAGATATCAAAATAATAATTAATTGCATTTAATAAAATCTAATGTACTACTATGGCTTGTTACATCCTAATCCTGAAGATGGGAGAAAAGATATAACAAAGTTAATGAAGAGGAGAGAGAAACTTTGAAAAACAACGAGTAAAAATGAAAAGGAGTCTGTCAATGATAACAAACTAAAGATATAGTTTGCAACATGACATCATGATAGAGAGGACAATAGTACTGAAAACATGTTTGTAATCTGAAGGTGGATCTAATATTAATACATGAGATATTCTTGCTTTTTATATAGCCTTGCTGAAATGTTATCTGAAAAATTATATTAAATTTTCATTTCTTTAGCATAAAGTCTAAAACCAAACCAAAAACTACATCAAAGAAAAGACAAAGTTTTGTAAGGAAGAGAGTATCAGACATAGCAATAAAGGCTAAGTAAAACTTGTTTATAATCCAAGAAAGAAAAATATCACTAAGAATTTAATTATCCACCTGTCTCATCCTTTTGTCTTAAATACTTCTGAGGATCCAATTGTTAAGGTATCCAATGACCATATAAGCCCTTATGTTAGTGTATCAGTGCTTTCAAAAAAAAAAAAAAAAGAAAGAAAAAGATGCTGGGAAGACTTTATTGGCACTGTTTTGTAAATCCAGCAAAGCCTGTTTTGAATAGCGTCAGCAGAACTGATATTTTTCCCATTACAAGCCCTGTCAGAGCTACTTCGGAGTCCCACAAGAAACTTAGCATACATTTGTTGTAGTTCTTTGGTTATTTGTATTATATGTTTGGAATTCTACCCCTTAGCAACTCACCATTGTTTAGGGCCCAACCACAATGTAATGCAGTCCATGGTTTACCATGGACTTTATATGGCTTTACATAGCTTTGCAGGATGCTATATCAAATACTTAGCCAGCAAACTGTCAGCAGACTCTTTCTGGATTTATTGCACTGTATTAATAATTCAGTGACTACTTTTCTGTCCATCATTTCTGGTAGCTAGTAGTTGTTATCCCCCACATGCTCTATCATGGTATTTCATATTATTCCATAGATTTACCATCATGGAATTCACAGATTCACATTAGGTCAGAATCCATTTGCATTGTGTACTGTAAAACACAGAAGAAAGACAACCTCTGCCTTAATCATCCTAATCTGCCCTAATCAAAGGTGAAAAGGTCAATTACAGAAAGATTGAAAAGTTAGAGTGTAAGTTTGGGGAAATTTAACATCAGCAACAACTAAGAAAAACCAAGAGTTACATTAACATTATTTTTTTCTAATATCTTCTTTTAATGATGAGGTTGATTACATCTAGGTAGGTATAATTCCTCCATATTAACTATTACAGTCCACAGCTACATAGACTTGTGTTACTACTGGCTGGCACAAAGATGCCTGTAATCTGTTCAGGCTACCAAATGCACTTTAAAGGCCTGATCAACCAATACCAATAAAAAGAAAACTTTTTTCATCCTTGCTGTATATTATGCCTTACCATTCATTATGCATATGTGCAGTATTTCTTCTTCCCAACCGTCTTTTTTCTTGTATTATTTTCCTTTGTTCTTTTTGCATGTTTTTACAGGCTATAAGATTTTATATGAAATCCATTGTTTTTATTTCTACTCATGTTTTCCTTGGAATGTAAGTCCTTATAACAGCAGTGATTCACAGTCCATCTGTTTCCACAGCTTATTTGCTAGCTTTTGTTTCTGACATCCGGTTATGTCATCTCTTTCCTCTGCTTGCTCATTTTGGCACCTCTTGTATCTCTTGATTATGTACTTGGCACTACCAAAGTTTCACGTGGTTGGATAATGGGATTCAGTTACATATTTGAATGATCAATCTACTTGTGATCTCTACTATATCAGCACCTAGCAATGTTCTTGATTTGTTAAAACTGGGTTTTGATCCCATTTTTATATAATGATGTTAGCAGTGTGATTCAAGTGAGGCTGCTCTAGAAAGCTCAAAATCTACTTTTTATGCTACTAAAACACACTGATATCAAGGATGAACTGAAATTAATTGAATGAGTTCATTGATCTTTGTCAAATTATGTCTCTCTCTTCCATTCTAGCCAATAACCTATTTTCACATCTTAGCACTATAATCTGTACATTTTTAACATAGCTTTATTTAGTTCTTTCTGTTGCCGTTAGCTCTCTTCAATGTCATAATTCATCACTGTAGTACAATTAATCTTTTATTGACACAGGAAGTTCTTTCCTGGAGATCAGGTAGTCAGAGCTTGAAGAGGAGGCTAAAAGTCCATGCTTTTTTGGTCTATCTCCACAACAATGGGATATGGTTATTGCACAAGTGACTACATTAATTTAGTTTATAACAATGAGGAATCTAGGCTTCCTAAACTGTTAGTGTAATTTTAACTCACACCTAATGCTAGAGAACAGGGAGATCTGACTATATAAATTTGGCTCCTTAAAATGATACACATGAATACACTACTGTCATTGGTGTTTGTGCATTACAGATTGTAATTATTAATGTTTCTGACATTCCTTATTCAGATGAGCTAGTTGACTAAAAATGTGATTAATTACACATATCCTTCACACTTAAGTAGCCCAACAAGTTTCAAACCCAACTGGATCAAGATGTTCCTTAGAGAAAAGACAACATTTGTTGAGAAAGGCATTTTTAATCCTTTACAGGGCTGAACAGTGTGGCTCAAGCTGTTTCTGGAGCTTTGACATTTTTTAACTATTGTGCTTAAAGACCAAAAGTATTTGCAGACCGTCAAGAAATTATGCATCCCTTATCATTTCCAGCCACTTACTATTACCTCATAAACAAATGTCCATAAATACTTGAGCTTACACCAGACAGTATTCAGTATTAGTCCACAGCATGGTTTAGGACCCAGTGTGATGATGTGCTCCCCCTGTCCAGGCACCAACCTGACCTTTATCTCCTGTAACTCTGCCCAACCACCCACTGCAGTCACAATAGGTATATGTAGTTGTGATGGCTGCACCCAGCTCAACGTGGTTTCGGTGAGATGGATAACAGCGTAGTAGCTAAGGGCTACCTTCAGCAATGCTGGTACTGTGATCTATATGCAAATACGTCTATAGGTCAATCATTTTAGGCCCATATATAGTGGATAGCCCAAGAGCCCTTTGAGCAACCCTGAACAGGAGGGGCAGGGGGGAGCCCACTCAAGGTTACATTTACTTCTTGAGATTGAGAGATTCCTTGCCACAGCAGATCCTTGGTAAATGACTAAACTTTCATATCTTAGCTAAGGGACATAAAGGAATGATTGCACATATATAATCCTTTAGGCATAAAGCATTGACTAAGTCTGAGACTAGGACTGGATCCAATTGCACCTAGACTCCTCTCTGAGAAGGAATTTAGAAAGCAAGGGGTTCCTTCCTGAACCTCATGACTCAACGAGAGGGTCTCTGACAGATTGGTCTGATCCTGTCCTCTATGCAGTAAATAACCAAGTGTGTCTTGCCATCTCGAATCTTGTTAAAACACTGTCGCATTTACCATCAGACTTTGTTTAATCCTTGTTGTTTTATATCAATGAATCATTGCTTCTTCTCTCTGCAAGTGAAAAGCATCACCCTGTCTGCAGCAACCTGCTACCATTGCATCCTTACTTTCCCTTTATTTAGAATCAAGAAAGGCATTCTTGACCATTTTATTTTTTAAAAAATTCCACTAACCTTTTTTTTTTTCCTTGCATTTACTCTGAGCATAAACCAAATAAATATCTCACCTTTTACTCACTCACAATATAACATCCTGCTCTTAGGCAACATGATAATTTATTTCCCATGCTAACATGTTTGCTGGTCATTACCCAACAGGAACATGAATTACAAAGTAAACATGATGTGATAAGAACACCTAACTAGTTGCACCTAGACTCTTTCAGCTACTGAAAGAAGGATGATTTGAGATGTGTATTTTCAGGGCTGAGAATGAGTACTCAAATTAGAGTAGTTTATTGCAGGACTGATCATTTAGAGATGGAATTGTACAGGTAGAAATAAAACTTATCCTATTCAATAATCAGTGAGTATAGCATCGAATGATCTTGAGATATCGTTCCATGACGGGTATGCTAGTGAAGAACAGACCCATCTCATTTATCTAGTATCTTATGAAAAAAAGAGTGTTATCTAAGTGACACACTTAAATATCTTTGTCTGTCTGAGGGTTATTACAGCCAGTTCCTTCTTCAGGATGAGAGGGAAGATACACATCTTAATTTCAACATTCAGCATATTGCATCAACCAATAAACTCAGGTTGAGTGGTGTGCTTAATATTCTTTTCTCTCAGACTTCACAAGGCAACACATATTTTATTGTCGTATTTTAAAAAAATTAGTACACTTCTATGTAGTTTTCCAACATCCTGAGCCATAGACAGGTATGTATATAGAATGTACATACCTGTTTATATTTTTAAATTTTAATTGATTTATGTGGATTACATAGTGTAAATATTTATTACATCTATCTGTATGTGGGTCCATTTGCTGCTGTTTCTGATCTCTACATCTTTTTTCTAGTTATGCATGTCTTCAAATAAATATATTAAAAATAATAAAATAATAAGAAAATTACTGTAGTTAAAGTACTCATGTGAAATCTAAAATGTGTATATATATTCTATTGTATATATGCAATAGGAAAACACTGGGAAAATGATCAAGTATGGAAAGTACTTTAAACAGAAGAAAATTAGATGCAACTGATATGGTTTCAGCAAACAAGAAGCAAACCAAATTTCTAAGTAATAGAATTCACCAAATTGTCTGCTATTCCCCTGAATTTGACTTTTTAGGAAAAAAGGACTACTGGGTTTTTATTTGATCACTAAATCCAAACACCTCCTACACTAGTTATCTGTGTAAATCTGTTTATGAACTTATGAAGTTAGGAAGGTTGCTAGATCTTAGAAATACATCAGGTTTATGTGGTAAGCATTTACCAGCAAAAACTAAAACTCCAGATATTTCTTTTCAGATATTTCATGTTAAATTTTTACTTCTTTGACTACTGCTTATTCCTTAAAATACTGCTGACTATTTCATGCTGAACAGTATTTTGGAGCAGGAATTATCAACAGTACACATATTTACCACGGTGCATTTGCAGTGTCCACATATTCATTGAGCACAAATATTTTTCAGATGAGAACAGGCTACAGAATCTGATCAAAACCAAAGCCAAAGAGCCCAGAAGTGTAGCTGAGCTCAATCATAACAGGAAGATTCACGATCAAAGTGAGGTGCTTGCAGTAACACACAGTCTGGAATCACAGTAGCTTTAGAATTGGAAATTTAAGTCTAGATGTGTGACAGAAAACTTGTGTCCTGAATCCCCTGAATACAACTTGGTACCCATTTTACAGCAATAACACAGATGAAGGAGAAAAATATTGTCTGTATCTGCATGAAAAACTATATGTTTTGTATATGTATATGTATATGTATTTTATCAGCTAGCACTTTTAACACAAAATAAACCCATCTCTTTTATGCTCGGAGACATATTCTTCCTTATTTAATATCTCTCTCAATCTTACATTCTCAGTTGCATAGCAGCACATATCAAATAAGAGTGATGAAAGAGCCCAGTCTAGCCTACCTCTTGGGCTTTAGAGCATTTTTTCTGGGAGGTAAAGGATGCATGTTGGCCCATTCTGCTGTTGAAGGTGTCTGTCAACGCTTCCACTTCTTTAAACGCAGTGAAATACGTAATCTTAACTAGTGATAAAGCCAGTGGAGGTTGCAACCACTACCTCCCTTCCCTGATTTAATTAAATGTATTTGCACATATGAATGTAGGCATTTGGAGGGGATCAGTGCACGAATTAATATGATTGTTCTAAGTCAAATTAGTTTAAACTTGCTATAATTTTGTTTATTTCATATAATTTATCAAAGTAAGACAAAAAATAAATCACATTCTGATTCTTAAATTTAGATGGTAGGGAACATTATGAGTTCTGTTTTGAATAAATACTTCTTTATGTAGTTGATCTCCATCTGGAAGAAGTTTTGTCCACTGACAAGTGTCTGGAGGCACTATTTAACCCCTTATCTCTAAGCATCTTTATGCACATATGTTGGTTTACGTAATTTTTTTGAGTACAAATTTTTTCAAAGGACAAAATCTGGCTACGTAATAACAGAAAATCAGTCTTTTGTTCCCCAGACACTGAAAAAAAGTATGTTAAAGAAATATTAACAGTGTTCTTGATCTTGGGAGTTTAAATTGATTTTTCCACTGTGAATTAATATCCAAAGTGCTGGAGAATGGAATATATGGTTATGGTTTTACTTACTTTTTAATATTTAACATACAACCCATTTTACCAGCTTTCTGCATGCATAATAACAAGGCTATTTTCTTCTAAAGGCACAATATATTATAGACTTTCTCCTTCTCTTTTTTTTTCGCCTTTAATGTAAATCATTCTTCTAAGTAAGCATACAGACTTGCTTGCCAAAAGTCCTATGGACCGATCTAGAAGACTACTTTGAACTTCAGTGACATTGATTTATGTCAATAGTTTGATTTTAAGGTCTAGTAAGTGACGTGGAATTGCAATAGAAACACTGGATAAGTATCCATCAATTCTTCAAAGTATCATAATGGACAGGAAGACTGTAAATGTACCACCTGAATTTCCCTACCTTTATTTATTGCAAAGAGACAGCTTTATATATCTGCAATCACTATTAAAGAGTTGCAGAATTTAGAGGTAGATGAGAGTTGAATTTCCATTGTTCAAAAGACTGAAATCATTTAACCTGAATGCAAAGATTAGCATCCATGTGCCCCTTGGACAGGTGCAAACAGACTGAAGATGAAAGGTAGTTATTGTCACTCAGTCAGTGCTCTACCTCCAGGATCTGTCACAAGTCCCTGTTTACTGAAATAGTTCAGCCTGCGTTAGCTACCTTCTTTGCTTTCAGTCCATGGAGTTTACTCCAGATTAGAATCACTGGGTAACTCAGGAGGGACCTGAAGATGTCTCTAGGGTATCTGCTTGCTCAAAGCAGGGTCAGCTATGAGGTCAGACAGGTTGCACAGGGCTATGCAGCCTGGTCTTGAAAACCCTGAAGGATGGAAAAGTGATCACACACAAATTCTCTGGGTAAACTGTTCTACTGCTGAACTGTCCTCATGGGGAAAATGTTTCCCCTTCCATCAGACTGAGCTGACCTTGTTCCATGCCCATTGCCTCTCACTCTCCCACTGCGCACCACTGTGAAGGGCCTGCTCCTGTCTCCTTGATGAGCTTCCCATAGGAAGGGGAGGATATTAGGCTCTTCTCTAAGCTGAACAAGCCCAGTTCCTTTAACCTCTCCTCTGACTGTCCTGTCCTGATGACCCTACACTGAACTCACTCTGGCTTATCAATTTCTGTCTTGTAGTGGGGCTGGGAAGGGAGTGCAAAACTCTAGATGTGGTCTAACGGATGTTGCTTAGAGGGAATAATCACTTACCTTGACCTTCTGGCTGTGCTCCTATAAATACAGCCCAGGATTGACCTTCCTTGCTCCTAAATGAAGGAAGCATGCAGGCATGCTGCCTGCTGGCTCATTCCAAGCCACAGGTTACATTTTTATATTGAAAGTGCAGCAGTGTTCTGTACACACGGTGTAGTTAATTGCTCAAGGATGTTAAACTAATTATTATGATGGTAATAGATACCATATATGTAACTATCTGTTAAAAAAAAAAAAAAAAAAGAGTGAAGCGTTGCTGCTTTCCAAAAGACAAAAAGTGTCTTTTGGACAAAATGCACACAGAAAAAGTTATCTATATTTAGAAAGACAAAACAATATTTCAGTAAATGCAATAGACTGAAATCAGAAAATCAGGAAAACTCCTGACTTTACCACAGACAATACTTGTTGTTTCAGCTTACTTTGTGATTCTGGTAAACCGTATAATCTTACAGTATTTCTTTTCCTTTTCTGTAAATACAGAAATAATATGTCCATCCTGTCTATTTTAATTTGATACCCAGATTGGTACAGGTTTTTCTTATAACACACTTTAATAGTGTGCCTGACAATATATCACTAATGATATCGTTACTATAGTATGCACAATGACATATTAATAATCATCATCCTCAGCATCTCCTGGAAAGGAAAAAAAGTTCTGTATAACCTCAGAGAAGCAAGTATTTAAGGTATACGGCTTTATAAACTTATTACAACTCCCTTTGAGAGGAGATAAAATGAGTTAAAGGAGCACAGGGATTTCAGGGATTCCGGTCTAAGCTTTCCCTGCCATAAGGCATGCCCTGCCATGTGGTAAAGGTACTCATGTAGTAATTACAACAGCAAGCCAGATGACCTCTGGGTGGATAAGAATAATCCCATGTAAGTCTGTATTGCACTGAATAACACATATGTACAGTATTAAAATGCTGGCTTAAGTTTGCTGGTCTGGAATTGCCCCACTGCATAAAATTTTCTTTCAGTTCTTATGTACCTTATATAATGATATCAAGTTTGATTTCCTGCCTCATACTCATGATTTCAGGTTTCATTACAGGGATTCAGTTTCTGCTCTATTGAATAATCAAAGCTAAGAAAAAACTGAGAAAAAAGATTTTATACAAGAAAAAAAAAGATGTGAATGTGAAGATAACAGGCTTTGAAGCAATGACATTGGGAAGACTGCTGAAAGAATCCCTAAATTCTTTAAGCTGCAATAAAACTTATGCTGTCTATGACATAGGATTTAAAGTTTTTTCAGGCTTAAAATATTAGATCTTTTGTCCTATTACAGACACAGCAAGAAAGAAAGAGATAGTTACCAAGATTACAAGTGCATCATTACTCCATTCACCCCAAATGCCTTTTATAAATCCTGTAGACTTGGTCAGACCAAACTGACATCATCTGAGAGCTTGACTTCCACAGCTGGTGCTGGGATAGAATGACAACACAGACAGATTGTGATAAAACAAAGCAACTACTTTGACTGTTTTATGGTCTTCCACCATCACCATTTTGGAATTTCTCAACAATTTAATACATGTATTAAAACAATACTGGTTGGTTGTTGACCAGATTTTATTACATACAAATGTTAGTAGGAAACTGAGGCCAAATTGTATAAAGTGTTTTGCTGCAGCCACACAATAATTCGGTGAAAATTCAGTGAAAATAAATCTATGACAGAAGGAGGAATTGGAGTTCTTCAAAGAAACTAGTAAGGATAACAATCATTATGCTAACCTTTCTCTCTGCTCTAAATGCCATTGAGAAGAATTGGCTACCATTCTGGAAAGAGAGCAGTAACCACAACAGTACATCTCTTGCAGGTCTCAGATGAATGTCTTTATGACACATCTTCCTCTTTAATGAGTTATATTCTGGTCATGAATCAGGAATTGAGAGGATATCTGTTCTTTGCCTTGGTGAGCAGACCTGAGAGTGCCCCTAATTAAAACCATGGCTGGTCATTTGCATTGCACAGCTCCTTTCTAGGTATGGCACAGTAGATCCTCTCCATCATGTGTTTGATTCAGAAACTTATTATTGAGATACAAAGCTACTTCATGGCAGCCAGATAAATCTGACAGATAAGACTAAGTGAGCATAAGGGTTTCAAAGATTCTTTCATAGCTCTTCCTAGATACCCTCAGTAGGTGACTGGTACTAAAATCTCTCTGCCAAGGAGCATCATCTTCGCCAGGCATTATGTTAACATGAATTCAGAATTTGAAAAGCTACATGCAATCACGCTTTACCAGACTGCATTTTATTGAAAAGGCTTGGAAAAGAATATAGCCCTTGGGAGGAAAAGACTGGAACATGAAAAGGTTAACAGCATTGTTACAGGGATACCTCCTACCTGCTGAACACACACTTATATGTAACATTAACTTCCTCCATCCTACATACAGCCAGCTATGTTGAGAAGCAACCTTCCTGATGGCAAGTTGTTAGGTAGTTAAATGTAATTCCTGGGAGTAGACTAACACTCCCATAGCATTCTTTTACAGTCTTCTGTATTTCAGCATGCAGATATAATCCTTCTTTCCACTACATGGGTTCAGGTTGGGCAGCCAAGACGAGAAAGGAAGAGTTTTGTTTTGTCTCATCTCATCAACACCTGGACAACCCAACACTGTTAGGATCAGTGGACAAAGAAAGAAGGGAGAAAACTGTAACAGTAAAGACAGTAGAGACTGATCAATATATTTGAGTAACAACGTGTTTAATACTGTTTTCTACAGGATCGATCATGGTAACTATAGAGTCCTGGAGTTGCATGGGTGTAATATAAATCTGTAGGACAAAGAGCAGGTTGAAAAAGAGTTTGCACTGTGATATCTTTACTGACCTCCAGAAAGTTCTGCAACTGCAAAATCTGAAGTGTTACATTTAACAGGAACTCTGAGGTTATGGAGTCTCTGTGAGCAGCTATCTCTACTGAATATTTTTTTACCAAATTGAACTGCTAGTGAGGAGAAATTCTGTCTAATAATTTAGTTCAGTAAAACTTTCCATAATGGTGTTTCTTATAGAGAGGTAATCCATCAATTTTGGACTGAAGAAACAAATGTTAGTAAAGATTGCTATCATAATAGCTACACTAGATTTTTCTGTGTGTTCTACAATCATAATGATGTGATTGCAAAATGCTAACATTGGAATAATTTTATAATGAAGAAGAAATCCCATTAGATATACTTTCCCATCTGTAATTCTTTTAGAAATGTCTATTTGCAAGAAAACCACTTATAAAGCATCCTTTATGTTGTTAATGACTGGCTGTATTTCTATAAAACAGTAAGCCAAGAAAGCAAAGTGAGGAAGTAAAATCAAACTCTGCACTGAAAAAAGCTTATATCTTTCTCCAGCTGCCTTTAGCATATGAAAGAAATGAGACTCGATTTCAGGGACTCAGATTGTCTAATTATTTATCTATTCCTACATCTACTTTTCTGTCTTCCTATCAAAACTAGAATTTATTGTGTTTATTTTCACATTCTGTTATTGCCTTCAAGTGATGATCCTGTTTCAGTGTTGTTAATTTAAATGTATATTTTTTCCTTTGAATTTACAAACCCAGGAAGCTTTTTAAACAAATAAACTCTTAAGATTTAGATATATTGGGATTTAACTTACTATCTTGTATTTTTTTACAACTTTGTGAACATATGGAACTTTTCTTCAGAGCTGATGTTAAACAGAGGGTTGGGTTGTTTTCAAATTAATTAAACTAAGTTATAATTGTGTCATAACAAATGAATTCACTAGGAATTACAGTCAATTTTTTTAATGAGCCACAGTAAGTCAGAACAGATTCTCAACATGCAAAATTTCAGTCAAACTTGGTATAAATCCAGAGTGATTTTCAACTGATATTTATTTTTAAGTATTAAAGAAAAGCAAAAGGCTTGAAGCAATAATGTCACACATACTAAATAACTAACAAAGGTATTATGAAAAAACTCCATCTTTAAAAAATGCATTTTTCTTTAAAAACTCAAAAAGTAACAACTATTTTAACACTGGCTGTTATTATTAACATGGAAGAAAAATGAAAAAAAAAGGAAAAATAATATATTTGTTTGCCTAATTAAATATAAAAATGAAGTTCTAATTTACAAATTCAGTCAACTTGGTTAAAGTAAAATTTAAATTTAAATCCTACTTTCTAATCTAATTTAAATCCTACCAACTTAAATTCTACTTTCTGGTCCCTTAGTATCAGGCAAAAATATTTATGTTCCCCTTGAGATGCAATGCGTCTTTGAAGAAACGTTATATGCCACATTATACTTTTTCTAATGCTCAAAGAGACCATTCTTGATAATGCGGAACATTTGTACTTGACAATAAATGTGAGCCCCATTTTGAATTCAGAATGTCTGATTTTACCTTTTCCAACATTCATTTCTCAGAGTTATAAGAAAAAAGAAAGGTATTTTTGTCTCTATTAAAATGCATGTACAGACAAGTGAAACTGATAGTTCTACAAGAACTAATGGAAACAGTATGGGAAGGGGTCAAAAGACCCAGATAATCTGTGCAGGTTATGAACAGGATCATGTGATATGATTTCCTAAACCAGGATGAATCTAGACCTTGTTGCCTCAGGATCATTTTCCACCCTTTGCAACTAGGATTTCTAGCTGTTTTATATTCATGCTGATACTGTGAGGACTAGGTTTAATGGAAGGCAGCAGTCTCAGTTTCCAAAATATATTATTCTACTCCATGTAGGTGTCTATTGATACCACCTACATCTGGTCAGCTGAATACCTCTGTTGACCCCATATGCTGTGTTGGTGGTGTATTGACTCTAATGACTCACCTGACTCCCATGCAGACACCTATCTGTGAACACCTAGACATCAGTGTTTTAAGATGCAACTTGAATTTAAGCCCTATCATCACAAAATGATCTTGCCATGAAGGAGCCATGGGATAGGCTGTGCAAATCTTAAGTGCAACTTGATTAACAACTTGGCTAGTCTGGTTAGGGTTAGGGTACAATGCTAGTGCCAAGCATTGTGAAAAAACTCACTACTCTCCTGTCTTGGCCTGAGCAGCTGCTCTGAACTTTGCAGTTTCACAGCTGCCTTACTTCACATGAGAGAAGGTAATAAAAGGACAGGTGATGAGACACAGAAAGGGCATTGCCCATATTACTGTTACCAGCTGACTCAGATGTTTCCAGCATTTCACTAGAAATAATAGAAATATAGTAAGTGCATCTTTGCCAAATTTGACAAGACACTTAATTTCTTCTCAGAATTGGTTTGCTTTAGCTAGTTTTGATCAGAAGCTGTTTCAGATAATTTCAAACAGTATACTGAAGCAGTCTGAAGACACTCTTTTTTGCTAAAAAGAAAACATTGCTGATTTTTAACACCTTCTGATCTTTTTTTCTTTTATTTGTAATATTAATCCTCTCTATTATCAGCTAAATTAGAATATTTCTTTTCCTCCTACTTTTCATCCCACACATATAAATAGACTTGACCACAAACATAAGTATGCTTGACCAAAGTTACTAAGACTTTTAAAAAACTAATTTCTTTAAATTAACATTAGATGTTTAATTAAATGTTCCTCTGATAATTTGACCCAGTTCTACAGTCCAGTGATTCCAATGATAATAACAAGAGCCTTCAATTAATTTTTACTATTTTGACAATGACAAAAAAAAACAATTTATATGACCCTTCAATAGGAATGTTCAATCAATTGAATGCCAGCAACGAACATGTTCTCCTAAGGCTTATTTTTTATTTATTCCTGACACCTTCATGTATTTTTATCATTTGTTTTGTTTTGTTGCAGTTATTTACAATCTTTTTTTTACTTGATTTTATCTAATGTTAAGAAAAACATTCAATTTTCAGATTTAGACTGACTGAAAACTCTTTTCCTACTGCTATGTTCTTCAATAAATGCAATTAAATTATTATATAGTCAAAATTCTCAGTATGATAACACTGTAACAATGCTCATAAATTACTTGAAGGCTAAAATAATAATTATTTTACAGAGTAGCTCTTTTAATCTAAAACTGTTACCCCTTTTCCTGTCATTACAGGCCCTGGTAAAAAGTCTTTCTCTGTCTTTCATAAAAGCCCCCTTTAAGTACTGAAAGGCCTCAACAGAGTTTCCCCATAGCCTTCTCTTCTTCAGGCTAAACTCCCTCAACTTTCTCAGCCTTTCGTCACGGAAGAATGTCTATCTTTTACTGCAGTACCCAAAACTGGATGCACTACTCATGCTGTGCAATTGTTTAGAGGGGGGTAATTACTTCCGTCTATTCAGCTTAGCTTTTTCTAATATTCTCTAAGCAGATATTCTTTACCCAGTGGCACTACTATAGGTGTATTTCCTCTGGCTCTGTGTACTACATCCCCTAAATTTTATCATGTAGTGACAAATGTATTTTATGTCCCCTACTTTTTTTAACTAAGGAAATGATAACACATGCTTTAGTTGGTTTGGAGATACACTAAAACTAATTGAACATATTCTAAATGATTACTGGTTTAATCTACCATACTTCCTTCTCAACACACCCTAGATCACACTCAAAGGTGATATTACCACCTTTAACAAATTTAACAAAACCAGATATGCTTAGCTGCTGAAAGAGCAGAAGCAGAATGTAAGAAGATAAGCAGCACAAAATAAAAATAAATCCCAGCTGTGTAAGCTTGAGTTATAGAATAGTACATTATTCACCTATCTAGCACAAGGAAAAAAGCCTACTGTGATCTTGTGTTCATTGTGTTCATTGTCAGAACTGATCATGAGGTACAGCCTATTCCTTAACCAAGAAAATCACTGAGACATTTATAAAAGCTGAGTCTACTGTTAAGACATAAGACCTCTTACCTTTTGGTTACTGTATAATGTAAAGGTAGCATAGTTCTTGTCAAAAGCTGTATTTCTGCATCAGTCGAAATAGCAGGATATCTAAAACAGCCACAACCTTGTTTCTCTTCAGTGTCTCCACCAAGTGCAGCACGGATAAATAGCACATTCAGCTATAGGGGAGGGTGGGGAGGCAAGAAAAATAAAATTAACTCAAGCTAAATGGAAAACAGTGAGGTGCAAGACAATTAACTTGTATCATCAGCATGAAATCTGCCTTTTGACTGGTTTCTGTTGTGCACTTGGACATGATTTGCTATTCACATAGTTCAATATAACACAGAAGCACAAGGTATGATACGTTCTTATGGTATAAAAATCTGTTGTGAATAAGTGTGTTGTACCACACTGGCTTTGCTTTTGTACATATAAATAAACAACTCTTACTTTTGCTCATCATAGCAAAAATATATTGGTTCAAGCTGTATAAAATTACTTAAGAAAACCACTACCTTTTCCCTTTTTTAACACAAAACATTTCTTTTAATAATGAACACTAATGAATAAAATGTTTTGTTTGGCCAAAACTTCAATACTTTCTCTAGTTTTCAAGATTTAAAAAAAAAATGTTAAAATGAAAAGTCCATCTAGAAACTTGAAAATTCTCTGTATTCTGACGAAGGGAAAGTGTGTTTTGCAATAATATTGGTAAAGTGCATCCTTACTGCTTTCTTGGGATATGCCGAACTGTTTAGTCAGTTCCTAACTCCAGAGTGAAAACAAATGCTTAATACCAATATTTAGAAATATTCCTCAGTTTCTGATTGAAATTCATTTTTCCCCTTTGTCAGTTCTACATCTTCCTATAAATAGAAGAGACAGTCATGTTTAGATAGATATTAATTCTCTTTGATTTTCACAAAAAAAATGTAGCAGTGTTCACCCTGAAAAAATCTCACTTCTAGACATAGGCTGTGGTTCATAGATTTCCTCCTCATACGCACTGGAAGAGTTAAAGAGTAAAAATTATTGAAATGGAGATAACATTTCATGTACTCTTGACTGAAGATTGTGAATATCTAAGGACATCAGTAGTAAAAATAGATAGGAAAATTGACATAAACCAGAAATTTGACCTGAAAAAATAATGTATTTTAACAATATTTTCTTTTTGATGAAAGGGTGAGAGGTGATTCTACGAAATTGTGCTTAATGTGTTTTAGAAAGTACACAGAAATCATTTTATACAAAACCACAACTAGAACAGAATATAGTAGCTGATTTTGGGAAATGTTAGAGAATCTCTTATGCTACATACTGTTAATTCTACACCACATAAACACTTTTTAAGAGAGCTTTATCCTGGACCAATTTATTTTCCAAATTCTCTAATTTCTTTCAAATAGCGTGAAATTAACTCCCACTGCTCAAGACTGCAATAAAAACATGTCATTCCAAACTATAGCGTGTCTCTTCTGAGAGACATATTTTTATGAACCTGTAGCTGATAGGCTGTAACAGGCAATAATTGATACACTTTTTTCTGGTTTTACATTTCAAACATAGGGCATAGAATTTAATTGGCCTCCTGCCTTTCTCTTCATAGATATCTATTATGACATAAACCCACATTAGATAAACCTACCTACATTTATGAAGCTAAGTACTGAGTGAGTTCCACATAATCTTTCTATCGTTGGACTGATACAGTGAACAATTTTTTCTAACTTTTGGTCTAGCACATTTAATTTTTTTTTTATTTTAGGATAATATTAATACTAACCAATACTACTGTTTACAATTTCTGTTTTCTTGATATTTACCTTCATGGTTTTGGAGAGAACATTCATTTGAAAAGTAGAGTAGATAAGCCAAATATTTTTTTTTTCATTTTTTTTCCTTTGATAAGTTTTCCAGTGCAGATAATATAGTAATTTTCCTTGTAATTGATGTCATTTTTGTTTTGCTCAAAAGAATTTATATTCCAATCGAAGCTTGCACAGTCACAGTTCTATCACTTTTCCATTTGCCTACTGGAAATAGCTTAAATGATATAGCCTAGGATTGCATCTGTTTCTTTAGACATTTTTCTTTGCCAGATTGCCTTTATAATTGCAATATTTCAATCATGTCTTTCATGGTAAGACAGAAAAGTCAACAATACATTAGTCTTCTATTGAAGATGAGTTACAAAAGTGTATATAGTTACGTGTGTGTATATATATATATATATATATGAGAACATATAATGTCTGTGAACATATTCACAGGAGAAAAATAATTAATGTTAGTATTCAGTTATACTTTTATGTTTTAGACAAGTTGCCAGATTCTGATTTATTTTACAGAATGTAAAGCTGTTGCCAATGCCACAGAATAAGAGATTCCAAGTTTATTCTGATTCCATAATCTGGATTTAGAATTGTAGCCAAATGTGTATATATATTTATGTCTATATAGCTTGTTCCATAGTATTATCCAACGTAAAACAATTTTACAAAAAATATCACATAGTGATTATATATAACATAAAATAAAGTCCCACCTTGGGTGTGCACTTTATTGGTTTTGAAAGCATCAAAGGGACTGTACTATAGCATACATGCAGTTACAAAAGGCAAAGAAAGAAGTCAAAGAAGGCTGGAAATTCTTTTAAACAAATCTGTATGTATAGTAGGGGATTTTTTTTGTTGTTGGAAAAAACTTCTTCCAGAATGTGAAGCTCTCTAGATATTCCAAATGAATAGTTTCATTTTTTTCATTTGAGTTATATTTATGGAAATCAAAATTGTAGTCATTATTTCTTACTCAGAAAACAAAACATTCTGAGGTCTTAAAAATTTCCTACAATTGGAAAAAAATTCCTGTTTTATTAAGTACAAATACACTCAGTGTGATATAATGAAACATTATTCCTATTTCCATAAAAACCCCTACTCATTGCCCAGTCATTTTGCTATTTCTTCTTTGAATTCTATGAGAAATTTGGCCATATATTCTCAACAAAAACACTTTGTATTTTATTGTTGTACTGTAAGATATCCTTCATGGCTATAATAACTGTAAAATAATATTTAATATATGCATATTCTTCTCCATTTACAGTTGTGAGAGGTTTCCACCTCAATATAATGCACAGTATTTCTATGTGGATGGGGCAAATAACTCTGTTAAAAAAGCATAGTTCCAAACCCCTGGTTTTAGAACAATGTGTATAATTTCCTGCCAATAGCAAATCTGTGAAATCTTCTGTTAAGATTAGAAAACGTGTACTTTTAACCAATTTTTGTCAGACAGTACCTTTTTTCTGTATTGAAAATTTTGTTGATTTATTATTTTTGTATTTTCTTTCTTTAACATTTTGTTATAAGTAAGCCATCAGTAAGTACTAACATGAGACTGCATTTCCAAATGGATCTCAGTCCACTTTACCAATATTATTGCATGGCACAGAGCGCCTGGACACAGAGAGGTTAGGTAACAGAGCAATCACTAAATAAAATAAAAGGTGACTATATTCTCTAAAAAGTGATAAAACCTTACTTCATTGATGATTGAAATTTAGTTCATCAGTTTCAGCTGCAGATGAAATAGATATTATGGAATATGGAAAGAAAATGACATACAGAATCCAACACCAGTTTCTTACTTATAAGCAAAAAAGTAAGAAAGTTACTCTGAGTCTTATCCCCCAGCAACTTCATTGCAGTAATTGAAGCTGAACAAAGCTTGAACTGAAAACAAACATGCTCTAAAACCTCAGAGAAAAACAATTAAAAATGAAATCAATGAGGCTTACAGTCATGAACAGAGACAGCTCAAGGCTACTCAGATATGTAGACAAAGATGACTTTCTTTCCACCAAATACAAAGGTAGGGGTGGACTATAAGGGGAGAGACAAGGAGCAAAAATGGTGTGGGAAGATGACTAAATGGGGGAAAGGAGCAGCAGATAATTGCAATTGATACCACCTTGTCCTGACTCCAGTACCTACTGCTGTATCACTCTTCAGAGTAACAACTTCTTCAGGATGTAAGAGTAAGTAAAATAGTCTGCAGGGGTGTGGTTGTTTTGCCTCTCCGTTATATCTTATTCTAGACAAGTGTTTATTTAGCCTGTACCTGAAGTGCCTTAGTCTTGAAGATAGTGACATATAAATAAATAATAGCTTTTAATAGCTGCATCTGAGAAATTGAAAGAATCATTGATAAGGCTTCATTACATAGAGTGAAAGGTGGTCAGCAAAATTCCTGTATATATGGGTGGGAAAATTACCTTCTTTCTTTAGCTTTAACTGGTCCAGAAGAGCATTTATAGCTATATCATCCAAAAAGTTATATTTTCATATTTTGAGATGCAGCCAGTAAAATTTATCAAAATTGACTCTGATGGTAGCAGCTATAGGTCAACTAGCAGACCTCAAGTATTAGATCACGGTTTCCTTTTTTTTCCCCTTTGCATATTCTTCAGCATTAATGCAATCAGCCTAGATTAAGTGAATTTTTAGTATGTTTTGTTCTCTTTCCAGCCAATTTTTGATAGGAAACCTTTGCAAACTATACTGGAAAGACTGATAAGGAATCTCAGATGAAAAAGGGAACAGCCACACAGCGCACTTCTGCCAAGTACAAGAAACCATCATCAATTATATTGGGTTTTTTTCCCCTCTCTGTAGACCAAAAAGACAACAGTAGAGTAATCCTGTACTCACTTAGGAGGAAAAAAGAATGAAGGTACTAGAGAAAGAGCACATTTGGAAACACTCTCTTTGGTGGCAGTTGAAAAAAGAGTAATGAATTATTTACTATAACTGCAAGGATTCAGTTTTCTCCAGAGAATGCCTTTGGAAAAGATGGTAGGGATCACAGGAGAAAAGTGGATTCTGTGCAGAAACTCAGCCATAGTGTCTTACTCTGACAATGTTCTTAAATATTCAGCAAAAAAGTGATGTCCAAATACATACAGGATATGATCCTGCTGAAATTGGCTTACTGCTTTTATTCCACTAGAGTCTCAACAGTAATCAAAGCTGTTCAGAGCTCCTCACACAGAGGAGTGTGACATGAAAGACACATATGAATTTGGAACCAGTATATTAAAAAAAATAAAATACTATGTGTGTACAGCATACTTGTTTGGAGTATAATTTTGGCTTTTAGTACCAAGTGCATTTGTTACCTACTAGAATATGACTTTCATCAAAAATGCTTGGCTTTGAACAAAGCCAGACTGCCCTGGAAATGTCATAGGAAAACATAAGTAAACAGCTACGTTGTTTTCTCTTTGCTCTGTTTGTCTTTTATGTTTATTCAGGAAATAACCACATTAGATAAGAAAGCAAGTGATCCTACTGATCACTGATACAATATCAGTTTGTCCCTTCTCAAACACCTCTTAAGCCCTCTCTTGGTTTCTGAGTGCAATATTTACTTTTCTCTTGCATCTTAAAAACAGTCATAGACCTGTGAATCATTTCAATATGCTCCAAATTTTTGTTTTCTGTACTGAAATGATATTTGTGTGAGTTTTAGAAGTTGGCTTTGGCCTCCTTCACAATACAGAAATCCATTCTCTAGTCCTTCCAAAAAAAAGCACTTCCAATGCATCTTCTTTAATCAATTACTTAAAACAGATATGTGGCAGAAATGCCATGTTGCCTTTTCCTGAAGAATTACGTGATTCCTTCTTTGTAACATCTAGCCTAGGTAACTCTTACTGCCATCCTTAATACCTTCGCCAAACTATGTAAGGTTCATAGAACCTAGCTGAAGCCTTCTACAGCAAACATTTCCATATAAGAGTCATGTCATATGTTCACTCCATAGACGTAGAAAAGTAGAAAGGGACAATAAAATATCCAGGGTGCAAATCATCTAGTTTAGATTGAAATTACTCATATTTTAAAAATATCTATTTCTCTCTCTCTACAGTTATGGCTACCTAGACAACTATAAAACTTGTACAATAAAAGCATCAATTAGATTGTAGGATCTGTGAAGTCTATGTTATGATATCATGAAATAACATTAAATATTAATAAAAGCTCCTGATGTTTTGCTCCTCTTAGTTATTCTAGATCAAATAGTCATATACACACATTTTTTTTCCTTTGGAATCAGATCTACATTCTAAATAATCTCTGCCATTTCTAGGTGAAAGTCAAGCCTTAACAAAGTCCACAGTAAAACTTGTTAATTATCTATATAATTAGGGGATGGCTATGTATGACCTAAGCTTTCAAAACATCTTTTTCAGTCATGGGATAGAAATGGGCATTTCAAAAGTACAATTAGTCTGCCCTATATAGCAAAGTATGGCTGGGTGATTTTTCTTCTTTTTTTTTCTTCCTTTTTTTTTTTCTCCTTTTGAGTCTGAATCTGGTACAAATTGGTTCTAGTTCAAGTAAATAAACTCTCATTAGTTTCAACTTTAGACTGCAACTTCTTACAAGGATTCATTTTGTTCATAAATGCAGTCTTCTATTTATCACCTAATAGGTTTTTTGTGTTTTGTTATGCACTTTCCATCATCTCTTTCTGCTCCAGTCCCTTACTTTATATCTGAATGACATATTTGTAAGTCTGATTCACATTTTTAAAAATTGTCTGAGGTTTTACATTCCAGTATTTTTACCTGTCTCCTTTAATGTAGTCTTTTATTCACTGCAGTTTGTCCCTGAGGGAAACCAAAACAGAACCCTCTGCATTCTCAAATGCCTTTCTGAACAGCACAAAGCCATTACTGATTTTGCAATTCTGTAGAAATATAATGGGTCAGTCAGACTGTATGTAGTACCTGCTCTTTGGAGTGTTATAAAAACTTGTGACTCATCTTGAGACAATTTTAGATAGCTATGTAAGGGGCTAGAGAAGATATAGCTGTTCTCAAGTAGGTTACCCCCACTGGTACCAAAATAAAACACCCCCAAAATAATTTGTATATATCTACCTCTGCAGTTTGGTCACTATGGTCTAATATGAATTTTTTCAACCTCCTGCTGTACAAAATTCAACTTTAAAAAAACTTCCTAAAAGGCATATTGTAGCTGACTTTCTTCTATTTGCAGTGCTTGGAGATACAATGTGACACGGAAAGAATGAACTTTTACCTCTTCTCTTTCTCTTTCTCTCACCTGCTGTTTGAGACATGTATATTCGCAATATTGTGAATAATTGACATTAGCTGGATTTTGACACGAAAACAGATTTTAAAGAAAAACGTTACCAGATTTTAAGAAAGTTTCAAGTGAAACTTGAAGCATTCATAGAGTTTTGGAAAGAGCCAGTTTTCAGACAAGAAACAGCTGTTTTGCATGTGCACAAAAGCTTGAGTCTCTTCTACTTCAAACTGGTATTCTTTTGCTATTAGACTATTAAGTTGAGCAAAGTGAAGGAAAGCAGACATGGCACCAGCTGATTAATCAGTCAGATGCTGCACATGTGGCCATGGAGTCTCAGGGATGACTGCAGATACTTGTTATTGCAGTTACTCTTGTATAAAGAATATCATTGAATGTCGATGATTCTGAAGTTGCTCTCTCTTGCTTCCATCAGCAGTTCCGTGCCTGACCTGAAAAATACTTCTAATTAATCAAAAAAAGTTTTAGTTAAAAAGAAGCCATCACAAGAAGCAGTTGTCGGTTTTATCCATTTTACCAACTCCTCCATTAGAACATTTCTGTGTGGTTTTGCATTTAAATGTTAAGGCAAGCAGGAGGAGTTTCCCACTGGTTATGTCTCTGTTTTTAACCAAGATGGTTCATTTGAAAGATACTCATATGAAGAAAAAGATGCCAGGTTATTGCTAAAATATTTTTACTCAAAAGCGGCAATTGAAGAACATTTATTTTTTAAAAATTCTATATTCTTCAGAATTGGTAATGGTTGAATGAATGAATCATTACAGAATTGTGATTTTCAAAGGACTGTACTTCCAAAGTTCTTCTGAAATCCCCATTCCTAAAGCACTGTCATGTGAAGGTCTGTAACAAAAACAATGGTGGGTTTTTTTAATTGTGTATTACAGATCATAGTTGCCAGGATCTACTGGCTAATTTCTCATTAACGGTCTGGTTACAATGCTGTAATTTTCAGAGGAGGTATATTTAAAAATGTCAGATCATTTAGACTTATGGTTTGGTTTTAGTTTAATATGTATTATATATTACATTTTCTTACAAAACTTCTGTGTTAGTACAAAATGGTTGATGCTTACAGAAAAAGCACAGAATGATCAACTGCTTAATATTTTGTTTTAGTTTTTAGACCCGCATTATCTGTAACTTGCTCTTAGAACAGAATTATTAACTTTTTGTAAGCTTTTGATATTTATCACTATATTATCCTAATGGTGACTATTGATATTATACATCACCTGTGGTGTGAGGTGATGGTAGTATAACCACCGAAGCATGAAGTCATTACTGTAACCAGCAGTAGTGATTCAGTTTAAGATGCCTATGTCCTGATAGTTCAGACCACTCACAGTTTTTGCAATATTTATTCTAAAAATGCTCAAAATTTTACAATGCAGTGAAAGAATGCACTTTTAATGAGCACATGGGGAAAAAATACTATACTTGCCCAGATTAAAAATAAATTTCATAAAACAGGCAGGGACAGGGCTGATTTTACCAGGTCTAAATCATCTGATCATTCTTCTTCATCAGATCAGCTTTCTTGCCTCCCTGATTATTTTTTTTTTCATTCCCTGCCATCTTATGTTGAGAAAGAGTCTGGGCCCCTATCCTGTATAACCTTGTTTCATTCCCTAACTGTGCATTATCCTATGTAATGAATGAGGTCTATATTCCGTAGGAAAAAGCAACCAATTTAAATAATTAGAGATTGCTACACAGGACTTAAGTGTACACGATATTTTAAGTGCTTGATTAATAATGTAAAATTTATTTATTTTGAATATACCTTCCAGGCTATTTAAAAAAAAATATAAATACTTCCTATCTCTACAAAAATGCCACTGTACAACACTATGTTGATTTCCCTGTCATTCATCATTTGAGTTCCTTAAATATGGCACAGAGATAATTCAGTAATTAGTAGATGTAACTGCTGAATATCTTTATCTCTTTAGGATTAAACATTAAAGGAAAAATGGGATGGCTGGAGAAATTCCCCTTTGCTCCCTTAGAAAAAGCATTTCATGTACCCTGAGCTCTAACGCAGGTTTTGATCACAGTATTACACAAGGAACGACTACAGACATTTGTGTCCCTCTCTCCTTCCAACCGATCCCCTTTAGATCTTGAAGCACACACACTGAGGATGAATTAAAACTCACTGAAAGACAGATTTCACATCAGACTAAGTCAGACTCTGTGTACACTTGTTTTCACTTTACAATCAAATGAAAACAGTGTTGCACTATGAGAAGTATCAGGCCCCCTTTAAGTATAGCAGGCCATGACAATGCTGATAATAAAGCTCAATCCTATTATTTTCTTCCACCTGCTTCATCTACGTGCTAAAAGAGTGTGGAAAAACTGGTTTATTGAAAACTACACATAACTGAGACAATAAACTGGCAGTCTATCCCCTGTTAAGTAACCTCTAACCTTGATGGGAAACCCAGTCTGGGTGAATGCTGCAATGCCTTTAATTTTCAGTTCTCATATTACGTGAGACCTGCATTCTGCCACTCTACACTAATGCATAGCTGTTTTTCTTGATGTAAAACTGTTTTGCCTATCCACATTAATTTTTCTTATTGTACAGTTTATTGATTTTCTAGACTGCAAAAATTTAATTCAAGCTTTTTTCCTCCTGTACTTACTTACTTTTGACTGAAGAAACTATCAGTATTTCTTTCAAGAAATGGAGAGTTTGTCTCTCTCATTTTATACACAAACCATGCTATACCAAAGGATATAGAAAGTGAAATGCTCCTAAAATTCTAATTCTCTTTTTTTTTTTTTTTTTTGTCGATCAAACTTTAGGTCATACCTTCACAACTGCACCTTGATTTATAAAATATTTTCTAATTTTTAACTATTTTTTATTAGCTCAATTTCTTCTGTCCTCTTGTCTTGTCAGTTTCAGGATGCACTCCAATATATCATTTACTTACCTTTTCTCTAAGGCAATGTATCTAGAGACATCCTGGCCAGTTTGTGTTTTTCATGCTAAATCAAAACTGAAGACCCACTTATTTTTGCTTTGCTTTCAGACTTATAAAATTTGACACTGGAGATTATGATTTTTTCAGATGTTCTTACAGATTTCTTACCACAAGAAAAAAATTACATAAGTCAAGATGATAGGGTAAAAATTGAATAAACATGGAAATTTTCCATGTGTGATCTCAATTTAAAATTCAAGCACTACCAAATTCAGCACTCTACTGATCAAAGCTATTAAAAACTATAATTAAAAGCTATAAAACTTCTTTGAATGCTAAGCGTAAAACCTACCTTTATGTCCCTTTATTTTTTAAAGTGTAGTTGATAAACTATTTTTGCCAATGTCATCAGACTTTTCAGAAGCAGGAAAACATTATATGCCCTAAAAGGTAAATTGAATTTTCAGGCATGCTTTCCACAGAAACTTCTTTACTAAACCTCTAGTCCTACTCTATGTTTCGGCTAGCAGTAGCTGACACTGTCAATCATATACTTTGTCTCCTTTTTTTGTGTGCTTTTTTTTTAGTTTTCAGATAAAGTAGTTTTAAACAGCCTGTGTTAGTAAAAGCCTGCTCTTCTCTATTTCTTATCTTCTATCCTTGACTTCTCGTTCTGCTTCAGCCTCAGAACTAGAACATCCTCTCAGACTCCACAAAGAATCAGAGTCCTGTTGCATCAGTCACAGTCTCCAGCTTCTAGAATTAACTCTAAATAACTCTCATGGTCATAAGGAACCTCAGATTTACGCTATGAACCTCAGAAGACATGCAAAACACACATCTGTTTGCAACTGTGAAATGCACAACAATATTTTAATAACTATAATTTAAATTTAAATCAATATCCACATGTTTTTCTTGTATTTATCTTTTTTACTTTTGATGATCATTAGAAATTGTTCCATGTAATGAATTGAAATGCCTTAGCATGGACATTGCATGACACAGCAAAAACCAACACATATGTAAAACATGTTTTAAAAGCAGACCATTTAAAAATGGACTAAAGACAGTCCATTCTATCTTCAGCCTGCTGTTTACTGCTGCTTAGAGAATAAGATCTAAGTAGGTTTCCATATGCCAGGTGCACAGATTTGCAGGTTTTGTTCTCTAGATCATTATCAGTAATAAAATATGCACATTGGCTAAAAGCACTCTGCTAGTATGTCCCTAAGCACAAGTGTTACATGTTTTCATACAGAACTGTGTGTTGGCATATGTCCTTTGAAGTAAGGCAAATGAAAAAGCCATGTTACCATAGTGGACAACTTGTCTCTATGGTCATCCAATGAGGACTACTGCAATGTATAGTTCTCCAAGTAAAGCACTCTTAAAAATGGTGCAACACTGTATAGTAAACACAAAGGATGGAGTAGAACAGCATAGAATTAATTTGGTATTTTTAACATTTAGAAATAAAGTACTCTTTACAGTCACGCCTATAAAAGTAAAATTAGTGGAAGTAATCAGCTTGCACTGACAAGTTTGAAAGCTGTGAAAAAATAATGCCTTAGAGTGTGAGAAAAGTAAGATATAATTGGTATGTACCATGCATTGGTATCGATTGGCAAAAAAATAGAAATAAAAACATCTGGTAGAATATTTAGGAGACTGGTTGACTATAATTTTTTTCGATATGCACAAGCTATTTTGTGATTAATAACACATTTCATTCTAAGTAAAACAGCATCATAAAATTGAAGTACAGTCTAATTTGACACAGCCTATCAATTCCTAAATCAAAAGAGTTAGACATATTTTATTGTAAATGGAAGGAAGTTCTTCCAATTTATGCTCTAGCTAACAAGAGGATACAACAATGTCCTTCTGGTCTTGCTTCTTTTATTAGAAATGTCATTAGTATGTCCATTGTTATTCTGACTGGTTCAGGCCGATATTTAATATGACTCATTCTTTAAAAAATATAAGTGACAGTAAACCAGCAGTATACTTAGTTTGCAAATTACATTCTCCATTCAATAGCTGAACAAATGCAACTGTTTCATAGGTTCTCTTCTTTTAAATAAATCACCTGTAAGGGCTCTGTGTTCAGCTTTTGACCAAAACCACTTTTCACGGGAATTCAAAAACTAGGCAAAAGAGAACAAAAAACCTCCAACATTATATAGTAGTGAAAAGAAATGTTTATGACCTTAAGTTTATGCCTGAGGTCTTTTGAGAACTTCAGTGCATCTCTCAGTCATTCTTTTCTAAGGTAATGTAGAGTTCCCTTATCCAGATCTTATTTCTCTTTCTTCTTTTTTTTTTATTTTTTATTTTCTATTTTCGTTTTAACAAAGATGTAACGGTAGTGTATGCCGAATTACCATAGACTAAGCAAGAACAGTAAGTTTTAAATTTATGGGGTTCATTTTGGTCCTCTGGAAGAATCTTATTAAAATATATGGGTTTGAACCTTACAGTTATAAAATAAAAATACCACTTCAGTCATCTTACATGGTATAGATAATTACGTCTTAAATATGTCATTGTTACACATCTGATATTCATGCAAGCTGAACTAGTTTCATCGATTATAACTGTGAAGTATATATAACAATTTGTGTGATCTCTGATGGTATTGTACCTTTTATGTAGAATCTTTTATGATTTTTTTTTCCTAAGTATGGTATTCTCAATTCATAGTAGCATAATGGAAAACTGAACCTATTGGATTCTGCTTCAATTTAAAAAAAGACAAAACAGAAAAATATGCAATCTCTGAACACCATCAAGAATATATATATGTTCCTTACATATTCTTCAGATCCTGGGATATTTGTGTGAAGATAAAAAGCTTTTTTTTTTTTTTATTTCCTACAAGAAATTAGTTAATTACTTCTGAATAGCTTTATGAGTAAGGAAAAAAAAGCACGTTTTAGAATCCAGAATTTCTACATTGTTTGGTGTTTTTATTTTTTCATTAATCAGCAACATTGCAGAAACAGTTTCAAAAATAACTTTGGATGGATGAAAAACATACAATTATTAATAAAAGATGAAAAACTTTATCACATCCTGATGAAATTAGCTCACTGCAGATACTTTAATCTTATTTTGAATTTAATTTAATATATTTTTTATTACTCTCATCACACATCTCCCTTCATACGTTCTTTTATTTATTTAAGTCTTCTTCACAGTGTCTAATAATATAGAAATCCCTGCTTTTAAACTTATTGGTTACTACTGTTATATTAATCCGTTGCTGTTTTAGATGAAGAGGAGGGAATCTGTACCACAGCTGAAACTACTTGATCACTAGCTCATATGTGGCAACATACTTGGGTTTGTGTGATGTCACGTAGGCCGATCCTGTCCAATTACATCTTAGAAAGTAAAAGACTTTATCACTTCTAGAAGCAATAAAAACCTGCATACTCAGAATCATACAGTCAAGTTTACCACTTTATTTTGCACGTTTTAGATTATTTTACTTAGATACTGTTACTTTAATGGAAGTAAGACTTCACTGAAAATCCCTTGGAAGTAATCTTTAAGCTCATAGCAGTTGTGAAATGGAGAATACAAAGATGAAGAAATATGTGGGGAAATAAATTAGTCCAGGGCCCACTTTATTTTATGGCTACATATTTTGCTGTAGAAAGTACCTCTCACAGACAACAGGGATGCTAGCATCTCAGTATTCATTAAAACCAAAAATAAACCACAGTTTTGTTTCTAGCTTTCCGTGCTATAACCTTGAAAACATGAGCAACATCTGTAACTGATGGAAGGTAGCAGAGTGTAACCAGATGTCTTCTTGAGATGGAGAAAATGTGAAATTATATCTCTGAGAGTTCTGAACTTCCCCATTTATCTCACCCAGGGCTTTGTGGACTCCATGATCCCATATCTACAGACCATGTCATTTTTTCATAATAATATATATACAACATTTTATAGCCAGTCACCTAGTATTTTGATTTTCTGGATTTTTTTTCTACCCATTTGGGAGACTTGTCTCATTCTGTAAATTCCCCAGAAGAGGGAGTTAATCAGATTTCATGCATGCTCACTGTTCTGCTGTTCTGTTTTATAATATATTTATTTTATATGTTGTTCTTATGCTATCATATTTCAAAAAAAAAAAAAAGCTAATTCTGATGATACAGGCTTCTAGTGAATTTTAGTTTTCCCACTCATATGATGTCAAGGATTTTTGCCACTCTTAAATGCTCAAGGAAACTCACAAATTCTCAAGGAATAAGACAGTCACCAAATATCACTCAGGTGGCTTTACTACTACCCAGAGAGCAGCCCTGAGCCCTCAGCCCAGCCCACAGCCATATGGGGCTTTTTAGAACTTACTTTTAAGAACTTACTGCCTGATGTGGATTGGTTATGAACTCCATGAAGCTAACTTACCCTCAGCTAAATATTAAGTCCTCACAAGCTCTGACAAGCATTTTTAAAATGTATACTATTGCACAACAATTACTATAGTCTTTCTGAGCATGGAGCATAAGAAAATCGGTCAGGATAATAAAATCTCCCACAATTTTTGATGAAAAATATAACCCATATAGTTATTTTTTCCTCCCCTCCCCAGTCCTTCCCTCCCCTCTCTTCTATTACTGAATAGACAAAATATGTGACTTCTCAGAATCTTTCAAATCTTCTGCCTATTAGAATATGCAGGTGTTTTTAACTTTTAATTTCCTTCCCGATTCCTATATTTCTGAATGGAGAGGACTAATAGTGACCATATTGGATGATTCATTTGGTGAATGCAAACTTGACCCCATGTCAAAACTTTATCACTGTATTACCAGTGTAAGAATGAAGTTTGGATCTGTCCTGAATTCTCAATTCACTCAGTATACTTGGTGAGTATGTGCATAATATGAAGAAACAATTTTTCATTTAGTTTAACTAATTGAACTTTGTTGACAATTTCTTTTGAATTTATTTAACTTTGGTTTAGGTTTATTTTTTCAAACAAATATTTGTATTGAACATTTAAAGTACCAGTTAAATTATATGGTAGAATCACATACACAGACATCAGAGCGTGCAAATTCATTGATGCCTCTTAAAATCTGCATCAGAGAAAATAAAAAATGCCATGTATCTGTAAACATTACTACATAATATGCTACAATAGACTGAATATTCAGAAGCTTTGGCCCATATAATTTTATTCTACTTCTCTCCACAGGAGCATTGGTAAGGTTGATGTTTCAAAGCACTAGAAAGAAAAACAATGATGTAATTCAAAGCACTAGATATCAAGCCACTCAAATTAGCTCCTTTTCCCAACAGTGGGGTGCATGCTTTTCTCTCTGCCTGTCTCATCATTTATGGTACAATAGTTTTGATGGGAGTTCAAGCAGATTATACGTTACAAATAGGACTGTTATCCACATAAATTTTGAAAAACTCTTTTACTCAGAATATAAATTTAAAAAATTGTGCACGACATATAGGTCAGATACATGTAGTGTAGCAACAGGACAAGGGGCAATGGTTTTAAATTGGAAGAGGGGAGATTTAGATTAGATATTAGGAAGAAATTCTTTACAATGACGGTGGTGAGGCACTGGAACAGGTTGCCCAGGAAGGTCGTGGATGCCCCATCCCTGGAGGTGTTCAAGGCCAGGCTGGATGGGGTTTTGAGCAACCTGGTCTAGTGGGAGATGTCCCTGCCGATGGCAGGGGGTTGGAACTCAATGATCTTTAAGGTCCCTTTCCAACCCAAATGATTCTATGATTCTATGAAGGAAAACTTACAAAAACTTATTTATAGTTCATCTGAAAAGTTGAAGAGAGAAAAGTCTGTCAAAACCTTGTAAAAAAAAGCTGTGCTGAAAGCTCTGTGGAAATCTTCCTCATGGACCACATCCTAAGGGATTGTGCAGACCACTGCCCTTGCTGCCACCCATCCTTGTGTGGGTACCACAAAATTCTGTGAGAGTGGACTTCCTCCAGTTACAGATGAGAAAACTCATGTGGAGATTCTCAGTGCTCTCTTCCACAGCTTCCATCTCATGACAGCCTCCCTATGGGATGAGTCTTACTGTCTACACAGTATTTTGCTCTGCAGGCCTCACTTAGAAGGGCATTACTTGAAAACTTTTTGTCAGAGTTCACTGAGGATATGGTCCTTTGTGCTGGGAGACACTTACGAATGAAAACAGCTGTTATTAGATGGAAAATGTGTAAGGAATTATCGCTCTTACCTGTGTAGATAAGTATCATTGGAGGTGTAACTGCTAGTGTCACCCTGCCTTTCAACTTCAAAGAACACCAAATAACTCCAGGCTGCCAAAGCAGCTAATTAATTTAACATAACAAGCACTGAATCTAAGCAATTGAGATCACAAATGATTGGCCAACTTTCTTGGGATCCCTTGTTAGATTTAACTATCTGTTCTTTAGTGAGCCTGGTCCATTCCTTGCAATTGTTCAAGGTAATCAACAGTTCCCTGTTTATCTTTACTTTTGACCTCAGGTTTTACCTCAGGCAGGAGGATGCATTGACTGTTATTTAGATATTTTAAGTATTTACTTGCTGACTTATCGATGTTGCTTATTGAATTTTCTAATAAGTATATGAATAAAGAAATAAATGTATGGATATAAAATAAAACCAGAGAATACAAGCAAATGAGAAAAATAGAAAAGAAAGGCCCATATTAATTTATCAAGCAAAACAGCACCCATACCTTTTCCCAGTCTTGCAGAGATTATTTTTCTGCAAGTTTTCTCAGCCTCATAGTTCCCCAATGCTAAATCAATCACTTCGAATGGGCGAAGTCAAAGTTTAAGAAAACAGTCTTTCTGTGTTCTACAGCTGCAATAAATGTGGAAGTATTAAACTTCAACCCGGGCCAGAAAACTGCACAGGTACTTCCTGAAAAAGAAATTACTGCCCTTGTATATAAAAGTAGTTTACATTTCCTGAGGTGGCATAAAGTAGTGGCAACTGATAACCCAGTCTTTTTTTCTTAATTTTAAAGAAAAACCCACTAGAATTTCATGGCCCATTTCTTTTCAGTTTTGCATCACATCTTTCTACTGTCAGAATTACTGTATTCAAACAAGGTCTTTAAATGTAAAGACCACCTTTTGGGTGTTGTTTTGTGTGGTGTGGATGTGGTGGTTTTTTGTTGTTGGTTTTTTTTATTATTTTTTATCGGTTGGACTAGATGATCTTAAAAGGTCCCTTCCAACCTAGGTGATTCTGTGATTCTGTGATTCTGTGTATTAAGAGATTTTCTGAAAGGATAACGGTACCATTTCAAGTGAACATAGAAATGAATTCGTGGGCTTAGACAATTCAGATTAGAATGCAATTTACAGTAAATTAAATGTAATTTTAAACAGAGTTTGCTTGCCAAAATAAACTGCAGAAAAAACTATAACATAGAAATACGTGATTTAAAAAAAAAAAAATAAACATATCTAAATTGTCATTTCCAAGGTGATAACAATTTTAAGGCTTTTAAAAAACAATTATTGCAGAACCAGTGAAGATCATTACTAACTATTCTAATACAGATGTCCTGCAAACAAGTAGTAAATTTAAAAACGAAAAAGATATTGGTACTCTTCTTGATTGGGATTTAGATGATATTAAGAATAGGGCCCTGTATATTTACAAAATGTCACATTGAAGGTGATCTTAAAATGCATCCCTGGTTTTCATAGATGCATTTTTTTCTCATTTCCTTTCATGTGAATTTATAGGGCAGGTATGAACTATGTATTTCAATACTGGCTTTTACTATCTGGGTATCAGAAATAAAAATATATTTTAAAGAAATTATATATTGATATTCTGTTGACTGCCATACTTGCTGATGGAGAAATATATACCAATATATACACTTTACGGCTAGTGTACAGAGAAATTGCATTAGCTCAAACAAATGAGTGTGGGCAGCAGTTTCTCATAACTGCACTAGGATTGCTATGGAGGAACATATCTTGGTTAGCAATGTAAATTGAGGAAAGGCTATGTGAAATGTAAAAATAAGGCCTTTTATTGTTCCATATTGGTAAAAATACAGGCAAACTCATGTTCCAAGATACATTTTATATTCCATTTTCAAATTTTTATGTATATGAAGGATGGGAGGGAATGATTCTCTCTTTTTTCACTAGTGCCTTCTGTATGTCATTCAAATTCAGCAAAGGCAAGACTTTTTTTCTTGGCTTAGCTTTTATATAGATCCAAAGCAAAGCATGTTGCCATATTCTGCCTTCTGCAAACTTCACCATGAATCTTGATTCTGCTCCTTAGTAAAGTCCATTTTTTAATCTATTGATTACCTAACATCAACTACAAAGCAGTCCAACAAGGAAAAAAAATTAATTAGTAATTTTCTAGAAGGACTAGGGTACTTTGGGATGGAGTTTCAAGCACTGAATTCTGTTTGCCTGAGCTCAGACAGGTGACAAAGACTCTTCTCTCTAGATCTCTTTTGTGGTCCAGGTGTTTTTATGCTGAACATCAGTGTACCAACAAACATCAGAACAGCTGCAATGTTTTAGAGTTGGGTTCTGTCCATCAAGATTCCTAGTTCTGACAACATCCATAAATGGATACTCAGGCAGTATCCATATCCTGTATACTAAAGGAGGGACCAGCTACTAGACAGATCTGCAGGTGTGTGATTGTGAGAGCTGCTAGCAAGCTTTGGGCCTCATTAGCTGGCAGCCTCATTAGCAGGATGAGGCTCTTTGCATCAGTCATATTTATGAGTGTGTTGTGTGGGGTCGTGTTGATGTGTGTTGGTCTGTTGATGAGGAGTGTCTGCATAGTATAAGTACACGTGTGCACATATGTGTGTTGGGGGGGGGGGGGGGGGATGAAATTTTTAGATTAACCACTGGCTGGATCTAGGAATAGAAAACAGCCTCATATCTGCAGGCTGGGGAAGGAGAAATCCCTTGGGGCATTAGAGGCTGTCTCCATTGGACTGAGAAAGGGACTCCCTGGGTCTTGGAGTGAACTCTATCCAGCTTCCCCTAATAATTTACAGACATTTGTCTTTTTTATTTCATAAATAAATAACATTTCATTGTTTAACCCCAGACTGTAACTGGGAAAATAACAATAACAGGAATAACAAGAATAATATTAATAATGGTAGAAGAATATACAGAACACGTCACTCTCACCACCTGATAATCGATTGCCCAGCCTGATCTAAGTAGATAGCACTGATTTCCTTCCTCCTCAGCCAACTCTTATTTATATACCAAGCATGACACCTATGGTACAGAATATTCCATTGGCTATTCCATACCTCTGTCTATGCTCCTCTCAGCTTCTATGGGAAGCTGAAAAATATCCTTGACTACTATAAACATAATTTAGTAACAATTAAAACAATATTTGTTATTGACATTCCTTTCATTCCAAATCTGAAAACAGAGTAACCACTAGAAAGAAAATTATCTCCATCTCAGCTGAAAACAGGAAAATTGTGTATCACTGATGTCAGTTATTCTCATAACTAAGAACCACATTTTGTACATCTGTTTTCAGAGATTTTGCTGCTTAAAAGCAAATAAATAACTGTGGTGAACTCATTCATTTGAACAAAAGAAAGCCAGTGTATTTGAAGGTTCTTCCAAATTGTTCTAACACAAGGCTAATAACATCACTTCAAATCTTTACAAGTGATGAAATTGTTGTATAGTTTGATTCCAAAGCTCTGTCCATCTCCCAGCTGCTGATATTTCTTTATCTAGCTTCCTTTTCATTTTCCACTACATCCAATAGCCTTTTTAACTAAAAGCAAAAAAATTGCAAAAAGAGATAAATATAGACTATGGATACAGTGCATGTATTTGGTGTCTGTAAACCAAGTAAAATCAGTTACAAATTTTCCGTTTGAATATCACAAAATGTGGTTTGATTAATGATGTCTTTAACTAAAGAATCAAATAAATTTGGGGTTTAGCTCTGAAGAAATGGAGAGAGAAAGCAGTGACTGTGGTAAAGACTTCTGTATTCTTTCTGCAATAAGAATGAAGAGTGGGACTATGAATGGCTCAAAAAATTGAAAAAGATATTCAACTCCAGCATCATTCTTTTTCTCAGGTGTGTTTACACAAAAAGATAATGAAAACTTTTCACTTCGGTTACTAAAAATATTTAAAATGTTTAATACATAAAACTATAGATGTTACCACAAAGATTTTTTTTTTTTTTTAAAGTTAATTTTAGGCATCTGGGCAATTAGATTGCTCTCCCGATGTTGAGGTAAAATAAAACTACAGACAGGAAAAGAAAAGCTCAGACAGAACACACCTGACAGCAAACTCAGCCTCACAAACAGTATAAAGCCTACAAGCAGTGATAATGACCATATCCTATGTCTCTACAGTATTCATAGATGTTTTTCAATCAGACTGTCACAATCTGTACAGAAAGAATGTACTCTTATAATGCAATAATATGGCAAAACAATAGCACGTGTTCAAAGAGGCATCTTTTTTTTGGACAGAAAATAGATCTTTTTTTGGAAATACATTTATGTTTTAGAATATTTACCAACACCTTGGAACAAATCTTAGAAATACATTAGAAACACCAGACAGTATCTAGGGAAAAATTAAAATCTTTGTTATTTCATATGTTAGGCCAATTCCCACTGTGGAGTAGTAGATTAGAACTGACCTCTGTGCAAAGCACATGCAAAATATTATATTCTCCACTCTAGAGCTGTCTGTGACTCATATAATAATTAGTGTGTCAGATTCCAATGTAACTGTCAATAGACCCCTCCTCTGTGATCAGATTTCCCTATGCTACAGAAACCTACAATTTATTCTGCTTATGCTATCGCCTTTAAATCCTAATTAATATTTAGATTCACATTTAATTGAATTCAGTAATGGTTGTCTATATGCTAATTTGTTTGTAGTTGCAGGCCATCTGTTGTGGTGTAGGAGCATCCCATCTGTATTTAATAATTTACAGACAAGTGGACTTTCTTTTACCTTTAATTTCCCTACTTTCCATTTCTTTGTTTTAGCTCATAAAATCTGAACTAAAATGAAGTGACTAACGTACAACTTTGCTTTGTTACAGAGTAAATACGTAGTTCCATAATATTCAAATAGAAAGCGTAATTTACGTAAGAAAGTCAATCCCCATGTTATTTTTCAAATTGTTAAATTATAAATACTCTCTTTGTACTGTACAGTTTACTGCCAGTTTTCTGATGTAGATTGCTTGAGCTCCATGGGCTTTTATAGGTTTATTTTTACAGTTTAAATGCTACTATTACAGTAGAATGAAACACGTGTGTACTAATTTCATGATGAGGAGGTGCTTTTTATTTTTTGGGTTACCACCAGTAACCCAGTAATACCATCTTTACTTATGGCAGTTATACAGAGTGCACTCATACTTTACACGTTCTCTCCTTCCTTAAATTTCTATGCATTTCTCTCTTAAATCAAGAAAATTTGGGGTGACAAGGTAACCACAGGAAAAGTAAATGCAGCTTCAGGTTCACTGAGCCAGTATTAGTTATGATGCAGATAGTACATTAAATGCTTTAGAAAAAATTAGAGGAAAATATTACTCAAGATCTGTTTTTATTCACATAGGACGTAAGCCCTAATTTATTTCCCTGTGCTCATATTCCACCCTGCTCTATCACCCAACACCTCTGGGTTTGCACTCCGCCTGGTTAGATATCCACGGACCGGAAGAAATGGCAACACAAAATTCACTACCATATGCTCTGGTTCGTTCACATAAAAGAAATTCAGGTGTGTGGTTTGGCAAGAATTACCAAATATTGTGAATAGAGGCTGGACCAAAAGATCAAGTAACTGAGACCTTAGGGTATGCTAAAAAGTGGGCAGGGGCATTCTAAGGGAGGAAATGTTTCCTCATTCTTGAATAGGATCAAACACTCTTGAGGAGTCCCTCTCTGTCTCTCTCTGGAGTATAAAGGTAACTCTGGGTAAATAAAGATGCTATTCCTAATTAAGCACCTAAAGTGAGATGGGAGTAATTTTTGACTAAAATGGTTCTTTATTTGTTTCCCGTTGTCTCTTGGCCTCATTCATTTAAAATGAGTTGATCAATTTTAATTGATCCACAAGGACTAATTTAAATGCTGAGGAGTGGTTTTTATTATCTTATATACTGCCTTTCACCACTGATCCTAGATTTAAGTTGAGGCTGCTGGACACTGCTGTCATGCATATGAAGAATCATGATAATAACTATTACTCAAGGATTTGGCCAGTTATTAAAACAGCAGCACATGAAGCTGAAAATGACGAAATGGTCAGGGGGATCACTCTGACTGCCAGACCTTCTGCCTACATCCATGGAGAATTACAGTGTCTCTTCAGTAGAGAATTTGGCTCCTTATTTTGAATATTTATATGTTTCCATCAGAAAACATATTTTAGGGGAAGTGTTGAAAAAGATAAGAATATATATATTACCTGAAATTATATTCTCTAATTTTCTGTCATTTTAACACTGGGTTGCTCATGGTCCCTTCAAAGTCAATGCAAAGGAACAATGCCATCCCCAAGAAAAGAAAAAACAAAACTGCATGTCTTTGTTCTCATTCTTGTATTTGCAGGATTAAAATGTTTAATCAACTGCTTCTTTTCTTTCCCAACTTTTTAGGTAGAATAGAGCCTCTTTTTAATTAGATACCTCACCTTTATCTTTATTTTTATGTATATCCTCAAGTTATTTAATAGGATAAAATGACTTGGTATTTGCATTTTAACTCAGTTTAATGCTGCTTTATGATATTTTACTTGTGGATTTTAATTCTTCTGTGGTTTATGTGGTAAACCTTGATCATCAGTAGAGGCTAGGCACCACAGAAATTAAATTTGTTCTTATCAATACCTTTTCTTGCACATTATAGTGGCACTGCATAGGCTTCAGGAGGTGATGGCAAAGAAACCTAACTTTCAAGAAGATACACAACACGAATGAGAAGGATGAAAACATGGTGTGGGATTCTGTTCATCTAACACTTCCACTGACTTTGCACCAATATCTCAGTTGCTACTGCAGACTTGGTTTTGAGTTAATGCACTAGTTTGCTTTCTATTTGATGGAAAGTTGTAAGTGATTTTGAGATCTCCAAAGAAAGATCTTTCCATCAAATATAAAGTACCCTAGAAACCTTTATAGGTTGTTTCTGCCTCTTCCTGTTGGCTAGTTTCATGACATGCCACATTGTTCTGCACTTCAGTCTCAACAGACAGAACAGATATTTGGCCTAAATGTGAGTTTCCTGTTATTCACCTTCTTCACATCCCCACTGTGAGAAAGCACTTGCTCCATGGGCAAGTCCAGCTGGTGAATGGCAGCAGCCCTGAAGTGTTGCGTAACTAGAAGGGCTACTTCAGCGTCATCTAACCTACAAAAACAAGTTCACTGCCTGCAGTGATGACGACTGTCTACAGTGATAAAACAAACAATGGCAATATACACTAAGAGATTACAGCATGATAAGAGGCAGAAAAGGCTTCGTGATTAGTTCAGACAGGGAACTTGGCAGAATGAACAAAACAATACATGTTGTAGATAAGATATATTCTGGTATCAGCCTTTCTCATTGTATTATATCCAGTAAAACTGACAGAGAAGGTTCTAAAAATTCCTTACACAATTTACCCACACAATATGCTTGCACAGACATACAAGATATCGTAATTTTGTATTATGTGAGATGGTAAACCCTTGATTTATCCAGAACAGACATTGAAAATGTGACAGCACCACAAAAGGAGAGGTCAGGCTCTTACTTCATTATGCTCCATACTGAGATGTAATTGCTATCTGTTAATCTCATGGGGGGAAAACAGAGTTGTCCTAAGACCAGGGCATTAGACGTGACACACAGCCTTACTTGGTCATTATCTACTTCTTCAGTGTCATTATGTATGTGTTGTGTCTGTCTCAGTGGTCTTCCCTATCACATAAATTAGTTACATTACAGTTAATATTTCCATTACTTTATAGTTTATTTTACCTCTATCTAAATTTCTTCCATATCTGCTTTACATTGTTGGTGAAATTATAGATCTTCAGGTTGCTGGCCATCAGGTAACGTTAATTGGAAAAGATTAGGAATTATTATTGAAGTTATAATAATTATTCAAAAAAGAATTTTTTTTTTTTTTGCTTTACTTTGAACTTTGATGTTCAGTCATTCTCTGAGACAGGTTGAAGACCTAGAAATGCAACAGCACTATTATGAATTTATTGTAAATTCCATATGTTCAGTCCTTCAAGATTGAAACGTGTAACAGAGTATCCCACAGACTTCACAGGGGAATATGGTCATGCTCTCTTAATGTTGTGCGTGTTCATTATTCATAAAGCACTTGTATGAACCTTAAAGCTTAATTAAATGCTAGTGGAGTGTTAAAACTGTCTTTGAAAAGATTAAAGGTAAATTTGCGAAAAGCTGTAATCAGGAGACAGAAATAAATCTCTCTTTGCTTTGAGTCTTTTCAGAAATCATCTCTCAGAGCATTTCTTAACTCTTCCATGGGACTGAAAGATGAGATTTAAACATCATCTTGCAGCAAATATCAGCTAAATACTTGCCAAATCATTGTTTTCTGAATATCACTGGATAGGATATTCTATGACTAAACACATGCACTATGTAGCACTCTTTTCATTCAATTGATGCTTCTGATAGTTTCAAATTATGCTGATGTTCATGCCAACATTTACAGCCACATCCCTTACCAAAAGAGGAGGAAAGGGGGGGAAACCAGTTACTGATTTTTATTTTATTTTATTTTATTTTATTTTATTTTATTTTATTTTATTTTATTTTATTTTATTTCCTCAGGGAATGTAGATTCATGTCTCTGATTAGCCCATTATTTTAACTTACTTTTCTTGCTTTAGGGGTAGTGTCTTGCTTGGCTGACCGGCACAGCTAAGCCCTTAATGAGCTCTTCCTTGCTGTTGCTCTGAGCCTCAGCAACAGCTCCTGCATAGCTGGCAGGAGCAGGAAGTGATGACAGTCTTTTAATGCTTTGTGTCAACAGGATAAACATCATGCTCATCTTGAGAGCTTTATCAGATTAACCCTGGTGTAGCAACTTCAATAAGATATATTAATAGCTCTGCAGGACCAGCTGTACCTAATAAATACTAAGTTATCTCATTTTTTTTTCCATTTCCATCCAGATGTATTTTGATTGTTATACAAACAGAAATCACATGTGAAAACAAATGACACCATGTTTCTTCCCAATATTATTTTTCCCTACAAAAATTAGACTGTAATTAAAAATAAATAGATCAGTTAAAGTAGTAATTAAGCCTCAGACCCAGGAAGCCTTACACATACAGAGATTGTTCTGGGTTCATTGACAATGTCATGCACTGAAGACTTTTTTAGAATTGTGCCCTAGCTGAAATTACCATGCATATACATAAAGATGTCACATTAGTAAAGTCTATGGGATAGAGCTTCAGCCGGTGTAAACAGTGAGGACAGCAGCGAATTCAATTCCGCTGATTTACACCAGCAAAGATTCTGACCTGATGTGCTTCAAAGCCTTTCTGAAAATAAAAAACTTCCACAAAAAATCTTCTGCTGTGATAGCTTTTGTGTTAGCAAGGTTAATTTAATCAAGCTTTAACATTACTTATTAGCCACTAAATATCTGTTCTTAATGAATCAAGGTATCTGATTAGAACCTGGCCTAATACTGTGTTTGGTCATATCAGTGCAGCATATAAGCTAGCCTTTAGTGTAGTCAACAGAGAGACAGGCACCATCTGTCTCTGTCTAAATTAAGATAGAATAAATCAATTTATGAAAAATATGTATTTCCTTCCTTCTACTGAATTTGAAGGCTTACACTAAAAATCTAATTTTTGACACCTCAAATTATATTACATGAATCTTGTTAATGTGGCAAAAAATTAACACTGTACAGTGTACATATGCTGTACTTTATACAACACATAAATCTACATATACCTTAACCACTGATGTGTAGGTGCTGTTAAGTACATTGCTGAAAGCTGATATTTAGTAGATTGCGACGTAACTACCAGAGAAATTGCAAATATATTCAGGAAGGAAAAATATTTTTGCATACTACAGTATCAGAATCAGGAATCTGTCATGTTTCTGTTATTTTCACTTCTTATACTCCTTATATTCAGAGTACTGAGAAACCAATCTCTATACATCAGGTTTTTATTGTGCACCTAGATTGGCACCCAAATACTGTGTTGCTCAATGTCATTATATAAACAATATTTCAGATTATCTCCAGTCTCTTCCTACATCCCTGTTACCTCTTCAAAGGTCTCTTCTAGCATGAAAATCAACATTTCCATGGATGGACAATGAAATTTATTTCCTGTAAATGTAGCTTTTTATTAAAGGAGAAAAGGATCTCTTTCAACTTAAAAAAAAAAAAAGCTTGAGAATCCTTATTATGATTAGAACTTATCTTGCTTTTTCCTACCATACTGAGGATTCAGACAACAATACTGATTGAAAAGGCAGGAGCCCGTGCAATGGTTTTATGTGCAATGAAGCATACAGCCATTAAGACTCCTCTGTAAGTCATAGTTGTGCTGAAAAGGGACTGTTAACAGTACTATAGGAAGTATTTCTTAGAAACTGACATAAGGTTTAGAATTTATAACATGGCATTGACCAGTAGATACTGTGCAGTCTTTGAAGAAGGATCAGTTTCTCCTTGAGACATCCCTTGCACACACTGTTTGCTGAAGGAGAAAGTTTAGTTAAACTCTTCAGATATGGCAAATTCTGTCCCCATTGCTGCTTGATTGTTATGAAGCTGACAAAATTATGGGTCAACTACTTTTTCATCTTTGTTTTAGTAATTGTACAAAATTTACTCTTACAATTTTCTTTGATTAAAAAAAAAAAGTGAATTATTCTCTCTTTCTATTAGAGGTGAGCCAATGATAATTATAATGATTTTTTTTCAAGGACTTCCTAAGAATTTACTTCCCTTGCTCTCTTTTTGAAAACTAAGGAAATTCTACAAAAAATTGAGACTTGATGATTTCCCCAAAGATCTTTATAAAGATGCTCTTCTATCTTTGTGCATCTTTCATCAGTTTTCTACTCATACTGGTAAACAACAGAGGAAATCTATATCCTGTTATTATTCTAATCAATTTCCTCTATACTTAACTGCATGTATACTGGTATATATAGTTCTACCATGCTAGCTTATTGAACTTGTGTTTGTCTGAAAAAAGGAAACATTATCTGAATGCTAGAAACTCTCATCTATTGCTTCACCACAGGAACAGACAAAATGTTTTTGTAATGGCTGATTAGAAAAAATCTTCTTCGTATCTGCCAGGTTCTCATTTGAGTTGAGATCATCGTCTAAACTGGGTGCGCTGATGTTGAACTGGTCCCAGGTCAACAGGTGAGCACCTGGAGTACAAGAATAAAAACACCAGCTGCTCCAGCCAGTAAGTCAGCTTCATCGGGTGCACAACTTAAATGCCTCTATGGAAATGCATATAACATGGGGAATAAAGAGTCGTGTATATGCCTGCAGGGTTATGATGTTATTGACATCATGGACAAGTGGTGGGATGGCTCCTATGATTGGAATATTAGAATGGAAGGATACAGGCTCTTCAGACAGGGGAGACAAGGAAGGGGTGTTGCCTTTTATGTTAATGGAACTCCACCTGGGGATGGATGAGGAGGTACTGAGAGCTTACGGGTCAAGATTAAAGGGAAGGCAGGGACAGGTGATGTTACAGTGGTGGTCTGCTATAGGCCACCCAACAAGGAAAACTGAGCAAATGAAAAACATATAAACAGATAGGAGCAGCCTCACATTCAGAAGCCTTGATCCTTATGTGGGACTTCAATCTGTTATCTGTTGGAGGGACAAAGCAGCAGGGCATAAACAATCCAGGATGTTCCTGGAATGCAGTGGTGATAACTTTGTTCTCCAAGTGATAGAAAAACCAAAGATGAGAGGTGCCATGCTGGACCTTGTTCTCACTAACAAGAAGGGGCTGGTGGGAAATGAGAGAAGCTCAAGAGCAGTGACCATGAGGTGGTAGAGTTCAAGATCCTTAGGGTGACAGGGACGGTGCACAGTAAGCTCGCTACCCTGGATTTCATGAAAGCAGACTTTGACCTCTTCAAGGATCTGCTTGACAGAGTACTACAGGATACACTTCCATAGTGAAGAGGGGCCCAACAAAACTGGTTAATATTCAAGGATCACCTCCTCCAAGCTCAGGAGTGATGCATCCCAGTAAAGAGGAAGTCAGGCAGAAATGCCAGGAGTCCTACCTGAATGGACAAGGAGCTCCTGGAGAAACTCAGACTCAAAAAGGAAGCCTGCAGAGGTTGGAAACAAGAACAGGTAGCCTGGGAGGAATAGAGACAACTTGTCTGAGGAGACTGGGATCAAGTCAGGAAAGCTAAAGCCCAGATAGAATTACATCTCGCTACATCAAAAAAAGCAGGTTGAGGGAGGTGATTCTGCCACTCTTCTCTCTGGCAGCCCAGAAAGCCAACCACATCCTGGGCTGCATCAAGAAAAGCATGGCCAGCAGGTCACGGGAGGTGATTCTGCCCCTCTACTCTGCACTTGTGAGACTCCACCTGGAGTACTGTGTCCAACTTTGGAGTCCTCAACACAGGAAGGGCATGGACCTGTTGGAACAGGTCCAGTGGAAGGCCACAAAGATGATCAGAGGGCTGGAGTACCTCTTCTATGAGGACAGGCTGAGAGAGCTGGGGTTGTTCAGCCTGGAGAAGTGAAGGCTCCAGGGAGAACTTATAGCTGCCTTCCAGTACCTGAAGGGGGCCTACAGGATAAATGGGGAGGGACTCTTCATGAAGGAGTATAGTGATATAATAAGGGGTAAAAGTTTTAAACTGAAGTAGGGGAGATTTAGATTAGATATTACGAAAGAAATTCTTTTTTCTGCAGGTGGTGAGGCACTGGAACAGGTTGCCCAGAGAAGTTGTGGATGCCCCATCCCTGGAACTCTTCAAGACCAGACTGGATAGGGCTTTGAGCAACCTGCTCTAGTGGGAGGTGTCCATGGCTATGGCACGGGGATTGGAACTAGATGATCTTTAACGTCCAACTCTAACCATTCTCTGATTGATTCTATGATTTTATGGTTCTTCATGTCTCTTAGAGAAAATACAGATATCATTGACGTATACATGCAGGAATTTTACAAAGACTGTTAGAAGGGTTCCCTTATCCATGTCATGCACTTCCAGGTCCTACACTTGGGTCATAACAACCCCATGCAACACTACAGGCTTGGGGAAGAGTGGCTAAAAGTTACCTGGTGGAAAAGGGAGTTGGGCTATTGGTAGACAACCAGTGGAATATGAGACAGCAGTGTGCCCAGGTGACCAAGAAGGTCGAAAGCATCCTGGCTTGTATCAGAAATAGTGGCCAGCAGGACCAGCAAACTACCTGTTCCTCTCTTCTTGGCACTGGTGAAGCTGCATCTCAAGTAGTCGGTTCAGTTTTGTGCCCCTCACTGCAAGAAAGACATTGAGGTGCTGGAGTGCATCCATAGAAGATCAATGAAACTGTCGAGGGGTCTAGAGCAGAAGTCTTCTGAGGAGTGGCTGAAGGAACTGGGGTTGTTTAGCCTGGAGAAAAGGAGGCTGAGGAAAGACCTTATTGTTATCTACAATTACCTGAAAGGAGGTTGTAGTGAGGTAAATCTTGGTCTTTTCACCCAATTAGCAAATGATATGACAAGAGGAAATAGCCTCAAGTTGGGCCAGGAGATGTTTAGATTGGATATTAGGAAAAATTTCTTCACTGAAAGGATTCTCAAGCAATGGAACAGATTTCCCAGTGGTGCATATCTTCCATGAGGCTAAGTGCCGTTAATCATTCGTAATAGATGTCTGACAGTAGAGTAGGGCTTCACAATCAGAATCTGTACATCCACAGAAGGTATGTAGAAAAATTCAGATGTCTGTCGAGAGGCACAGGTGTTACATTTACATTAATGAAGCAGCCCTGGTCTTGGTCTCCAGCACTGCACGTAATAATTTATATTGCCTGTTGCAGTCTGACGTGTTTCCAGCCCGTGCCAATTAACGCTCCCAAAATCACTGCTCAGCCACAACCCAGAGACTCTTTCCAACAGGTGGTGTAACTGAGGCCATTCTTAGCAAATTGTATGTTACTGTATATTTTTCTCAAAGTCAAAGAGTAAACCCAAGCCCATTTTATTTACAAGCACAGTCATAGCATAGCACAGCATAACAGCCAACATGAGCAGTGGGGTATTTACATTGATGAATAAGGAGCACTGAGAGGCAAAAGTTATTTGCATAACTGCAGTCCCCACTGAATTTTGAGACAGGGTTTGTCAGCCAAAAACCCACATTAATTTAACACTTTTTTATAAATTTGTTCTTACTAGAGACTTTTATTTTCCTAATTCCTGGTAGCAGTGCCCACAAAGACATCTAAAAATAAGTGTCCTATAAATAAATAACATTTTGGTGCCTGATTGATCAAGCAATCTTTCAGGAGGAAAGAATTAGAAATATCACTTTCAAAGTAAAAGGAGAAAGCCAAATTTATAGCTAACTTTATGCAAAGTCATATATAGTTTTCTGCTTGTATTATTATATACATATTATGTGAGAAACATAAGAATTCATTCATTTCCTCCTTAAAGATGATAGAATTTGTAAGTTTCTCTGATTTCTGACATTTCTTATATCATTTGTTGCTGCAGCTGTCAGAACATAGTCATTGAGAAAAAATACACTGAGAAAAAATGAAGTAGAGATTCTGAGGCAGTTATTATGCATGTGAATTCCTGATGGCATTCTCCAAAGGGAAGTACATTATCAAGGTCTGAGAAATGAAAATTCTACTGTTACTTCCTACACATAAAGAAAATGCTTGTGTTCACATTTCCCTTTCCACTTTTTATTTCTCCCTGAAACCTGCTCCAAACACTTCTTTCCGATAGTCTATGCAGTAACTTATCACTAGTTTGAAGGTATCAATATTTCACCATATGTCCTCTGTTGATTTATCTAAGAAATGTCAAATTCCAAATATATGTCTCTTTGAGTAATGCACAAACTTAGATGGGAACATCCTCTTCCCACGGTGGATTTCAAGTACCTAAAAGAGTCTTCTTTTGGGGATAATAAACTGCTGCAAATTAATTTCACCCTTTTGTGAAGAGTATCAGCTGAGTTCTATTAAGATACAGGTATCAGATCTCCAGTCTGAATTAAATCAGTCTATTTCTATTAATTTCAGAGAACTTCGAATCATACTTTAAATAGTGGTAAATATTCCATGAAATTGTCACCCTGTATTATTTCTCTCTTATGTTACATCACAGCAATACACTTAATACTTCTCTTTGAAGTACTCATGAAACAATAGTTTTACAGTAACAAATAACAGGAATTATCCAGATGATTAATAAAGTTAAACAAGATATATTCTAAACATGGTCCTCACAAACACTATTGCATTTTAATCAGATACTGTGGCATCTACTTGTTCTGTGGTTCAATGAATCACATTGAACACAATGTGATTCTCAGTCTGCACAAATGACAACTCAGGCCTCCCCCACTTTGTTAGTAGTAATATAATTGCATAGGAGAGCTAAAAAATCAAGGTGACTTTTGTACTATGAATACAAAACCTGTCATTTTAAACTTCTCAACCATTTGGCATTATGTTACTATGTTCAACATAACTGTGGAGCACAATGTGTGGCACCCATGAACAATAACGGATGTGGTATTGTTTTGACTAGGCTGATTTCCTTTATGTTCTTGACAAAAGTCACCCAAAGAATTCATTTTTATATGCTCAGAATTATTTCAGACTTCAGAGTTTGAGGTAAGGTTTTCAAAATCTGGGACAACTAAGTTAACAAACTTGAGAACCAGCTGAAAAACTCTAAGGAACAATACTTCATAGAAAAGTGTTATTTACATATAAAGATATAAAATTAGTGTTTTCCAGTATCTTGTCAATTTCCATTAATTATGTGAATATATATGTTTTATTTCTTCTTTATTCTGATGAATTCAAAACAGTCTTCTGAAGTATTCATTTGCATATTCCTGACAGATAGACAGATAGATAAACAGTTGTATAAACATAGACACAGGGATATATATGTAGTATTTAGTATATTATGTAATATATACCTGAAAATTAAAGTATGAAGTCATATTCAAATTACTTTAGTTACATTAAATTAATAAAACACAGAATGATAACATTTAGCTTGGAAGGGACCTCTAGAGGTCACCTAGTCCAACACCCAGCTCAAAGCATCTGGTCTCTTATTTCTTCTGAGAGGAAGAGGATGAAGGGTAAATCTCACCAGAAACATGAGAAGTTAAGAAAAAAACCTGTTTCCCTTAATTTATAAAATTTCTTTGAAAATTTACTAGTTCCTCACTCTTAGTCACTTATTTAGTCAGAATGCTCAGAAACTAATGTATGTTTCAGGCTACAGTTTCATCCAGGGTGTCCAACTTTCATTGCTTACCAAAAAAAAACCACCCCTAAGTTTTGAGCTGTCATGTTTTATCTTTGAAAAATGAATGACAGTTTAAAATATGTTATGTGTCTGTATGTAACTGTGACTATAATTCCACAGAGTAAGTGGGTCTATTGAAGCCATTTTTTCCATTAATACTGACTGTACTAACTCAGTATAGCTATAGCAAACACTAGAAGCTTGAGAAATTTGTGAATTTCCTCCTGAGATGTACCTATGTACTTAATCAATGAGGTTTGACTTCTCATTTCTCTAATGTGTACATGTTGTCATTTGGAAATTCAGAGGCTTGATTACTCAGCTACTGAAAGGCAAAATTTCTGCAGTTGTTTGACATTTCTCTATTAGACAATGATCCCTCCAAACTATTTATGCAGCACTGGGGAGCTTCCAGACAGACTTCATAAGGGATGGAGCTTAGTACCGAGGTGACAGTCCGTCCTGCTGGCCCTTAGATCCACAACTGTCATCCTGCTCACCTACAAGGCCTTTTCTTAGGTAAATTAATTGATTCCAGCACTAAAAACCCTAGGTTGTGGCCACAGCACTGGAGAAATACACTGGTAAATGCACTAGTAAATATACAAAAATATTACTGTACTCATCCTATATGCTTCTCTCCTTTTCATTGCTATGGGAGTAATCCTTCATTTTCCTCCTTTAATAACAAAATGGAATTTTTTCTTCAAAGGAAGCTTTGAAATCCACCAGGACTGATCAAAAGTTGCCTGCCATTTCATACATTCTGTTAGACCGATATTTTCATTCAGAATAAGGAGCTGGCTAGTCAGTGAGCAGTGCCACTGTGTTTATGTCAAGTTTAGGTGGAGAACACTGTTAAATGTGAAACTGGCTGACTGATAAGACATCTGGCACGCCCAAAATTACAACAGTTTCTTTTGCAGTAAGTGGGACACAGCAAAAAGCATTGTGCTTTGCTAAGGAGGCCATATGGTCTGTCTGTCTTAAAATACCATGCCAAATATTTTGGCGTGTCTGTGCATGTGCATAGTTTAATCTAATTGTAACATTTGGGCACTTTTTTCATGCACCTCTTCTCTGTCCAATATAATTGAACCATTTCCCTGTGTATGTACCTCCTTCTCTCTGACATTTTAAAAAGGGTCACAGAACTTACCAGTCTTCCTGTGTGCAAGTCTAGACTGTCTCACGACTCCTGCTACCTGTTGCCTTTTTGTTAATTGAAGTCTAACATTAAATGTAACTCTTGCCTGTGTGAACCAGTGGTATTTAAATGAAAAGAAACCTCCTCATTATATATACAATTTATGTAACAGACATAAAGTCCGAAGGCTACATCTGTCTGTCATCCTTATCCAAACAGAACAAGAGGTGCTGTGATATGTATGTATATAACCTGGAGCAATCCTTGTCCCCAACAGAACACCCACACGTAATCTTCAGGGTTTGATCCTACACCAGTCACGCTCCATGGGCACACATATTGCTTTATAATAGTCTTTCTCTTCAGCAGCATTTAAATCATCAGCAGAAATGTCTTGGCTACAAGCATTCACAGAATATTTTTTTTGTTTTGGGAGTTATAAGACAGAAAAAAGATCAGCGGGATGGTCTGGGAGGAGGCTCAGACTCTCACACAACACCCTACAGAGGCATTGCTATGCCCAGAACAGCCAATCTGTTCTTCTTATGTGTAACACAAAAGACTAAATGTGCAACATGAGCCAGCCACAGCAAGGCCAAGAGAGCTGAACTTTTCTCTTTGTTATACATTTCTACAACCCAGGTCAGGCCTGTATACCACTTCATTAGCAGATGAGGATACACTTTCAAACCTCAGGATGGTACAAATTGCTCTCATCAAAGAGAATGCTTGGGGCACATGAGGCTTTTTAAAAATGTCACCCCCAAAAAATTGTTTTGTTAAATAATTTTAAAATCATGAGCTTTTTAAAAATCTGAAATTTTAGGTGTGCTGTGCTTGAGGAAGAGTCCTTGTACTCCAAAAAAATCACAATAGGAGAGATTTTCACCATATATTCCAGAAATCAAGATGGCAAAAGTTAAGCCCAAAACACTGCAACTGTTTTTAAATTCTTTTCATATTGCACTCTCATTCATCTCTAAGTAATATTATTTTGCCATTCTCTCTGTTTTCTATTTCATTTTTCATTCTGGCTTTGTTTATTTGTTTGTTTTCCTGTTGGGTTTTTTCCTTCCTTTCTGCTTCATTATCCATAGCACTCTTAAGTGCAGCATAAAAGGTAGAATTTGAGTCTAATTTTCAAACCCATTGTGGGAATGTAATTAAGCAAAATATGTTTCTACATTCCTAACAGTGTAACTATACAAACAATAACAACACACTTGTATTGGAGAGTGACAGTTATGTTTAATGGGAGAAAGCAAATCGTATTACAAAAACCTTGTATCTGAAGCACAAGACTAGCAAAGTCAGGCCTTAAGGGCAAACCAGGCTTCAAAGAACACAAGCAGAATTGATCAATACTGTAGCTATACTCCTTTGGAAAGTTTTCTTTACCCTCTAAGGTTATAGCTTGAGTGGGTAACCCAGGGAGGTGCTACTGGAAGCTGGAAAAAATTGTGGCTAGAGAGCGTACACAGAGTCCATAATTTCTGTAAGAATGCTCATAAAGCATTCCATAAGAATTTTTATTAAGAGCATACGGAACATTATATGTTTGTTTATTTCTTTGTTCCTATAGTGAAAATTATTTAGCATAACAAGAAGATTCAAAAGAACAAAAACTTTCTGGAGTTAGGTATAAAAACAGCATTCCGTGTCATAAAGTTCAAGTTTTCTTCTATCTCATGTAACCAAATAATATAACCCTATTCTACAGCCCCAAATCAGATTCCTTTTCAAGACGAGTACGTTTCATTTCCTTTTATTATTATTTTGGAAAAATCGCATTCCTCCAAAACTTATACATGTTCTTCCAATTTTCAGCCCATAATTATTCCTTGTTCATAACTGTACATTTGTTCATGTGTCAACATCTTTTTTTAGATTATGTACCTCCTTTGCTTCCCTGAAGATTGCCTATCTGATGTATTTATATGGAGAAATCCTCTTTACTGTCACTCTTTATATTGATAAGCTAAACCAACCATGTTCTTTTAATCTATTTTTAAGATGCTAAAAACAATGTCTATTATCAGTATTTCAATGCTGGTACTGTTGATATTTTTGGTAGTCTTACCAAGAAGAGTTTGTTTTTCAAAAGAAACTAAAACCCCAAATTCCAAACAAGGAGAAAGATCTGGGGATCCTGGTAGACAGCAAAATGTCAATGAGCAAGCAGTGTGCTCTTGTGGCCAGGAAGGTCAACAGAATCCTGGGCTGCATAGGGAAGAGTGTGGCTGGTAGGTCGAAGGAAGTCATTCTCCCCCTCTACTCGGCACTGGTCAGGCCACAACTGGAATACTGCATCTAGTTCTGGGCTCCCCAGTTCAAGAGGGACAAGGAGCTACTGGAAAGAGTCCAGCGAAGGGCAACACGTATGATTCAAGGCTGAGAGAGCTGGGACTCTTTAGTCTGGAGAAGAGAAAGCTGAGGGGAGACCTTATTAATGCCTATAAGTATCTAAAGGGTGGTTTGAAGGAGGAGGCAGCCAGACTCTTTACAGTGGTTGCCAGTGAGAGGACGAGGGGCAATGAGCATAAGTTGAAACATAGGAGGTTCCACTCAAATATGAGGAAAAACTACTTCACGGTGAGGGTGACAGAGTCCTGGAACCGGCTTCCCAGGGAGGTCGTGGAGATTTTCAAGACCCACCTGGATGCAGTCCTGAGTAACGTGCTCTAACATGCTCTAGGCAATCCTGTTTGAGCAGGGGAGTTGGACTAGATGATCTCTATGGTCCCTTCTAACTCTAATAATTCAGTGAAATTCAGTGAAGTTCATTAATACTGTACCTAGAATGCATTTTTAAACCTTCAGAACTGTTGCCTTAAGCTGCTATAGCTTTGATGTCGATTGGCTATAATTTTAGGAAAAAAAAAATTGCCCATTGTAGTAATTTCTCAGAGAGGGATCAAATTTAACTAATAGAAATTTGAAGAATGGTATCAAGAATTACACAGAGGAATTAGGCTGGTTTTGTTTGCTGTAGTACTGACATTCTATGAGCATAACCAAGTATTAGCTAAGTAGCTCCATGGACACTTCAATACATTTAGATTTTTTTTATCTTTTATATTATTTATATATATATATTTATATTTATATATATTTTTATATATTTATTATTTATATTTTTTAATATTTTATATTTTTTTAATCTTATTTTTTCTACCAGAGATTTTAGCCTGTTTGTTCATACCATTGCAGCACTTCTAGTCTTATTTCTGGTCTAGCTTTTCCAGACTTTTTTTCTAAACAATAGGGAAGAGAGAAACATTTATACTGCATGCTACAGAGGAAACGTACTGTGTGTCTAAGCCAATACTTCCAATGATACAATTCTATGTCCAAACTCAACTGTGTAAATAACAGAGCGGCACATAACTCGTCTATTTATATATACTGACAGGAATATAAACCTCTGATCAGAAAGTTATCCTTTACTTTTGAAAAAAAAAACCTAGAAAAACTTCCTAGGTACTGACAGGCAGCTTGTTGCCTGAGTTTATCAGGAGGGAAGCCTATATTTAATAAGTTCTGCCCTCATTACCGCATTCACTGGAAATTATTATAGTTGGCTTCAGGGGACAAGAGGATAATTTGTCCAGCCAAGAAAAGAAATTAGGCACTGAAACCCCCAAAATTATAACATTGCAATATGATTATACAAGACGGTCAACCATATCAAAATAGAACAGAAAAATTTAGTGGGACTGAAAAGAAGAAAAGCAAAACACAAAGGAGCAGGAAAAATACTGGGTTTTATGTACCATTTCCCAGTTCTGAGACCAAATCCTTCATCAAAGTCCCTATTATGAACTTGCATGTATATTTTGTTATAGTCCTCCATATGCTTTATATTCCTTTATGTTAACATTTACATACGCTGTTTGGCACTCTGTTAAAAAAGGCATTTACAAAACAGATACTGTTTGTACCACTTTCTGACAAGCTGAAATGCCTGAAGCACTGCACTCCATTTGCTAGATACATAATAGCATGTTTTAATTTTTACCTGAAATAGGTAACCCAAAGATTTAAAATGCCATTGGGATCAATCTGTTGTTGAAATGTGCTTTTAAGATAGGACAATTTAAGAAGACTCATGCCAAATAAAATCAAGGATTTCTGATATTTTAATATTAAATCATAAAAGCTGTCTTTGGGTTCTTTTATGGATCTTGGCAAAAACAAGTCATTTCAGAGTTAAGTTTCTAACTAATTTTAAAATTTCATAATACTACACTTTCATGTTAAGACAGCTTGAAGAACCATTGGTTCTTAGAGACATAGATGTATAAGAGGGCAAAGTGATGATAAATAGAAAAGAGAGTGCCCTAAGGGAATAAGGTGGATAATAAGATTTTTTTTAAAGGAAGTGTTCATGTACTTAAGTTTATACATACAAATACAAGGTATTTGGGCAATAAATAACACAGATGAGCTACCACTATTAACTGCTTTGAGCTGTAAAATTCAGATTCAGATGCCATATGCCCCCAAGTTTAAGAGTCTTCAGATGTTACTTCTGGGGTCAGTTTCATCAGTAACAGCAGATGAGCTAAATGACAGATGACCTGAGCTAAGGATTGTAACTGAGCCCAGATGAGAAAGTTTAACTAAAAATATTTCTTTAAGGAGATATTATATAGAAGAAATAAAGGAAAGACAAAGAAGGAAAGTGTTGCTAAGTTACTCTGAAGGCTATTCAGACAGCTTTTCCTTTGCAACAAACATGGTGTTATTGCAAAAATACCTCTTTTATGAACCCTTTCATCTGTTGAAACTATTTATGTTTCCCTCCTGGTATTGCTTACATAGCACCTGCTGCTAAACAGCACCTTACCGCTCAGTTTTAGATAAAGGGCTATGTCTCCATGCCTATGGGATGACCTGATGCTCTGCCTTCTCAGATAGGACTAGCTACCCTGGCTACTTCTGTCCCCATGGCTGCCCATTATTAATTGTAATTGCCCATTATTATTGAACACCTTAAAGATCATTAGGTTCCAACCCCCCTGCCATGGGCAGGGACACCTCCCACTAGACCAGGTTGCCCATTATTGTTGTAATTGAGTACTGCAATACACTGCGTGGCTGTCTCCAGAGCTTTCCTCCTCTTCACAGATTTGTCCACACGCCACCTCAGTGACAGTTGCCAGGCTGCTCATTGAATGTACTCAGACAGCCATGGTCTCACAAGTACTGGAGAACACAGTTTGTCCTGCAACTGCACCGATTGGCTTTTGGTCTGCAGTCCAGTCAGGCTGGTATGAAGTGCAGTACAAATCTACGCAGGATGAGTATATTTCTTGTAACACATTTTTAGCTAGGCCAGTGCCAAGACTTTTGTCAACATGTTCTAATGCCACTGCATTTACACACAATCCTGTGCATAGATGATTAATCGTTAACACAGGGGCAGAGAAGCTGTGCTAAGGATTTGCACTTGCAGTTAGTTACAGCATGAATTCCTTCAACTACACTGTTCCTGTTCCCAAGTCCACTGTACCATTCTTCTCTTGCTGGCTCTCTTGACAGTGATCTCTCTATACCTGCATGATGAGCACCCCGAGCGATTCTTGACATGACACTTACCTTACAGATCTTTGGGCCTACTTATCTGGAGGTCTCTTGATGGACACACATTTTTCTGCTGACTAATTTCAGCAAGATTAGTATACTTATTCATTTCTGCTATAGGACTAAACTGATTCTTCTCATATTATTTTATTCTGGGATTTCTCTTTCTGACCAAGTCATTGTATCAGGGGATAATCATTACTCCTTCAGTGCAAAGACCTTTGCCTTAGCTCCTTAGATGATCAGTGATTCTTCTTGTGAAACAAATCCCTTCCCTGCCCCTACCTTAACTCTAGCTGTAAGACATGAGGTACCCCTAAGCTCAAGACCCTAAATGTCTATGATTCCTCTGAGTCCCACGTGAGTTTCTTTGGACTAGATTTATTTTACAAACCTGGTTAAGATTCCTTACTATCTGTTCGTAACACATCCAAGATAATGAGAATTTTTCCACAGACTGCAGTAGTTGCACTCTTGCAGTGTGACACTGAAGCTGTAAGCTTTTGTAGAGGGTGCAGCAAAAGGGTGTAAGATTTGCTGGAATCCTACAGGCGCAATGGCACAAGTACCGCCATTATGATCTCAGAGGCCTTATCATCCCACCTATTAGAGTTGTCCTTGGAGCTTCCTAACCAGTCCCAGAGTTAAACTGGGTTCTATGGGCATGGAGAACAGGATGTTGATGTGTGACAGGGACTGATTCAAGCTGCAAGTGTCAACCTGTGCATAGTCTGCAAAAATAGCTGAAAATTGTAATGCAGCATGAATCCAGGAAGGGCTCATCTCCCTAGCACTATTTTTTTTTTTATTTTGTTTTCCATATGTGTTTAGGTAATTATTTTAAGGATACAAAACAAGACTTCATCATGACTGAAACTGTGACAGACCTCCTGATTCTGTGGCTCAAACCTAAATGAAAGCCCTTGGTCAATGCCTTTGGTTACTTCACCATTGCGTATTTTAGTTTTTCCAGAAAAAAATCTCAAGAAACTCACAAACTCCCCTGCCATGGGCAGGGACACCTCCCACTAGACCAGGTTGCTCAAAGCCCCATCCAGTCTGGCCTTGAACACCTCCAGGGATGGGGCATCCATGACTCCCCTGGGCAACCTGTTCCAGTGTCTCACCACCCTCAGTGTACAGAATTTCTTTCTAGTATCTAATCTAAATCTCTCCTCTTCCAATTTAAATACATTGCCCCTTGTCCTTTCACTACACTTCCTGAAAAACAGTTGTTGAGTGTTGAGGACTCCAAAGCTGGACACAGTACTCCAGGTGGGGTCTCACGAGAGCAGAGTAGAGGGGCAGAATCATCTCCCGTAACCTGCTGGCCATGCTTCTCTTGATGCAGCCCAGGATGTGGTTGGCTTTCTGGGCTTTCAGTGCACATTGCTGGCTCATGTTGAGCTTCTCATCCACCAACACCCCCAAGTCCTTCTCCTCAGGGCTGCTCTCCAGCCGTTCTCCACCCAACATGTATTTCTGCCTGGAATTGCCAGATCTAAATTAATAATCTGATTAGCTGAAAAGCTAAATACAAGCAGGTTACATTTTAAACCAGTAGAACACCCCAGCAAACAAACAAACAACACACCCCCCCCCCCAAAAAATAAACAAAAAAGCACAAAGTGGCAAGAGAGTTTTTAATTCTAAAATGTCTGCAGGTAACCAACAGAAATTCATTCAGTCTTTGAGAATGCAAGCTAATATGTCTGAGAAAAGTAAACTCAGACAGAAGTATTAAGTAGAAGGAAATAGCATATTTGAAAACTAATAAAGCATAACATTCTTTATGGAGACAGTGGACATGTAATCTAATATGTTGAAAAATGAAGACCAGACAGTTTGAGGCTAGATTTGCAAGTATTGAAAATGTCTTGTTTATGTTTCTAAATGTTTTATCTGACATTCATCGTCATTCTCAGGTGACTGTCTTCTTCCATACTGAGCAGAAGAGATTGAAAGTAAAATACTTAGTTAAATATTTAGTATATTTATGCCAGGAAGATATTTACAGACTGTAGTAATTTCAGAAAAGAATGGACGGTCTAAATCCTTGTTTCCTACATCCTGAATCTTCATGAAACAGAAGAGGTACCCAGACATAATGTATAGTATGTAACATGTTATAATATCTATTTCATAAAAGATGGAATAAAATATGGAATAAAATGCAATTCTGTAATTTGATATAACTTCTTAAATTAATATATGCAATGAAAACTATACGCAACGAAACATCAAATCATATATGAAAATGTATATTAATGCTATATAACTTTTGTGACAACTCAATTTAGAAAACTACTTGTTTATAGACTGGTTGTACTGAAGTAATTTATAAATGAATTTTCTCAAAGTTCTCAAGAATTTTGCTGTATCATACTGTATATTTAAACAAACTACACTTAGTGAAACACTGAGAAATTTGAGATGCTATGAATGAGAAGGAAATGCGCCTTGTCAGAAAAAAAGTTATATCTAGACATAATTCCTAGAGAAATTAGAATATAGAATAGTTAGCATATGGAAAACAACCATATAGGAAACTTGAGACCACCACTTTGTAAATAATTTATGTTTTGTTTCACTAGAATTTGAGCGAGTTTGAGAGGGAGAAATCCTAACCTCTGACCTTAAGGAAAGTGAAAACTAGAATGGGAAAAATGCTGCAAACCACATTTCTATTAAGGCTAAGAAGATGTTTAGAAAAGAGAGAGTGATTGTTACTCAATAGCTGTCACTCCAGAAATTGAAATGTGGGCAATATGTTAGACATGCTTAATCTGTTAGATGAGACAATATGCCTATGGGAATCTGTTTTTAAAATTCATTTTCACACTGATATGAACTTTTGGATTAATATCTAACAAATACATAATTTTTTGCCACTGTATTTACTACAGGTAATAGGTAATCCCAAGAGACGATATAGCAGCGCTCGAAACACCACTGAACTCACTAAGGAGGTATGATTAATGAAGGTGGTCTCTCCTCCCAGGAAGACAGGGACCAACCCTACCTTGACTCTGGCAGTGAGTGCATTGCAGTTACTCACAAGACAGAAGGTACATGTCAGCCCCCGGGAAGACATGCCAGACAGACGACTGGCCAATGGTACGGGTTCCTGAACCTCACCTGCCCTGCTCTCAGCTGTGTTTTCTACAACTGGTAAAACTTGTAAAAGCATAAAATAAATCCCAAAGTGAAACAGTAAAGCACTAAATCTTTCATTAAAATGTACTAAATGCTAAATATCAAATACTGAATATCAAAGTACGGGTATGGTATGCATTGTTGGCATGATTCAGCTCATTTAGTGCTAGCCAACTGACACATTACAAATATGTAGTTTAGTAATCAAGTTTCCACTAAAATCAATGATAGGAAATAGAAATGTGTAGAATATGACTTCTATAGTCTGAAAAAATTTCTTAGCGAGGTAAAATGAATTGCTTACTGAAGGAGCAAAAGACGTTTAAAAGCTAGTTTATATTAGAAACCCAAACTTCAACAAGTCTAAATTGAGGTAAATTATTCATATTCCAAGAATACTCCCATACTAAACAGTATTTGTTCCAGAACATAGTAATTGTGTATTTCATTTAAATAAAAGTTTTAATATGTATCCATCCCTTTTGAAGCAAACAATAAACTACAAAGAAAAACGCAGAAATTACTTTTTAATGGACACTGGTGGAAAACTGCAACAAAGGGAGTTCTCTTAAGTTTAATAAGAGAACTGCCACATGCCAAAAATGTGCATTTTCACAAAAGTAGATATGGTTTTCCTAGAAAGTCAGGTACTTTCAAGTTGTATAGCAAAACTCAATGAGTTAAATTCAGTATGAACAGTCTTTTAAGTCTATCTCTTTTAACGAGTAATGAGATATTATAAGGATGGGGAGGAGAGGGAAGGCAGAGGAAAAAGAAGCTATTCTGGCAAGGAAGTCAATGTCAGAAAGGCTTCTATTGTCCGGTCAGAGAAACGGAACAAAATGCTTGCATGACTAACCACACAACAATCTGTAGCCAGTTGAATGACCTGAAAAGAGGCTTTAATTATTTGCTAAACTGCATCAGACTGAGAGAGACAAAATAGTCAGATGTGTCTTATAGGAAAATATGGCACAACTTTACAAAGGCAATACAAAACTACCTATCTGTAGAATGATGCTGAGTGCTGACCATGCTGGCTCTGATCCTGAAAAGCATTTAAGCATGTAATTGATTTTAATCTTACAGGTCTCCATTGTTGTTTAACATAGCTTGAGACTCAAGCTCATGTCTTTCAATCCTTTATGGAATCAAGGTATTAAGTAACGTCTTTCAGTAAATGATAGTAAAGACATCACATGTTTTTTGTTTACATTAAAACAAATAGTTTTGGCAATTAATCAAACTCAGCATTATTATGAGACTATCATTAAATACAATTGCTTTCAGATCACATCCAAGGAACTCAAAGGAAGTGTCAAACTAGCATTTGGGATAAAACCGCATGACAACTGAAGGTTCTCAGGTTGTCAAAGCATGTTATGCCTAGTGTATCCTTAAAAAAAAATAATACTGAAGCCATGAGGGAGTTTCTTTAAAATATTTCATCTTTCCTTTTCACAAATACTTTGGTAAATGCCAGCTGAAATGATTATGTATTTGTTAACCCAGGTATGGCTTTTAACTCTTTTTCTCCCCATGGGCATATGATCTACATCCAAAGGAACCTTATAGTCTATCATTGGTTCTGTGAGTCCTACTTACAAGAGTCATAGTTAAAAAAAAGTCCGTTTGAAGTAAAACCAAACCAATTTTCTGTTCTGTAATTTTATATTTTAGCTAGGCCTCCTCTGACTCTCTGAAATTAACAGCATATTGTGGAGAAAACTGCTCTTTCTGGGAATGATAAGACCAATGTTTGTGCTAAGTGACAAGGAATGGTTTGCGAGAGGCCCTTGCATATACTTATTGCTATAACAACCAAGGTCAGCCAATTTTGTTATTTGCCCCTTAGAGGGGCAATACAAAACAAATAACAGAAAAGCATAGAGGGTTCACATCTGTGGGGAGGAACGGACAGGACAGGTGACCCAAACTTGACCAACTGGGGTATTCCATCCCATCTGTCCCATGCTCAGTATAAAGTTGAGGGTTCAAAGGGTCAACGTTCTTCCTGCGATGTTCAACATCTGAAGAGGACTCTGTTCATCTCCCTTTGATCCCAATCTGTGTGTGCCTGACTACAAAGCTGGAATCCAGTTCCCATATGTCGCTGACTCCATTCTGAGACTTCTCCAGTGCCTGTCGGTGACTTGACCGTCATCCTGGGAGTTTGATACAGTTTTGCATATATTGTATTTACTTCATTTTTTTTTCTTTTTTATTTTAATATTAATTCTTCATTAAAGTAGTTTAGTTCATTCTAAACTTCTAAATCTCCTTATCCCTTCCTCTCCTCTGTTTTTGGGGGGGGGGGGGGAGGAGGGGGGGAAAGGACCACCTATAAGTCTGGTTTTGGTAGATTTGGCTGAAACCATGACAAAAAGATAGCTTCGGTTTCATACTTACCTACAAATGTTGTTTCTAACTTCTCAGAGGGAGCGCAGTTGGGAAAATCTCTCTTCAACAACTTCAAAACCACCTTCTGACGCAGGTCCTTGGAAAAGAAAAAAGACAAAACCTTCATGTTTCAAAAGGTTACACTCTCGAGTGTTGAATGTATATATATGTATGTGTGCATGTACTGATTTTCTTTTCTCTTTTTCTATCAATTTTTTTCTCTGTCTCCTGTTTTCAGTCAAACATATGAAATGTTGTATTGGGTCTTTTTATCTAAAAAAGGAGAAAAGCGAAAATACATACTTAGGAGTCTGTAAGTTTTTAGAAGTAACAAAACGACATACATAGCAAAACAGAAAGACAAAACAGATGCCATTGTCAGAAAATGCTATTGCTTTTATTTTTTAATGGTAGAAACTGTTTTAAAAAAAAAAACAACAAACTTTTCCTGAGATTGGCAGCTGTCTTTTTCCATGTGGAAAAATGGTAAATAAAGAAGATTGTTACTTGCGTTTCAAGAATGCTTAAGTATATGTAAATGAGAAATTAGACTTACTTCAATTAAAAGGTCTTTAAAAGGTATGTGGTCAATAACAAAACCCCCGAGATTAAGTAACGCAGCTTGTTTCAGAACATTCTGAGCCTTTAATGTGTTTCAGTCCTTATTCATTCTATTATTTTAAATATCATGAAAATCATATGCAATTTCATAAGATACTTATGATTACTTGCAAATCATACATTATTACAGAACTAGCAAATAGGCACTGTTAGGGAGCCAAATTTCAAACCATTTCTCAGATAGATTTGCTCCACTCTGCTGTCTTTACATACAAGCATTTTAATCGTACTTCTGTCAGATTCCCCTGAGCTTTTTTGACATCACAGGGAGGTGGATATAATTGATTAACTGTTTCAGCCTAACCCTCATATTCAGATACTCTGCGGGAGAATGTAAATATTTTCTTTAATATCAACAAGTTCAGTCTTCTTTCCTTGATTAGTGGTATCTCACATTCTTTGTTCTGTGAGGAAGTAAGATGTCATTTATTCCTTTATCCTTACATGCAAAAAAAGGAAACTTTAAGCACTAAGGAGGAATCTTCCTTCTTTATCTTCTAGTAGATTTAAATCATACAATAGATTGAGTTGGAAGGAACCTTAAATATCATTGATTTCCAACCCTCTGCCATGAACAGGGACATCTCCTGCTAGATCAGATTGCTCAAAGCCTCATCCAGCCTGGTCTTGAACACTTCCAGGAATAAGGTATCTACAGTTTCTCTGGGAAACTCGTTCCAGTGTTTCACCATCCTCAGAGTAAAGAATTTCTTCCTACTATCTAATCTAAATCTACCCTCTTTCAGTTTAAAACCATTAGCCTTCATCTTACCACTACACTTTCTGATAAAGATGTAAATCAATATCCTTGAAGACCCGGCAGGATTCAGATAACTATGGACACAATTTGCCCTGATTATCTTGTAAAAACATATGTCTCTGACTTCAGTTGTTCTTATTGTTCTTACATGCTGTCATTGATTTCAGTTACATGTGTTCATCTCATTACAATATGATCAGTTTTCTCAAAAAAGTCCCCCTCAAGCCCCAGCTGCAAATAATACTTCCTACACATCACTTGTTCTTGTAAGAAATAGCTAAAATACGCTCATTCAGCCCTCAAAAATCTGAGGTCACAGAAACCGGACAGTAGCTTTTAACTCCATACAGCATCATTGATGTGTTTAGAGTTCTGGGCAAAAAGCAGAATTTGATATGTTTAGTGTAATGGACATCAGTCTGTATCATATGTCTAGACATGACCACCCAGATCCTACTTTCAGCAGCAGCTTGCAGGTACATTACGTTATATGTAATGTTAAACTGCAACCCCAAGCCAAGGTTTCAGTCCCTTCAAGCAGGCAACTAAGACTATAAAAAAATGAGAGGAAGAACTGCTGTTCAGCTACTGCCACCACAGGTCCTCAAGCAGATATTTGGGGAGCTCATTCAGAAAACTTCTTCTGGGTAAAAAAGCCCATAATTTGAAAAAAAAAAAAAATTAATAGTAACAATAATAATAAAAAAAAAATCCGATTTTACTCAGTTCCTACAACTAGTTCATCACAGTGCCACATTAATTCCTGCACCAATTCAAGGAGGCGGAATCCATAGCGCAGAAATATCAATGGGGAGAAGTATGTATTGTCTTACATACAACTCATTCAGCTGTTAATATTAGAGCATTACATTAGCCCTTGTTTAGAGTAACACTAATGAAAATATTGAGAAAAACTAATATTAATATTAGTTAAAATAACCCAAAATGGTCTCAAAATATACTCTTTGCTGACAATAACTATTCCATGATGATGAGTGTTAGCTTGTAAATAGAAAATGATGGATCTGTTATTAGAGAGTTTAGATCCAAGAAAAAGATGGTCTTCATTTTAGACAATAAATAATACCACATAGGTCAATTTAAAAATTTTTTGTTCATCTCTAATCCAATTCCCAAGGACCTCATCTCTCTTTAATTAATATTACATAGACCTGTTCAGAGAATGAAAAATGGTTATCTTGTCCTAAAAGCTACAATATCTTTAGGAAAACAATAATCTATTAGACAGTCTTGATACATTTTGACAAGATCTGTCCACAGAGGATTTGACAAGACAATTCACGTTTTAATTTTTTTGTCTTTCTCACTTCATATACAATCATTATTCTCTTTTTTTTTTTTTTGACAGAAAAAAAAATTAAATATTCTGGTGCTCATATTATTTAACAATTTTAAAAATAAATTTAAAAGATAGTAAGTGTGATTATTAGTGTTCAAGAACTATCCTGTGAAACAGGCTGAACAAATCTTCTTAATAATTGTACAGTAAGAAATGGAGGCAGAATTGAAATCTTAGCATTTCTTATTTTTATATTTCCTGTCAGAATTGAGAGCTTTTTTTCATGTGGCTTATGTGCGGTTTTTTAAACCCATCTGAGATGCTCATATGTCCCAGAATCCCTGTGACTATCATATGACAGTTAATTGGCTTTATGAGTTTCATCTTTGGGTTTTCTTTTGATCTTTGGGTTTCCTTCTAGCTAACAGCTGTTTGTGGAGCATTTCCCTTAAATACTGAGGATAGAAACCAAAATTTTCTTTAAAGATTCCTGTTTTATCTGTTTTCCTTAGGCCTTCTGCTACATAGATTAAAAGCAGTAATCTAATTTATGGGATTTCTACAGAATCATGGGGAGGAAGACCATAATAAGATATTAACGTTTTCCTCATATGCAAATGTAGTAAAATGAGGTTAATTTTTTTCTTTATTCCTTTTTTTTTTTTTCCCCCCAATGTATGCTGTAGGAGGAAAGTTATTTGATACTATAGTTTTGTAAGATTCAAAGCTATGACTCACCTGGAACTGAACTCTTTAAAAAGCTTATTATTCATGAGACTGTTGTTTATATACCTAGTGAAATCTCTAGATTTGAAGTAAATATGAAAAAGAAAAGCTTTATGGTGGAACCAAGGGATTTTTTTATTTTACTTACCTTTATCTTTGTTTCAGAACAAAAAAAATGTAGTGCTTATTTTATTTTTCATTTATGCTACCATTTTCCATAACAGTCATTGCCGTGGCAGGATGCTAAAACAGTTAATGCTGAAGAAAGCACACAATATATTAACAGATGAAAAACCATAAAATGTCACAATTAGAAAAAGACCAGGCAATAAAACCCTTTTTTGTTGCCTCTTTCTGTAAATGTATGTGCAGCTTACTTTTTCTTCCTCGAGAATAGCTAGTCACTAATCTTAATTACATTCCTTAAAAAGACTGTTATGGAAAAGCAGAGTGTATTAAATGAAGCAGACTACCACGTTCTTTCATAGGAACAAAGAAAGATTATCCACAGTTTGTCAAAATGTTCTCCTTTGTACCATATTATGTTGTAATGATTAAAATGCATTTCAATATGTGCTTGATAGAACCTTAGAAGTCATGTTAAGGGTAATAGTAGGAAAAAGATTCTGATAGCCAGAATAGGAGGAAGCATAATCTCATCAATCAGGCACTGAAATGAGACCTGGAAGACTGCTTCCATATACCTTTATTCTTCTGTGTAAAACTGGGTTCAAAAGCAAAATCATCTCCATGTCCTTTTCCACTTTTTTGTGTCTTCTTTGACACAAAAGTTATTTGCATGTAAGATCTCAGCAAGGACTGAGTAATATTGAGCTTTGAGAACTATGGTCTGTACAGAACTGGCAGCAAGATCTAAAACTACTACCGAAGGCAGAATACATACAATGAGTATCTTAATAAAGCACCATATTTCCTGATGTGGCTGTGAAACTTCACCCTTACTATTTTTTTTATCCAGTAGAACAAACAACCATAGAGAGGCCATGTACTCTGACACTGACTCCAGAACTTTTCCCTCTGGGAGATGTCCAAATTAATGCAGAAATTGTTTATTTTGTATTTCTGTAAGGCAGTAGTTACTTTTTAACTTGTTACATTGATATTTTTTATCACCAACATAGATCTGATAAAAAGTAAAAGCACTTCCATTTTCTTTGGCCACAATGGTATATTTTAATGATAATTCTGGAAGTCCAGTGTTACAAAAAACATCCAGAAACTTCCTTTAATGCAGAAGTTCAATTAATGTGATTTCTTTTAAATCATCTCACCAACACCTTAAGATGTAGACTATGACTCTACCACAAAAACCTTTTTTAATTCTAAAATGACCAGAAACCATGGGAAAAACAATGAAATATCTGCGACTAGAAGTCTTCAGAGAATTTACTTTTTTTTTCAGTGAGTTATCCTCATCAGTTATCTTATAGGGTACCATTGCTGACAAATATTAATGGAGAATATCTGCATGTTACTAAGCAATGCAGTCAGAATCCAGGAAAGATATCTCTTGTTTAATTAAAGCTCCAAAACTGATCTGTAGAGTATGTAGACAAACCCCTAATTTGATATGACTGAAAGTAGTCTGGGTTTTAGTCTGGAATAGCATGTTTTGATTTGTTACATTTGCAGAATTCTCTGGAGTTAAAAAAAATTTTGAGAGCTGGGTTATTTTTGATGCTTGGTTTATTCAGAACAGTTATCAGTGGTTGATAACATTGAAATTTTGCTTACTACTAATGTAAAGTACTTTACAGTGGTATATAGAGAATTAAAAACATTACAGAATCACAGAATAGTAGAGGTTGGAAAGGATCTCTGGAGATCATCTAGTCCAACTTCCCTGCCAAAGCAGGTTCACCTAGAGCAGGTTGGACAGAAACACATCCAGATGGGTTTTGAATATCTGCAGAGCAGGAGACTCCACCACCTTTCTGGGCAGCCTATTCCAATGCTGTGCCACTCTCAAGGTAAAGAAGCTTTTCCTCACTTTGAGATGGAATTTCCTGTGTTCTAGCTTGTGTCCATTGCCCCTTTTCCTGTCACTGGACACCACTGAGAAGAGTCTGACCAACAGTTATATATATATATATATATATATATATATATATGTATGTATATATAGTAATGATGTGTTATGTGAGGTTTGGGAGACATTCAGGAGAGTAATATCACCTAATAAAAAAGTTACAGTAGAGAGGCAATGAACAACCCAAGACAACAAAGGAAACTTTTTAGTTGGTGTTTATTATAGGCTGCCTGATCAAGGGGAACCTGTTGACAAGGCATTCTTACTTCAGCTATGGGAAGCATCATGCTTGTACACCCTGATCCTGATAGGGGACTTCAGTCACCCTGACATCTGGAAAATCAGCTCAGCAAACTGTAAGCAGCACAGGGTACTCTTGGTTTGCATCAAGGATAATTTCTTAATCTAGGTGACAGACAGCTCAACCAGATGAGGCACATTACCGGACCTGTTGCTTATAAGCAAAGACAAAGGAATTGGAGGTGAAAATTGGTGGCAACCTGGGCTGCAGGGATCCTACCCTGGTGAAATTCACAATCTTGAGGGATATGGGTGAGGTGAACAGTAAAGTCAAGACCCTATATTTTAGGAGATCAAGTGGATCTCCCTGGGAAATGGTCTTTAGCATTAATAGAGCTGAACAGAGCTGAAAGCTCTTTAAGGTTGTGTTTCCTAGAGCATAAAAGCTCTGGAATGCTGTGTGTCAAAAAATCAGGCAAGGGTGGTAGGAGACCAGGATGGCGGAGTAAGGATATCGTGGTCAAACTTAAATGTAGAAAGAAATGCATAGGCAATAGAACCAGGGACATGTATCCCAGGAAGAATACAGAGATACTGTCCAGATGTGTAGGGATGTGATCAGAAAAGCTAAGGCACAGCTGGAGCTGAATTTGGCAAGGGAAGTGAAGAATAATGAGAAGAGCCTCTACAGGTACATTGGTCAGAAAAGTAAGATTAAAGAAAATCTACACTCCCAATAAGAAAAACAGAAAAACTAGTGACAACTGACATGGAGAAGGTTGTTACTCACCTATTTTTTTGCCTCAGTTTTCAACGGTAATCACTCTTCCCATATCTCTGAATCCCTGGCACCTCAAGGCAGGGACTGGGGGATTTTGGTCCCTCCCATCCTAAGAGAATATTAGGTTTGAGACCACCTGAGGAACCTGAAAAGACATAAATCCTTGCCACCTGACAAGATGCATTCCTTCTTAAATTTCAGAAAGAAAAAAAACACAAGTATTTCAAAAGATTATTTAGCACAGAAAATGTGACAATAAATAAGCTCATAATAAGATGCTGAGTAAGCTAAAGAATTCTTACAAATAGTGTTTATCATAAATATAACCATATATAATATTTCCACTCTTTTCACTTTTTAATAAGCACTTTCAGATTTAAAGGAAGCATGAAGTTGCAGTCCTGTCAGGAAATGTGTTGGACTGTAGTAGAAAAATTAAGCTTGAACTGGCAACTGAATTGGACTGCCTGAAGGTTTCTTTTTGTATGGGACTTGAATGGTAAAATCTTTTCTCTTTTCACAAGAAGATTTTAAAATCTTTCTTCTTCTGCACTGGAACAAAACAAAGATCTTGTGATGTTTTTTTAACACCCACTTTACTCTGTGTCTGCAGTTATTCTGTGTATTATGCAATTCAGTTGAAGATCATAATGTTTTATTTATCATCTCCTTTTTGTCCTTTGAGACATTTCCCATGATCTACTTCCTTAAAAACCAGAGATGTCAGGGTTATTTATCACTGATTATTTGTAATTAGTCTTAATAACACGACCACACATTTATTAAGTCACTGTCAACTCCATACATAGGAAACTTCTAAATATTGCATATGCAGAAAAATCCCAGTCCATTTCTCAGGTGGCAAGTGGATTGTTTTCTGAAATCTTAACAGAATATTGTTGTTTATCTTGCACGAAAATTATTCCAAAATACTTGCAAATTGAAATCTATTTTTCCACAGAATAAGTGGAACTCACACCATTACTTCCCTCTAAAATTCAAAAAATATAATGAGCAACTTCACAGTAAGACATGTATTTGACATTATTAATAGACTGTATAGCATTTTATTTCTAAAATTTTTAATTGAATTTTGTTTTGATTTATTACTACCTTGAGTCTTTAAATGCTATCTCAGAAGTAAATACTGGAGGGCATATTAAAAGCAATAGTATTTTATGTCTTCATTTAATATTAAAACTTTGTTCTCAAATTAATCTTTTATCTTAACACTATGCATCTGCTAAATATTCAAGTATGGAGAGCTGAACAAATCCAAATATGTTATGCTATAATTTAACAAGCACAGTCTATAAAAAAAAACCCAACAGAAAAAGAATGTAAATGCTTTCCATTTATATTATAAAAATTTATTTCACTATCTCTGAGTCACTACTTGCATCCCTTTCTCTAGTATCCAACATCTTCAAGATTGTCAGAATATTTACCCCACTTACTAGGCCGATACACTGCTCCAGATACTGCCATCCAGAAGGACCTGGATGGGCATGAGAGATGGGCCTGTGCAAACCTCATGAAGTTGAACAAGGCCCAGTGCACAAGGTCCTGAAAATGGGTCACAGCAATCCTATGCACAAATACAGGCTGGGTAGAGAATGGATCAAGAACAGCCCTGAGGAGAAGGTCTTGGGGGTGTTGGTTGATGAGAAGCTCTAAGTGACCAAACAATGTACTCTTGCAGCTCAGAAAGCCAACCACATCCTGGACTACATCAAAAGAAGTGTGGCCAACAGGTCGAGGAAGTGATTCTGCCTCTCTACTCCATTCTCATAAGACTCCACCTGGAGTACTGTGTCCAATTTTGGAGTCCTCAACACAGGAAGGACATGGACCTGTAGAAACAGGTCCAGCAGAGGGCCACAAAGATGATCAGAGGGCTGGAGCACCTCCCCTATGAATACAGGCTGAGACAGTTGAGGTTGTTCTGCTTGGAGAAGAGAAGGCCCCGGCAAGACCTTCTAGCAACCTTCCAGTACTTAAGGGGAGCCTACAGGAAATCTGGAGAGGACTTTTTATAAAGGCATGATAAGGGCATGATACAAGGGCCAATGGCTTGAAACTGAAAGAGGGAAGATTTAGATTAGATATTAGGAAGAAAATTTTCAATATGAAGGCGGTGAGGCACTGGAGTTTGCCCAGAGAAGTTGCGGACTTCCCATCTCTGGAAGTGTTCAAGACCAGACTGGATGGGGCTTTGAGCAACCTGGTCTAGTGAGAGGTGTCCCTCTGACCTCATGAACCTGATGATCTTTAAGGTCCCTTTCAACATAACCATTCTATGATTCTAACAGCAAGAGAGTTTTCTACTCAATCATGGACACTTTTTTTTTTACTATTTTCTCTTTAAATGCCAGATATTGAAGCATACAATTAATAAAGCACAACATTTATAATCTGCTGTGGCACTTACTTACCTTCCTGATAGCAACTACTGCAGGCTACTGTTACCTCCTGCTCACAGATAGGAAAACCCCTCTTGTGCTTTCCAATAACAATTACAATACAGAGCACAGCAGAGCTAGAGCAGAGGACGGATGACCGCTACAAGCATCAGCCTGTGGTGAACAGCAACTGGGGGCAGAAAGTCCTTTACATTCTCAGCTCTTGTTAATGCCAAGAGAAAGAGGCTGTGGGTCAGTATGGTCAGAAGAATAGGACATAAAATCAACTTTAATGACTTAGTAGGAGAAATGATGTTACCCTGGAACGAAAATGTCTCTCTATTGGTCAGATGTTGGACATTTATTTTTTACATTGTACAATAATTTAATGACAGCTGATAAAGATCACAAAGCAATTGAGACACTTTTGCATGCACAGTAAAGAAGAATTCATAATTCTGTGCATTCTCCTTTCTGCCTCCTACAGGAAATTAACATAATGCTGCAGCTGTGGGAACAAGAGCCATAAGGCCATTAGGAGAGAAAATAACTCTCGGACTTTATGACTAGGGAAATTACCCAGAAATAGCAACATCTTGCTTCTACTTTCTGGTCTTAAGGCAATGAAACTCTTTGATTGGCATAAGGACCAAATGCTGCCATTTCTCAACTTTCTGTTGTGTTTCAAGCTTAATTGTAGTCACATAAAAAAAGTCAATCTTTCTCAAGATATAGTGCAAGCATTCCACTTATTCCCACTGCTCTGCAGAATCCAATACTTTAACCACACAGCGGATATGCTCTTCCTCTGTGTGTCTTTTTAAAAGGAGAGGGCCTGCTAATGACCACCGAAAACGACTCAATGCTAGCTGCAAGTCACTTCTTTTCTTTTGTTGGGAAGCACTCAGTTGTCTTCCACACAAGTGGCTTGGTGGTTTTTTTTCCTATAGAAAACTTCAGAACCTAGCTTCTTGCATTGCCCTAGCAGATGCTGCTTTCTGCGTTTTAGGGGTGAGGTGTTGTAAGCTAGAAACAATATATCACTTTTACCCCCTTGACTCTCAAAATACTGCCTAGATTGACATAACATGTATTTCACCAGCAAGTATAAAGATCTTAGTCAAAACAAGATAAATCAGCGAGAGACATTTCATTTACTTCATCTGGCTCATTACCTGACTGCTGATGACAGGAACTGACAACCAATTTAAAAATAAAAATAAAAAACCCCAACAAAACTACAACATTTTAAACTTTTAAAAAATATTTCTTGATTCTGTTCTGCCCATCATGGCTGTCAAGGTCAATATTGTTAGTAAGACTTCTCTCAGCCTTACAGCACCAATGATACATAGTTGATAAGGAAAAAGCTCTTTAAATTTACAGCTGTTCTGTCAAATTATATTTAATCTCCACTTACCAAGAGCTCTTCAGCCAACAGTGGGAAATTTGCTTGTAAAATAATCATAGTGATTTTAAGCTCAAAGTTATTTCTGAAGTACAGATCCAAGCTCATGAAATGCCTCCTTTTTGTTTGGAAAATTAATGGGAAGCCTATGTCATGAGTGAACCCAGCATAGCCCCAGGCAATGATACTTGCTTGTAAAAGTCACTAACTCTTTCTATCATTTGGTCATGAAAGGTAAATATTTTGTGCCACAGAGAAACATCTGATGGGAATGGACTTGACCTTGTAAAGATAAAGTGCAGTAACATGATTCTTAAAAACAAGATCCCCTTTGGTTAAATTTCCTTGCTTGTTGAATAAGTAGCTTTCACCATAAATACACTGAAACATTCTCTGGCTTTTCAATAATGATCTGAATTTGTAATGCCCAATACAGGGCTACAAAGTCACCTCTCGCTATTAGAAATATCTTCTGCCACCACACCTGGAATCAGGAACAACATAATTTATGTTGAGTGAACTATCTTAAACAATGGTTTTAAAAGATGACTCTGATAGCTTCTCTAAATGCAGTATTTGAAAAAAAATAAAAATAATGTCATTGTCTTGTGAATGTGAATATAATAATAGACAAAATACATAAACTTGAATATGACTCAGATGGCTTACAAATGCAGCTCAAATATAGTCTTTTTTAAATACTTGTGAAGTTAAATCAGTCACACAGCTCCCAAAATTACATCAAAACTCTCATAACAACTGTATCTAGTCTCATTGTTAAAAGTCTGTGGCTTCAAAAGAGGCAGAAGGATCATAATAAAAGCTTGAGGTTGATTCCAAACATTCATACAAAAAACAAGGAAACCTGTCGCAGCGATCAGCTCAAAAAGCTATTAGCATGTTGTGTCAATCTGGATTCATGAGATTACTGTTCCCTGAAAAAGTCAGACCGGACAATTTATAATATTTGTGTGACAGAAACTATAGCTGTAGGTCTCAGTCTGTCTTGTGTGCAGTCTCAGAACATCTTTATACAAATGATAGCCAAAGGTCTAGGCATCAGTGACAGACTTCTGTTCAAATGAGTATCATACAAAAATACAATGCATGTAAAATGTTCTCAGTTAAAATTGAGATAAATAATGTTCATACATAGATAAAATTGAAATGATGATCATTGCATAAGTAATTTTTCTGCATCCCACTAAAAATATTGTTAGGTCATGAACAGTTTATAATCAAGAACAAGCCATTTCAAGTCACTCTTGATGCCATTTTATTAGATCTGCAAAATCTAGCTCCCCTAAGAAATATGCATAGCGATATTATAGAATCATGCAAATTCCACTGTAATGTTAGCATACATAGCAAACATTGTAGAACAAGTCTCGACAAGTGTCAAAGGCTGTTATTACACAGGGATTCACAGCAGAGGCTTGTTAACATATGCAAAATCTTACAACCTTGGGCAAATGTTATCAACACGTAAGTTTTTAATACAGAAACTATTGAATCACATGGATTACTGTGGCATAATTTCAAAAAACATTGTCCAAGGTTGTTCTTCATGTGAACGTATATTAGATTTTCAAAGGGATTTTGATATCTAAACAGTGTAATAGCATTTTGAAAAGGAGACTCCTCTACAAGAAGACTATCAGGTTCTTCTGTTAAATAAGGAAGTTTCAGTGAAAGCTGCTATAAGGTCTTGAGTAAATAGAATATACAATTTTGCAAGCAGATGACACCGTAGAAGAACTAACTAATAATGCAATGGCCATGCTTAAGACTGAAAAATATATTGTGTAAACACTTGCTATTTAAATGCATGAGGTTTAATGAAAAAATCCTTGCGTTTAGAATTACTTCATTTGTTTTAAAATTATGAGCTATCATTCAAAGCTGACAATAATCCAAGCACAACAATATGCTAAGCAGCAATTAATAATATGAAAATGAAAGAACCATAAACAATATTAAAAAGTCCATTCAAACAGGCAAATGGATATATCCGTTGAACTAAGGTAAATAATACTGTTCCTCTAAAGTGCTAGGAGATTTGTAGTTGCCGTGGTACTCAAGATCTCATTTATATTTCTCTCCTGAAAATGGCAGCCACACAGAGTCTGGATGAACAGAAAAAAAGACATAAAATTGAGTTAATTGTAAACTATACTTCTCAATTACCTATGTAAATCAAATTTCACTGGCACTAAAGTAGTTTTGAATGTGAGATCAGCTTCTCAGGAATGCTGTATACACATTGTCCTTTGAGATGTACCACCCAAATACTGCATATGACCATTTTTAGCACTTAGTAAATAAAATAATAAATCTCTTGCCATTTAGTTTGTGAGATGAAACAAGATCACAGCCTGTGGTGATGCTGAAAAAAATCCATAAACTATCTATAATTCAACAATAGAACAGCAGGAATACCTAAAGTAGGATTTTCAAAAGAAAACAATTCAATATTTTCCTATTTAAGACAGAGGCACCATATGAAACACAGAAAGAAAATGAAGAAGCTAACCTTCAGAAAAAATGCATCAGTGTGACAGATGGGAACATTTAAAATGTGAGAGAACTTCTGGGGCAGAAAGTAAATTCATCTCCCATGTTGCAGGAATGTTGCAAAAAAAGGAAAAGAAAAGTTATTTGAAGCTTTTATACTTTGAAAGCTTCTGTAGTAGAAGTAAGAAAGTTCGAGAAAATGCGATGCGTATATTTCAAGTTGCTAAACATATGTTGGGTGAACTTTTCAACCTTAAAATAGTTTTCTAAAAACCAGAAAACTACTGGATAAGTAACTCCCACATATACATCCCACCAAAACACCCACATCTTGCTTTTCTAGCAGACACAGTGCTTACAGCTCTTGTTCTGATGGAGAGAAACAGGGATTTAGACAATTTCTTAATGATGGAACATTTGGTAATGGTAGCTTAACAGCAGAGGAGGTCTGTTGTGGGTTTTTTTAAGTGCTTTCAAGGATTTATCTTTTTTCCCCATTCTCCTATTGCCTGTAGAAGCAGCAATACTTGGAGAAAAATAGAACCATAATGCAGTCAGAGTATCAATTATAACATAACTTTACTTACAAAAAACTGTGGTGATAATAAAGAAATAAAATAGATTTAAAAGTTTATTTAAATTAGATTAGACTATGTTTTGGCTTTAATATTATGTAGTCAAAGTATGTCATTCTGTGGTGGGGTTTTTATCAACTCATTATAGATGCTAGTAGGAAAACTACATTGGAACAATTTGCCATTATTACTGCAGAAATAAAATCTAAGTATTTTGTAATTAGGTGGATATAAAATGCTCTGGATAATATGGCAGAATTCTTGACAGATTACTTGGAAAGTGAATACATGTAATAGAAAACCTCCACAGGGATCAATGGGTGCTCTATGTCAATGGTCAAGACAGAGCACAGAGACAATCGACCATGTGATGGTTGAACTTTCAGTCATAGGACAGAGCCTTGAGAGCAAAAGACCCCAAACTATGAACATGAGTACAGAAAATACCAGAATTGCAACAGTTGATGACTGCAGTTTTTTCTCAATGTATAACTGAAGCACAGAAAACTTTACTGAATCCTCCTTACTGAATTGCACAAATAAATCAGACAACTTTTGTTCACATTGTATAAGTTGGGAAAAAACATAAAATGATGAGAAATTAGGTATTTATCCTCAACAGGGAGCTGTGATACCCAAGAGTAGCTGTGCTGTACTTCTGATACCTAAAGAAGCTCACGCAGATTTGCCTATATGTCACAGCTTTGTGCTTTGACATACTCTCGCAGGATTCCTCTGTCACACATACTCCCTCTGTTCTGGAGGTTGCTGGTTCTCTGGCCAAGAAATTTGGATCTCCTGTACCTCCAGAAACAATACAAGGACCAATCACATATGAAAACTTTTAAAGAAAAATTCTGAAGCTGAGCAAATGCAAATGCAGAACAAAGTCAAGTGGGATGCTGCTGTGTTGGCACAGCATTTAAACTAACATCAAAGTCATGCATAAATATTTTATTGTAGACAACTGCATCTGCTTCTCCATTCTAATTGTGCCATCATTGTTACAATGGAGAAAGTCACCAACTTAAAGAAAGTTTTGAAGAAAACAGGGGGAAGAAAAGAGTGAAGGACAAAAAAAAAGAGAATAATGACAATGTTTAGCAGAGCAGGGTATTTAATGATCAGTGAAGTAACACCAAAACAATGGAGACATAAGTGATGTATAGTCTTGCACTACCATAGAAGAAAAACAGAAGAGAAAAGTAATGGTCATGGTAGTTAGGGATTTAATGCCATAGCAAGGATAACTGTAATTGCCTGTACATCATGGAGTTTTCTAATGGCCCATCATTCTCTTGACATTTAAGACACTGGTAAACTAAATAACTCTCTGCCTGTGTAGAAATAATAGTAGAATAGGGGAAATTAAGTTCTCACAGAGCCCATGACAGATCCTGAAAAGGGAAGAGAAGATAAGAATCAGAAGTGAAGCGTTTTTCCAGGGCTGGGGAAATGAGGGAACTTAGGAAAGGGAGAGGGAACACATGCACAAATTCTTATGGCAGGAAGACCTACAGAAAATGGCAAGAGACTAATCCAGATTCTCAACTACCAAAGGCAAAGAAAAAGAAAAGAAAAGAAAAGAAAAGAAAAGAAAAGAAAAGAAAAGAAAAGAAAAGAAAAGAAAAGAAAAGAA
>JAOQGH010000001.1:23051700-23086974 GCA_025769975.1 Gallinago jamesoni
AAAGGGTTGTCAGGCATTGGAATGGGCTGCCCAGGGAGGTGGTTGAGGCACCATCCCTAGAGGTATTCAAGAGATGACTTGACATAGTGCTTGGGGATATGGATTAGTAGTGGATTGGTGTTAGTTTTGGGTGTAGCAGAGTGTGGGGGGGGTGTGGTTTTTTGTTTTTTTTTTTTTTCCTCTTTTTTTTTTCTCCACTGGTTGGACTAGATGATCTTAAAAGATCCGTTCCAACCTAGGTGATTCTGTGATTCTGTGACACTGTATTCTGCTTGCAGCAGTCAAGCTCTTGAAGACACTTGATTGAGAACAAGTAAAAGTGAGGATGATCAATTATTATACCAGTAAGATTCAATTATTTTTAAAAGTAAGCTTCATAGATTTATAGCTCGGAAAAGGAATTTTTCTCCTGAGTTTGAAGGATGTTTAAAACCTTGCTGGGAGGACATGGGAAGTAACTTTGTGCTGTGAGCATTTTATACATTAATCTTTTAATCTAATATTTGCTGAAAGAGCATATCAAAAGCTTGAATTAGCAACAATCTAATAATAAATATTAGCTTTCTAGGATACTTTTGCATATTGGTAACTGACTGTGAACTGGTCAGGCTGATTAGAAAAAAAGACTAAGAAACTGGGAGAAGAAAGAATAAGGTCTTTATGAGAATTTTGAAAACAGCTTCTTAGGGGTGTTTGAGCCATAAGCTATTTACTTTTAATCTACATCTGACAGTTATTTAACTGGGGTGAGATTTAAAATAAATAAGATGTAAAATGTAAATAGAAAACTCTGAATGAACAATATATTGATAAAGGCAACTTTTACAAGTGCTACTTAGTTTCCTTAAATTCTGCATTTTAGTTTGGGTTGAGCATAGCCAGAAATTGTGTATGAATTCACAGTGCACTCAGTTCTTATTGTGGGACCTGTTGTGCCTCTGATTCTTCCGGTAGAAAGTTCAAATATATTTCTACATTCACTCTGGAAAATATAAAGTGCTATAAATTTCTATTGCTTTCCTTAGTAATTGAGAGCAGACAGTTACTTGCTGGATCCAGCTGCCTGTACACAGTGCTTCTGATTCTAGAAAGTTAATGCCTGCTTTTAACAACTTTGCACAAAAAGTTAATGGGTGGATATTTACTAACTAGATTCTTGATTCATTTAAGCAGCCATAGCCTCAAAAAAAAAATCAGTTTATCTCTTTCCCATCTGCTGCTTCATCACAACCCTATTAAAAGCACCAGCTAGCACCTTTTCTTCTGTTTAAGACTCTTCTATGCCCATCTTTGTGGTTCTCCAATATAGTTTGGATGCCTTCTGGACATGTTTATTACTACATTCATAGTTTGTATAAGCTCTTCACATTTCCATGCACACACTCATAAAGGACATTGAGGCTCTTAAATTATTAACCTGGCAATGATTTCAGTTTCATGTTCATCAGCAAAATTCATATTTTGCAGTCAGGCCACTTAGTTAATCTATGGGAAATGTTGGAACGGGCATAAATTTTGTATCTTTTAACCATATCTGATGTACTTTAGTACAAGAAAAATGAAGGAAAACTTTTTAGTAGGGCCTGTTTTGATAGGACAAGGGGTAATGGCTTTAAACTGAAAAAGTGAATACTTAGAGAAGATATAAGGAAGAATTATAATGAGGGTGGTGAAACTCTGAAACAAGTTGCTCAGAAAGCCTGACCCACTATGCCTGGGAACATTCAAAGAGGTTGGAGGGATCTCTGAGAAACCTGATCTAGTTGAAGATGTCCCTGCTTTTAGCAGGGGGGTTGGACTAGATGACCTTTCAAGGTCCCTTCCAACCCAAACTATTCTATGATATACGCCAAAGCTCCAAAAATGTAACATAGATAAATTCAAGAATTTGGTAAACTGCAAAGTGTGAAGAAAAACAATTGACATAAATTTTTAGTACAAAAAGTTTTTTAAAAGGCAAAACTAGTACTGTAGATCTTAGAATTAAAAAGAGTTTAGAGTGAGAAATATTTCAAGAAACTTGACAAGCTACAGGGCATAGATGGGAAGGAAATATATGTTCTCCAAAGAAGTAATACCTTAGTGATACATGCCATTGCTGTGTGACCTAAGTGTTCCACTCCTTTTGTAAAAATTACAGTAATAGTAAGAGTCACAAAATATATGCAATTGACTGTGGTTTTGTTGCCTTCCTTATATTAAGTAATTAAAATATAATAGTTACATTTGTATATAACTCCTACACATATACAATTTGAACAATTATTGCAAGGTAGCTTTCAAAGAAATTGTCATAGCAGAAGTTAGTTTTGCATGAATTATAGAGCATTAGTGGTAACACACATTGACTATAAATTATGCTTTTGGTTTCAAATTAAATAAGAAAGGAGGAAAAAAACGATACCACAAAACAGCCTTTGATAACTTGCTGTGCCCACAGCACACAGGTACTATAGAGAAGGTCAAAATTCAGCAAGGTGCATTTATACATGTGATTTAATCACATTTCACCTATGAATTTGGCTTTGTGTTTTACCAGTTTCACAGTGAGCAACATCATGTAACAGAGGAAGCAAAAAGATAGTGATCCAGCTCTCTCCAAACAAACCAAAACCAGAAATAACCAGTAATATCTAAAGGACACTGTATAACATTCAAAAGAACTGCTGCAGAAATTGCCCTGCTTAGCTTTCTAGCACTTATGCCCAAATTGAGTCAGCCAGTTCTAATTCACACAGCTGTAATCTCTGTTTAGCTCTGAAACACATGCTAATGTTTGCTGGCAGTATGGTGTCTTTGGTTGCAGAGAGGCTTTTAAGAAGCACTGAACCACTTTATTTTAGACCAATTATCTTGTTCTGTACCCACATGGCAACCCTGCTGGTATGAACTTTCAGGATAACAAGAGAAAAGAAAAGAAAAGAAAGAAGTGAAGTAAGTAGTCTCCTATTGAAACCAGAGCCCACAAATTTTTTTCTACAACTCATTTCAGCCTCATTAAAAGAATATCTGTATCCTGCTAAACCACAGTGGCCTCTTTTTCTCAGTCAGCTTACTATGACTGAGTAATACAATAAATTTCATGACATAAAGTCCAGTTAACTAGCTAGTTTTTGAAGGCTAAAGCAGCTCTTCTAGTGAATTTTATTTTTCTCTAATCGTCGGTTTTGTTATGTGGCATGAAACATATGTAAAATACATCAGGGTTAATTTGCATTTAAATCCCTTGGAGAGATGCTCATAAAATTTTACTTTTTTGTCTGTGTTAAGAATTGTTTCCAAATGTAAAAAGGCATTTCTTTGCCCACAGAACAATAATTGTGTTCCTTTTCCTTCTACTCTGCAATTAAAACAGGTTATTACCAAATCAATACCCATTTCACAAAATGCATTCCTCCAATGTCTCTTTTGTCCCCCTCATCTAACAAGTGTAACCTGGATATCTATTCTGCTTGTGGCTCTGCAGTAAAAAAAGCAAAATTGTAAACCAAAACAAAGCTAGAGCACAATCTCTTAAGCACAGCTGCAGGTTGAAAATGAACAGAGCATATGCCAATCTGTCTTAAATACCACAGTGCACTAAGGGCTTTTCAGTCTTTACATGGATGTTAGAATGTAAAATACTTACCTAGAAGACTTTAGGATTTGAGCAAGAGTATAGAAATATGAGCAAGAAGTTGAAATCATACTCAAACCTAGTATAAAGTTTAGTACCCATTTTGTTACTCTTTGTGAAACAAAGAGAAAGGAGGACAACAAGTGAGTCTACAGAGGAGGGCTTGGTCAAAGTTATTGACACAGTAATGATTTTGTTTATTATAAAATCTCAAAGTAAAAGGAGATAGAAAACAAGATGAGTAACTAGTCAACAAGAAATATAAATAAACTTTTCAGTAGAAACAAATAGGAGCAGATAAGCTTTATATGCACTCTAGAGAAAAAGAAAATGAGAAAAGTCTGGACATTTCCTTATTTTTCTTTATCTTCTAATTTCAGTTATTTCATTCTTCGTGAGGTACAAGCATGAAGTAGACATAATCCTAGCTAACAAACATTAAAAATTCAAAGTCCAGGTACTGGCTAAATATAAATGTTAACTGCATATAATTTTCTAAAATATGACAATAGAGTGATAAATTCAGAAAAAGGCAGCAAAGCTTGTGTCATTGGGGAATCATATACACTCTTTTTCTTTGTGTTCTTTGGGGATTGTTTGATTTCAAAACCAAATCCTTTTATTTTTTCAGCTGTCTTGATCAGATTAGATAACAGGTGCTGCAAGTTTTTCGTATATGTTTACATACCGATATAAGGTATTTTTGCTGTCATTTAGGATATTTCATTAGTCTGTATAAACAAACGCTGGTATAAAAACTACATGTGAGTATTCATGTGTTTTCCTTACTGCAATGGAAGCCATTTATTTTCATTTCTAATGAGAAACTACGAGCTTAAGAAAGTTCAAACCACTCTTTAATTGCCTAACTGAACCATAAAAAGAGGTCACAAATATACAAGCTCATAGGTCTTTAATATGATTAAAGATATTTCTTTTTGTTTGATAAAATTGGTGCTTGTTTTTCTTAGGTGGCAAATACTACAAGAAAACAGAGAATTCCTTGTCCATAGAGAATTTGTTCTAAGCTGTTACCCAAAACCTTCTTTTTTGATGCATTTCTGATATTTATGCTCAGCATCTTCATCTACTCTGAGGTATTTTCCCAGTTTACCCAGAGGAGAAAACACACAACTTCTTTTTCAGATTTAAAAATATCTTTGTTGACTGAAAATTGTCTTCCTATCTTCTGACATGTATCTTGTGCAAATCTGCTGTGCATATGCACCTTTTGATAATTACACAGTTATGAAGCTGTGGATCATTATCATGGATATTTTTTTCTACTTTGTGGTAATAAAGTTGTTTGTTGTTTTTTTCAATTGGAAAATATCAGAACATTTAAACAAAAGATTTTCTTGAGAGAACATACCAGGGCCATAAAACACATCAAGGTTGAGTTTTCTTTAGATAAAGAAGTGCAGAAAGCCATAAAGATAGAATAACCATCCCACATTGATAGAGATCCAGATTCTAGTATACAGTCTGCAGTTTTGTCATGGTAAGCATTAGCTACACTGGAGAAGGAATTCCCTTGTGTGCTTTGCACCACAGTTCGACAGGCTTTGGCTTCATCTATAAGCACAATGAAAGTTCTTTTGCAAGTCTGAAAATATTTTTTTCAAGATACAGAAAATGTTTTCTATCCAGCTGTAGTAGGGACTATCCAGCTGATATCGTCTATTTTAGTTTCTGTGTTTGACCATCACTAGTAAAATCTGCTGGTGTACAGCAGCATGTGGCCTTATGTCAGAGTTCAAGTGAAGAGAGACTAGAAGCTTTCTTTTATATTCTCAGTTCTTGACAAATGTGACTGAAAGGAAAATAGACAACTTCAATGTCGTGCAGGGATGTGTAATTATAGATCATTACAAATCCACTCTACCACTGTGATGTTGCAGAAGTCTAGACAAGATGCATGTTGCTTTTACTGATCTTTGCAAAAGATTCTGCAAAATATAGAGGAAGAAAATAAAGTGAAAAAAAATCCTATTTATTCACTCAATAAAGAAATCGTCAAAACTGTTGAAAAATGGCTTAGCAGGACAAGTAAGAACTAACTTGATTTGAGGTTTTAATAGTACTAAGGAATGACTTTCACCTCCTAAAAAGTATGAGTATTGTGGCCTTATCTTGAGAGATGTGGAATCAATAAATGAATAAAAGACTGAGACAAAACATGGTGAAGGCCAGTATCTATAAATATTATATACTGAGAGACTAACCTGCATTCAGTGTGACTCATTTGAAAACAGAAAGAAAAGTAAATGATCTGAATGATTTAAACTTGCAAAATGTCACAGGAATTCCTGTATTACCTGGCTTTGATGTGCTTACATGTCCAAACCACAAATGCAAAAAAAGAAAAGCTCGTATAGACCATTGAACAGCTCTAGAAAATCTGGGCTGAGGGCATAAGCTAGTCAATACAGGAAAATAATGTGTATATTTCTAACTCTGCTCAAGATATATTAAAATGAAGTGTTTGGAATGACATGTTATAGATCATATAGAATAATATAGGTCAAAATGTCTTCTGGACTGCCTTCCATTTCAAGCAGGGTGGTATAAATATCTTGTGTGTGCTCTCTTTAAAATTGCAATGGCACGTGCTCTGGGATATCTCACATCCCAAAGACGTGAGACGTGTTGATGAATCACAAATCCAAAGCAAAAGCTTGATTCTTCCTGGGGCAATGAAGTCTCAACTTGTCAATCCTGAGCTGCAGTTTACAGACTAACTGTGCATTCTGTTGCAGGCAGCAGTCAACCATTAGTCTAATGGTTACTCAACCATTAGAGAGGAACAAAGAAGACATCTCCTTATTCAGTAAAGACAGGAGTATTCATGATGTCCAGAATAGGCACACGTATCAGTACTCTATTGCCCTACATAGACATCAGTGGCACAGGTAGGCAGCAGCCTTGACTTTAAGAACTTTATGATTCACTGTAAGAGTTTACAATACAGTTTACTATGCTGTAAACAAGATTAATTAGGTCTTGTGTCTGAGTCAAGTCTAACTATAGTTTCTTTTTAAAATGTAAAACAAAAAAAGGTTCTCTTGTAACCTTTAAACAATTAAAATTTTGATGTGGCTGTCATTATAAGTTGGGGCCACGTTATTATATGTTCTGAAATGTTAATTGCATCTGTATTTTCCAATGTAAAAGAGTAAACTGTATTTAGCATATACTTAGTATGAAAGAATAAGCTTAATTATTCTCTGCTCTACTCATAATATGAGTTCAGTAAAAAATATATATAAAGTAATACTGTTGTAAAACAAGGTTAGCTGTCTAAACAAAAGTTGCATTTTCCCCTTCTAAAGATATAGCTGAATCAGCTTTGCTTCTTTATGACTATCACTGACATTATTATTCTGCTGTCTCCTCACTTGAATCTTTTAGAAGATTCTTCTTCCTGTATAAGAAACAGTGACAAGACTTCAGGGAGGAATATAAAGAAGACTACAAATTTCTTCTAGGCTGTGATCGAGCATTAGCCTATACTAGAGCCACTAGTGCAGGTCTCTTTGCCAGAATCAGCATTTCTTAGATGAAACTAAATCTTTTTAAAGTAGAACATTGTATCTGGACATTCCACTTCCCAGGCCTATATGCTGATAGTAGCTACACAGAGATTTTCCCAAACAAAAGAACATCCACAGGCTTTGAGAAAAAAAAAGGGGATATTCTCACTAAAAGGGAAAAAAATCGCAAACCTTTGAATTTCTGTTCGATATCTTTTCTACCTTTTTTTTTAAATTCTTTTTTTTGTTGTTCTTTTGCTGTTTTTTGCCCTTGATGTAAACCAAAAGACAAAAGAAAAATGATACCAACACCTTGCAAATTCCATAAATGAAATTGCTGTTTGCTGTCTAACTTTTATAGAGTGTGGTCTGATGGCTAAGAAATTATCAACAGAAGTTTAACACAAAATATTTTGTATTTGAATTTATATTCATCAAAAAACTTACTAGTCTGAGTATTTCTAATATGTACATTTTATTTTAAAATATATTTTACTTCTGAATAGAAGGAAATAGAGCTGAAAGAGAATATAATTACCTATCTCTGTTTTCCAATATGAGTATTTTCGTCCAAAATTATGTAATCATTATCAAATGAACACAGCCAGCTGAATATCTCATCAATAATTGGGATCATTAAGACAATCATGTGTGAATCCATACATTCTTTTTGGAATTGCAAGTGCTTGCACTGAAGAAACAACTAGATAGAACTCTGTCTTATACTATATTTGAATAAGTATCATATCATATGAACTTTCCACAAGCTATCATATTCATAATCCTTCAGGTTATCAAGAAAAAGACAAATAACAAAGTTTCAAAATCTCAAGGCCTCCTTTCTTATCTTCTGTCCATTAAAGCTTTACCCACTGATTAGTCACTCTACAATATACTTACATTGAATACTTTATTACACTGCGTAAGTATATTAATATCATTCTTACTTTATATAATGATCAGAATAAAATGGTACCAAGCATTATCATTTCAAGTATTTTCAAATCACAACCTCCTAGTGAAACATGAGACTAAAAGGTTTCCACAAATATGGCAAAATAGTAATTTTATTGGTTAATATAGTGTTGATAACATGTATTTTTTCCTACATTAAAAAAATAATATATTCACATTTTTTCTTTGTTTCCGTTTTACCAAATTCTTGAACAATGACAGCAACAACGTAAAATTACAACTCAGCATCTGGTGCCTTAGTTGCCAACTATCCAGTATCTGAAACTGAGGTTTCTGCCATCAGCCATTATGGAACTAACCCCAAAATGAAACTGAAATCTCCTATCCCAAGTCAGTCCAAAGGCATAAGAGCAGCACAAGGGGAAAGCTGTATTGTCGTTACTTCCTCTATTCTCCTGGCTCCATAAGAGAAAATCTTAATATTATAGTTTATTTGTCCAGAAACTTCCAGAGACACTAAATTAGTTTAAAATATAGCTCACAAAATTATTCTTAACATACTTTTATATTTTTTTTTATTTTTAAAATCAGTATTCAAAAGTCCTAACTCTAGTACTAATCTTAAGGGAATTATCTTAATTGAAAAGAGATATTAGTCAAAATATAAGACTGAACTCTTATGCTAGATATTTGGCTTGCAGCTTGTTAATAGAAATATAACTAATCATTAAATTTAAATGTACAGGTTCTGCATCAGTCAGCCACAATTTGCAACAGCTGTTGTCTTAAATTTGGGCAAGCTGACAAGTAGCTCCTGACTACAGTCAGAAGGACTTACACTGGAGGAACTTGTAAATTTTGAACAGTGAATTGAGTGCATCTTTGAAATAAAATTTATGACTGCACTGAACTAGGTCACCTTTCTCACTGGTTAAAAGACATGTTCTAAATTACAAACGGCATCCTTATTCCTTCTCTATTCATATGTTTGTGAAAATATAATAAATATTATCAACACAGTAAATACAGAGTGAAGGTTTATGCAGATTTATCTGAAATTATGTCTGCTGAAATGTGATCTGGTTCTTGCTTTTACATAAGCATTTGCACCTGCTGGTGATGCTGCGCAGACATAAATACTGTTGTCTTCATGATTAACAAGACAACATCTAGCAGGCTACCATCTACGTATTACTGCTTTTTCTAGAGATTATGAAAATAACAACCTGTTAAAAATAGGTAATTAAACAAAAATTGTAAATTTCCTAATTTACATTCCTTTCCATTATCTTACTGGTGTTTTAGAGGGAGATTATATTTTTTTCTAACTACTCCTAAGATAAAAGTGTAAATCCCTATCTTTCCTCTCTTCTCTTAAACTATTTCATTGTACCACATATTATCAAATGAACAGGCTACATACATTACGTATTCAGGCCAGAACTGAAAAATTATTCCATGGCTATTATGCATATATTTTGTAAAACCAAAAGAGAACACAGGATCATTTGATTTGATTTTTAAAAATAGTTTCTCTCTGTTACTTCTACTTAAAGGAAAGCATATAACTTATTTTAAAAAATCGCTTACGGTTTAAAAAGTATTAATGATGAATGATCTGTATGTGACTATAAGGGAATATCTTTACTGTGAGGGTGGTGAGGCACTGGAACAGATTGCCAGAGAAGTTGTAGATGCCCCGCTCCTGGAAATGTTCAAGGCCAGGCTGGATGGACCTTTGAGCAGTCTGCTCTAGTGGGAGGTGTCACTGCCCATGGCAGGGGGGTTGGGTCTCGATGATCTTTCAGGTCCCTTCCAACCCAACCCATTCTATGATTCCCTTCCAACTCTAACCATTGTATGATTCTATGACTTCTAGGACAGCTTGTATACCAGTTTTCATTCAAGCTACTTGGATATATGTTAGAAATAGAAAAGGCACTAGAAGATAATCTGGAGACCAAAAGATATACTGACAGAAGGGTGACACAATTGACCTCATTAGAAACATACATAGAGCTGTAAGCTTCTTCAATAATAGTTAAAAAAAAATCTAAAAGGCAATAAAAGTGCATGCATGAGACTAAGAACAGCAGAAGTCACTATTAGAAAAAAAAAAAAAACACAACTTAAATAATACAATTTGTTTACTTAAAATTAAAGCATATACTTAAATTCAGCAGTGAAGTTATTATTATATTGCCGTGTAGGTCCTCATTTGTACATTTTTTGATCTATGCAGTCAATGTCATAGAACACTGAAGGCCAGGCACAGGAAAAATTGTTTCAGCATGTTGTGCTTCTGAAGAAAGATTTCAATGGCTTTCTTGACACTTCTAAGTTGACCATTATAATATTCAGGTAATGGGTCTTTGCTGGATGACTTGAAATGCTGGAACTTCATCCCAACACAGCCAAGAGAGAGAGTGTCTCTGAAGAGTTATTCAGAGAAACTAAGTATATCTTCTCTCCTTTCAGATCCTATGAACAACTTTTATAGGGTGATTCAGGAATCTTTGGGATGAGTATCCATCTACTGGCCTAAAGGCTTCCCAAAATAAATCTCTACATCCTACTTTTCAGAACATAGAGGTCTTCAGCAGAAGCACTCAGTGAACGCAACTTTTTTACAACAGCGAAATAGAAAGAGACCCTTAAGAACAGGGGGTCTTACTTCTCAGGCTTCCTTGTCTGAGGGATTTTGATTTTTTTCATAATCACTGTCATACCACTGTCAATCACATAAGGCAGTCTAGGACAATCTTTTCTTATGCCCATTTGAGAACTTGAATAAATCGTTTTGGGCCACAGAGGTGCTAAATTGTGGAGCCTGACTGCATAAAGCCTATTGAGAATACCAATTCAGAAAGGAAGGAAGGGAGATCTGTTTTCTTCTTATGCATTGTCCTTTTAAGAGCTGTTAGATAAAATACAGTGCTGTCACATATGCGGACACTAGTATTTCCCCAACCACAATGGTATTTAAGAAAAAATGTTTTAAAATTATGGCATTCTTAAAGATTACAGTAACGACAACTATGCATTTCAGATAACAACATTTTATACCAGATTGTTAGAAGTTACTGCAGAACAATGAAAAGTACTTAAGCAGGAGGTAGATAATGTCATCTACAGGCAGGCAAGAGTCATGTGCCAAAATTCTTAAACCATGAATGATGCACACAAAACTTCTGATCCTTTGAGACTTCTTGGTTACAGAGTCAATAATTTATTTTCGCTACACCCTCACACACACTTTAAGCTTGAAACGCATTTACCTCAGGTTTAATTAATATGCAGCTGCTGTATACAGCAGCTGATAATCAGAAAACCATTAAGTGGTTCGCATTGATTCAGTTTACAGTTTATAAAAGAGAACACCTTATAGCGATCAATATTCTGAACTCTTTTAAGAAATACAGCTGAAAGCAACATGTAAATATTAAAGCATTTGCATGGCTTCCATTTTGTTTCTCAGCTTTTTGAGATCAAAGAGTTCAGAATTAGGGACCATGAGTCCTATTGATCTCTAAATCTTGTGGTTCTAAGTCTTCCAGGACTGAATATTTAAAAATATTCCTTAGGATTATTAGTATTGAGGTAGAAAATATGGGAATTTATTGTTGTCTCAAAATGCTTGTGAGATCTCAATCATTCATTTATCTGGGTACAGAAAAAGTGGTCATACTTCCAACACAAATAAAACTCAAAAAAAATTGAATTAACACAGCAAAACTGAATATGTCCATGCCTCCTATGGACAGAGATATGACAGAAATAAAATTTTAAGAATATATGTACTATGTTTTCCGCAGGAGGAAAGGAATGAAAAAAATGATCAAGAAACTTTAGTTGTCTTCACTTAGGTAGAAATTTGCAGTTTCAATTATAAATCTCTAAATTGTAGAAGAATCTAATCTTATCACCTGTTTAGAAATAAAAACAGTATGTTTGGAATATAAATACATTCCTAGAATTCAAGTCCTGTTTTCCCCTTAACATTGAAGCAGTGTTACAAATAGAGTAGTTACTTCAATTAACACGCCGCTTTCCCCTAATAAGCTTTAGCACTTTTTACAATCCCCTGTGCAAAGCAGAGATACAATTCTGGCCAGTCATGCTACAGAACTATTATGTTAATTGTGTCTTATCTGACACAGCATGAAACTTCAGCCACAGTTCTACAGTTCTGTTTTTAAAAGCCTGTTGTTCAGCCCTCTCATTCTTGTTATGAAACATGCAGCAAAGGTTGCCATAAAAATGCAATACTAGTTTTAAGAAATGTAGATCTGCTTATGGAGACCATATTTAATCATCATGTAAGAATATAATATATTTTATCAAAGGTTTTAAACCTCAAAAATTCTGTAACTTAAGCCCAGAATAATTGCAGCAAGGAAAAACTGCTTAAAAACATAGTCTACACTCTGGAATGATTTCATTGCAAGAAATCCCACTAATATTAAAAGAATATTTTCTATTAGCTTTTTTCTATTTTTTTTCTATTTTCTATTAGAGAAAATGTGGCTACAAACAGAGAAACCTTTCTCTCTGCCTTGAGGATTTTTATGAAAAAATCTTTTCTTGTCTTGAATCATTATCCATCCCCTCCAATTACCCAATCTACCACAAGAATGACCAAAGTTTTAGAGAATTCCTTTCCTTAACATGTTCTCCCATATGCATCAAACTCCAGGTTATGAAGGATCTATGTAGTTTAAACAATTTTTACCAACCCATTTCTGATTTCTTATTCTATTTTGTTGTGATATTCAAATGTCTGTTTCAAGAGACATGAAGTTACTCTGGAAAACTTCTGCAATGTAGAATAAAATCTATCCCTAACCTTTACTGTTTAAGTCTTTTAAAGACAAATATTACACTGGTCTTTGATTTGAAAAGACAGTTGACTGTCCATTTGAAAATGTTTTTTCTTAAAAACAAAATATATTTCAAAATAGGAGATTTTTAGTCAAAATAAATATTTTCATTCTTTTTGAAGAACAAATTGACGTACAAGGACATTTTAGTAAGGAACCTTTTAGCCTAAAACCATTGACAGTCAGCACTAATCAACAGAGATTTAACTCTTTTCTCTGAATTCCCTGCCTGCCTCCCCCACAAATTCACCATTAGCACTCCAAAGCAGCAGGAGACTGATCACAGCTCCTACCACCCACAGGATTTGCTGAACCTAGTTTTGCAGACTCACACAATGCAGTGTGTGTTCAAGTTATAGGAACAAGACCAATGAAAATTTTGCCTCACCTCTGGTGGGAGCAACGACTGCAACTTTTTTAAGTCATTCCATCAAACCAACCATCATTAATTGGGAAGGCAAGATACTGAGGTGCAGACAATTGTACATATGAAATTTTGTAGGGACACAAAATGGTAGATTGCATATCTTGCACAAAAATTAGCAAAATTTTGGTCCACACTTCATACAAGCTTTTTGTTCTCTTTGGTTGCTGGTTTTGTGCATCTCGATTTAATTCTATCTTCCAAACTAAATAAAGGTTGACATCAGTGTAGAAGAGGTAGCCACACAGTATATTTCTGGCATGATCATGAAAATCAGAGTAGGAAACTCTGTTTAAGGTATACAGACAAATGACTGGACCCTGGCCTGAGATTTAGCCAGCTGAAAAGAATATAACATACTGTGAATGAGACCATAAAAAATTACCTGTAATAAATTGCACATAATAAAAAAAAAAAAAGTGCAAAGCTGTCAAAAGCTACGGATAGTGCCACGGGGAATGGCTGGATTTCTCAGGTGATTAAAGGGGAGTTATCCAGTTCCAACAGCAGTATTTGGATCCTTTAGAGGAGTAGAATTTAACATAACTGTATCAGTAATACCATTATCAGGCCAAGATTTCTTTGGTAATCACATGAGAAATGACAAATATTGGAATGGATGTTGCAAAACTGGGACCAAAGGGTAGAAAGTAATTATTATGGGTTATGTGTCTGGGAGGAGGCAAGTTTAACCAAAAAAAGAGGGATCAAGGTGTATGGGGAGAAGGAATACCATGAGCAGTGGTCACACATGTATTGTATTGGGAAGAGAGAAAACCCCTAGATCCTGAAATGAATCAAATTCACCTTCCCTTAAGACCTGTAATTCTCTTCAGGTCCTGTTGGCAGAAAGAAGGGCAGGTTGAACCTAGTACATCAAAGTCAGCTGAAGAAAGAGATATTATTAAAGAGACACTCCTATTTGGGAGCCAAACAAATAAATGTTTTGTTCAGAAGGCATGTTGGTATATCAAACAAAATGAAAACATTTCCTTTCTTTTACTTCAGCTATTTTATGACAAGATTATAAAAAAATTTTCACTCTTTCATTTAAAACAAACAGATAAATGCTAATTGAGAATATTGGAGGAATATAATTTACTCATCTTTCTCCTTGAAAACCTTTTATGGCCTCAGATGCATTGAGAATTTTGAAATAAATTTTTGAAGCCAGCAAACTCTTTAACTGTTTTAAAGTCTTCCCAGTTAAGTTTTCCCAGTCAAATAGAAGATGACACAAAATGTTATTTAGCTGTTTCCTGAAGATAAAGCTTGTGTTGCTATCATGCATTAGTCTTCAAATTCCCTCAAGTAATTTACTGAAATTGTAATGTATAAGAACATGAAGTCTAAGTGATAAATCTTTCACAGAGAGGAACTTGCATGGAATAGGGTAGGCTGTCATTTATTCTTGTTATTTGGCATGAATAGCTGAATGCTCCTATATAGCAAGCAAATGTTTACAGTGTTTGGTGAGAAGCTATTCAAAGCCACTTTGGAGTAATTCACTAACATGCACTAAAGTTACACTCAGAAAGCTTATCTCATCTTTAATGTACATCTATTTCCAGCAGATACCTACACTGACTGTCAAGTTGGATATTTATTTGCTGACAATGAGAGAATGCTAATTTTCTGCTAATTAGTACATTTTTATATGCTAGTGGATTTTGATACATATTAATCACTAAATTGGAGATTAAATAAGAGAACTCTGTTATACTAAGTTCACCGGGAGGATGGGGTGTTGTAATACTGACAAATTGTGTGTCTGATGACATCCATATCTCTGTGATGAGACCAATTTGTACACCATCTGGCACTGAAGAGTTTAGCTACTTGCGGTTATAATGGAGACATTTTGGCTACAACACTAAATGAGCAGGATAATAGCTATTTGGTGAGTTAAATGGTTAGTACAGCTATCCTGACAGAATTAAGTACCATTGGATAAGAGGAGACAGGGTAGTATCATTTTGTGAGCTGCAGATATTAGTGGCTCAGCCAGATAAAAAGATATAAATTGACAATTCCTACATCATGGCAGAAAAAATTGTTTTTTCTGTTTCACTTCTATATTAGCCATTCCAAATTTTTTGTCTAGTGATTAAAAATGCATGCAGCTAAACTTTGTCCCATAGACAGAAAAAACTGGGAAGAGAACTATTTTAAAGGTGCAGCATACTTTGTCTTTGTTACTGTAAGTAACAGCTTGAGAGAAAATTATAGTCATTAGGGTGCAATGGTAAATAGTTTTTATTTCTATTTAATTCAAATTAAATCTGATTCAGAATACATGTGGAATGGTTGGTACAGTTGCCAAGAAAGCTATTACAGCTTTTGCCTATCTTTTCTGCAGGCCTTTTATTAGAATGAAAGGGATGTTTTCTAGCATCACCATTATGAATTATTTTATTTTCAAAACAAATTGAAAAAAAATACCCATAGCATAGAGAAGGCTTTTTAATTTTTGACAAATATGTTTACTTCCTTGTCCTATTATTTTAGCATCTGGTCCATAAATCAGTGGCATGGCATCAACCTAAGCCTGATTCAATTGCTCTCTAGTTGAGTATATTTCAAGGAGGTATATTTTGCAATACAGTGTAATCAAGGAAATTTTTTTCAGTTCAATGATAACCTAGAAATACTATGAACTGAAATTATGTGACATTTTATCTGAATTTGTCTGGTGATGTCAAACACATCGTTAAAGAAAGAATACCACAAGGATCTTCAGAACTGTCACTGTTGGCAATTGAGGGTTGTCCTTATATATACCCCATATACACATTGAGACCACGTGTTCTATAAAATATCAATCCATACTATAACCACACTTCTAGATTGGTCCTTCCAAAGCAGAATACAGGTAATGCACTCTGTAGAGCTGCCTTCTATTCTCTACAGATGTTGTGGCCGAATAGAAGTTCTCACAATAAATTGTCATTCTATTGAAAATAGTAATTCAACAATATGAAACTTACTACACTTTCTGATCTAGTTTCCTATGGAAATGTATCTTACTCAGTTCTACAATGGGTGTACCTGTGAACATGGAGGTCTAACTGCCTTCCCAATAGATTTTGATCTATTTCACACAGTTGACTGTGAAGCCAGGTGAAGACCTGGATACAGTCCTTAGTGGAAACTACAGAATTCACACCACAAGCATGTTTATGAGCAGCCCATACATAGGACAGGCTTTAGTCCAGAGCTCACACATTTTTAGAAAATCTAATTACAGGACTGTCCTGTTTTGGGGTGGAGCCAATTTTCTGTTCAGTGAGAGAGACTCTGGCTTACACTTGTTGCAGGAACAACCAGAGTCAGGTGAGTCAGTTGTTTACCCCATGGAGGGGTTGCACCTGTGAGAGGGGTGACAGGTCAGGTGACCCAAACTGACCAGTAGGGTATTCCAGCCCATCTGCCATGCTCAGGACAAAACCTGAGGGATGAAAGGGGTCTGGTTGACTGCTTCTTCACTGCCTCTCTTTCTTTGATGACTGAGGAAGACCCTGTGAGTTTCTTTACCTTTGATTCCTCATCAGACTGTTCTGGAATCCAGTTCCCATTCCTCACTGAGAGCAGCTGGAACTTTCCCAGTGCCTGCTGGTGACATCTCTGTGGGAACTTGATATGGTTTTCTATATATTTATATATATTGTGTCTATTTTATTTTTTATTATTTTATTAAGAATATTTCATTAAAGTAGTTTAGTTTTTCCTACACTCATAACTCTTTTATCTTCTTATTGGCCAACCTGGCCCAAACCACAACAAGTGTACAGATTTTTAAGGTGAACGTCATTAGTTTCATCAGTCTTGAAATGGTTCATTTTCCTTTTGTATTTGTCTTCATTCATGGTAAGTCTGAAAGCAGTAAAAGTGAGTGATTTAAAGTAACTTGAGCCACAAATTTCTTTATAACAAAATACAGTGTTTTACTATTAGAAGGTGGAACAAGGAAGATAACAGGCAACAAACTATTCTCAGTTTGTGATGTGTTCCTCTTGAATGATAATAAAAGTTTTATCTTTATTGTGAAAACTACTTATTAAGATTCTGCCACTGACTGGCAGAGTTAAATAATTCCCTTCTGTCTGACAGGTCCTGAACCACTGCCTGCTGAACTAAAAGAAAGGACTCATAATTAATTACTGTTGGACAAGAATCCTAAATCCTCATTCTCATCAGCTAAGCCTTTTATTTCTGCCTTGGCTCAAATCCCAGCTAGAAATGTATGACTTTGTAGATTCTTTTTTGCAGGTGCTGTGAATCAGGCTTCTGAGTGAAGAAATACTGTGATGGTGTTCCTGTGTGAGTTAGCACTTGGTATATACGTACAACTAATACTTAGTAAAGCAGTTACTGAATGCATGCAGCTAAAAAGCAACTGTCAAGTTGGTTTGATACCACCCGAGCTTTAGAACGTCCTGCTTTGTGCCTCCTGTACATGTCCATGTTTGGACTAATTCCCCTCTGCACATGAGCAGCAGAGCAAGGTTCATCACAAGTCTGAGACAGAAGAGTCCCATTTCCAGAGTTGCTCACTGTAACATTATTCATGAATAATGTTTTCAGCATTTAAAACAAGAAGGAAAGCATACATTATAGAAAATGGGCAATCAGAATGAGAAAGCATCAATTACTATAATATTTTCCAAATGCAATTCAGTGACACAATTGGCCAGATGATTAGCTATGTAAAATTACTGCTACGCATGGAAACTATAAACTTCTTGGGTATCAAGGACTTCCAGAAGTCTCTGAAAAGATTTCCAAAGCTTTCCATGAAGAAACCATCCCTATCCAACAAAGAAATTCTGGTAGTGTGGTTGTCCTTCCTGAAAAGCTGTCTGAGTTCTGTGACTGCTGAGGAGGTGGCCAATATGTTATTCATTGACTTAGTTTGTCTGGTCTCCCTGTGACCATTTACAAACACTAAATTATTTTCAGAATAAACTCGAGTAGCTCTTTAGGTTTGATATTGGGCAGAATGTGAGCATATATTAATGAGAAAAAAAGTGCTGAGGGAAAAGGTATTATTTTAGTTATTTATCAACATTCTAGATCAATATCATTCCTCTCAACATCTCACAGGTTACCCAACACTTTCCATAATTTATTGCATTTAAAAAAACTACTTGGTTACCCAAATTCTTTTAAAATACTAGGAAAGATTCACCTAATTTCCTTCTGCAATACCATCTTGTTAGATGTAAAAAGATAATTCATTTCCTTGAGAAAATATAAAAGAAATTATTCAACAGAGCTGAAGTGATAAAGGCTCCATAGCTACTACTTAGATGTTAGTATGCTCTAGTTTTCTCCCTGAAACAGTGAATGATGGAAGCTGATTATATCTCAAAAAACCCATACCACTTCTCAAGGTGTTTTGGTATTAACAGTGAAGATGAGTTCTTTCCTGTTGGTAAACTATTATAATATTCAGTTTGGATAATAGAATAGCACATTTAAATACTAAACTATAATTAGAAAATGAGTTTCTAGTTACATGATCAAAACTGAGATATCTGTTAGGCTATTAAAGGAATCTTATTTTGAAAAGCAAAATAAATTATAAAGGTAATGGTATTTTGCTAATATCTTTAAGTATTTCTGCAAGGCTACTTAGTCCCCCAGGAGGTAATAGAAAGCCTATGCAACATTTAACTATATTATTGTGTATTATTGCAGTTGTGTACCCATATTTCATGTATGTACTCACAGTGATATTGCTCAGGAGTTGGTTTTGGGCCCTATCCTCTCTGATACTTTTAGCAACAACACGAAAGTACAACTCATTGCCAACTAAGTTTGATGTGAAACAAGGATTAAGGAGTGCTAAACATGTAAGTCAATCTAAGATCATTTAATAAATGTGGACTAAAAAGTATTTTCTTGCAATGAGGATAATGCCTTATCCTTATGGGGAAAGAAACAATGTAGCTGTACTCACAAGTCAGGTGACTCCAAGCGGCTGGAAATAATTAGGAAAACATGTTCTACAGCCCAAATTAGGAAGGAAAGCCTTTCAAATTGTAATGCTTTTACAGAATGAAAGTCACAAGATGTTAATATCCTTCCTTTGAAAGAAAGGCTATGTTCCAGATGAAGCTTCGGAGTAGCATCAGCACTGACAGTGTATTCATAGAAAAGGTTGGAGGAATGCACGAAAACCATGAAGCTATGACTTCATTGCCCTGTGTCCCACCATCAAATGAGTAGAGCATACATCAGCAAAGGATCATGCTGTATCCAGGATTCCTGATAATCATGTGGCATTGAGTCCAGAAGGTCTTGACACACACTGTATACAAGGCACAGTACACTGTACTAGGAGTGGGCAAAATCCTCCTGAAACCTTTCCTTTCATCTAGAAAAAAAGGCCAGTTTTATTAAAATCTATATATTCTGCAGGAATATGTCAAGTTCAATAAAGTCTTGTGACAGTAAAACACCTGAGGGGAAGAAAGAACTTTGGTAAGGTCAAAACAGAGACTTTTGTGGTTTTCTATTTCAGATTTAACCAGAATGGAATTACTCTGATTTGGATGTTTCTGCTTTCATATCCATGTTACAACTTATATGATATTTTAAGCTCCTTTTCAGAAAATAAAACCATTGTTTTTTTAAAAAGCCTAAGGTTATTTTTAATGGGTGGATTTTTTCAGAGGCCAAATGGAATAAAAACCACAACAAAATACTGAGGTGAAATTACTCCTAGGGTGAAAGTTGGGCTTTGAGCACTTGTATCGTCTCTTTCCCTTGCCCATGTGAGGTTGTCACTCAAATGACCTTTAGAGAATATGTCATTTTTCAATTCTATCTAGTTCCTCTGCTGACTACACACATCATGTAACACTCTCTTGTAACATATTTACTCAAGTGACTTTAAAAGTTTATTGATGTCTCAGCAATAATATTATCTATAGAAATACATTGTCTATTTAAGTAGCTGATTTGTGTAGGGCCCATGTCAGCAGTGGCTAAGTCCAGTTTTTTTGTTTTTTTTTTTTAATTTTTTTTAACCCACAGCTTGTATTTAAATAATAGATCAAAAGCCCTGTTTCCATTGAAGAGAAAAGCAGAAGAGTCTTCTGCTTCTTTCTTCCTTGACAAAGCCAAAATCTTTGCTAGGCAAACAGTATCCCATTCCACCACTTTTCCAGACCAGATAGATACATATTTTTCACTGCTCTTGATCTGGAGCAGAGACATCTGCTTTTCTGGGGATGTTTTTAGCTTCTGGCAAGTTGCTGTATAAAATTGTTTCTTTCTTCTCAGGTTTGAGAATATGCTTGACACACTTGTTTTCGTATTTGCTTTGGGTAATTCAATCCTTTTGCTCTTTCAGTTATTGACCCTATCTTTGAAAGTTCCTACGAAGATGCCAGCTTGGCAGAGTTTGGGGCATATGTCTAGCAGAAACTGGAGTAAGACCAACAATTTATTTTATGTAACCCATCAGTCAGTCTTATAGTAGCAATGGTCCCAGTCAGAATTCTGACAAGGTAGGTAACTCCAGTTGAAGAGAGATTTGTTCCAAAATTATTATTCAGTTTTGGTTTGCTTATATCTCACGTTTCACTTCAACATCAAGCAAATCTGAAATCTGTGAAATTATTGCCAAAGCACATGTATCTTGATACTTCCTGAAATACTATATGAAACTCCTACATACGTCTTTTTCGCAAAACATCTGTGAAAAACAGCAGATGTTTTAGACTTGGGATTGTCTCCAAATCCATTTGTGTAGTTTTACATGTTACAAAGCTGATTGGCTTTGATTTATGACCAAGGAGTCTGTAAGTGATTATTTTTACATCTGGTAGTCTCCTGCCACCTATAAATAAATCAGGATAGCTTTTATATCACTTTAAAAGAAGACATCAGTTGTGTGATATTCACCCTGTGGCAGACCCAACACTTGTTGCCTTCCTACACAGAGTTTGGCATACCAGCTACCGCCTATAGGTTGCCACTACCTTCAGCTGTCAAGTCCACCCAGTATAAAGCAGCACACTTAGGTAGCCCTTGGATACCTGCTGCTCTTGCCACAGGCAACACTGGAAACACCTCTGCCTCTTGGAAAGGCAGAAGGGATGCAGGTCGTTGGTAGAAGCAGCATCACATATCTGGGTCATCCCCACTGTACAAAGACAGCAAGTTGGCCCTGTGCTAAAGGACACTGAGAACCCAAATGGGCTATTCTCAAATTTGTGTCTGAGACAAACAGACAGTAATTCTGCACGTGAGCATAGACCTGAATTTGAGCTCAGTATAAGATGTATATGCTGGATGATAAGAATATAGTCTTCTTCCACCCAGATACAGCTGTCAGTCATCTGTATGACCTGATCTTCTTTCAGTAACTGTGTTTTCTCCTTTACTGGAGGGAGATGGCCCTCTACAGTCCCTATAATGAAGACAGCTTCCATTAGAGTCTGCTAGGTTTTATGCACGACTCTGCAGATTGTGAAACAGTAATTTAATATTTAAAATCTCCAATCCACATCTCGGAATTGGAACAGTTCTTTCGTTAGAGTACATAGATGCTTCATTTTAGTTCAAATGATGTAAAAATTTCTTTAACGGATCTATATCACTTGAACCAATTTCAAGCTTCTCTACAGCATTATGATTAGATGCCAAGACACTCAGTGTAATGGGGACATGAATTAAAAACACTGAAATCACTTGGTTCCTACTCTGGTTACAAAGCCAACATTGCTTCTTATGCATCATTAATTTAACTCTCTTGCTGAAATCAGACAGAGGTCTTTGACTTTCAAGTTTCTCTCTTATTTGTTTAAAATTGAAAAAAAAAAAATGGTATGGGCACAGATTACAAGCATCATGTGAAAAATTTCAGAGAGACTAGAGTCAACAGCGTTTGACCTAATGACATAAATTATTCAATTTCATTGATTCTAATTTTAGTGACTAATGTTATATACATTTAATCAGACAGATTCTATTCAAAAAGGCATTTCAGAAAAAGAAAAAGTAGATTTGAGGTAGACTCTTCATTACAAATCTTGTCAACACTACTTAAGCATAAGAATGTTGCAAAAGTATAGGATTGTTTTAATAAGAAATTAAACCAAACGAAAAGCTGCATCAGCACTTTATCTAAAGACAAAATTTATTACACTCTAAACCGGAAGAGATTTCCAGTGAAATGATTATCAATGGTAGCTGTAGTAATATACTCAGAGTATTTAACAAGAGGAACAATTTTATTATTAATATGCCAGAAAGAGCTCATATCAGCAGCTCTTTGCCAATTTTTGACAGCTGGGGATCTGATCCATTACAATATCTAACAGTTTTTAGAAATTAAGGCTAGAGGAGACAATTAGATACTCTACTGTGGCTTCTTATTTTCTGTTTGTGCTGCATTTTATCCAGTTATCTTTGCATCAAGCCTAATGATTTGTGTGCTAACTAAAACATAGCTTATATTTGAGCAAAGCGTATCTTTCTGTACGTCACTTGGTCTCAAACTTAAACACTAAGAGATGGATACTCTACTCGACAGTTTGTTCCAATTCTTAATTACCTTTTCAGTAAAAAATGGTAATTTACTTTTCAAATTCAAATGTGTCTGTTTTTAACATCAAGTCACTGCTACTTATTATGACTTCATAAATTTAGCAACTGACATTTTCTATCTATGAAGATACTTATACAAAAATTGTAAAAGAATAACAACTCCATCTTCTTTTTCATACATTACAAAATAAGTCTCAAGAATATCCAACTTTTTAATCCCTTTATGAAACTTTTTTGAATCATCTTCAGCTTTATAAAGCTACTGTAAAATTGAGAGTAGTAGTAATTCATACATCTTCCAGAACCACTATCAGAAAAATACTGCAGTTAGAAAAAAAATCATCTTTATAAACCTTCTACTTTAAGCCTCTTTCTGCCACATGGAAGTCTGCAAGATATGGTTATGTAGTATCCTTAATTTCTTGTTTCTAGATGTAATCTAGATATATTTGAAAGCATTTCAGTGTTCTCTGTTTTATATGTTCAGTCATTCACTCAGTCAAAAACATTCTGAATGACTCCTGTGCCATTATCACATGACCTGTTTACATTAGTAGTGATTTTAAATTTACTTTCAGATTCTTTCTGAGGAAGTTGAACAGCATGGGGGCTATCCCTTGCAGAATGTCATTCGAAGTCTTATGAGTGTGCTCCTTCTTGAGAGAATTCCCTTCTCAGTTAATTATTCTCTTGCTAAGACAGTACCTCAGAACTGCTAAAGTTCAAGCCTGCACATAAGGTGGTAATTAACGCAGGAGCTGCAATTTGCTCCTCAGTTCTCTCATTCATTTTTGATCCAACACTTATGATGCTCATTGAACTTAAGGGCAAAGATCACTTTGAATTTAAACATGTAATTTATTTCATTTAGTTTCAGACAAAAATACAAAGGTATGCTAGTATTAACTAAATAAATAAAGACCAGTGGCTTTGATATCATTGATTGGGTCTTGTCTGCACTGATTATGATAAACTCCTTAAAGATGCACACCAGCATCTCTACATAGCCCCTTGTTCTGGCTTTCATGTACTTAGTCTGTAGCCTAAGACATAATTATCACATTATTGTGCTTCTTTTAAGTTTGCAATGTTTGTTGATTGCTCTGGGAATAATGAAGTTTTGTGGGATGTCTAAGAGTTTGCAACCTTCTCAAATAATGTTGTAAGATTGTATAGAGGGATATAGCTGATACTCTCACATTCATAATGCCTTTTAATAGCAGTGCCTTGGTGGATTCTATCGGACTCCTATATTGCCTTTTTCTAAGCTAGCAGGAGTACTCCATAGCAAAGGTGGGGAATTAATCTAAAGAAATAAAGAGTGGGATTGATCAGGTGTCCCATACTCAGTCTCTCTCTCTCACTACCTGGCAACATAAACATCACCTCTTGTGGGATTCAGTTCCAGCTCATGGCATCTAGATTTAAGTGTCTTCTGTATGGTCTAAAATATTAGGGGTCAGTGATTCTGCAGAGGTGCCTTTCGTTCTCCATGTAGAATAGAACATCCTAGATTCACAGCAGTCAGATTAAATGAATTGCACCCATGTGGCTAAGGATCTGAGAGAGACAAAATTCAACATGGAGTGGGTTTTTGAGTTGCTAAGGGATTTTCTTAGTGAAACACCACATTGGTAAGAGAAACTCAAATACAGCCATGTATGGTTAGTGTAGCATCTCAAGGTCTGTGCTTTTTTTAAACGATTATTTTAATATAATAACTCTAGGACTCCATTTCTTCTTGCAAATTGGAAGTAATTTAATAGATTTTCCAAAGGAATCTTGAAAGTATTTTAGTGTCACATTATAAACAGTCATCCTACTATACTTATGTATTACAATTCAGAGCACAGAGAGAGATATAACTTTTTAAAGCATGATACAGAGTTCTAATGATTAATCCATTATGTTGTCCATGCATGATTTATTTTTACATTACAGCTAAACCTATGTTCTAGTGGCTTCAGAAGAAGCCATTAAAAGGTTATTTGTATGCATTATAACATTTATACAGAATGACACTCTTTGTTATATAATATTGTAATGTCATGAGAAGTAAATGAGTATAAACCTTGCATTATAGTTCCTGAATTTGGGAAGAATTGCAGAAAAGTAATCCAGTTTTTATTTCCATAAAAATAAATAAGGAAAGTAAATAAGAGGAGACTCTAGAAAATAGTAACTGAATGAGTATCTGGAATTGTATATTTGAAGGAGTAAAATCAATCTTGACAACCATAAGGGAATGTATGAAAATGGAGACCAAGGGAGCTTTGCCAAATGTATCCCATGGCTAACTACAAATAATGAGTAGCTTACAGGAAAGGCTATAATCCCTGTCTCCTACTCCATTAGATGATGCATTTTTTCTGTTTGTTTTATAGAAGTTTTGTTTGCATAAATGCTTTCCTTTCCAGATGTGAAAATTTGAATTGCACTATTAAACTACTCAACACTTTGGTAAAGTAATCACAAGCTAAGCTTTTATGTCTATGCCTTTACTTTCACCAGAGAAAAGTGAGCATTCAATGCTGCCATTCTTTATCTGATAACATTTTAAATTCACTTTGCAGAGAATAAATGACAGCCATTTGAGCCCCAGGACTCTTGCTAGAAAGAGATTTGCAGAAATAGACTCTAAAACATCAGAAGCGGGTCCCTGAAAAAAGGTGTAAAAATCATCACAGTAGTTGAACTGCAAATAATATATGCCATTCTTAAAAAATATCTCCTATTCTAAAGAATCCCATATATGTGAAGGTGTTTTAAATTTAAATTTTTATTTTTTATTCTAGGACTTTTATATCAAATGGAAAAGCAAATATTTTTTCAAAGTTGTGAACAAATAATTGCAAAAATGCTGAGTTAAAGGGTGTTAAGCGACTGATGGCAGATTAATGAATTCATTGTTAGTTATCAAGACAGATTTTACTCCATAAAACATCTGATTTCAGATATTCATTCAGTTATTAATTTGTTAATCTATTTCAGGACTGTTGGGTATCAGCCAAAAGTGTTAAAGATTAATTGGTGACAGAAACATGCTGTCTAAATGTTTGCACTTGGAATGATGCCTTCATAATCAGCTAATAAATGCCTAATTTGCTGCCTAATAGAAAGCCCAGCATGATATGGACAAAAAATTGCTTTTCAATAGCTGTGTAATGAGTTTTTTAGAAACTGTTTGTAAGTCAAGACAAATTTTTGTATTGACATATTTTGTTCTTTCACCTGGAAGTGAACTAGCCAGAAACAGCACCACCTAAATTTTTCAGTATTGTTGTAACAGAACAATGAAACACAATGAGTCACTCTCACCTGTGCATATTTGGCATGGTAATTTGATCCATTTTAAAATAAGCTGTGTATTTAACATAGCTTAATGTACCTAAACTTGGGGTTAAATTTTACTAAATTAATGACTCATTAACACTTGCATTAGATATAACTGTTAATATCTCTCTGTGCTTAAGTTCTGTACTTCATTTAACATGTATCCACCATGCATCCCCTATCTAATTAATGGCTATACTCAATGATTTTTAAAGCTTAAAGACCTATGCAAATTTGGGTTGTGCTGTCACATACTTTAAAAGTATATGCATAAATGACACAACAATGATAGCAATAACTTTTTTTGCCTGTAGAAGCCTTATTATTTTTTTTTTTAACTCAAACCTGTGATCTTGACTTGGGAGATCTGACAGATTGACATTATCTCAACAATATGTATGCATCCACTGGTCTTGCATTCACTGGGGATATGTTAAATGGCAACAGATTGTTAGCCAGCAGTAGTGGCATGCAGGCAGATGAAGACCCAGATATTTTCTAAGCACTTAGGGTGTGTTCCTCTGTTTCAGATCAGGCCTTAGGTGATATGCAGGACATCTTGTGAGTCACTGATCACTGCCTGAAACGTCTCCTATGCAAACACGTGAGAAGCAGAAGAAAGAATTTTCTTAAACTTTACACATTCACAAGTGCAGCCAAATTAGCCTTACACCATTACTTACAGTAATAGTAGCAGTGAGTTGTTAGGTTTTAATAATTTCAGCTTACTACTTGACTAATCAGCTGTATGTAGTTCCTGAGAGCAATGTCTAGGAGTACAGATTTTGAACTGATTTCAGGAAAGACTAGGCCATTGGCTTGCTAAAGTCTGTGCGTTCAAAAATATTCCTCACTTTCCTCCCAAGTAGAAAGCCTTAGTGATTTCTAAAATTTACAACGGAAATAACTATGTTAAAAGAATGTTTTTCACTGTGAGAATTAGAAGCTTCGGTAATGAGAATAAATTATCAGCCATCACTAATTTTTAATATATTTGACCAGATTCTCAAGTGGTAAAACTGACAAAATTCCTGTGGCCTTCAGTCTGCTTCTGCTGTCTGCAGATGCAATCATTCATACAACTCTCCAAAAACAGAGCTATGGTAATCAGTAAGAACAGACTCATTATTCTCTACGCATTTCATGTATACATCCTACATGTCTATCAGAGGGGATTTCTTAATATTTTTTTAACAATATGTGAGGTTGCAGTGTCATTTAGAACCTTGGTGGCAACTTTCACATCTCATTTTCTTAACAGATGCAATTCTTCTCTGCACTGGACATCCTCACTGAAGGATTTCTTGACACATAAAGTCTTAGTTGTTCTTAAAAACAAAGGAATTGATATGTATTCTCTCTTATCCCTCTTCTGCTATTGCAGAACCAGTTCCAGTAATCAGCAATCCCTATATCACTTTCAGGGAGAATAATAAAAAATTACAAAGAAAAAATGTATAATAACTTCAAGCACTAATTGCTTTGTATTTCTATTGCTATAATTTGTGAAAATGACAGCCAAAATCATGGAAATTACAGTAATTATTATACATCGGAAAACAGTTTGGTTTGAGAAACAGCATTTTTTTATTATTATTTTTGAAAGAATGTCTTTGGTCTTTTAAACTATATAGCAGAAATGATCTGTCCTGTTCCAAGTAAAGCTTGTACTATGAAAAGCTCCACACAAAAAAAAGGAGGGAAGGAAAGAAATGGAACAGAACTGCTCATCTGCTGGAGAAATACATCACTGTCCTTCCTGGACAACTTGGAAACCAAACTGGGACTACTGCCAATTATAAGAGTTCCCTATCAAATAACCTCTGAATTTAAAGAGATATCAACTTCCAAGTCCAGTAGATGATGAAAAGAGACCATCACTTCTATATGTGGGCTTCTAGGAGCTATTACTTTTTCTTGCAAGTGTGTCAAAGAACAGCCTCATATTCCTACCTATAAAACTGCAACCCATAAGTTTATTTAGTAAGAGAGTACAACAAAATTAGCTTGTCTTAAAGATGTGAAAGCTGCATGCACCAGTGCTCAATTCTTTCTCTTTGACAGGCATTAGCCATTGCCAATAAAATAAAATAATTTCCACACTGACATTTAATTTTAATCTGTATATCGCATATTAATAGGTAATTTATTGAAGCATGTAAAGCAGATGAAGCAAAAGGGAGGTGTTCTTTGTTCTTTTTTGTTGTGCCAAATAGTTCGGTTGTTACAAATTATCATGCTATACTCTGGTTCCTTTAGACTCAGGAAAGAAACTCTTCTAAAAGAGATGACTGTTGATGCATTAGGTTGCCTAATTAGATTAGACAACACTATGTAAGGTAGATAAATCTTTTGTTTCTTTTCTTTCCTTTTTTTTCCTTTGGGAAAGTGAAAAACTGTCCCACATCACTTGCAAAATTCAAAGAAGTAAACACTTCTGAACAGTATTCAGAATTCAGCAATATGTAAATACAGGCTATTTGTTAAAATGCTTAAAGTTGTCTTGAAAGCTGTAAAAAATCCATATGTTAGTGCTTAAAAGTGGTCTAGTTTTCCAGCAAATTAGCAGTTTTGAACATTAGAGCACTTCTTTGGGCACGACATATTGATTAAGCTACTCCTTTCTGAAAGTCATGGTGGTGAAAATGCTCTGATGGTTAGTAGATGGGAAAAAAGAAACAACTCAGAAGGCAAACGATTCAAGAAATGGAAAGTTGATGAACAGCTATGTTACAAAACTATATGTATAAGTGATTATTCTACAGGATTTCCTATTTTGGTGCACGAGTAAAGATAGGTGGTGCAGTTTATATTATAAAACAATCACATGACATAGAATAATACTGCAAAAAGTCATTGACCATAGCATATCACACAAGCTTTTCTAGTATGGATGTTTATAGTATTTTGGTTTGAGTGGCTGCTGCCCCTCAGATTGCTCTCCTGAGCCTTACTGCAACTGGTTTTCTTGAACTGATGAAACAGCTAAAAAACTGTTTCATAGGTCTTTGCTTTTCTCTACATTTATTTTTGTTTCAACCAGAAACATAACTGTGTTTTGCAATAAGCTGGAAGAATAGCATTTGACACACCAGTTAATTTTACTGAGGCTTTCAATTATCTTGCAGTCCACAGGTTGACCATCACTTATGAAAAAAAGGGTCTTCAATCCAGTTAAAATTCATTCAGCTTCTCTAAGCAGATATAAGAAAGACTTTTGGTCATGTCACAATCTCCGCTAACAGCTACTAGCTTGCTCATTTTGTACAGACATCACAGAATCACAGAATGGTAGGGGTTGGAAGGGACCTGCATCTAGTCCAACCTCCCTGCCAAAGCAGGTTCACCCACAGCAGGTTGGAGAAGAAAGCATCCAGGAGGGTTTTGAATATCTCCAGAGAAGGAGACTCCACAACCTCTCTGGGCAGCCTGTTCCAGTGCTCTGTCACCCTCAAAGTAAAGAAGTTTATCCTCCTGTTGAGATGGAATTTCCTGTGTTCCAGCTTGTCCCTGTTGCCTCTTGTCCAGTTGCTGGACACCACTGAGAAGAGTCTGGCCCCAACCTCTTGACACTCGCCCTTCAGATATTTATAAGCATCGATAAGATCCCCTCTCAGTCTTCTCTTCTCATAGAATCATAGAATGGTTAGAGTTAGAACAGACCTTAAAGATCATCTAGTTCCACCCCCCTACCATGGGCAGGGACACCTAGACCAGGTTGCTCAAAGCCCCATCCAGTCTGGTCTTGAACACTTCCAGGGATGGGGCATCCACAACTTCTCTGGGTAACGTGCCACTGTTTCACCATCCTCAGTGTACAGAATTTCTTTCTAGTATCTAATCTATATCTCTGCTCTTTCAATTTCAAACCATTACCCCTCATACTATTGCTACACTCCCTGATAAAGAGTCTCTCCCTCTCTCTTGTTGGTCCCCTTTAGGTACTGGAAGGCAGCTATAAGGTCACCCCAGAGCCTTCTCTTCTCCAGGCTGAACAACCCCAACTCTCTCAGCCTAGCTTCATAGAAGAGGTGCTCCAGCCCTCTGATCATTTTTGGATCCAACAAGTCCACGTCTTTCCTGTGGTGAGGACTCCAAAGCTGGACACAGTACTCCAGGTGGGGTCTCACGTGTGCAGAGTAGAGGTAGAATCATCTCCCTCGACCTGCTGGCCGTGCTTCTTTTGATATCGCCCAGGATGCAGTTGGCTTTCTGGGCTGTTAGTGTGCATTGCTGGCTCACGCGGAGCTTCTCATCTATGAACACTCCACTCCCAAGTCTCTCTGTTCAAGGCTGTTCTTGATCCATTCTCTGCTCAACCTGTTTTTATGCCTGGAATTGCCATGTCCCAGGTGCAGAACCCTGCACTTGGTTGAACTTCATGAGGTTTGAACAGGCCCACTTCTCAAGCCTGTCCAGGTCCTTCTGTATGGCATCCTTTCCCTCCAGTGTGTTGACCGTTCCACACAGCTTGGTGTTGTCAGCAAACTTGCTGAGGGTGCACCCTATTCCACTGTTCATGTCTTCAAGAAAGATGTTGAAGTGGTTCTAGTACTGACCCCTGAGGAACACCACTCATCACTGGCTTCCACTTGGACATTGGACATTTGAGCGTGACCATCTAGCCAGTTCCTTATCCACCAAGTGCTCCATCCATCAAATCTGTCACTTTCCAATTTTGAGACCAGGATGTAATGTGGGACAGTGTCAAATGCTTTGTATAAGTCCAGGTAGATGATGTCTGTTGCTCTGCCCTTGTCTACCAATGCTGTGGCGATATCATAAATGGCCACCAAATTTTTCAGGCATAACTTGCCCTTGGCTGAATTCCAGGAGAAATCTGCTTCATGATCTTGCCGGGCACAAAGGTGAGACTGACTGGGCAGAGGTGAGACTGACTTCTCCAAGCTAAACAGACCTAAGGCTCTCAGTCTTTCCTCATAAGAGAGGTGCTCCAGTCCACTGATCATCTTTGTAGCCCTGAAGGACTCCAAGCACCTGCATGTCAAGGTCTCATGAGGGTCGGAGAAGCTTCTCCCCATGGGGAGCAGCAGGCCAGACCTGGCACCCAAACCCCAGCCAATGAGCAGAGCAGCCTGGGCAGCCCCATCCTCCATTTACAGGTGTGTGCCTGTGGTGAAGGGCTGAAATGGCATCCTGGGCCCCAGGGTTGAGGGAAGGCCCTGGGGTGCTGGTCATGAACCAAATGGCCTGGTAGTGCCTCAAGACCCTGACACTGAGAGCTGCTTTGGTTTAATTTTATTCATAGCGAAATTGGACTTCCTTGCAGAGAAAGATGCTGCTTAAATAAATCCACCCCATACATTTAAATCCAAACCACTCATTTTCATTTAAGAATCACTTTTACTCCCTCTCAGAAAAATAATCTACCCATTTCTTAAAGCATTAATGATCCATTCCCCAAAATCTGTGGCAACTGTTCTGTTCCAGTCACATTTTCATCTAACAAAATATTAAAAAATCCTCCATTCAGAAATTCCAGACAACTTGAGAACACGAGTTCCATCTTTAAATTATACAGAGTGATCACTAAAGATTCACCAATAAAATTTAATTGAGGATTTGCAAATGGTACAGGAAAAAAGATGGAAAAATCTGGATTCCAAAGGAGTGAAAAATAAGTAGCATTCACCATCTGTGGTCCTTGACAACAAGCAGACTATCAACAGAACCATACAGTAAAAACATAACTGCTTTTACAAGCTTAAACCATCTGTAAAAACAAGTGCTTTAAATGCTAAACTGAAATGGCTCAAAAAAAAAAAAAGTACAAAACAAGGTGCATTATTCTTCTGGTATATTAACCTAATATAGCTAGCACAAAATCAACAAAGCAGAGCAGTTCAGACTTAGCAGAAATCAGTGTCAAGACAACCTGTGGACTTAAGTGACCATCTCTTGTGAACTAGCAGACAATCACGAATCTTCAGAATGTTGCTCACTTCACTCAAGCATTTGTTCTGGAAATCATTAAACCCCACATGCTGAGTTTTGGAACTAAGCTTTGACATTTTTTTCTTCTCGATTCAAAATATCATCAGCTTTTAACATTTTTAAGGTAGCTATAAATGTGTATGTAACTAGGCTCTTGCAAAGGGAGAACATTCATTAATGGTAAGTGGTAAAACAAAAATAACTCCATGACACAAATGTGTAAAAGAAACCAAAGCTCAGGAGAGTGTCCTTTCTGGAGAGACCACTGAGCTCATTACTGCACATTTAAGTAACCTGAAGGACTCCCCAGTTTACAGGCATTTTCTGCCTGGAAGACCCACAGGACAGAACCTTCCTTGCTGCGATATTCTATTCATGGCTGCTCCCCTGGTGAAAGCCCTAACCTAAATCCCAGGCTCATTGCACACTTTTGTACACCATGTGACTCCTTCTCTGTGCTGGCTTTGTTGTAAGGAAGCTGAGCTTTATTTCTGCATTACTTTTGAACGTGGAATTTTACATCGAGGAAGGCTTTGTTATTTTGAGGGCTGTTGTTTTATAGGTGCTGCACAACAGCCTTTACGAAGCATATAGAAAAGATTGAAAGACAGTAACTCTCATCTTTGTGTCCTTGCATGAGATAAATAAGTCAGGGAAGCAAATAAATTCCACAATAATATACCCACTCCCATAAAATAAATAGAAAATTCCATGGGAAGGTATGGAAAAGCATGTAATGAGATGAGAGCAAAGCAACTTTTCTATAAAAGCACACAGTGATAACTTCCCAGTGTAGTCTCCCAGCTTTGGCCACTTTTTGGCTCTTTTTAACCTCCTAAATTAGATGCAGCATCTCTGCCATGATGCTCTTACTGTCAACATTTTTCATAGGCTGACAGTGCTTTTCCTTTTCTCAATTCTATATTAAAATGTAATTACCATATAAAATAAGTAAGAGGAATAAATTATGTTTGCATAAATTTAAAATCTGAATCTAGCAGAACTGGTATGCTGCAGGGTTAAGATTTAAAGCTGAGAGAGTATATTTAGTGTAAGTAATCATTTTCCTTACCTCTGGCATTTAAGAGTCTGTCTTTATCCACATTAGGGATTCTGATGTTTCAGAATAATTACAAATCTTCTCTCTTCCTCCATACTGATGACACTTCACTGCTTTTTTAAAAGTTTTTTGCAGTCCTCTTTCAGCTTTTTGGTCCTCTTTTTGCAGTCCTTCACCCCTCCTTCAGCTGCTCGGGTTCTCAAGAATGGGGAAGAGAGAATTACCTGCAACTACTATCAGAAAATGTTTATACTTTGCTGCCTAAGGGAACTGATCTCCTACCACAAACCAAAGCTCTCTAGTGTCTCTCCCCATACACTAAACAGAACATATGAAACCTATTCTAATCCCCCTAGTCTGGAAGGAAGTGAGGTGCTGCCAATTCCTGCCATAGAACATTTCCAGACTTGCTTTGGACTCTTTCTTCCAATAGACAAACTACAGATTTCAGCAGGAGAGAAATAATCGATTTGTGTATTTGTGTATTTAGAAAACAAAAGAAACTACCAGAACTTTAAACAGCTTATTTCAAGTCTTATTTAGGATATCTGTTTCAGGGAATTGGTGTTTTGAGGTAAGTTTTTTCTATTCTATTTTGTTGTTAACATCTATTTTTTTGAGTATCAGAGTTTTCACCTTGTAGCAGATTTTTAGAGGTTAACATGTTCTCTTCTGGGCTGTTGCAAGACCAGTAAGGTTGCATATTAACAGGGTTAAAAATCAGACATCTGTTCTTTATGGTAAATTGCTGACTCTGATTTTCATACCATATAAATGATGTCTGACCATGCAAGATCCAATAAAATTTGATGCCAGTTTTACAAACTGTCCCTTTGCTTTATCTACATGTAGGTGATTAGATACCTTCACCAGGTCATGTACACAGGCAATTACAGTCAGATTGGATTAATCTACAACAGTTTACAATGACATTAATGCAATTTTCAAAAGAGACAGAGGAAAAAAAAATCTACAGGCAATTTGTTAAGCACTATTCAAATAAGAATTTTTAAGTTATTAAATATTTAAATTAACCAGAGATAATATCAAGGTTTGATTATTCTGTCTTCCTCTGAATTGCCTTTTGATATCAGTAGGTTCCCTCAATGCATTACTCTTTTGTTTTCCTAAATGTAAAATAGGAATAACAATACAAAAAAAACCCCAAACCCTTCAGAAGAATCTTCTGAAGTTTAATCACAATTTATAAATGATTACAGCACTTTAAAAAAAAAAAAATTGCCATCCTGCTTTCAATACAGTTTCTTATTGCTATTTCACTTTTTAACACTTCTCTACACATGAATTATATAACAGCGTGTGTATATCCATATATACGCAAAGTATTCTGTCCATCAGTCTCTGAATATTACATCCTAAATCAAACTTCCTAATCTGATCCATTAGAAATGTGTTTACATTCTAAAGTTAGATTATTTTGCAGGAGATTTCAGTTCTGAAAAGAATATTGGAAGAACTACGGGAAACTTCTAGCGGCAGAAAGTAGCTTCATAAAACAGACAAAATACTTCACAAAATCATTTATGAGCAATGGAATAGTTATATAGTTAAATATAGTTAAATACCTGTGTGGCCAGTGTCATGGGAGGTGATTCTGCCACTCCACTCTGCACTCATGAGATCACACCTGGAGTACTGTGTCCAGCTTTGGAGTCCTCAACACAGGAAAGACATGGACCTGTTGGAACGGGTCCAGCAGAGGACCACAAGGATGATCAGTGGGATGATCATAGGGATCCTCCCCTATGAGGACAGGCTGAGAGAGCCTTGAGAAGAGAAGGCTCCAGGGAGACCTTATAGCGACCTTTCCATATCTGAAGGGAGTCTATAGGAGAGCCGGAGAGGGACTCTTTACGAGGAAGTATAGTGAAAGGACAAAGGACATTGGTTTAAAATTGAAAGAGGGGACATTTAGATTAGACACCAGAAAGAAATTCTTTACAGTGAGGGTGGTGAGGCACTGGAACAGGTTGCCC
>JAOQGH010000001.1:23092092-23132318 GCA_025769975.1 Gallinago jamesoni
TTTTTTGTGGTTGGACTTGATGATCTCTGAGGTCCCTTCCAACCACCACAATTCTGTGATTCTGTGTGATTCTGTGACACTACAGACAAATAAAGGATTATGAGTCTTTTCAGTGTTTTCTGGTTTGTGCTTTTTTTAGTGTGCTCCATTGGTACAGCAAGTCAGCTGTTATAAATACCATTTCTTGTATAAATGTTCCATTGTTGATAACAGACCAGTTATGATGTCAGTTCTCTTTCTTTTTAGGACTGTATATATTCTGTCAGCAATACAGACTTAACACCTTAACTAGTTAGGAAGTAAATTTTTCTTAGCTTTAATTAAACATTATTTCAGTTTCTTTCTTTTTATATAATTATCAGAATTAAGATCCTTTATACTGCTGACTCAGTCACAGAAGTTGTGTCTATTGAATCAACAAGAATAAATTGAAAAACTGGGACCAACAATGAAAATACAAATTAATATAAGTATTAAACTAGTTTCCTAAACTAATACCTTCATAAGTGCTAACTATTTATATTACTACAATATCAACTTTCATTGGCAAGTGCAAAAGGATGAAAACCTGTTCCTCAGAAGGGTTTAGGCTCGTAAATCCCAAGAGCAAGGGGAAAAGTTTAGCAGATAGTTCATGGAAGTAGATCTCCAGACACTGCAGTGAACTGTCATTGAAATTAACATGGTGTAACTGAAAATCAAGGCTTAGAATTTTATTTTAAAATGTTTTAAGGTAATGCCAGAGAAACAGGCAGAAGTCATTTGACTTGTGGGTTCATGACTCTTAGAATTTCTGTCTGGCATGGCAGGCTCCTGTGCCAATTTTGCATGCAGAAATGGTTAAACATATTAGATCAGCACTGGCAGGATTGCCAAGATCCTCTTCTCTAGCATAGATAAACAGGAATCTAGAGCTATGATTGTGTGATAAATCAGTTAGAAGAAGAGTATGACTTTGTACTGCTACCACACTGATCACTCTATTGATAAGGATATTACATATGAAATACCTCCTCTTCTTCTACATGCAACTTAGATAGTCAGTACACACTTACCAAACCTTACAAAGAAGTGAGGTGAGAAAGGGACTGTCCACCATATTTCCATCCACCACATGTCCACCATATTTTTGACACCAGAAATATAGTGTAGGAATCTATTTAGTGTTAGAAGTCAAACAAATATGAAAATGCTTCCAAAGCTGTTGGTGGCTAAAAATTTTGATAGCATTTAAGTACCGTATTGGCAGTTGTATTCACGTCTTTGATCCCTTTTTTGGCTCTATTTGCTTCTTTCTTTTTTTGGTTTGATACCTATCATGAACATCAGTGAAATCAGTGCATAGCTTGTTACTGCCCCCAAAGAGACCAGATTGTTGCTGTGAGATAGATCATGGACATGCTCTGCAAAAGATGCTGTGCAGAGTGGAAGTGAACATTGAGAGCAGAGAGAATCTTTCAGTGCCATCATCTCTACAAACAGTGAAAGTTTGGGGATGATAATTCACCCCAGAGCAACAGCAAGCACAAGTTGATGGGTGCCCTTCATGCACTTTATGGGAGCTGTGATATAGAATCCTTTCCCTTGGACTTCTGCTGGGTTGAGCGGGCTCCCAGTCTGTTCTGCCAACAGCGTGCAGACTGTAATAACTCAGTTGCTATCTCTCTCTTTCCTTACAACAGTAACACGGCCACAAGCAACACACAAAACACGCACGTGTTTATACACTTGTGCACATGCAGATGCTGCTTATTCAGCAGTTTCAGCACAAATAGGCTGTTTTCAGGACAAATTGGTTGGTAATAAACTTATCCTGATTTCTTTTTTTCAGCAAGGAAACAATCTGAATAGAGGAAAAATATACATATAGCAGAGCTCTTTATCTTCTTCTCTGCATATTTAGCTACCCCCTCATTTTCTTTGTAGTTCACAGCACTGTAAGAATTCCTATGCAGATGACAGCAGTTAAATACTGAGGGGAACACTCACCACAACTCTGATTTTCCTCTTTCTAAGCTTCTTGACTTAATGCTTCTTTGAGTTGCATGTTTTTAATCCTATTGAACTAAGCAGAGCAGGAAAAAACACACAACTAGGTAAGCATCAATAACATTTTTACTTATATGATTAAATGAACTACCCATTACATTTGATTGAAGACGAGAGATTGTGCTGCAGCATACAGATGATTTCTGTATGAAATTAAAATTAAGCTTAAGTACATAGACTTTTAAGAAAGGTTGGCTAAAAGGAAACTATTTCCTTTTGGGAAAGTGTCAAACAATGATTTGACTTAAGGTTTAGAAAGACTCAGGATTCAGGTTTTCGTAGTGATGCTGTCTTCATTGAAAACAGGGACACTTTACTGTTGGAACTGTGTATCTGCCTTTTTACTGGAAACTTCAGGTCCTCACTCAGAAATTAAGAACCATTCTTATTTTTCCAAGAAGAACCTTCAGACAACCCACCTTCTTTTCTTCATATTATTTAATCATGAAAAGATACTAATTGGGAAAAAAGAATAATGGAGGAAAGATGGATAAATGGATTCATCAGATTGGTAAGAAAGGGGGGAAACTATCAGAAGACAAGGTATGGGATAAAATATACCAATGAATGAAATAAAAAATTTTTGCTATCATAGTTCAAGTTTTCTCTGACCTGTGTTTAATAGAAGACTATTACAAATATGTCTCAGCCCATGAAAAAATTTCCAGACTCCACTTATTCCCTCAGGATCTCCCCTGAGAAAAATAGATATGTAGCTTTTATTTGAAAAACTGAGCAAAAAACCCTACCATTGTTGAAGCTCTTCCATTCACACTCTCCTCTGTCACTTCACTGAAGTGTGGCTTGGATTCATTATCCTTTGGTTATTATGCAGATAAAAACAGAATACACATTTCCTGACTTATAAAAACCCTCAGAAAATAGCTTGCAATGATTAAATAGGTATGTCTATAATAGGTACTATATAAAACATTAATTCCCTATGCCTATACTTTAATCTAGGACAATGCAAACCAGCTCTTCTCTAAGAAGTATGTGATCAAATATTTCCTGCATCCTTATTTACCTAAGACTCAGAAACACCCATCATATTCTGATGGATTTAAGGACAAAATACCTCTTTTCTTATTCTACTGTGGGGACATACTGAGAGAAAAATACTGACCTGAAAGGAGGAATGAATTCTCTCCACTAATAAATTATCTGTTCTATTCTTTTTAATTTTTTTTTTTTTTACATTAGCTAAAAGCATTCCTTTTTACTTCTACTTTTATCTCAGCAGGTCTATTTCCCCCAATAAATCAAAAAGAGAGGAGCAGGAGTAGAAATGTCATACTGAAGCAAACTATACAACTTAACAGAAGGGAAAGTACTTTGAATATATTAGCTAGACATAGTTAACCTACTCATTTTCTTCTCAAAACTGCCTGGCAGCTTTCTGCTGTTTCCCATTTCTGCTCATCCAGGCATTAAAAATCTAAATTTATTTCCTGACTTCAGTTTCCCATAAGGAGTTGTATCTTCTACTACCAGTTCATCTACAATATTTATTTTACAGAGGTATTTATCAGGCCACTTTTCTATTAGCATCTATAACACATACTTGTAATAATTGCTTTAATCTCTAGTTTCAGTTATAGGCTCAGTGCTCAGAATAAGGGACAAGTTACAAACCACACTCATTCATGCAGCTTTTTAACCTTTCTTCTCCCCAGATGGGAAGTTTATTGCAGGTAACACAGGAAAAAATGCCTTCTGGAAAGCATCTTTACTGGGAGAATTTGGAGCATGGTTAGAAACCAACAATCTTTCATTATCTGCACATTTAATTGCTTCTATTGAAATGATGATACTATAGGAAGAAAGATTTTTTGTGGCTCTTCAAAATCAGCTTTCTGCAGGAAAACTTCTTTGTCGTTTTGAAGATAATTATCACTATAAAGCTATGTTAGTTATAAAATAAATGCGCAATTGATAGTGTGATTCAAATTAAGAATAAAAAAATATTTTCAGAAGTTATTGTAAAGAGATTCAGCTCTTGTTTATGCAACACTTCAGCAGACGCTGAAATAGTTGGGTCAGGGTGATTTTAGTTGCAGTTGCAAATTGTCAAATGTTGGAAGGATATTTTTTTTCCTTCTTGATTAATATACTGACATCGAGTTTGCTTCTTTGTCATTTATACAGGCTACAATTAAGAGGAGAGTGTTTCACGTAGGGTACTCAAGCAGACATCTAGAAGCCTCCCATAGAGAAGGGGGGAAAACTAGGACTTTATTGCATTTCAAAGGAAATGAGCTAGTTTTCCTGAGTCTTTTTTTACCAAAACTCTACAAATTGTCATCCATTTTACCTTTAATAAATTCAAGAAGCATCCATTTATCTTACCAGGGCAATAGATTAATAGTAAAGCAGTCCTTTTCTTTTTTTTTTCTGAATAGTTACAGTTTGTGAGGATCCATTATCTAATACATCTAATACATGCCACTTTCTGCATTTTGCTACCATGGTGACAAGTACTATAAAAAATAAAACTAGCTCTGTAAAAAACACTGGAGATTTTTGGTGCTACTAAATGCATCATGTTCTTCATAGTTTCACTTAACTTTTTTTTGCTTAGTCTTTCTTACTGTTGAAAATAGTATTTCATCTGTTAAATAAAAACCAAGGAAAATAAAGATGACTCTTGACTAACTGTGTTCTGCTATTACCTAATTGTGCCCTGTTTGTCTGTTGCCATCTTTATAAGTCTTAGCTGCTGACTGAACTAAGATGCTGTCTATGATTGTTGGCTCAGGGACGGTAAGTGAAATCCTTCAAATTCAGTCAAAACTTTGCAAGCGGTACTGGAGGGTAACATGATTTTACCTCTTTTTAAAATTTATTTATTTATTTAGTGTGATAACAGATTTTAGCATGTTCAGAATTTGTAACTACTAACAATTTTACATCAAACATTATCAGCAACTTTTGGGGGTGCTTGCAAAGAAAAAGGCAGATATGGCTAAGATTCTGTGATTATGTGATTCTGTATGGTTCTGAGGAATAAACACCAATGGTGGGATTCACATTGTGATTCAAAGCACTTAGTTATTCATTTCTCCCTAAAACACGTGCCTGAGGCAAGACTCAGTTGTAAACACAGGGGCCTAATGCTCCTGTAGAAACTACACTATGCAAGACATGAAGCTGACTGACAGATACGAGACAGGGCTTACACAAGATGGGGGTTTGTAAGGGAGAAAACCATTTCTTTGAGCCTGCAGTCATTTTGTGTATATAGATTATGCTTTGCTCCAATGGATTTACCAAGTATTGCATTTATTTTCCTTCTTTCTTACCTGTCCCCTAGTTGAACAGTCAATAAGATACTCTATTACCACGCATAGTTTATATTATTATACAAAGAGTTAAACATGAGAGAATGTAAAATAAGAGAATGTAAAAAAACAACTGATATTGTTTCAAAAAGAAGAAAAAGTATTACAGATTCAGAATTTCTCAGGTAAGAAACTGAAGCATAAATATAAATATATTTTCCTTGAATTCCTCCATGACAAAGAAAAACTGTGCAAACTGCAGGAATCCATCTTGTTAGAGTACAGGAGGCCTGGCTGGTGAGGTCAGGAACAGGAAAATAATCATCATCTGGGTAAAGTATACTGCCTTGTTATTCTGATTTTTATACCTGGCAATAAAGTGAAATGGTCTTGTGTATTACTTGCTATTATAAGCATTTGTGATTTTTGGAAAAACAGCAAATAGATGTCACAGACAATTCCAAAATATGTAAATGAAATCAAATGCCAAGGACTAGATATATTTAGCAGCTGATCAGCTGAACTTCTTTCAAAGATCCGTGACTCCATTGCCTGTAATGGGACACATACCCACCTTCCTCGTGTGTGAAGTTGCATAGTTGTCTCATAATCTCAAAATGTGCTTTCAGGAAAGAATCTCAACAGGAACAAAGAGAAAAAGGAAGAAAAGATGACAATGATAACAGATAGTGGTCTGAATTTATTTAGTTTTCTCGCTGAGGGCAGCTGCTGTAATCTGGGGCATTTTAGGTCATCTGAGCCATCAACTTTGGGTTGGTAGATATAACGAAGGACCTTTGATGGATATGTTCCCACTCGACCCTGAAACTGGAGGCCAAGTGTGGTACTATCAGCCATTTCAAATGCCACTAGACACTTCTGTGTGGGAAACTGAATCAAGGTCCTAGAGACAAGACAAGACAAAGAAAAATGTGATGGTAAAACAGTTATCAAGGGGACGGGGGCTAGGAAGAAATCCTTTACAAAGGAAAAAATCTCAAAGTTGTCAATTTATAAAGAAAATAGAGATGTGTATCCCACTAAACATATGTAAAAATTCAGACAAATTGAGCACCTAACTCTCTTAAAACCCAGCTACTACTTCACGTAGCTGTTGATGAACCCAACAGGCACTTTTTAATCCCTTGAGCATTTCTACACAAAAGTTGATTGCAAATTGTATCAAAAAAGGAACAAAATTAAGAGGATATTTATATAGGAGCTATGCCAGTTTAAGAATCAGATGGGGCGTGCAGTCTGGTGTTACCACCACATAGGGAAAAAACAACACCAATACAAGGACAGTCAACTAAATGGCAGATTGGTGCTGCTATGGCACTGTAACTTAGTCCTCGGTCAGCATGTTGGTGCTTTGTCTCCAAATGTTATACAGGAAACCTAGCTTTAAGAGCGGTGTCATGGTGCCACGAGGGTACCAGCTCCCTGGGGAGTAGGAGGGGGTCCTCATGGTGTCCGGCAGGGCAGGGCTTGGTAATCAGTGTCCATCCCACATCCCAGCCAGAGAGCAGGGCAGCTGGAGCATCAGGGTAGCCCAAACCCTGCCACCTCCCTGGGGACAGGGACAGACCAAGGCCGGGCCAGGCTGTCAGCCTGCACAGGTCTGCCTGGTTCAGTGTGTCCCATGGCCAGGCAGGCTAGGGCTGTGGGGAGCTGGAGACTGGCCCTGCTGGGGTGTCACTGAGGCAGGGACTGAGAGCCCTGGGGGTCTGAAGTGGGGTCCTGGGACATGGACAGGGTGGGGGGAGATCCTTGGCTGGGATGGACAGGTATCTAAGTGTGGGTGAGATGAATCTCACCAGTTAAATCACTTAATTTTTGTCCCTCAACTTCCTGGTTGCAAAATGAAGAAATATCCTATCCCAAAGAGGTTGTTTTGACAATACATTACCTCATAGCTGTATCATGCACAGCTAATTATGTATCTGAATTGAAGCTTGACACTTTTGTAGGACTTTGAATGTCCCATTTTTTTTTCCAGATCATTGGTTAGATCTCAGATGCAGAATCACAGAATGGTTGAGGTTGGAAGGGACCCCTAGAGGTCATCTTGTCCAGCCCTCTCCTAAAGCATATCTATCATATGCTTGATAATATGACACCATACGCTGCCTTATCTATCACTGAGTTCAAATGATTTAGATCAACTGTACACCACGGTCTTGGCAAACAGAGTAATGAAGCTTTCAGCTTACTTCAATGAACTATGAAAAGTGTTGGTGTATCCATACTTACATTGCAAAAACCCTCACCAGTTGTTTTGCATAGGAGGATGAGAGAGAAACAATGAGTACATTTGCATTACTAAATGGTGCTGCACAAAACCAGAAGGCAGACTTTGCTGGAGGACTTCCATCCACTTTGCAAGCAGGGCACTCAAGATGATGTCCTGATGTACAGTTTCAGTTCCGGCTTTCCCAGGAGTGTATGATGAGACTCCACTATAAAGGTCTCATCAAAAAGGCCCTCTTCTGCACGCTTACATTGCTAACACAGATGGACCCAACTGTACCCTTGCAGAACATGCTGAATCCATGTTTGGATAACGTTGCTGCTTGACTTTGTGACTATCTGTATACCCCAAGACTCAGTTTTAATTTTTGTATTTGTAATTTATCGCTCCATAACAACTGAAATTTTCTTACAAAGAAAATGTATCTGCTATCAATATTTGTGCAAGAAACACTGTAACGATTCAAATGACTATTTACTACTATAATAGCATTAATCTTGCTCACACTGGACTGTTTCCAAGTTTTCATAAAGCTTCTTGTCCTGCCACATACATCAATGTAGGAAATCTCTTTCTATTTCTTTGCAATATCATTTTCTTCCAGAGACACATGTAAATTCTCTTCCAATACTTTGCGATGTTTTTTTCTCTAATGAAGTTTGTTCCTGGTGTTTTTGCTAAAGATGCAGCAGTCTGATGCTTAGAAGAGACCAATTGTTATTTTCATTCTCAGCATGTGATGATAATAATAAGGAGTTTAAAAAAAAACAAACTGTAAGAACTTGGGAACCGTATTCTTCAATCTTAGAATAAGCTATTAGCTTTTTCAAGATCCCAGTAGAAAAATTCCCTGAAATCTTAACATATAAGAAAGTTGATTATATTTCAGCAAAGCATGTTCCCATTGAAAGTGACTCCTGTTTTGAGGGCTACTTTATATGAACTTTAACTTTGACAATGTATCTTCATGCTATTAATCTACATGTTTAGCTAGTTCAGCAAAAATGACCATTCATGCTTGGCTTTTTCTTCTTGGTACAAAAATGCATAACGTGCAAAAGTGCAAAGCCATCTTGAGAAGCTAACAAAAGCAAAAATAAATGAAATTGAAACACCATCAAAGTTTTTCTCCCATTGAACTTTCCACAATTATTTTAAATTGTGCTTTATAATAATGCTTAGCGGATGGCACTAAATGTATAGAATCATAGAATGGTTTGAGTTGGAAGGGACCTTAGAGATCATCTAGTTCCAACCCCCCTGCCATAGGCAGGGACACCTCCCACTAGGGCAGGTTGCTCAAAGCCACATCCAGGCCTGGCCTTGAACACTTCCAGGGACGGGGCCTCCACAACTTCCCTGAGCAACCTGTGCCAGTGCTTCACCACCCACCACCATATCTACAAGATTTTGTAGATTCAAATCTAAAGACAAAACACTGGTAAGACCTGTTGAACCAAAACGGCTAAAGAACAGCAGCAGCCAAATTGAACATATTTGCTTGAAGATAACTTTAAAAAGTTATTATTTTCTTGTTGTGATCACTAACAAGCATAGTTTCATCGGAGCATTAGAAAATTATAGTCTTAGGTGCATAGGTGCATTTACTTGTTTTAATTACTTGTATCATTACACATTTTCAGTGTCTCTTTTATAAGATGAAATTCAGAATTTTACTAGAGATGAAAAGATATAATTTATCTGTATAGTTCCTGTTTTCCTACAATATCATAAAAAAACCCCAACAATATCCTTCTATACACAGAAATTATATACTAAACAATATCTTTTTTCAGAGAAGACTTATCAAATATTATTTTTCTTAAGCAGAAGCATCTTTAGCAATGGAATGTCTCTCATAATGCAAAGTGTTGTCATGCAACAAATTACAAAGAAGTCTATGTAAGGAACTTGGTTTAACAGTTGTATATTTCTTGTCTATAGAGTAATTTGTTATATTTCTGTCTCGCTTTGGAAAAAGGCAAAGGGAGAAGTGTGTTTTTGTAATAAAGGGAAGTAAAAGATTATTTCAAAAGGAACTGAAAAAATGGAAGAAAAAAAAAAGAGACCCAAGAGAATGCAGTTTAAGTTTTTATTACTTGTGCATATATTGATAAACAATAGTAAGTTAGTCTATGAATTAGCTACTGACTCATACACCAACACTATTGGAGAGTACAGTTATTGCCTGACATATTGAGAAAGCATAACATGAGAAGATTAGACATTAGCTCATCTTTTTAGCCTGTGACAAATAAATGTTGTAAATTCAGACTACTATAGATGTATTATGCATGTGTAATGCAAACAGACCATGGCCAAAAAAGGTTCTGATTTCAAACCTAGTGAAAGAAATTAGGTTTCACCATTGCAGAGTCATCAAAACATTGTTTGTGTTTTATTGTATTTGCTCTATAAAGCTATCAATGTTAAAATTGCTTTTAAGCTTAACAAAATAAAATGTAACACAAACGGCTTTGTGTCTTTAAGGATTCCATAGTTCTTTGTTCCATTCAGCCATAACAATGCTGATTACTGTTTTAACAAATTTTGTTTTCCATCCAAAGTTCATGTATGCATGGACATGGCTTTATATATTACTTTAAAAATTAAGTAGGTCTGAGAAGTCATACTTTTTCATCTTTAAAATAATAACACAACACCAACAAGAAGGGCCATATAGTGATGTATGATGCATAGTGAAACACAGTGAAAATATGATGCAACGGTGCATATGTTGCATGTCCTACTTCATGGTTCACAGGTGGATTCCCTGTCAGGTTTCTAGCCTGGCTCATGCAGAGTCAATGCAACCAGGGCTTTCTAGGAGCCTGAGCTGACCTTGGACAAACTTGGTGATAGAACTGCCATGTCTGCTGTTTTCTGACCATTAATAAACAGGAAATAATTTCTCTTTATTTGTAATGTGGAGGCAAGTATATCATTGATGTTATGAACACTTCAAAAGCTTTCTGTCTGTTATGATATACTTGTGAAACAGAAAAGTGAACAGAGAATTTTCAGTTCTCCTTATGTAGCAACAGTGCAAACCAATTAGGGCTACAATCCAAAAAGCACTTTAAAATAGTTTTCTTTTAACCTTGGGAGGTAAAACCAGTGGAAAATCTAGCCTCCAATGTTCAGGTGGAACACAAAAAAGACACATAATAATAAGCAGCTACATTAGAAATATTTTTTAAAAATATTTGTTTTCCTTATCTATTTTTTTTACAAAAGAACACAGTAGATCAGGCAAAGCCATTCAAGCAACGATTACGCAGATGGAAATATCAACCTTCCATTCCTGTGCATTAATCCTTATGCAGCTTATGTTTTGTCAGACATGTCTTTTATTAGTTCAGCTGTGTCATATCACAGCTGCTTTCTAAAGAGAGTGCAAACATTCTTTTCATGTAATCAGAAATATGCATTAACTGAAAATTTTTGTTCCATAAAAAAAACGGGAAATTTAAAGAAAAAAAGTTATGAGTATCTTTAAATACTAATACTAATGACTGAGGGCTACAAGTAGTCACAGAATTTCCACTAAATTTCTATCCAACCTGCAGAAAACATGTACCATGCTGAGGCACTTGGGCTGTAGGATCTAATTGTCACAGTACCTCAGGAAGCAGTATTTAACCATTTAATGATTGGCTACTAAGAGTCAGCAGAGTCAGCCAACACTCAACACGGACTCACTTCCAGAAAATTATTAGGACTGGCTGGTCATGCAGACAGCTTGGAACCATTAAGCAGTCTTTGCCAAAAACTAACAGGGGAAATAATGTGATTTTTATTGGCCATTGCTTTCTTTCATCAAGATATTTCTTTAATATTGCCATAGGAAGGCAAGTCTTAGGATGAAGAAGATGCTGGACAACATTTAAGGTTAAGAAGATTAGAACTGGTTTTATCAATTCAACTTTGCTTTTTAATTCCTTTAGTAGCATATAAGAATGGCAATATTCCTTAAACTGAGAAATGTCACAATTCTTGTGTCTAGATTATTATATGCTAGCTGCCTTAAGTTTGTTTAGGACTAGCAGTATTTCTGTGTAGGTCTGTATCAAATAAAGACCTAATTTGTGTGATAATCACAAAGTAGTATAACTGCATTTGTTGGAATTGTTAAAATTATTACAATAAGTATACAAGGACACCAGCACAGATGCATAAACTCCTAGTTAAGTCATAAATCATTAAGGGTCTACACCTTGGTATAGTAAAAGTCAAAGATATTGTTATTGTTGATTCATAATAAAATCATGCTGTCAAGATTACATTCCTGTTGTCAAGGTTACACTTGTGTCAGGACTTCTTCTCTCAAAAATCCCTCCGAAAAATTTAGTTCTTAGCATTTGCCTGTTATTGCATTATTTAGCCAAAGGGAGAAATAGTTATTTCAGCTTTGCCTGTTTAATAGACTTCTTAACTTGAAAAAGAAACCTATTGGGTTTTTTTTTTTCTGCTTTCTAAATGAAAGAAAAACCATGTTTTAGTAAATGCACAAATTAAAGTTAAATGTAAACATGCAGCGACAGGCAATATCTTGCCGTGTGTGCTGAAATTGCAAATTAAGCTGAAATCAAACATTAGTCACTGGAGTATTTGGAGATGTTCAAATGAATATGCTGTCTTTACTAATAAATTTTCACTAATATTTCTCAAATGTTTTTGTTATATGCTTTACTCAAATTATAAAGAACAGAACAATATTAAGTGGGAAGAAAATTAGATGCCCCAGGCTGGTAGAGATACCTCAATAGATATTAAACCAGCAGGAGCTAGCATAAGGAAAAGATCAAAAGATTTTAAGTGATATGTAAACCGGTAATATCACAACTTCTGCATTCAGCACCCTACTTTTCCAAAGAGGTGCTTTGAAAAATTATTCCTGGGTAATGATGTGTCCTGTTGGTTTTATCTAAGGCTGGGAGCACTGGGAACACCTTAATACAAACCCTCGCTTAGGTTTTTAAATGTAACCAATGTAACCAATGACCAAGCTTTGAAGATCAGGCTTTAAGAAAGAAAACTTTAATCCCCCTCAGGACACTTCTGCAAAAAGAGGTACTTAAAGCAGGCTTTGCAATATTCCACTGAAGACACACATATGCAGACACTTATGCACACAGTTTCATACTGCAGAACATTTATACTGGCAAATGCCCATTTTACTTTTGGATTCAATTAACATTTTTTTCTGAAGATTTTTAAATTAATAACACTCTTGTGCCCAAAGAGTCACTTATTTAAGAGTCTTTTATAATTTATAAATTTTAATATATATTTAATATATTTAAATATATTTATTTAATAAAATAATAATCTATTATCATACAATATATAAATTAATTTAAAAATATTTAATTTAAATATATGTATTTAATGTGTTAATTTAATTAATATATTTATTTTTATTTATTTAGAATGTTTCTTCAGAAGAAAGGGATCTATGTTGCTGAAATGTACTATCACTGGGGTTTATTCCAGATTTGAATTTCTCATAGAAAAGATTATTTTTATGTAGTGCTTCTTCACTCCTTAGGTTCCCTGGTAAAAAAAAAATAAATATAATCATATTTACAAACTCCACTAAATTAATCTAAAAATCACCACTATCTAGGCCTTAATCCATGATGCCTCTTTTCAATTCATATCCTTTTCTAACATTTAAAGAATCAAATTTCCATGTTTACTCTATTTCTCAAAGCCTTTTAGCAAACTAACTTTCTGGCAGTAATTTTATCCAGCTTCCTAGTCAGACACATAATCTGTTTACCACACAAACGAAGAACAAATAATTACAGGAGAACCCTAGGGAATGAATGACCCTTTATAAAATTGTAGTTGCTTTGGATGAAAATCTGTACAAAATAAGTTCATGCTTGAAAGCACAGATTGTATTTTTGTTTGTCTGAGCTTCAGTACAGATAGTGGGAAAATCTTACATAAATTTTAAACAGAAGATGTTGAGCTGGAAATGGCATTTAGTATGTGTTCTTTTGAAGAAATTCTTTCCTAAAGGAGCCATGCTCTCTCCACCTAAAGAGGCTTAGAAAAGGCTTTTCCAGGACACCTTAAAATGTGAAAACCAACTACCTGAGCCTGTGAAATCCTGTTAGTGAAACTCAGTTCCTTTTTGGAGACATCTAATCAGATGTTGTCTGTTGCTTGCACTTTCTCACTCTCAATAGTTCTTTCTTAATAACACCCTTTCAACAGATTCATTTTGGGACCAGTGTGAAAAAAAAACTTTACTGTGCTTTCTTTCTAACATTTTCAATAGCTTTCCCATTTGTTTTTTTTTTTTTTTAATCATTGTAGGCTGAAATAGAAGCAAAATTTAAAGAAAATCCAAACCAAAACGAAAACCCCACAAACCAAAACCAAACCAGAGAAAGATCAAACCAATTTTTAAAGTAATTGTTATTAATGAGATAATTTATGTCAAAAAATATAATAACTCAGTTATTATAACCTCAGTTGGGTCCCAGACTTTCAGTTTTCCCTAGGTAGCTCTTTTCATACATTTTTTCAAATTCATTTTACAAATGTAAAGCTTGTAACAAAAGCTTGCTCCTTCCCCTCCTTTCCCACACCACTGTGTTTAACTGCAGTTGTCCCAGGCTGGCAGTTTTAAATTGATTAACTATAGACTTTTTGTTCAGAGTGTGGATCCAAGTCTGTAAAAATGTGTACAGTTGTGCATTAATATTTAAAATTGAGAAAGAACAAGAAAAAAATAATTTTTCTTAAAACCTGAATTTAGACGAATGTCATATAGAGATTAATAGCCTGGTAGTCACGATGAGCTGTGGATTGACAGACTGCAGTGCCAAGTGTGCAGCTGAACATAAATGTTGTCCTCGACAATTGAGTTTTCTTGTAACTGTCAGTATCAGTTGATTCCTTCCTCCAACCAGAAGAACAAATGTGTGCAGTCTGCAAATTAGAAAATGGGAAGAAGCTCTCTTTCAGCAGCAGCGTTTGTAAGAGCTCTGAGGCTGGAAATCAGATTGTTTTAGGTACCTAGTTAGATGTGCCTGTCAAAGTAAATGTGTTTTGAAATACTTATCAGGGAAGATGAGAAGCTTGTCCAGAAGACAGTGAATTGCTACTTAAAATATGTTCTTCTCATCTTTTTTATTTGATACCTGGCTGGAACCTTCCACAACATTATTTTCCTCGTTTCTTTACTGACATCATAGGCCTGTTTTCTTATCTTTATAATTTCTTACTTTGTCATCTTTTCTGTTGGGAAGTGGCACCATCTGCATATTGTATCATTGGGTCTGCATGAAAATACTGCATCTAGATACTTTCAGAATTAATCGGCTTGCTCTACAGCTCATTGAAAGTTTTCAAAAATTTTCTGCTTAATTTTTCTTTCAATAATTTAATTTTGTAATAGGAGGAAGGGAGGGAGAAAGGAAGGAAGGGGAGAGATACAAACAATCATTGCTTTTTCATATGATCTAGGGAAGGAGACAAAATCATAAAAATGTCAAGAAATAATGTTTAGTGGTAGAAGTATTTTACAATTTTCTCTAAGACCAAATCTTAAAGAAGCAATCATTCTGACAATAATCACTTTCTCTACCATTGCAAATAAAGGTTAAGGAGATTCCTACTAAAAGGATGATTTCTGCACATGCAATTGAAACAGCTCTTAAGAACAAGCACCCCAAAGATAATAGCCTATTCTTATAACTTTCTATCAGCTGAACAGATCCACAGCACTGATTGAATGGCTCCTAATGACCTACAAGATAGTGAAAACAGACCAATTCTGGTGAAGAAGTAACACTTTCTGTGGACAACAGCAAGATACCTATAGTTCTTATTCAAAAGAGACAGTGGTATGTCTTTCACTGGGTATAAAGGGATCAAAAAGGGATAGAAGTCAAGGATAAATGGATATGAAGAAATATAAAGTAACTTAATTATGCGTTAACTTAGATAAACCAGGTCCCAGACTAACATACTTCATTTTTATCTTCTATAACAATTTTTTAATCCTTAGGTGGTTAAATTTCTCACAATTTCAAAGGAAACTCAATATTTTCAAACAAACCTTTTACTTGTGGCTAGTTTTAATGTTTAAGGTTTTGCTACCATGCAGTAGATGACATACATCAATTAACTACACAAAAAAACTGCATCAGGGGAAGATCAGATTGAATATTAGGAAAAGGCTCTTCACTGAAAGAGTGGTTGGTCACTGGAACAGACTCCCCAAGGGAAGAAGTCACAGCACCAAGCCTCTCAGAGTTCAAGGAACTCTCTTAGTCATATGGTTTAGTTTTAGGTAGTCCTGCGACGAGCAGTGAGTTGGATTCAATAGTCTTTATCGGTCCCTTCCAAGTCGAGATATTCTATAAGTCTATGATATATTAGACAGATTAGCTGAAAGGGCCTAGTTTTTTAAGATGTCTGAATCAGTGTAAATACTATCTGGCATTCTCTTTAAAATCAACTTATTTGAAGGCATTGAAGGTTGTGGTGTTTTTCTTACTAATTACAATTAGCTATCATTCTGGAGTTCATATTATTCTGGAGTCACGGTAGTGTTGAAGTTAAGCACATGCTTAAGTGTTCCCAGGGTTTCAAGGGACGTACAGATAGACTGTGATTCATTTTTATTTCACTTGCACCAGGGTCAAGATTTTCTTTTAAAAGAAAAATAAGAGTAAAATTGTGTGACAAAAAAATTTTATTTTTTATGTTATCTCGGTGGATTTTTTTTAAAAAAAATAATACGTCCATATCCTTGACACCTGGACATATGGTAATATTCTAACTTCACTAAAACCAGGCTGAGGCTGTGTAATATTTCCACACTAGGTATTGCTGACTATAGAGTGAGATTTGCCCCCTATGCAGGCATTTCACATCTTAAATATATAAGATGGAAAGTGTCATGTTTTTCACGCTTAGGATATTGTTTTGCGTGAATTGGGGAAGATTTCCAGTTTAATGATGAAAGTACATATCGATAATGTCAGTTCCATGTCTAATGCTATATCCTGTACAATTAATTCTCATTAAGTCTTGGAAAAGATATAAAGTTTGCTTAATTAATCCATATGAATCTGTTGAACATATTCAGTCCTCTATAAACCTTAGTTTAAAAAAAGTATTTGAATGCAAAATGAATTATTAGCAACATTAGTTTTATCTTCTTGGCTGGTTTTCTAGTGAAATAGTGGAAACAGAAGTACTGTAGAATTTGGCATGATTGGGACAGGCACTGGACTAGAATGATAACGCTAATGGAGGTCAGTTGTGAGGTGCATGAGGAAAGCTTGTAAATGTCTGCTGACATACTTATTAACTCTGGGGCATACTCTTAAAAATTTGGGGGTCATTGGTCTTATCTGATCCTTTAAACAGAACTGGAGATTAATTTGGATGGTTTCCTATTTCCTATATGTGAACCATAACACTCAAAGACACTGAAGCCTGTGTAATAATGCTGGACAACTAACCCATTAATTAAACATAGATCTCACAATAAAGCTTTTTTATTTAAATCACTCCCAAAATATGCTGAAGTCCCAAATCAGGGATACTCCCCCTGCACATCCCTGTATTTGCACTAAATTGCTGAAATTCTGTAAGCACGATCACTTTAGGAAACTATTTTTCAATCTAATAAATATCAGTGCCAAGATATTTCCCGACTCCTTAAATGTTTTCATTACCTTAGTTTAGTCCCATTGCCATTAAATATTCCCCAACCTGTTTATGTCTGCTTTCTTATTCTAAAATTCAAATCCTGAACTCAATTTCACAGGTATGTTTGTGACAAGTGTAGTGGGGCAAGGAGTTTTTCACAGGGTTGATGGTCCAAGCTATGTACAATCTGAACAGGGGCAAAAGTTCTTTCAGTTGTGAAAAGAAAAAAATCACCAGAGTCTTTTGCACAGAGCAATTTATATTCCTGTATAGAAACTGGGAATTATAAACTGGTGGCCCCACTGGACAGAAGGTCAAACTGCACTTCTGAAGTATAAATGGACAGCCTCTGTAGGGAGCCATGGATCCCACTTACAGGGATCTTTTTTTATAAAGATACAAATGATTTGATACTTAATGTGAAGATTGTTCAAGAGGAATGAAAATTTTCCTGATGCCTCATGAAGAAAAATGTGCTTGTGAATGCACGGTCAATTGACTCATGAATGCAGAAATCAATAAGGGTCAGTTGCAGGAAGGTATCAGTGAGGTTTATTTTGTTCATGAATCCCAAAATGCTGCCACCCTTTCTGACCTCACCATCTCTTCTTATTTGCCTTCCTATTTATTTTTAACAAGAAACTTATGGAAACACCTGTGGATGTTCTTGACTATTTTTTTTATAGAGAGAAATATGAGCTCATGTGTCTAAAGATGAAATATCAAGTTGCATAACTATATCACAGAATTCACTTATTTTTTCGTAAAAACAGTCCTCTACTGAGCATTTGTTTGGAGCTAATTAACACTACCATACACTAATTTGTTTGCTGGATGCTGGTCCAGCTGAGTTATCCAGATGTTTGATGCTGTGAGATGGACAAACATAACTGAAGGCAACTGTTGTTCCGACTTATTTTCTGTGAAATTACATTGTTTCTCTGGGTTTCTTTTATAAATTTTCATGTGGAAAATGGGATTATTTCTATGAAGCATTCTCTAAAATGTCTTTATTAATTTCTCTAAAACCAAATACAATATTTAATAGACAAAGCTCATCTGTCCTCTTTTGAGTATAGGTGAAATTAAGGTTTTAAGATTTTAATTAAGGTACGAATTTTCTCAATGGAATTTTATGTTCCTCCTCTGACATTGTAATGCTATCATTGACATTTTCAGGTTCTAGATCTTACCATGCTTTTATTCTCTATGTCTGCACTTCCTAGACTAGATTGGTTTGAGAACTCACTAATGGGTGATGGATGCCAGATTCTAAGAATATTTGATAAGAAATTTTGCAGTTTTGTCTTATTTCTGTACTTCACAAAGTCATGTCTTGATGCTTTTTTTGGAAAACGACATGTATGATGTATTTAGTGCATGTTCTTGCCCTTTTCAGGCTGCATTGACAGCCTTAATCAGATGAATAAAAAAAAAAGTGCTTTTTCTTTCAGCAGGAACCTAACGTATCATTGAAAAAGAACATATGATTGTGGATCAGCTTTGTTAATGGACTTTCTTAAGCATTTCTACCTTGGTTACTACATAGATGTATTATGTGCCATGAAATTTCCTTACCCCTGTATTTTCTAATTCGCTATAGACTTGCAACTATATATTGTCTTGATTTTTACATAATAGCCCATTTAAGATCATATTCAAAGTATTCTTTATGTTAATTTATTGTGATTTAAATTCTCTGTTGCATTATCTTTATCAGCAGGAAAGGGAATAATTTAGTTGGTATATGCCTTGGAGCTTGCTAGTTATTCATAGCCATAATGAATATTGCAAATTTGGGATCTGATAGAGATACATAACTGTGATGAGATCTTTCTGTGTTGCCAGTAGTATGTAACAAAACAATGGAGTATCAGATGTATCATCTGATGGAAGATGAGTGCATGATGGATAAACATGCATTTTGAACATGTTCATATGTCACTCATTCGCCTTGAAATTCTATGAAAACGAACACCAGTTGGCAGTATCTGTGCTCTACTAAGAGGCTCACCCATTCCACAGGTACTTATGACAGATACTATATTTATAGTTTCTCCCAAGTGAAATTGCTGAACCATGCTTTCTAAATCAGCATTTGACTAGTTAAGTTTCATCTCTTTTACCCTTAAGTTGACATCAAATAGTAGTATTTTCTCTTTGTCAGAATGCACAAACAGAAATCAATGGAGGAGAACATAACAAATAGATGAACATACAGCCATCTGCGCCTGCTGAGTGCTTATGGAGTTTTCAGAATGGTCCCAAATTAGTTACAAGAAAGAGACTTCAGTGGCAGTAAAAGTGAAAGACAATAAGGATTAATCAGAAGTACAAGTTATTACAGGAAATTTCTTCGTAGTGCAGAAAGGTGATGTGGGATTGGGTCAGTAAAACAAAGTAATGTGGGATCCATATGTGCTGACTCTCCACCACCACATGAAAAATCATTGTAAACTCTGGTTGTAATTCAGTTTCAGACCTAGAAGAAACTGTATATTGTGTCTGCATTTGAGGTAGATGGTCATCACAGTCAGCAGATGTCTAGTCAGTACAGGACCCTAGAGTTGACTAGTTTTCCATCTAGATTCCATCCTAACTTCACAAACTTTATGAGCTAGTTCACCATGGACTACAGTGGAATCTTAGGCACTGATTCACAGGTAGACAACCAAAATATAGACACCAACAAATCTGGGGCTGAATCCTACACAGTAGTATTGGAGTCGTAAGAACTTTCTCTTCCAGCTAGAGTGAAAAGACTTATCTCTATGTATTTTTTAGAGAAATACTCATTAATAAGAAAATCAGCTTGCAAATATTAGATCACTAGATATTCTTGTAAACTTGGCCGAAACAACTCTCTCATGTATTTTGAAATTTTTACTTGAAAAATATAGATGTTTAAGTATACATTGACATCTAGCAGTAAATCAAAAGTGAGAATGCCTCACTGGTATGTGAAGCACACCTACTGAAAGGTGACTTTAACTTCTTAGTGGTCACTATACAAGGCCAATTCTCACAGTAATGAAAACACCATAGCCTCACTGATCTCAATAGACATTTATAAATTTATTTCTTTCAGCTTTGAATGTGATGAATTCAAAGTAGTATGCCACTTGAACCTTGGAAATTTTGGGATTTGGTTTTGAGGAAGTTCTTTAGAACATGTTCTGTCTTTCAAGAGTATAGACAGACAAAAAGTCTCAGAATCAATAGGATCTTCATAGAGACAAAATTTCACAAATTAATTTTACTCTGTTTTATAAGAATTAATAGATTTTTAGAAAATTATCTTTTCCAATAAAAATGCCTTTCTTTAAAAAGAAATTATATCCCTGAAAAGCTTTTTGACTAGCTGTATTTAAATTAAACAAATTATGATACATGTTATCTGCCTAAGTGAAATTGCAGATCAGTAAAGAAATCATGCCCTGCTCAGGAAACAAAATAGAGGAGAAAAAGTGGATTAGGAAATAGAGCTTGGGAAAGTACAACTGAAGAGATGATCTATCTTTCCTACATACCTACACACTTTAAGTGTTCTTGGAAAATAGGTCTATTTCCTCTGGGATAAAAATTATGCCTGATCTCTGCCCATAGACTTAATGGACAGTTGTTTTTCCTTTTCTGGCATCATTTTTTTCAACTTGGATTGAATTCAACAGCTTTAAAATTTCATATATTTCTCATTACTTTTTTTACTGTATTAAATATTAAGCACGGGAAATTTAGACATCAGAAGCCTGTCTTTCTGTCAATGTTGGATGTCCTGGAAATGTAGAAATGCTTACTTTGAAATATATTGAATGGAAGGACTGGGAAAAAAATACAAATTGAATGAATGACTATGGTGAAAAGCAGATTTTAATAATGGCCAGCACACACCACTTATATTAAGATCCATCCTCAAAGCACTGTAAATAAATCCCTTACCAAATTAAATACATTTACTCCGATTTCTCCCCAAAACAATCAATATGTCCTCAAGGTTTTATGTCAGCATCAATATAAAGCTGAGTAATCTAGGTCTTTTTTCTTTTGCTGTTCTTCTAATATTTTTCTAAAAATACCTGAGTATTGAAAAATACTGTTATAGGCCATGCTTAGGGCATTCCTCTAATAAAATGGTTAGTCCCAAGGCTAAAGTAGTGCATGCACTGCAGTTTGCAGACTGATTCTTGTTTTGGATTTATCTTTTTTTCTTAACCCAAAGATCGCTTAAGACGAATTACAGAAATAAGGACTGGAATCCAAAGTTCAGAGAAGTACTCTTACAATTGGGTTATAAAGTTGGGCTATATACTCTTTTTCCCCACTGAAATTTTACTGATTTCTGACCTTTAGTGTTGTTTCAACAGCAATTAAAGATGTTACAGACAAAGAATGCTTTGCCATTTTTTTGAGGCAAATGGGCTGCCTGCTCCTTGGTGAGATCTCTACAGGCAGGCTGTACACAGGTAGCTTCTGTTGTTGCAGAAAAACTGAAATACACTGGAGATCAGGTCAGAATAGAAGCAGTTTATTACTATGGCTTCAGGAGAGAACACAGAGCAGCAGCAGCTTGGCAGGCTCTGCTGATATGGACTCTGCCCAAATGAGGCAGTTACAGAGCTGCCCAACCTGATCTTCACCAAAACACTTAGATAAGCAGGACCATGGTAAATAAAAGCAGCAATTGGAACTTTTCAGGTAAGAAGACTCTAGACAATACATCGTTTTACAATTCAGTCCTTTGTTAATTAAGTCCTGATGAGTAGTGAAACCATTAGCTGCAAATGTTTCTTAACTAATGATGATGATATGTTAACTATTTTGCTTCCACAACTAGAATCTTTTATGGTTATGCTCAAAAAAGGAATATTGCCAAAACAAGTATCTCTTCAGGGGACTTGTGCTGTCCATGACAGACCTTCTCTGAGCACTCCTACTGGATTAGGCTTTTGCAGAGTCTGAAGCAGGGGAGCTCCTTAAAGAGATCAGACCTGAACCAATGAGATCTGGTCATGTCCAGAAGCAAAAGTGTAAGTAGCGAAGGAGGTTTAAATGCAAACAAATACTTAATGAGAGTGTTGATCCCTGTGTTTGAGAAGCAGTTAGCTGAGGAGTTAATGAATTGCAATTAACTAGCATCTCAATTCCACCAGTCATTCTCCAAACACCTGAATCAGCCCTTTTTTGGATTTCAGCTCTAGTGACAAACTGACTCCAAACACAGTTAAATTCATCTTCCAAGCTCTGCAATGGCTTCCACAATTCCAGAAAGGCATTTTGACAAATGTTTGTAGCTTGAGGGGAGGTTGCAGAAAGTCAGCTTTCTCCTCCAAAGCAGACTGGGATTCCATTTAAGGCAGCCACAGTTTACTTCAGTTCCAGTCCATGCCTATTAGATAATCTCTTCTGGCAGGGTTACTCTAGACTCAGGGGACAGCCTAACGAGGGATATATTCTACATTTCCCTGCAGCAACCAAGCTAGACTGCTGCTCTCATTTTTCTTTTTCTCCCTGATACTTTCATCTTACATTAGTACCTTTGGAATAACTGACGAGTTTTGAAATGAAAGCAATTTCCATGTGTTACACATGAACGGCAGAATTTCAAACACTAATGCAGAAATAACAATGATTTCTCTACACTTGAAAGTCAAGAGAATCTACAACAAAATTCAAAGTTATCTTCCCAGCCTTAGTTACAGAAAAGCTATTGTATGACACAAGGAAACACTTTTGTTGGGTTTTTTTTTTCCCCATCAAAAAAAACCATAATAACCTCTTCCGCTAAATTCCATAAAAGAGCTTTTTTTATAACCAATACACACAAGGTCACAAGGATCTGTAAGATCATTACTAACTCAGTGATGAAAGTGAAAAGAAAGAATATATCAAACATTGTGATTAACTGACTGTTCAGCATGTACCAGAAGAGACAGCTCTGGAGATAAGTGTGTCTTTTGTGAAAGAAAACTCCTGTGTTCCATCTGAGAAGTGATCTGTGAAAGACACCTCTGTACCTTTCAGACTAAGGTGTGCCAGAACTATAAAAAAAAAGTCTAGAAATAACTGATAAGATTCTCTGATTCTAATAAGCTGACTGACCTACGAACTACTTTCAAAAATACAGGTCAATTATTTTCACCTGTAATCAATTTCCCAGCCAGCACTATATCAGAGTTTCCTCTCAACAAACCCAGCAACAAACTACACAATTGTTTCTGACTAAATTTTCATTTATTTCTTCCACTCTTCCCATGCATGGGAATCACTGCAAAGAATATTAGAAACTGGCTACAATATGCCATACTGTTGCACTAAGACTTTTTTTTTCAAAGGAATGGAAATAATTTACATTTCCGTATCTCAGAGTTATGGATCTACAAATGAGATATCTATGTGTTGTTACAGGCAACACCAATCAAACTAAAGAACCTTGATGTACTTCATAACTAAACACACATTACCACACCATCTACCACATCTCATCATTGGTGACAGAATCTCACCGATGTGCTGCCTTACCCAGTATTGCATTGGCCTCCCATGAGAACAACAAAAATTTGACCAAAAGCAGTAGATGAATCATACACACCCTAAAAAAATACTGTAATAAAATTCTTTTTTTTTTTTTTTTTAAAGTGGAAGGTATAGTCAAAAACTGACTGCACTTACTTTGCTAGCATTGGTTAATGTGCACTGACATACAGTACTATGACTCAGTATACTCAAGTGGAACTGAAATGAAACTAAATCAGGGCTTAGAGTAAGCAATGATTTCTCTATGCTTCAAACTTTAAGTTTGCATAAAAAAAGAACTGAAGTAATACTGAGAGCAGTGAACTCTCATCCCACCAAAATAAAACTTTGATGTTTACACCTCTAAATTCAAAATAATTCAAAATCTTCAGAAATCTGAGCATCCCTTTTGGGTGGTGACAAGGAAAACTAGACAGGACCAGAAATAGACAAGAGGTTCACCATGCTAAATAGGAATGCTAAAGAAAAGGAAAGTTTCTGCAAGCTCGGGAGTGGTCTATTCCAACAAGCAGTAAGTCCAGCAATTATGTCAGGAAGACTGCACAGATGAACAAGGAGCTCCTGGTAAAACTCAAACATAAACAATAATTATACTGAAGGTGGAAGTATGGACATATAACCTGTGAGGAATACAGAGGCACTGTCCAATCACGCAGGGATGTGGTGAAGAAAATCAAAGCCAAGAATACTTACCCTTGGTGGAAAAGAATCAATTAGGGAATACATGAGCAAAGTGGACATACTGTCAGGGTGCAAAGGGTCCTGACAGGATGCATCCATGAGTTCTAAGGGAGATGGCTGATGTAATTCTGAGGCCACTCTTAACTACCTTTGAACGATCATAGTCATTGGGAGAGGTGCCTAAGGACTGGAGGAAAGCAAATATCACTTATATATTCAAACAGGGCAGGAAGGAGGACACAGGGAGCTAGAGGCTAGTCAGCCTCAACTCAATCCCTGGGAAGGTTATGAAGTAGCTAATCCTGGACACCATTTCTACACGTGAAAAAAAGGAGGTTATCAGGAGTGGTCAGCACAGACTCACAAAAGGGAAATAATGTGATGAATAACCAGTTTGTCAGATGAGGAGAAAGAAATGGATATCTCATACCTTGGCTTCAGTAAGGCTTTCAACACTGTCTCCTATAATATCCTCATAGACAAGTGTAGAAGTATAGGCTGCAAGAGCAGACAGTAAGGTAGACTGAAAACTGCTGAACAACCAAGTACAGATAGTGACAATCAGTTGGAAGACTAGTTGGAGGCCAGTAACTAGTAATGTATTCCAGGGATCAATACTGGGTCCAGTCCGGTTCAACACCTTCATCAATGATCTGGATGATGGGGCAGAGTGTGATCCTTCCTCCCTACTCACCAATGGTGAGGCCACACCTGAAGTACTGTGCCTAGTCCTGGCCCCCCCAGTACAAGAGAGACATGGAGCTACAGGAGAGAGCCCAGTGAAGAGCAACTAAGATGACTAAGGGACTGGAGTATCTCACTTATGAGGAAAGGATGAGAGAGCTGGGATTGTTTAGCCTAGACAAGGGAAGACTAAGAGGGGAACTTAATGTATACAAATACCTGAAGGGAGGGTACAAAGGGGACAGAGCCAGGCTCTTTTTGGAGGTTCCAAGTGACAGGACCAGAGATAATGGGCACAAACCAAAACACATCTGGTTCCTTCTGAACATCAGAAATGTTGTTGGTGGATTTTTTTGTTTTGTTTTTGGTTTTTTGGGTTTTTTTTACAGTGAGTGTGACTGAGCACTGGCACAGGTTTTCCAGAGAGGTTGTGGAGTCTTTATCCTTCAAGACATTCAAAAGCTGTCCAGCTACAGTCCTGGGTAACCAGCTCCAGCTGGCCCTGCTTGAGCAGGCAGCTGCACCAGGTGACCTCCAGAGGCCCTGTCCAACCTCAACTGTTCTGTGCTTCTGTGAGTGGAGAGGCAAAATGAAACATTTACAATTATAGCTCTATCTACAGTGGTCTTTATTCCCCCCCCTCCCCCCCCAAGGACAGCCCTGATGTTCCACCACAGCATTGCATGACAAGAAAGAAAATAAACACTACCTACAGAATCAAATGTCCGCTCTAATCAATTTAGAGCAGAAAAAAAAATACATTGAACTAATAACATTTAACTTGGACAAACAAAAGGCTCAACCCACACTGCTGACAATTTTACTGCACTTCCAAAAAATAAATACACTAAGGTTCTATCATTATCTTGTGACAATGCAAATTTATAGCACAACAGACAAGTACACCGCCATACTAAAAAAAAAAGACAAATCATTCAGCAAAAAATGGCCAATACAGTCATTGAACAGAAACAGTATTATAATTTGAAGAGTAGTTTGGAGGACCAACAGTCTGCTGTTTAATGAGAAAAGGAAAAATGACTTTACACATCAAAAACTGAGGGATAGATAGGAAAAAAAACCCCACTTATACATGGTCTTGGGCCACTAGTGACAATCAGAGATTTGTTGTCATGCTTTCAGTGCAATTAATATAGCATACGCAAGCAGGTATTTGTTGCATAAATTTGCTTTTCCTACTGCAGAAGGAGAAAGAGTAACAGATATCTGTATATAACAGCTATATGGTAAACACCTGGATAGGGTCGTATTTATCTTTTTCATCATATTATTTATATTTTACATATAAAAGCTGAAATATGTAATCTCTAAAACATACCTTGCAACACTTTTCTCTCTTTTATTGCCAACTGGAATATTGGTAACATCCCTGCAACAAGTACTACTAAAGATTTCAGAAATCTGATTGGAAATAATCAATAGCGCTTAAACAGAATTTCTCCTCCCACTGAACACAGGGGACACAAACAAAACCACAAAAGATTTCCTCAGGCAGACTGTATGAATTGAGGCATCTAAACAAAGGATTGCTAAGAAAATCTAGTGGGCAACAAATTGCCACTGCTTTTCAGGTTATCCAATAAAGAATTTACAAAAATTATATAACATCTCTTTGCATATAATAACTCTCCAATGTATATAATAAGTTTTAAAGAGGCAAGAGTTGCAGAAAATAAGAGATATATCCATGGACTTACTTAAAATGAGGGAACGGGAGAGGGGACAAAACTGAATTAATTTTAGTTCGCAATTATTTTGGGTCTTTTCCAAATTTTCCTGATTTAACTGTCATTTTGATGAATAAATATTTGTTCATAAAGAGTTTATGTCCCATTTTAAACCTATTGGTATTTCTTTTTTGGCTGAACTAGAGCACTGCAAGGAGTTTCAAACAAGATTGTCAGATTAGTATCTTAAGAACTGCAATGTGCTACATATGAGTTTAAAGAATTAGGACCTAAAAAAAGCACACCAGCCAGAAGTACAGTTAGGTGTCACAACGCAACTGACTCCTCCTCTGTTACTTCAGCTGTAATCATAGAAAGCCAGGTTTCACTGCTTTAAGCGTAGAGTTCTCTCATTAAGCTTCCAGCTTGGTCAGGGAATGTTGCTCCTAAGCAAACTGTTATATCACGGCCCACATTGGGAACCAGTAAGTCTGCCGTGGTTTGGGGTGGGTTGGCTAATGACAAGATGGTCTCCCCCACCTCTCACTTCAAGGAGAGGAAGAACAGCAAAAAAGAGATTTATGAGTTTAGGAAAAAACTAAACTAATTAAATGTTAATAATAATGTAAAAAGGAAACAATAAAAAAATGTTATACATAATTATATATAGAATACCTTATGAAGCCCACAGGGAGATGTCACTGGTAGGCACTAGGAAAGTCCCAGACTGGTCTCAGTGACAAATAGGAACTGGATTTCAGAACACACTGATGGAGTTTAAAGGGAAACAAACTGACAGGGTCATCCTCAAGCATCAAAGAAAGAGAGCCATTGCAGAAGCAGCCATTCAAGAAGACCCCTTTTCATCCCTCAGCTTTTATCCTGAGCGTGGCAAATGGGTTGGAATACCCTACTGGTCAGTTTGGGTCACCTGACCTGTCCCCCCTCCCCACAGGTGCAACCCCTCCATGAGGTAAACAACCGACTCACCTGACCCTGGTTGCCGCGGCAACAAGTGTAAGCCAGAGCCTCTCTCACTGAACAGAAAGTTGGCTCTGCTCCACCCCAAACCAGGATGTGGGATTATTTCAGTAATGCCAGTTTTGAGCAATGAAATAAATATCTAGCCATATGAAGGTTTGTTCATTTTACTGTCTCATTTGAAAATGTCTAACTATTATCATGCAGAGATACAGGCCTATTCTGTTGTACAGAGGAACCAATCTGAGTTGGATTAGTAAATATCAACAAATATCAAAGTATTGTGTGTATTTCAGGATAAATTCTGTAAAAAAAAAATTTTAAAAGTATTTTCACACAATTTTTCATTAGTTTGGCTTTGAAACAAATGTGTTCTTCACAGATCCTGATTCACTGTCAAAATAGGGATTAGATCTATCAAATTAACACAACAAGATTCACAAACCCTAAAAAAAGTTGATCTTAAATTCATGTAAGGCTTCCCAAAGGCAGTGCGTGTCAGGGCCTCGAGGACACTAATGTCCATACTGGCCCTGCAGAGCCTCCCCTGGGCCTCCCTCTACCTTGCCCGTGGTCCAGGACCTATTTTAGCCCCCAGGCCGTCAGCCCCTCGCTACGGACTCACCTGGAGATGGAGGCTGGGGCTGCCCCCAGCAGCCCCAGACCTGTCCTGCTCCTGGGGGTCACCTGCTGCTCCTGGTGTCCCAACTACATCCTGACAGTGTGTGAGATGAATGCAGAATTCTTATTCACCAAATAATGAAATATTGGAATGATCAGGCACTCTCTGAAGCTAGTAGATGATCTCTTTAATCTTGCACTGAGGTTGGTGAACTGCAGTTTATTGCCACGGGAGGCAGACACTTTTAGCTATCTCAGAAGCAGTCCAAAAAATTCTTACACGACAAGCCTGTAAACAAATTCTAATGACATTAGGCAGAGGTGTGCACATTGCCATCCCTAATTGCTAGCCCTTCCCCTGGATTGTGGAGTATGATGGAATTGAATCACAAAAAATAGCAAGGCTTGTGTCATCTCACTAAACAGTGTCATGTTTTAGCACTCTACCTGCTCCTTCTAGGTACCTGTCTATTCTTCATAGACAGCTCTTCACACTCTTATCTATTTCTTCATGTCAAGGGCAACAACGCCTCTGCCCCTCCTTCCTCAACTGTTCCTTCTGAACAGCCTCTAGCCATCAATAGCTGCAGTCCAGTCATGAGATTCATCTCTCTAAATTTCAGTAATGGTAATGAGGTCTAGTCCAGGGGGTTTGGACTAGACTACCTTCAAAGATGCCTTCCAACCCAAACTATTTGGTGATTCTATTAGATCATTCTAAACTACTCAGATAGCACTATTGTTTATATTCTAAAGGTTTTAGCCCATAATATCATCCATAATAAAAAACAAACAAACAAACAAAAACCTTTGGAGAAGGAAAGGTTGTGACTATAGTTCATGTGTGGGTGATGTTTGTTTGTTTTAAGGTAGCTTTCCACCTCACTAGATCTTGTCACCCAAGAATGTTTTCTTGTACTTTGGAACAACAAAGAACACTTCTCCTCTGATCCACTAGCAAGGCTGCAGGGCAAAGTTCAATGAAAGAGTGAACCTGTAAAATGTGAGCAGAAGAAAGTTCCGTGATTTTTTACTTCTTGAAAACCTCTTTTCTGCTAGAAAAGGAGAGGAAGGTTGATTCCTAGTGATAAAAGACTTAACATGGAGCACAGCAAAAACAAATAGCTTGAAACATATCCAGATGCACAAAACTCTCAGGCTAATGGGCACTTGCAAGCATCTAGAGCGGTTTTCTGGTATATATATATTTTAAAAGAATCCCGTCCAATCAATGGCTTTCTGTGGAGATCATTTGGGATTGGAACAGGCTACCTAGAGAGGTGGTGGAGTCTCCTTCTCTGGATACATTCAAAACCCTCCTGGACAATTTCCTGTGTAACGTGCTCCAGGTAGACCCGCTGTCACAGAGGGGTTGGACTAGATGGTCTCCAGAGGTCCATTCCAACCCCATATGATTCTATGATTCTGATTCTGTGGGATCATGCAAGACTGGGTTTGCTATGCAAGAATTGCTCTCCTTTGAAGGGGACTGTATCAGAGCTGTGCACTGTTTCACTCATATTTGATTCCCCTGTAGAACAATTAGACCTGTTCTAAATCAGCATCAATGGAAAAGTGTGGTACAACTTGGGAAATACACGCACATATTTTTAAAGCGTTCTGTCAAAACTATTTCAGCAAGATATTACTACATACTCCCTTCTTTTGCAATGTTTAGAAGTGAGTACCTCTGGATTGTACCAGTGCTGATTGCAACCAAAATCCCCCGAACTATCAAGCCTCAGCATTTAACACACACCGTTACTTTTGTCTAAAAATCTCACATAATTCACCTGTGGTGCAGCAGCCTCCTAAAATGGCCTTTACACCAGCCAGCTTGTCCTCACTGAAAACAGTAGAAACACAACCTATCTAGTCTTCCAATAAAATGCTTGTGTCCATATAAAGACAAAAAAAAAATTCCAGTCTATATGAATATGGCAATTCATTTGCGTATGGAAGTGGGTTCAGTACTGCTTCCTGCAATGTGCTTCTAAAAACAACTCACATCCAGTGAGAAACGTATTTCCATCATTCACCTTAACAGAACATTAGCAATAATGACTGATTATCATCCAGTAGAATGAACATCTGCGCTCAGGGAAACAAGAAACCCAGATGGTCAGGTGGAACAAAGCATTATCAAAAACAAGGTCCTCATTCAGGGGCATTGATGTAAGTGAAAGACATGGGTGGAGGTTATTGCCATACTAAAAAGTACAGCTTGGGGAATTGTTCGAGTCTTCCTTGACTCTTGGAATACATTTTTATGACTTAACTCTTGAAAATTCCTTGTGAAATTATGTCTTTGTTGCTGAACTCACAAGCCATTAATTGCTGGCATAGAGGATTTCTTATCAAGTTTGGCATGACATCCTTCAATGGACTTTTTTTTATCTGCAAGCTCTTATTACACTGGGAGTACTAACACTTAAAATGACAGCCTTGCTTAGACTGCCTTTCCTGCCCTGGCAATTGCCAAGTGCCAACAAAGCACAATTTATTAAATTCTCTTCCAAAAGCAACTATACCGTCTCTTCAGAGAATAATTCAGACTTTCTGTATGAAAGCATTTACATTAACTGTGCTCTAAATAAAGGTATTTACAAAGCCATTTTGTGTTGTCTATCATTCAAGTATCTTCTGTTAAATCAATTACCTCCCAAAGCACTCTCCAAATGTTTATGTTTTAACAATAAATGTGTGAAGAAGAATGAAAAAAGAAATCTGAATTTGATTTATTGCTATTACTATTTATCTCTGGTTCATTGGCAATTTTCTTGTCATTTAACTTCTGACTACTAGTTTCTCACTGTGATGATAAACTAGAAAGACAAGTTAAATGCTTTACTCCCCAAATGAACAGCAGAATAAAAAGTTTTCTGAAAAGAAGGACTCTAGTTATGGAATTACGTATCCTTAAAATCAGTAAACACATGATCTAATGCAGTCTTCATTAACACCACTTTCATAAATTGTTTATAGGGTATCAATAAATGACCAGTGGCACACTAAACACTTTACAGATGTGACTGTAATAAATATGCATTGTTACTAGCCTACTGGACAAGCCTTATCTGGATATTTGGCATCGATATTATAAGCAATAGGAACTTACCACCATTCATTCATCCTATTTTTTTTTTTAAATTTAGCTCTCTTGCTTATTTTAATCTTTGAAATTCTCATATGAATGTCTGAAGTTAAAAAATGTGTCACAGTTCCTAATAAGAAAAACAATTATTTGTCCTTCTTTGGACAATTGTGGGAATTGTTTACATAGTCAGCAACATTTTTAAAGAGCTTTGATTATGTGCCTGGGAATTAAGACATCATATAAAGAAACAGCATGCAGATGGCTATCTACTGAGATTTCTTGAATATCCATATCCTTTTGTTACTTAGAAAGGAACCAATAAAATGTTGTGGAATAAGTATTTTTATATTACCTGCTGTAAAAAATAATGAATTACTCTAAATTATTTCTAACCTACATACCCTTTTGTGATAGATGTATTTTATGTTGGAAAACAAGGATAAAACCAAGAATCCATCTACAAGAGGACTTATTTTTCTATCTGCATGCCTTCTGCAAGAGAAAGGAGACTAACAATACTTTAAAAATCTTTCTATAACTATATAGGTTAAAAACCTTTAACCTTTTGTTGCTTTTCTAAGGAAGGTAAACAAAATGGAATAAAATATCAGATTCTATATACGTTACACAGAATTCTTAGACAATTTCAACAAACAGTCTCTACTGATGGCAAGAATAAAGAAAAGTGTCTAGTCATATGAAGAGTATCACTAAACAATAAAAAATGTAATATCTTGAAATGTTCTAAATAAGTATTATTTCCTCAGAGACAAGTCAGAATTATATTTACAATGAAAAGCAAAAATCATCCCCAAAAAAACAGCCCCCAATAAAACTGGAATACCTTCAAACTTAAATGAAACTGGGGACTTAGTTTCATTCCAGACTCACAAAGTATACAAAATTGCAATGCATCCAACACATCCTAGAGTTTTTCACAGAGACAAGGCCTGGATCTTAAAAGGTGTTTTTCAAAATAAAAATTCAGAACCTTAACTCTACCTTTTTGTGAGGGATCCACCTGCTAGTTGAGTGCTATGCCTACAAAGATTTCAAAGCGTGGAGATAAAGTGCTCTTCCAGCCTCTTCTCTTGCAGTGATTCTATTTTGTATATTTTTTACTACTTCTCAATTTGTGCTTTTGAGAGGAGAAATTGGAACATAGAACTCTAACTAAAAGGCTATCATTTTAATTCCTGCATTGAAAATGAATAATGACTTCTACAGAGTCAAATAACCAATGACATACCTTGGAATAACCAATAACTCACTAAAATCTGAAATTATCTGAGATGTGAGAAAGCAAGATGCAAACGCTTAGATGAAAACTGTATTGAAGGGACTAGTACTTGCCTTCTCTATACTGTAGGCACATGGCCCAAAGACTAGATGGTCCTGAGAAGAAAATATTTCCCTTCTGGTACTTGTAGCTGAAATCCCATTCCGACTTTAATCATGTCCAATGAAAATGATACATGAAAGAGACGTCACTAAACTGAATTGGCATTTAACAGATACAGAGAAATTAAAATACTCCTGAAAAACATGAATGGAAGTCCCTTCCTAAAAAACCCTCACCTCCTTCTGATACACACTATTTTTAAAATACTTGGGCAGTTCCTTTTATGGGTCTGATCTAGCAGAGCATTCAGCTTTCTGGCCTTACCATCAAAAGCACTTGCATAGACGTTTATCACTCATCACAACAACATTTCTGAATTATCATGAAAGTGTTGTCTTGTATTGCATGGAAACCAACCACACTTTAAACACTAATCTAAAAAGTCTTGTTGATTTTCGAGCAAACTCTCTTTACATCTTACTACCCAGCAAAATCCTGCCTTGTGTTGCTCCAAAAACAACTATCAGATTTTTTTTTTAACCAAGATTTTTCAGGTAGGTTCAATATCTTGTGAAATGAGGCACTTACTATGCTGAAGGCACTTGGACAATAGATGTGAGAGATTGCAAAGAGGTTCGAGTAGTCTTATAAAAATGGGTGCAGTAGTTCAGGTGCACACACTCATGGTGTTTGGAGTTCATGTGGGAAGAAGAAACAAGTGCACACTGTTCTTTTCTGCTCCTCACCATGTCAGAGAACCAGGAGGGCATCATATGTCAGGTCTCTCCATCAGCACACTTCAGAGATAGGGAATGCAAGGTATGTGACAGACCACATCTGCACAACAGTTTAAATACAGGAAGTTAAAACTACATCAGAAAGTCTTTCTTTTTATGCTTTTTCTGTTTGAGGCTTTTTTGGAGGGTTTTTTTGTGGGAATTATCTATCTTCTTGGTGCTTTTTTTTTCCCCCTTTTACTTTTGTAACAAAAACTTATTAATTATCTCTGTTTAGCCACTGCAAGTTGCACATAAAATCAATTATCAATTCAAGAGTATGTTCTTAGACCAACCAGTACCTTTCTATGTAGTTGACATTCTGTTAATCTATTTACCATGGTATCCTTATTAATAATCTGTACAATTCAAAGAAAAAACAGAAATTTCTTCTCCTGTGGTGTGGTGTTTTTACTGTCTTGCATGTGCTTGTCCCTTCTTCACAGCTCTTTGGTTGTGGAACCTCACTTGTAGCTTCACCTAAGGATTCCATAACAGCACAACCATGAATTCTTCATACTTTAGCAAACACCCAAATCATCAAAGATCTTGGAAATATCCAAGGCCACAAATTATTACTGACACATTAGTATCCTTGTTGAGAACAAAGAAGTGGAAAGGATAACTTTTATGCAGAAAGAAATTGAAAAGAATAGACCATCTCTTCCTGTGTAGCTAAATTATCCACAGAGAAATAGTCTTTTTTTTTTATGATGTGATACCTGATAACAGTTTGATCATTTAAATCACATTTAACCATGTGCATCAAGCCCAAGTCTTTCCACTGACTACAAGGGCAGAAAAAAATGGCACTGTAGAAGTCTAGAGTTAGGTCAGATTACAATCCTGAACGACAATATAATTATAAGTGGGTTTTACCCATTTTGTTTGGATTTTAGACATTAATGTCTCTGTAATGGACTATTTAAAACAAACACAGAATATTTGGCCACTGTGGGACCCTTGATTTGTGTATCTCACAAGGAAACAGGCTCACATTATGCCTTACAAATCTAGCCAAGATTGCTAACTAAATCAACAAGTAAACAGGGAAAAACAATTTGCCAAAAAGAATGTCTTAGGCTGCTTTCCAGTGTCTTTCATATTGCTTTGTATTGAGCATACAGTAGCACTAATTATTGAAATTCAACACACATAAAAATTGACCCAAAATGTCACATGCGTTTATTCCCTGCACAGCTGTTCTACTAGCAGCGCAAATACTGCAAACAAATAATCAAACAAAAACGATTTCTAACCTTGTCAATTTGTCATGAAAGTTTTATTGCCCCTTGTACTGTTGATGTGCAGATTTTAATTCATCTGTCATATTAGTTATATATTACAACTTAATGACCAAGTCATGTAATTTGTTTTGATTATAAATACATATGTAAATACATATATTTAAAAGCGTGTCTATATATGAGATAATACATACATAGATACTTACATTCAGGTTTTGCTTTACTGATGCAACAAAAGGCTCAGCAGCAGTATTGGCTTGATGGTGGGCACCTGTGTGTTTCCAAGTACCACCTCTGCAGCTGGGTCAGTGTAGCTGTGGGGGAGCCCAGGACTCCTGGACCTGAAGAAGAACCTGCCAGAACCTGTAGATGTTTTAAATATAAACCCAGGTCACATTCTGAAAACAGTGGTCGCCAACATGATGGAGCACCCTAAGCCATCAGCACCCCCACAGCTCGTGGTACAGCCACAGGCTGCACCCGGGTCCCAAGGTCTGCACAGAGTACACTGCCAAATCTCCCCCTCCATGTATAAGCAACCTTAGCACAGATCTTGATCTGAGAACCTCTCTCAACTAAGTTATCACAAAAACTGGCACTTTCCTGAAAAAAAAAAAACAACAAGTTTCAGATCCTGATTTTCCCAGACAAATCTATTTTGTTAAAAGAAAAAGCTTCCTCGCTGTAACTGTAACACTTCTGCAGGCTATTTTTCACTGAAAATGATCTAGAATGTCGTCCTTCATCAGAACCCCTGCCAATGTGAAGCACTTTTATAAGTACTGCATGTCTGATTCATCAGACAACACACAGGACATTTTGGCTCTAAAATAATAATTAAAAAAAAATCCTGCAAAGAATATTCAGCTTTTTCAGTGGACTATATTAGCTACACTCTGAGGTAATGCTTTTCTAGTTGCTCAGATTTAACTAGTAATGAGACAGAGAGGGATTCTTTTCTCTTTTCTTTACCCTCCTGTCTCAGTCACATCCTTCCTGTGTTCCCTGTGTCGCATGGCCCTCTTTCTCACTATCCTTTCTTTAAAATATGCTAGGAACAGAAACACACACATGCATGTATGACTTAAACCTTCATGCATTTGTTTTCCTCCTTCTCCCTCCCCTCCCTACCTATAGGTTGTTAATTGAACATGTCCTTCAAAAATTATCATCATCATCATAGCTTCTCTTAAGTGCCACTCTTGTTACCTTTTGCAAAACAATGTATGTTCCTTCAAATGAAAGAGTATCCCAATTTCTTTGCCTGTTTCACAAACACTCACCCTTTTCCCTTAAAATCAGAGAATCTGAAATCAGTTACTTTCTGCTGTTGTTGACCATATATCTTGCAGTGTATTTTCAAATTTTGTTTGAATAAATTGTCCCATTGCTATCCATAAAAGTCAATTTGGTTCACAATATTAAATCTTCTCTCTCTCCTCTGAATCTGCAATCACATCTGTTTGCTGCAGGACAGCATCTTTGAGACATCTTATTAACCTGAGGGTTAATAAGGGTCCACATGCATCTATGTATAGGATCGGGTCTGGGATCAGATACCAGGGCAGACCTTGTTCCCATCCAAAAAAAGGGTAAAGGTGTTGTGTGATATTTGTTGAGTTATTTTACTGCTTGCACTGCTGACAATCGTCAGACATGATTTATCAGAGAGAAGCTGTCAGTTTTAGTGAATTTATGTGGGTGTTGAAAATATGCGGTTTGTGGCCAGGCAAACAGCAAGGATTTTATCTCAACAATGATTACATAAAATATCAATAATAAGTCTAGAAATGTTCATTATGCAAACAGATTTATCATTGCTTATGAATAAGTCCTAAAGTGAATTGCTAGTTTTGTGAATTATATTGAATTATTGAAATTCTATGACAATCTGAGGAAAAATGTATTGCATATATTTGCAATGAGTTAGTGTACTGTGTGAAACTAACAAAAAATGCTGTTCCTAAGAAAAATCCTATAACTGCTTCGATAAAAACATAAGGATATCACAGACTGCAAAGGAAAGACAGACATAGTAGTCAACTTTCACAAACAACATTCCTTAGTTAAACTGAAGAGAACTGCCTTTGGAATATTCACAGTGTAATAAAGAAAATTTAATGGGTTACTGCAGTAGAAGAGACCACACATTGCACCTTTCTGCTCCTATGGAATGAGCAGACACAGACAAGTTAAGATTTTTGTATAGATTTAGCCAACATTTCAAATAGTAAACACTGTAAATGTGTTAATGTGATAAACTTGCACTTGTCACCTAGACAGCAAGAGTTCACTTACTCTATTGATGTAAATACTGTTGTTCATTTTACTGGCTCCAAAGTCCTCCTTTGCAACACTTTTCTTATTTTCTTTTTTTTTTTTTTTTTTTTTTTGTTACCAGGCAACCAAAGCAATACTGTTTCACACTGAGAACAGCTTATCATTTATTCTAATGGGAAATGTCGGTGATCAGAAATAAAAGATTTTGCTCTGATCTTATGACAAGTAATATATAAATGAACATTTTCAAAATGAAGAAATTATGATTTTTTTAGCTTCTTTGTGGTATGAAAAAATTATATCTAAGCCTTTTGGTTTGTCTCAAATTTGGGGTTCTCCAAAGGACCTTTTTTGGGTAACTGCCAAAATATCAGCTAGTTTTAAGGAGCGAAGACTTGGGCCAACTCTGGAAACTCTTGGAAAATATCAAGCATTTAAAAATGTAGTGCCATGAAATCCAGCTGAATCCAAGAGACAGTCATCATCCTCTGATATGAGCTAAATGTATTAAAGGTAAAGGGCAATATTATTTTTTCTTAACAGATGAAATGCTTGCTGGGATTAATTTAAGAAGGAGTTTTGAACGCTTTTATTGTAAAAGATGTAATTTGATGACTGAGAATGGTCTATAATATCATTGCTGTTCATCAGGACCCCCTGCCAATGTGAAGCACTTTTAGAAGTACTGTATCTCTGATTCATCAGAGAACTCACAGAACATTTTGGTTGTAAAATAGAAATAATTAAAAAAACCTGAAAAAAACTATTTTATATGTTAAGTCATAAGATTTGCAACGAAGGAGAGAAGAATAAGTATAACAAAATATTACTGGAGAAAACATTAAATTATAGGGTGAACATACAGACAGGAACAACATTTTGCATTTCACTTCAAAATGCAGGACCACTTAGATATGTACTAGAACAAATCTGGCAGAGTCTAAAAATTCTGTGTAATAGTGCTGCAGGCCCATAATACAATGCATCAGGGTAGCATCAGGGTATAAATCATGATGCCATTCACTCAGCCTTTATTCTTCTAAAAATATGCTTAAGTGATACTTAAGCCTGCAGCAAGCCTGAGCTGAAAATCAACATGCACTAAGTGCTCTATAGAGCACCACCATAATGTTAGCCTCACTAATTTATTAGTCATCTCATTCTTTTGGGGAGGGGTGTCCCTGTAGGGAGGCACACCGCAGTGATCCTTTTTCTGTCCATACAAAGGAACCTAGGTCACACAGTTGATTTAGATCAAAAAAAAAGGTTGGATTAAATCAACCAAAATTGAAAGTACAGCATAAAGAAAGACCTATCAGGCCATCTTCCCACATCCAAAATGCAGCTGTAGGGACAGTCATCTTGCAGGAGAGAGCATCAATGTCATAATAAGCCTGTTATTTTCCCTTTGGTGCAACACCTTTCACCCACTCCTCCACTGGAGGAAAGACATGACTTCTTAGATTATATAGTTATTTAGCAAGGATCAGGACACACCATTGGTTAGATGGGCCAGAATTGCTGCAACCTTCTCCTCCTATCATCTATCCAGTTCTTCACTTCAGAAGTGTTCTAGGACATTTTATCTTTGCTTTTTTCCTGAATCCAGAACTCCCATCCTTCCATAGCTCAAAATCCTTTCATACATATTTTATTGTGTATAAATCCACTATTGACCAATCGACCCACAAATCTGTAAAATATATGAATACAAATTAGTTGGTGATTGTGAAAGCCTAGGTGCTACTATTTGAGTGAAATCTATGCAGAGAAATATAATAACAATATCTCCTTCTCCCAGTGAAATTTTCCAAATCAAGGAGTTGAATTAACCCATGTTCACTAATTTCTTGTTTAATTTCACACTCTTATTACATACTAGTGTCATATTCAAGATTTTTTTAATAACATAAAGAACTTTCCACATTATTTTTTTTGACTAAGTAGCAGGAAAAAACTTTTACCAAACAAAAATTAGCATATTGCTAAGAAGTGAGGACACATTTTCTATTTTTTACTTTTCATAATGTCCCAGTTGGTGGCTTGTCTCACAGAATGTGGATAACAGTCTTTTGTAAGTAATCTTTGAAAATAACCCAGCAGTTCCTAAACCTCCGACTCCTAGGAATTTTGGAGACGTTTATATAACAATATTAATTGGGAAAATATGCAATCATGCTGGAAGCATTTGTGATAGTAAAGATGCCTTTGATCTGTAAGAAACACAGACCTTGTTCAATCAGACAAGCTTCTTGCCATCTTCCATCTAGATCTGATGAAAGAATTCATCAACGCCTCCCTGAGAAGTTAAATAACTGGAAATCTGGAAGACACTACTTTTAATATCTGTTGTTCTGTTTGGGAATATCTGAACAAGAAGAATCTTGTTTCATTTCTTCTGAAGAGCTGTGACTACAGATGATGAAACTAGATGAGTGACTTCCAGAAAACAAAGAGAAAACCAAAGAGATACCAGCTAGCATAGAAATCAGAGAAAACAGAGCTAGAGCTGCCTGGTTCATAAACTGTCAGGAAGATTTGGATTCCTGAACAAAGGAAGATACTCTTTCCTGTTCTGTGTTTTTACTACACTCTTACTATACTCTTAATTCTTACTAAGATAGGACTTTGTTCGCATTCTTTTGTTATCACAGAGAAATACAAGCAAGAAAGTCCTGACTGTCATCTCCTTAGCCCCCTAAAAAAGCACAGCAAGAAGGATCCAAATAATGGCCAAGCACACAAACCCAAGAAAAAAAAATCAGCAATTGTATGTACTTAGTTTTTAAGGACTACCAGAGAGCGAAAGCAATGATCTTAACTAGAAACTAAATCCTTCTGTTTTGTAAAGTACCTCCTTCTGTTTTGTTTCAGTACCTCCTTCTGAGGTACTGAATGCCTTCTTTGCCTCAGTCTTTAGCAGCGGAGTAGGGTGTCCCCCGAGTACCCAGAGCCCTGAGCCAGCAGTTAGGGGCGGGGAGCAGAATGAAGTCCCCGCAATTCTAAGGGAGATGGTGAGGGACTTGCTCC
>JAOQGH010000001.1:23132953-23224158 GCA_025769975.1 Gallinago jamesoni
CCAACAGCATCCTGGCCTGTATCAAGAACAGTGTGGTGAGTAGGACCCAGGAGGTGATCGTCCCCCTGTACTCAGCAATGGTGAGACCCCACCTTGAGTACTGTGTCCAGTTTTGGGCTCCCTACCACAAGAAAGACATTGAGGTGCTGGTGCTCCTTTTTAAGAATTTATACTTTTGGCTCTACAGTATGAATTTTCACAGTGAACTTCAGGTTTCCAGGAAGTTGTCCCAAAACAGGATTTTCATGTCTATCTACCACTTAACAAATTCCTTATACAGTGGGCTATAAAGGATTTAGTTAATGAACTCCCAATGGAGTTATGGCATGGATATTTTGGAACAAAAGGCCAAATAACTCTTACTTGAGTTGATTAATAAATTCCAAGGAATGTGGAAGATGGATGGTAGGTCAAATCCTCAAGTAAGTAAGGGAAGATAAAGTTTGAAGAAAGTCTTTCACATCCACTTTAAATCTCTGGAAGCAGGGTAGAATTAGTCTGTTAGAACAAGCCTTCCAGTGGTGATGGAAGTTCAATGATTTCAGAATCTTCAGAAGTCTCACTCAGGGAAAAAAACCACATTTTTCAGTCTCCAAAAAAAAAAAAAAATTGTAAGCAGGACTTTGTCTTCTTTTCTTTGTGCTGTGTCTCTCCTTACCATCTTGATTTGATTTGCAGTCCTAACATCATGATAAAGGCAATAAGGATATTTCAGAGACAATATATGTACAGTGTTAGAATATAACTTTGGTCAGTGTCTGTGTATTCTGAGCTGCATACCCCAATTATAGTATGTGAAATGTGGTGGAGAACAGCTGGAGAAAAACCTTGTGTAAATTTTGATTATGGTGAAGTCTTTCTCTGCTCAGTAATTCATTTGCAATGCATGATCAGTGATGATGCTGACTAAAGGACAGTGATGAAGCATACAGGTTAAAATAGCTAGAGGAAGTAGGTTTTATGCATTTAAATTGGCTTTCTACTAAGCTCAGACATTAAGTTCAGCTCTGAACTTTATTGTCTTATTTTCAGCGTAATAAGTGTTAATACATCATGTTCAAAAGCAGTTGTGTTGGGGGATGGGTTCATCCTGAAAAAATAGAGGTGTTAACTAGTTCCATATTTTCCTTTCTAATTTCATATTCAAACTTCCTACATAAAAGGAAAACTGTATTCTATCAACTAGGAAGTTCAAAGATCTTCTGACACATGGTAAACTATATTAAAGACTTCTTTTATTGTAGCATTAACTTATCTTATATTTCTGAAAAATGCACTGCTTGTTATCTACTCATAAAATCATTATTGCAGTGCCTGATTTTTTACCAGTGATAAGAAGATGTTGACAAGCATCAATAATATAATTCTTCTTCAGTTCCCTAGCACAATATCAACTTGCACTGAGCAAGATACCTCAAATGAAATGTAAGACTCAGGAAAATGTAGAGAACTGTCTGCTTGCTTGATTCCAATCTGATCTGGAATTTATTTATTACCAGGACCTTTACAGTGCTTCTAGACTAAAGATGAAAATACCTTGTAAAATGAGAGATGTCAGCTGCTTTTCCTCTTACAAATTTTACTGTTCTTTGTATAAAGACTTGAACTGTACTCTATATTGTACAGCTTATTGAGATGGGGCATTACACTAGTAACTTCCCCTGATTCCTCTTGAAGACAATGATAGGTCAGAATGTTATGTGAAGGTGCATAGGTTAAAGATATAGATTGATGTCAGTGCCTATTATGTGTCTAGAAAGCAGTCTAAAGATTTGGCCTTTAGCAAGGTCATCATGATCATGTTTCCACACACATTCTAATGCAATTATCTTTCAGTAGAGTAAAAGTTCTATTATATAAACTGGTAAACTGAAATTTCTTTCAAGTTCATATAAACTGAAATTAATATCCTTGACTTTTTATGAGTGTTCAACTTCCCTTGTTCTCCACTCATTCCTTTATATTAGTTCTGATCCTTATAATGAGGGAATGTGACCTGAAATATTAAAAAACAGTGAAAAGGGGTATTGACATGAAAACAACAACTCTGTCTAGCCAAATATGCAAAGATCTGAAGAGTCTTAATTTTGAAGTGATTATGTTCTTGGAGTTTACACAACACTATGAATTTTGTTCAGATGGACATGTACTTCTGAATAAACTATCCTCTGATCTCTCTCCTTGTCCTTTTTTCTGTACATTCTTTCCTTGCTCCATTGATCTTAATCTTTTCCTTTAACTTCACCAAACAATTCTTTAGATTGAAACAATTTCTGGACAATATAGGTGCAAAATACCTAATGGGAGAAAATATTCTGTCATCCTGAGCCAGTTTCTCTATCACTTTCTATTTTTAGATGTACATATTGGTATGTTCTTTATCTTGTCCTTATGGACATTTCTTGCGTACTTCACTCTTTTCAGACAGTTAATGTTTGATCCTGACATTTTTTTCCAACCTCATTTAGGCAGAAGAAATCAGTCACTTAAGGAATGCATTTTTCATAGAAATAAACACTGAGATGCCTATCAAGTGAAGGAGCTTTTAAAACCAGACATCTCAGGGAAGAAGAACCTGCCAGCCCAACTGTTCTATGTAGTAGTGAGAAGGAAAAGTGTAAAACAGAGATGGGAGAATAAGGATCAGATTCACACAAAATGAAAAAGCTGTGAGAGTCGTAAGAAAGGCAGGACTGTAGAATGATACGACAAGTTTGTTGCAGTAAAAAAGCAGAAAGTCATCAAAAGCTTGAAAATCAACTGTGTTCAATGTTAGAAAACTGGTTGCACTGCTGTGGACTTATTAGAGTCTTAAAAACAGGATCCTTAGAGACAGTTTATATTTTGTAGCTTTCAAACTCTACTAATGACCTCTTCAAGTTCCCATGACCTGGCTCAGGGCACTGAGACAAGCAACACTTCTGAACTGAAGAAGGAAGCACTCTTATAACACTCATAGGTGGGCAGCTTTGATTTACCACTTGTAAGGCCAGCAAGGAGAAGAAAAAAACCCTGATAAATAACAGTATTTTGGAGTGAGAAGAAACATACAGAGAAGCCATAGAATAGGAGACAATAAAAGTTTTTACAGTAGGGAACAGTGTCTCCTTTAGAGGAAGAAATAACCAGAATCTCCAAGGTCTTAGATACTTTGTATGAGAAGATAAAGTTATACATGTAAATTTAATTTCTCACAACATTCACACATTTGGGTTGGCTTTTTTTTTTTTTTTTGAGAAAGAAAAGATTTGCAGCAATCTGTCTTATAGGACTAGTAATAAATAAAAAGATGTTCAGATATAGTCAGGCTGTTCAAACCTAGACTTTATCTGTCTTTGAAAGAAAGCACAGATATTTTATGGCTACTCCATGACTTATGTAGAATCAGTGTCATCGTTCTTGTACATTGCCTCTCTATTTGTGTTGAAAAGATGCAAAGACCAGAATGAAAAAGAGTTATATGATTTTGTGGGTCAGGGTTTAAGTAAATTGTGTGTTGAATTTTACACTCACAGTGCTTTAAGCATTTAAAGCTCAATGGGCTCTGTCTAAAATCTAGACATCAGTTTTGGAGAAGGTCTTAACTATTGCTTTGCTTTTGAAGTGGTGCCAAGCCTTTACTCAGATCCTCCAAGGCAAATGGGCAGAATCCTATTCTCTAGGCATTAGAAAAATTGAAAAGTTTTGTTGCTGTGGCTTTGTAACTTTCACAATCAAAAATTTATTTATGAATGTAGCTAATTTTACCTCTTTGTAGAACCATAACTTGCTCTCTGCAATTGGCAACACACTTCGCTTCACATATGTGAACACTATACCAAGTTACAAGTTTCCATGGATTAAGCTTTTGCTGCCAGTGACCAGTAGCCATTAGTTTGCTTGTCTAATATGTTTAGTTGTCGAGATAATGTCTAGTTCTTAGCTAGTCAAAGTACCTACCTTCTGTCATATCCAGTTTTTACTGACACAAGCCACCCTGATGTAACAAGCAGGTTTTTAAATCTTTCTGATTTTGCTTTTACAATGAAATACAACTTTATTACTCTATTCATATTCCACTACTCACAGTTAATTTATTAGATACTAATTCTTCAGACACATGCATTTCAGTCAAATTATGCATGTGCTATTCTTCTGGAAACCCATATTTAAACATCTGGCTGTAAAAATCTTCATTGCAACCATGTCTGAAAGACCACAGGATGTGTATTTATCCCGATCTCCTGAATGTAATTCCTTACATATAATAGAGAAAAAAAATCTCCTCTGAGCCTTTCCTGTCTAATGATGAAATTATCCACTTCAGTGCTCAAAATTCTTCAAATGAAGTGTTTTACTCATCTTGACTTCATTAAATAAAATAAAATCAAACAGCAAACATATGGAGAAGTTCTGGGATGCCAATAACCCAAAATGATTACTTTCCTTATGAAAAACCTGCCACTCTAGATTTTCAGTATCTAGAAGGAAAGGTATATTTTAGAAAGAAGGAAGGGTAGGAGGGAGGGTAGGAGGGGGAAGGCTTCTTTAAAAATTAAGAAAGAACAGCACAATAAATATAGTATCATAAGGTAGATACAAAATGTAAATTTGTCTTGCTTAAATTTGTCTTGACTACTAAAATTGATAACTTTATAGTCAAAATCTTATATATCCTCTTATTTTGCTACATATAATCCATGCCTATATTTCTGTAAGAAGAGAATTGCGGTACCTGAAATATCTCTAGTTTCTTATCCTTAAAGAGCTCTGTCATGTGTCCCAAATCTGCCAGGAAAACTCTTCCACGGCTGTTGTCTCCTAACATAGTTGACACTAATGGTCCAGTCAACTTCTTTTACCAAAGAAGCTGGTATAAATAAATTAGCAAGCGGTGCGTTCACTTGGAGCTGCAAAAAAGGCCAGCAGCATAACCCAGGTCTGTTGAGTCGCTGAAGGAGACCTGAACCAGCAGGTCCTGTGCTGTGCTCCCTTGCAGTGCTGCAATGTGACCTCAGCCTGCTCCCCCACCAGTGTGCTGGGAACAGTCGGTCAGCCTGGTCTTAGCTGCTCCTCACACTCAGGAGGGACAGGAATCCATCCGCTGCAGCTCTGCTGTCATTGGAACTTTGCTGGAAGGTAAACATATGGCCTTATCTGGGAACCTCTCTCGTGAGACCTCATCTGGAGTATTGCATCCAGCTCTGGGTACCCCAACATAAGAAGGACATGGACCTGTTGGAGTAGGTCCAAAGGAGGGCCACGAAGATGATCAGAGGGCTGGAGCACCTCTCCTATGAAGACAGGCTGAGAGAGATGGGGTTATCCAGCCTGGAGAAGGCTCCAGGGAGACTTCATAGCAGCCTTCCAGTACCAAAAGGGGGCCTACAGGACAGATGGGGAGAGACTCTTTTTCAGGGAGTGTAGCCATAGAATGAAGGGTAATGGCTTTAAATTGAAAGAGGGGAGATTTAGATTAGATACTAGAAAGAAATTCTGTACATTGAGGATAGTGAAGCACCGGCACAGGTTGCCCAGAGAAGTCGTGGATGCCCCATCCCCGGAAGTGTTCAAGGCCAGGCTGGATGGGGCTTTGAGCAGCCTGCTCCATGGGAGGTGTCCCTGCCCATGGCAGAGGGGTTGGAACAAGATCGTCTTTAAGGTCCTTTCCAACTCAAACCATTCTATGATTCTATGAATCTCACCTGCTACACACCTCTCTGCCATCTTCTTTCTCCCTGTCAGCTTGGGAGAAAAGAAGCTTTAGAGACCTGTAAACATAATTATGCAGCAATAGCATAGTCAAGGGACCACGTTTGGAAATCTTTTTATTCCAAAACTTTTCATGTTCTAAAGTCAGCACTTAATTTAATTTTTACTGAATTTTTTTAACATGCCCTTACAAGAAAATCAGCCTGGCCAAATCTTGCCAAGTATGATACTGGCACTTTAAGGGAAAGTCTGTACTAGGAGAAGTAGTCTTTACTTTGGGCAGCTCTCAGTAGATACCTTGGTCAGGTCAGGAACAGCAGTCAAAGCAATTCTTAGATTTTTCATTTTAAAAGAGCTACAGGTTCTACACATACCAATGTAAAAAAGTCTCGAAAGGGATGCAGTGAAGATTCAACAAATTATCTGAGCATTGTGGTAGACATTTGAAAGTTCCTGTTGCCCTGATATCTCATCACATAGCCAGCAGCTATTGGGTGCAATGCTACTTATTTGATATTTGATGCTTTTGAATGCTGGTAAAAATAGCAGTCTGTTGGTTCAAAAGAAAGGACCGGCTGTCTGTGATGGTGAGTCAGGGGATGACACATGCCAGTCAGCTGAAGTACTGGAGGTGGGTTCCTAATTGTGTTGTACCTAACTGTGAAAATTGAATTGACAATCAAAAGCCTAAAAATGTATGGCCCCGACAGGGTCTGAGGGAGAAAAAGGTGGCTGAGATGAATTAGTGAAGACAAGTACACCAACCAAAATCAGCATCAAAGAAGGGGAGGGACGGGAATCCTTCTCTCCCTCTCTCATTAAAAATCAAATTTTAGATGCTGTGCCTGTGTGCGTCTGGGATTCTGGCTGCTTTCCTGAGCTTCTGTGGTGAAATTGTCTGATTAAAGTGGACAGAGAGGAAAGGAAGAGAGACTAGGACAGGGAGGGCATAAAGATAATAGTTTCCTAGGAAAGTTAGCTAGTGCTTACTCATATTTATGCTTCTAAGAGAAATGGGAGCATTTGGGGTAAAGAGAAATCCCTCTGCAATATTTATTGATAGTCCACAGAAGCACATGAAAAGTTAACACAGCTAAAGCACTTGACTCTTTGGTAGAGACACTTTATTGCCTCCCTTTTGAAGCTGGTAAGGAAAATGTTAAGATTACTGTCTCTAGTAAAGCTGCATTTACAGTCAGGACTGGGATGATGTTACTCTAATTGCAGCACTGCAAGCAGAAGAACTGATCAGCACAGCCTAGGAGAAGCAATTATCCTTGTGAGGAGCAGCACCTATTTGGATGATAAGGTGGATGGGGGAATTAAATACCATAAACATAGTCTAAAAATACTCCAAAACTACATTACAGAGACCACTGAAAGTGCCTGAACCTCATTTCTAGGTCTGTGTTTTAGATATCTTGAAATGTTCCTGTGTGCATATGCTTCTGCCATCACTACAGGTCCCCACCTGCTCTCAGGTACTATGGTTCCTTGGAGTTATTTGGACAAGAAGCAGGTGCCACAAGGATGTAAACCTTATCTTCCATATTCTGTTATACAGGAATACATTACACCAATTTTCTAGCTTTACCTGAGAAGGAGGATTAAACTATCTGTGTGATGAATAAAAGAAAACACCTCACATGCAGTCCCTTACCATCAAAAATAACTGCATTCTTCTAGAAATGCAGCTTTCTCTACTCCATTTCCCAAGCAAGAACTGATAGCCAAAAACAGTCATAGGTTTTTGATTTTTCATATCTTCTTTGCTGGAAAAAAGGCAATAAAACTCGAATGCAATATTTAATTAAGAGTTAGATTATTTTAATAGAAAAAAGTTCAAAATTACTAAAATTAAAAGTTGAATTTCCTTTAAAAAATAAGTACTAAGCATTTCTCTCTACTTGATTAGTCTTAATAGACCTAAAGAATAAATATAAAAGGGAAATAATCCTGAAGTACATCAAAGGGTCCTACCCAAAGTCAAACCTTTGGTGGATATTCAAATTATTACTCAATAGCAATATGTACATTTTGAGAACATCCGTTGGTTTCTTCCAAACCAAAATTTTGTTCTGCAGGTTTTAGCCATACATTAGAAAATACCTGAGCACTTGATTTTGTTAAATATTTAGGCAGACCCATTGAATTCAGGAATGTGTTTGTGTGCCTTGTTTTGCTAGAGGAACGTTAGCCCTAACAGTGACAACAGTTTTTTCACTAAAGGACCACTGGACAGAGCTTAAATTCTGAATTCAGACTATGAACAAAAGATATTGCACTGGAAAAGAAGTAATGAGAATGAGGTCCTGCAAATCAAAGTTGCTGCTCTTCATCTTCTGTGTGGTAGGACTGCCAAGTGAATGCAATTCAATAGTCCATTTACATCAGCCTGGCTTATATATCCGCTGAGGGAGACAGGAGTTTGGCAGGCTGTGTCAGCAGGTTACCTTGCCATTGTGAAAAAACAAAGCAACAGCATGCTAGGCATAATGAGACAAATGTTGTGCATTCAGCTCTCCGAAGTCTTTTCTTGCTGGAAGAAAATAAAAGAATGGCCTGTATTAACACACTGGATATGCTTCTTGTTTACACAGCCTCATCAATTGTGTTCTCCTCATTGAGGTGTTAAAGATGCATTTGTGAACACATTAAATGTGACCTACAAAACAGACGAAGTCTTATTTCTTGCATATTTTACGTCACGGAAAAGAACATTAAAGAGTATGAGTGATCAATGTCTGTGATTCATACTGTGACCAGAGCGAAAGCAGCTTCATTCGCCGAATGGAAATCAGCTACACCTTGCTGCTGATTTCACACTGCATGTAGGAAAAGGCCAGGAAACAGAAGTGACACGGAGACAGAGGTGAATGGCACAGAAATATCTCGGTTCTGCAGTGCAAGCTGTTCCACACCAAATGGGGATTATTTGAGCAGCACCATAAAAGGAAGCGGTAAATTCTACAAACTTGTAAGATTCTTTGAGCCATCTCCTGCAAAGCCTGGAGCAGTCCCTAAGAGCTGCCATAGACAGTGAAGCTGGGCTAAAAGAATGGTCTGAAGAGCACCTCATGGAAGAGGACAGAGATGTGACCCGGAGAGTAGGTATATTCAATGCCAGCAGCCTGCTGTTGCTGCTGCCACAGCTTTGGAGATGGTTGGCATGGTGCATAGCAGCATCTGACAAGGCTGGGGAGGAAGAAAAGGAAGACTGTGGACAGAGTGCAGATACAGCGTGACAGTACAGGTCTGGTTCAATGAAATAATCTGAACCGTCTCCCTTCTTATAGATCCAGGCTCTACTTTTGCACTGCTACACTGACAATTGCTGCCATCTTTCTGAAGGCAAATGACAGTAACCACAGTATTTTATTTAGCTGATACAATGGATACATGCGAACCTACAGACATCACATCATTAGCACTGGTGGTTTCTCCAGCAGCTGTAAGTGGTCTTGTGTCCCTTCCTCTGCTAGAGCTGATAGAGTAGCCTTAAGGCTGATCTAAATTACTGTGCTCCAGAGTTGTCATGGCAACAGGGACTGGCTGAGCAACCCAGGAATTTTATCTTTTCCTTAAACACATTTTGAATGCTGCATTTGGAACAGTGATTGCAGCTATGCCATACCCATGGGCTTCCCTTCTCTTGTAGAGCACCCTCAGATGCCCAGCTAAATCAGCCTCCCGCTTGCTCTACAGTGTGTGAGTGTCAAATCTCTGCCAAGATGATTTCCAGAACCTGGTGCATGATTTCAGTAGTCAGAACTGTTATTCTACACTTGATATATTGACACAAATATTATATTTCAAAACATTCCTTCACTGCAACTTGCTAAACAACTTGTAGAATTTTTAAAAGTACTCCTCCTAAAAATTCAACTCATGTCAAATGACCCTTTTGTGTTTACCTTCCAGAAGTATTCAGATGAATCACTCACTAAAAAAATGTTTAAAAAGATGAGGAAAAATAAGCAACGAGCAGGGAAAGGCAACCTGCTGGCAATAATGAAAAAAATCTGAATTTAGCAACTCCATTTCTGGAACCTTCTGTTACTATCATAGATGTATTCTTGGAAAGAACATTAATGTTGTTTATCAGTGTTGTGCAACTTGTGTGTTCCTTCACTTGGAGATTGTCTGCCCTGAGGGATGTAAGGTACTTAGAGAATAAGGAAAGATGAGCATGGTCACAGAATATTCATGGTTGGAAGGGACCTTTGAGATCATTGAGTCCAACCACAAAAAAAACCAAGACCAAAACCAAAAAAAAAAAACCAAAAAACCCAAACCAACACACCCCACACCACACCTACCCACAGACAGACAAAACCCAACAATCTTGGGCACTAGAGCATGCCCTGAAGAGCCACGTCTACACATTTCTTAAATACCTCCAGGGATGGTGACTCCACCACCTCCCTGGGCAGGCTGTTCCAGTGCCTGACCACCCTCTCAGTAAAGTAATTCTTCCTAATATCTAAATCTCCCCTCCTGCAACTTCATACTATTTCATCTAGTCCTGTCACTATTCACTTGGGAGAAGAGGCTAACATCCACCTCTCTACAACCTCCTTACAGGTAGTTATAGAGGGCAATAAGGTCCCCCCTCAGCCTCCTCTTCTCCAAACTAAACAAGCCCAGTTCCCTCAGCCTTTCCTCATACAATTTGTTCTCTAATGATGCTACCGAAATTATAATTTTTAAGGTGTCGGGTAGCTGTAGCTTGTTATGACAGGCTGCACAGCTCACTTCTACCCGGAATACCTAATTCATAGAGAAATAGGTTTGGCCATACTCCTAACACAAGGATTTGCTTCTGTTATCATATGCAGTGTTTGTAATATAATAATAATAATATAATAATCTTCCCATTCAACTAATATTTTCCAGCTCCATGTTCAATGTTTTGAGTATATAAATCCTTGTAAATAAAGAGTAATGAAAATAAATAGTATGACCAAGCAGAGCTTTTTTTTTTCTCTATTATAACAGAAGTAATATAGCCTTTGGTTACTGTTCCAGCAATAGCTTTGTTTCAGAAAGACTCTCCTGACAATACATGTTCAGCTATCATTGTTGCTGCCAAAAACAATTTCCTTATAAAGATTCTCAGGCAAAAAGAAGGAATATTAATAGTCTTTATACTACTGGAGCATTAAGATTCATAGTGAAGTATTCACTATGAAGTACCCAAAATAATCCCAGAATATCCAGAAAACATGTGGAATCTAAGCACTGAGCAAATTAATTTAGTTAGGGAAAGCAAAGAGCAAGGATGCAATGCAGGTTTACAGCTAGGGATATAAACTTTGTCATTCTCATTCCTTTGTATTAAATATCTGAAAATATTTTAAAACTGTACATCAAGAATTGTCTGTAGAAAATGACAATGAATATTCTCCAAGGGCAAAACAAAGATTTCAAGGTTCCTAAAGAAAACTCTTGAATGAAAATGCCAGTGAACAATTTTATGTGTATCACCCTTCCAGAGAGAGAAGGGGGAGGAGGAATCACGTAAACATAATTTTCACCATCTAATCTCAAAAATGTGGTAGCTGGAAGGAGAAATGTTTTTACTCACACTTACTTTCCTTAAGAAAGCTCCCTCCCATAACTAAGCACAACAGCCCTTTACTTTCTTGTGCACAAGGAATGATATTGTCAGAGTTCTGCTGTGCAGAAAGTTTTGCCAGTGTAGTTCATTTTCATTGGTTTATGGGTTAGGAGGCTTGTTTGATTAGTTGCATAGCAATTTATTACATGACAACAACATGTCTTCCACAGCATTTTTTTCCATAACAAAATAAAGAATAATTGTTACTTAAAGCCAACCTCTAAGTGGCTTACTTATAGAGTGAAATGCAAATTCTAATTGCTACATCTATCTAAAAGCTGTCCATTTTCTCTCCAGTCCCTTAATAAAGAAAATAGCAATTTATCTATTGATCATCTGATGACTGCCATTTCTCTTGTTTTTTTCCTGTAATTTGAGACATCCAGGCTTTCTAATATAGCTGTCTACAATGTGAAAAAACTCTTCGATAAAGTGCCATAGAAAATAGGTCTTGTCACAGTCTCTTGGGAACTTACTTAAAGATCCTTCAGAAAAGAGACTAGAAGAGCTTCCAAGAGGTACACAGCAGAAGCAGGAATCTTTTGTTTTTTTCTGATCAGGAAATGAAGTACACTGGATACTCATAACAGCATGCAAAAAACACATGCTTAGATATATACATGTATAAGAATGTATATATATAATTCCATAAATAAGCATATACCAGGTCCCAATTTGTCTTTATCCAAACTAAGTTAAATAGGAGGGAAATTTCTGAGCTCCTCTAGGACTGTTTTATGCATACACAGTCCTCATTCACATACTTAAGGAAGTGAAACGCTTTGTAATATAGCAACCTGGAAGAGTTTCTGCAAACTACATTCTTAATCCTTGCAAATGTAATACACAAAATCTTTACTTGCCAGATTCTAACATTAAAAAAATTAAATTATTCTGTGGATTCTTCCATGTAATTCTACAATCAATTTTTCTAAGTGTGAGTATTTTGCATGTAAAGCTTTCCTGGTTCTAAATGGTTTTCTGGGGTTGACATCTAAAAAAAATTTATCTCTGCACTCCAGAGACACAGACCACAAGGACTGAGGCCTGACACTTCCTGAGGTGAGGTGACAGCTCTAAGGACATGCATATTTTTCTGATTGTCCATCAGCTTATTTTCAAACTTTTTTTTTTTTAAGATGGTCTGTGTATCAATAGAGACAAGCATGACAGCAGCCTGTTACCAGAGCCTTCCCTACTTGCCTGTTTCAACACTTTAAGTACCGACTCTCATGCCTGCTTCATAATCCAGTTCCTCCTCCAACTTGGAAACAAAGATAAATCCTCCTGAAAGCTGGCTATGATAGTCTTCAATTCGTGGGCTCCTTTTGGTTTGACTTGTTTTCTGTTCACAATTATGCTGCGATTGAAATGTAAACAATGAGAAAAGGTTAAGTGATAACTTGAAATAGCCATTAGACTCTTCTACTTTCCTTCTTTTCCCTGAGAAAACCTCAAAGTTGGTGTAAGAGCATTTTACGCTGACCTCAGTATGCTTTGACACTTGTTTTAACTGTAGTATATTGAACATGTGGGTTCTTTGTAACCCAAACAAAATCTTCCCTTTCCTAGCTAGTTACCCTGCCTCCACTACTGTAGAGGGAGTATATTGCCCACTGAATAATTGTACAAAAGCTCTAGAGACTGAGCTGCCTGGTCAGGATGATAAGGTGTCTAGAGCATGTTTTGGAATCGCAAGACCTATATGTTCAAACTCCTCATCTCAACATAGAGCAAGGAGATTAAACTGGGTCTCCTAATACTATGTTTGCGCTTCTGAACTAGTGTTTCTTTTGATGCTCTACTCCCTATTCCCACAGACTCCAGACTCAATTTTGAGAAACTTTTCTCAAAAAAAGGAAAAAAAAACACTTCAATTTCCCTCAAAAACCTTTGCTTTCCCCCCAAAAAAGGAAGTCTTACAGGTCCAATTTTTGGATTTATTGCCTGACCAAATGGCTCATAAGAAGGTGTAAAAGGGAAGGGATATGGAAAACTTTTCTTCTAAATCAGTTTTCTATCATTTTCTAAAGGGTTCTGTTGCCAAGGACTATAATGACAAGAGCAACTACAGTGCACAGGGAAAAAATACAGAAGAATTTTCAAAGTGGTTTCTGAAACCTCTCTTCTACTTATGCATACCTGACTTCTCCAACTCTGCTGACTCTTTGCCACACAGACTTTGCAATTTCCTGCAAATGTACTGGTAGCTCTGCAGGCTGGAAGGGTAGCTAGGCAATGGAACTGATGAGTTATTTCAAGTAGGATTTTCTCCTAAAGATGTATTTATTTGATTTAATTTCAAGATACAAAGGAAAATTCGATATAGTAATGGTTCTGTTTTCATCTGAAATAAAATTAATTTATGCTACTAATTTCTGCTGTAGCAGAATCAAAACCCAGAATTTGCATTTTATTTGAAATCATTTTCTTTCTGATATATTTTGGTTTAAGAACTGGAATTGACAGTTAACCAAAACTGCAGCTTCCTGTTCCTGCTAATCCACAGGAATGCTCAGATCACAGCAGTCCCTGAAAAAGTTCAGTGCACAAATACAGACGAGCTTCTTAACAAATATTACCCTTTCCTCTAGCTGAGCTGCAAGGGGCTATGAATCACCCAGAAATCCTGATACAGCTGTTCACTGCTAAGGAACATCAAGGGCCAGAAAAGAACATCTTTATGCTGTAGCAGTAGAACAGCTACTTTTAAAAAGCATAGCTCTCCAACTGTCTCCCCTTACCATGCCAAATTTCTGTAACGGGGCTGGAGTAACAGAACCAACAAGTTTGTTGTGAGGCTGGAAAGGAAGAATAAAAATAAGACTGTACAGGGAATATCAGTCAATGAGGGTGAAACAAACACCTCTGAATGAGCTGTTTGGATAATGTCTTGGGAGCTAGCACTGCATAGAGGTAAATTTTAAAAAACAAACAATAGAATGAGATTTGATGAGCCTTCTGGGTATACTGGAGGTACAGAATCTAAGTCCATTGAGGCATCAAAGCTCAAATACTTTTAATGATCAGGAGCCTCAATTAGTTATTTTTATTACCTTAATTTAATTCATAATAATTGTAACATTATTTGCACACAGAATATCAAAAGAAATAGGCCTTTGTAAATCAACATATACTTTTTAATTGGCAAAATTCTTCTGGACTGTGAGCTTAAAAATGCAACTAGAGCTATATTCTTATTTACTTATTTCTAGAATAGAATGGAAAACCTCTAGGGTTAGTTATTTTAAGCAACAGTTTCTGACAGGTTGTGAATTAACTTGGATTGCAAAGTCACCTTGAAAAGCTCAACTCACTACTTTTGTACAAAAAAGGAACAAAATACTCTGGAAAAAAATGGTGCTTTCAGTAATTCTTCAATATTGCCATTAGAAACCTCTGGAGTTCTTATATCCTGTTGTGTGGACATATCCTTCCTCTCCCCCTCCCCCTCAAAACATTACAGAACACTATGGATTAACTGGGTAGGATTCTCCTGTCTAAACATCTATGTCTAGAGAACCTACATAGGGCTGGCAAATATAATATTGCTCCTGCAAGACGCACATCCTTCTGGTGAGCCATCTGGAATCAAGGCAAGATACTTTGGGCTTTCTAAAATGTCACTAGATGCTGTGTTCAGACATCTGAATCCTGCCCATTATCTTGCTAAATAAAGCTCTGTTCCTGCATCTCTCTCAGTATTTTCCAGATGCAGATTTTGGCAGCATTAGCTGTTGTGATTGTGACATACAGGTGATGATGATGTAAAACTTTTGCAGCACTTTCTGGAACAGATAGGAAAGTGTCTAGGTGTAAGTTCCCTATGAAATCTCAGGGGGTAGGAGAGGTGACATAGAGAATAAGAGGTGATGAATGGAAAACAAGCATGTGTATATAAGTATATATACATCTAAATAATAAGAAATCTCCAATCACTTTCACTAAGTAGACTAATCATATCTTACTCAATGTATTCAGTCAACATTTAATTCCAAAGAATGATTCCTCTGTGTTCAGGGAAATGAATGCAACGGTGAAATAGCCATTTCTTTTAAGAATACAATCTAACAGAATCAGTCCAACAGAGTTGTGAAAATTTTAAATCAATAGAACATTTAAGACAAAACCAATACAAAAGAGAAATTACTTGGTTCCAAAAAAAAATCTCAAATTTTAAAAATTTCCACCTGAATATAGATAATAAAAAAAATCTATCTGTAGTGCTGTATGCATTTAGTAGATCTAATACAAAAACAGGAAGTAAGATAATGAAATTTCGAATTCATCATCTAAAGCCTCTTAAACTGTCACTCTCACTGATGTCCCGGGAGGTACTATTGTAATACACTTCTGGTATAGCATACCCATATTGACTAATCTGTATATAAATAAATACACAAAGGCAGCACATACTTCTTGCATTCTAAGAATTCCATTTAAAGATATGTAAGTGCTGAATAACTCTCAAAATAAATTTATTGAGAGAGTTGGCAGTTAGGATGGAGGGGAGAAGCATAGCAGGCAAAAGAGGAAGAAAGAGCTACTTTTTATTGTGGAATTTTTGAAAGTATTCATGTTTTAATCCACTTTTCTTGAAGTTGATGATAAAACTCTTATGAAATTTGGTGACAAAAAGACCAGCTCCCAGACCTTTTCAAATTTTCTTCCCATTAGTGTAAGTCTCTCCCTATTGAAGTGTTGCTTCTGTGACTTCATGCGTAACTGAACAAAAGAAAACACTATTCTTCTGAGACTGTGAGAGAGGAAACCGAATGAATAAAAGAATAATAACAGAGCAAGAAGTAAAGAGCTAGACTTTCTGTTACTGTGAAGCTGAAGCCAATGGAGCAACGCATGTCACATAAGGAAGAAACCCAGAAAGTTTGGTAATAATTTACGGGTTCTATACTAGGTATTCTGGAAACATATGCATCATATTATTTCATAGCCACCGCCCTCATTATACAGTGGTTCCAAAAATATCACTAAAAAATAAGAAAAAAATATGCTAACAGAGGCAATCACTCAGATCTTTACTTTTTAGTTCTCAGGCTCCAAGAAGACTTTATATATTGCTGTAAATCCTGCTTTTAGATAAAAAAAGTGATGCAATTAAGTCCCCAGGAACGGTGTAGGGTTTTGGGATATACTAATAGGTATCTTACTTGGTTTTATCACTTTTACTTTCATACTAAAATTAGTTGTAACTTGCAATGTTTGGATATACTGTAGTGTAAATTACAATCTGAAAATAAAGTCTTCTGATCACGTACATATACAGGATACAACTTTCATCAAGCTTGCAGATTTTGTGAAGACTTTTAAAGTAAATAGTCTGTTGTATGGACTTTCCAGTTAACAGTTAAAAGGAAACTGAATTAATCCAATAAACTCAATGACTTGAATATCTTAACATTTATGCATCCCTTTTCTACAACTGGCTTCTCCCTTAAGAACTGTATGTCCCTGGAAGTCTCACTGGTGTTGATGTTTTCTGTGTCTTTTGTACATATGGTGAAAGTTTTCCCTTTTCCTCAAAGCTTAGCTGCATTAAAATGAAGTTGCATAAACTAACAACCATTTTGGTGGGTCTTTGCAATCTGTCCTTTTAGGTCAAATGAAGGAGTTGTGTCTAAACACCATAGCATAAGGAAATGTGTTCAACAAATCAGTAAGCCAACACAGCTAACCAAACCCAGTTTCAGGGTGGTGGAGTTCCCTTGGCCAATGTTGCTGCATGATGCTACAGTGGTTTAGAGATCTCTTCATTGGCCAAATGCTCTCATTAGACCATGACAAAACATTCAGTGACCTTAGCTGGGTTAGACCAATGAGTAATTTTGAAAGTCCTGTTATCAATTTCCAGTTCATTTTTCAGTACTAGGACCCATCAAAACCTGTTTTTTTTAATGAGAAAAATGAGAAAAATCAGTCTGTTGATGTATTTTTATAGTGTGCTTTCAAAAAAAGTCACTTTTAATGTATCTTTCAGGCTGAATATAGTCTTACAGCCAAAAGAAAAAATAAAAATAAAAAACCACTGCAACTATAACTGTTTACTTCATGTTTAAATGTCACAGGAAATTTCTTTTAAAAGTCTGGAAATTTTCATTTTTCTATGCTGTGTTTTAGAAAATATCATAGTTAAATGATCAAGTTCCTCTGTAATAAACTGCTACAACCGTTTCAAATTTGCACAGAATAACCCAAGGGAGCTTAAGACTTTGCTTCTGGAACAGTCCTTACCATCACCACTATAAATTTTCAAAGCTTATATATATACAACTATAACACAGAAGTTTTATTAATACGCATCTGAGGTATGGCAATAACTCCCTATACTTTGAAAGTCAAAATAATTACTCTCTCATACTTTTATAACTTACAGCCCAGTGTACACTGGCTTTTAATAGCTACTACATAATAACTGTACTTTACAATATAAGTACTTACCACAAAATGGTATATATTAACTACGTAGAGTGTCAGAAATACAGCTTCATGTGGTTTTGTTTTGTAACATAGAATGGCAATGTTAATGTGAATACACAGCTAATGAAAACAGCAGCCTCCTCGAGACAAAAATTATTTCATTATTACTATGTTCAGTAAGGCTGGCAGGGGTTTTTCAGTCTAAGTGCTTAAATGTAATTAATAGCTGGAAAAAATTTAAACTCAGACATTTTGCTGAAATTTTGTTTCTCGGAATCACCTCACCTCCTATTTTTTCATGAAAGGTCTTCTTTTAGCAAGGCAGGGCATCAATTTCCAGATTCTCAATTTTTTGGGGATCATGTCTGTAGGTTCATTTCTTTATTTCCGGAGGTACCATCCTCAAAGTGAACAGAACTGTCCAAAGTATATGCAGTGATTAGTCTAGAAACCTGCTTGCTGTGGTCCAACAAACTGATCCTTATGAAGGAAGACTGTTCAGGGCAGAATCTTAGCTTTTATTGCTACCTCACATATGAATTCAAGATGAATATGCAACATATTCAGCATACCCTACAGTGATTTAAATATTTCTGTTATTATTTCCATTCCAGCAAGGAGAGTTAAATTCTACAAGGGAAGTAGGACAACTGTCTTTTTTCTTTCTTTTTTTCTCTTATTAATAACCAATGGGATGTAATAAACATGCAGACTACGTTTCCTGAAGGTTTGTCCAGCTGATGGGGGACACCTAAGGACCAGCACAGATTTAAGCAAGCAAGAAAGGATGACTGTGGGAGTCCTGGCAGATGCTGTGATTCCCCAGGCCCATAAAGATTCCAGTCTTGTGTTAGAATGACAGAATAGTGAAGCTTTCTGCTTTTCCTCAATACACAGACTTGTTCATTTGTGACTGCTGACTGATCGTTAACTTCCTCCCATGGTGGTGATTCTGACACTGGAGATCCTTCTGCGACCCCCAAATCACAGCTTAAAGCAGCTTTGGGGAAGCTTTCCTAGAGCATGTTCAGAGACTTTTACTGTTGAGAAGTCAGATGTTTACAGGGAGGTGACTGCCATGTGGATAAAAGGAAATTCTGGGTAGTTAAATTGTCTGTTCTACACCTTTAGAGACAAGAAAGGGCATTAATGTATTAAGGTTTTGTTCTCTCTGTGCGTTATTTTTTTCCCCTTGAAACACAATTCTTTGAGAGGAATCATCCAAGCCTTTACTCCTTTAAAGTTAAAGGCAGATCTTAGATTTAAAAGCCGAGTATATGCAGACTTTGACAGGAGGAAAAATACAGATCAGTTAGCAATCAATAGAAGAGTCTGGCCTTCTGCATTTGAATCCTGTAAGGCACTGTTGTGAGAAAGAACTCCCTGGTTTGTTTTTAAAACACCTCCTTCCCTCTGTTCCTTATTCCTTTGAAGTGAATTTCTTTCTCCTGCCGTTACTGCTGTCACTGCTAAATTATATATGCCCTTGTGTTCTAAAAATTCTGCATCAGCCACAGTATTCAAGCACCACTTTCTTCTGTGGCTTGCAGCCGTATGAAACTCAGGTTGTTGTGGTTTGAGCTAAAACAAATGACAGCTGCTCTCCCCAGTCCCCTCCTCAAACCAGGACACAGGTTTTCAAAGCAATTCTGCTTCCTCGAATGCCTCACTGTCCTTTTACTATGTATCCTCCAAAAAGAAGGAATATCCTCCAGTCTGTGTCCAGGAATAAAGTAGCCCCGTTCCAGTGTTGAAGTGTTAGCCCCCTGCGCATCTTCCACAGTAGAAAAATTTTCCATGGTCCAAGATCAGATTTAGGAAAATCAATCCAATTAATCAATGTAGAACTACGCTGAAAAATTAGGGTTATATCCTGAATTTGTTTGAATCTGCTTTAATATCCAGCTTTCCTGTGGCAGCTATAAGTAGTTGAGGTCCCAATAGTATGAAACATTGGGAGAAAAAAAAAAAAAGAAAAAAGAAAAAAGGCATGCTGAACTGGAAAGGAAGAGTCATGGTACTTGAGCTGAAATATGATCTCAATCTAACCAAATAAACATGGTAAATCCAGTGAAGTTTTGGGTTAATGAGAGTGCAATGAACAGCCCCACAGTCTTAGAAAAGTTTTGGTTTAGTTTTTGTTTTTTTCCTATTATTCACAGCCTAATACAATCAATACAAAAATAAGATTTGGAAAATATATAATGTCTATTTGTCTATAATCATGTAATAAAAGGGGGAAAAAAACAAGATAAAGAAAATATCTTTCCCTCTTCTGCAGGAGGATAGCGGACTCAGTCTTGCTCTGAAACCAACCAGAGTATTTTTTAACAATTCTTTTCTAGATTGCTGCAGTTTTCCATTTCAAAGATAAACAACTAAATCTAAAGGCACCTCACAATATGAGTCTGAGGTCTGTTACAGGTGGATTAGTGGAAATTGGGCAATTAAAAGAGAAGTTCTTTGAAAAGAGGAGGTTAAATGAGCAGTGTCAATACCCATCTGTATTTCTGTTACTGAGGTCACAAAAATCCGCTTTGTTGCAAAAACTTAGCAATGCATTTTTTACCAGATCCAGTCAACAAAGTCAGTGAAGTTTTTGCATTGTCTCTAAGTATCCTTTATGTCAGGCCTCAAGTTAGGGGAAAGAGTGCAATCAGAACAGCCATCAATGCAGAATGCTCTTACATTGGGGCAAGTGCTCTTTTGGCTGTACAGACTGTATTAGTAGCCTACCAATACTGGCAAAATGGTTGCAACATTTTTCCAAAATACAGCTCTAGTTCAGCTGAGAAGATTGGCCTTTTCTCTGCTGAGTTGCCTGAGGAAAAGAGAAGTATGTCTTTCTTTACTTGAAAACTGTCAGTTGTTCTGCAATGAGCACAGACATCATGAGTCACTCTTCTTTGAGCTCTAATCTCTTCTCATAGTGACAAATGAACCTCAAAAATCAATCCAGTTCTGACTCCTCAGATCTGTTGGGAGTCATTTCTTTTGGAAAAAAATAGAATAAGTATATTGCATGCTTAAGATACTAAATTAGAGGATGTAAATTTGTGAGTATATTAAAATAAGATGTCAAAGACCCTGTACCTGGAATGGTCTTGCAATCTTTTGATGAAAATGTTAGCTAACTCCCAAACACAGTGCACAAGTTAGCAGAAGATGTATAAATACCTTGAACTATAAATGCCTTCAACTAGAGTAAAAGGATCTACACTCAGTGACTTGATGTACAATTCCTTTCCAAAAGGGCTGCTATCTTTCTACATTCATTCTATTATTGTCCAAGATATAATCAACAAAAATATTAGCTATCTTGTTTGTTATCTCTATACCTATCTAGCTAGGTACTTCCTTTGCCATGAGTTTTTCTGTCAATAACTAGCTCTTCCACTAGTTTTCTTGGTCTGAAGCCTTCCTCCAAATGACTACAAGAAGCCAAGACAGTGCTATCTTCAGAGGTAAACATTTGAAAGAAATTAATATTCCACATTCTAACAGATGGCCTAACTTAGTATCAGAATAAATATTTTTTTCTATAACTACCTCTGTCATGGGATCCACCACAGTCTGCAACAATACTACCCATTTTGGTTTTGCTTATATTTTCAACAAAACCTTAAAGACCCCCACCAACTTAAATACTGTCCTCTTAAAAAATTTCATTGATAATTTTAAGAGTAACATTGGACAACGTAATAACAGAAAAATACTAGTCCTAATTAACTTGCAGGTTTGCTACTGTTGTAACTATTTTTGTTGGGGAAAAAACTTCCCTTAACAATGGAAATAATTTCATCACTGAACCTGGCACAGCTCCTGCTTGTGAACAGCTATATCAGAAGAAAAGCATTCCTGTAAAAGAATCCCTCCTATTGCTGCCTTTTTTAGTGAGCTCAGTTTGCCAATATGATTACAGTTGTGCAACTGGTATTTATAAAGAAGACCTTAGAAAAATAATGTGTATTTATTCTCCTCCTAGCCTAGCTGCTTGAATTTATTTTACATCCTGTTTTCTTTATTTCTCTTACTTATGGTCATTCACATAGCCAATAAGAAAGAAAAACTAGTTCTAAAATAAGATTAAATTGATTAAAAAAAAAATCAGTTTCCATCCAAGAGTACCGCTGATATGTCCAGTATGAAAAGCTGCTTTTAAATTTCCTCTGGATTTGACTAGCCTTCAATTTCATAACACTTACTCAAATAAGCAAAGGAAATGAAGAGCAAAATAGTTAAATCTAGCAGTTACAATGAGTGCAAGGGGGGGGGGTTATTTTTATGAGTAGGAGAAGATGGGTGAAGTAGGAGAGATGCGTGAGAAGAATACTATGACCCTTGTAATTGCAAGGCTCAGTATTGCAAACCCTGCCAAAAATCCTTCTACCTGTTAATCACCCTGCAAGATATTTCTAATTTGAGCAAAGGGAAGAAAGTGAATAGGGAAAATGGTAAGGTGCTACATTGAGCTTGCATTAGGGTTTAAAATTCAAGAAATCATAACTTTAACCTCCTCTGAGAAGGCTCTTTAGAAAATAACAGGAAAACTTAACTATCCAGCAGAATAAATTATATGGTTGTGCAATTGCAAGAAGATTCATATAACATTAAGACACTGCAAGAGGATGTGTCAGCAGAAATATGAAAGCCATAAGTAATAAAAGCCTCAAATAATAATATATGCACTCTCTCTGTCATCATTATACACCATCATTTACGGACGGACAGCACCTGCATTCCTGCTGAATCCTCTGGCATTTGTCCATTAGGCCCATTTACTGTCAAGTAAATATTCTCCTTTGTGGTAGATGTGATTCTTTCACTGCTACTCAGAGAAACCTACAGAAAGAACCAAACCTAATGGAGTTTTTGGAAACCAAGTGTAAAAATAATCCTAAAATCAAAGAAAATTAATATTATGTCCTTTTCAATTTCTTTCTAAATTCACTTCAGGTTTTGGAATGCAAGCTTGGACATACTTTTTGTCATATCAGAAAGTAGCAATGAGAGCAAAGCTGAAACCCACAATCAGGGTACAGCCTCAGGGTGTATGATAGAGGGTGCACTTGGAAAATAAGACATGGGTGCAGGAGGGTTATCAGAACTTTTGGCTTGAACTGAGGTGCATCTGCAACCTCCTGTAAAATCAATACAGAGCAAACAGCAAACTTCATTCAGTGCTCCAGCTTCCTCTTTGAACATGCCCAACTTTTAATATTAAGAGATGCTTTTCTCTGCTCAGTGGCTTCAGAGGTAGCAAAGGTGTCAAAGTAGTAGATGTAAATCTCCAGCCTCTACCCGTAACGTACCGTACAGCTGTGAAAAGCTTTTAAGTACATCCTCAGAAGCATAAGATAAAGAGGAAAGGTTGTAGGACAGAACTGTTATTGTCTACAACTGCTAAAGGATTTGCAAAGTGAATAATCTACAGAGTAGAATTGCTCTCTGTGACTGACCAGGGTAGAATGCAAAAGCATTTATTATTTTACTAATGATCGTTAAAGTAAACATTTCTCTGCAACAGGAGAAGAGTGGTAAAAACACGCACACATGCAAACATATACACAGGTTCAATTTTGAAATTCAGGCCTGAAGTGACTTTCAGTGCAATCCAGGCTGATTGACAAATTCAGTGAGAGCTATTGACAGGCTGATCCAGAAAGCTGATTAATTTTCATACAGACAAAAGAAATTTTCTTAAAATAGACAAAAAAGACAATCCTGTCATACCAAGCAACCTTTGGAGGTCTAAATTTCTTCAAGTGCTGTGTCAATGCAAGAATTCTTAAGTGTGTTATTCATTCACTCTCAATAACACTGTGATGAATGGTATAAAGTAACATAATCTGTATTTTATGATTCCTCCATCTAGGTTTGACACTTATGGAAAGGTTATTCAATTTTAAGTGGAAAACAAAGATACAGAATTGGATATAAAATAACAACAATTTTTTTCAAACTCTTTCCAAGCTACATAGCTGTCTCCCTAAAATTTGAACTTCATGCTCGTACTCTGTTGTGGTAGAAGCTTATATTAAAGAAGAGTGAATCAGTGCTGCGCATAAAGATTCACTCTTTTCTTCACAGGCTTTGTTAATATGATTTCTGGATTCATTCTGCCTAACTTTACCTGTCTTAAAGTTAGATGTCTAGTCTAACCTCATTATGTGTCTTTCCTCCATGGTCAATACAGCAGGAGAGACAAAGGGATATCTTCACAGGCACATTTATCTCACTTTCTCCCGTCGCCTGACTCAGGTGGCTTATGTCAGGAGAAGTGAAGCCCACCTGCTTAGCAGTTGTCAGGGACGTCAGTGAAACACACTAGCAGCTCTGCAGAGCCCGGACATGCCGCTTTCCACTCCAGCCTTACACCACAAAAACTGGCAGCACAGAAAAAGGATTTGGAGCAATTTTTTTATTTACTTTGCGCCCTCGCAACTCCAGATATATCCTAACTGAAAGGCAAGTCCTGGAATATTCAGGAATTTTGGGGAATTTTAGAAGATGGAGGAAGAAAAGACTTTAAAATATGCCATTAAAACTAACAAAATCTGAAAATATAGTTATTAGGCTAAGCTATTTTTCAGGTTTAAAACAGTAGACTATAATCTTTACCTGCTTTAAAATGTATTTACTAAGCTTTAGTAAAAAACAAATGGAAAGCATTCTTAATGTTTTTCTGAAGTTTTTCTATATAATTTTTTCTGCATTTTTTTCAAATGCCAGCATCAAGTTTTATTAAAAGAGCTCCATCTTCTGGCAGCTGATAAAGAACTGATCCTTCACAGACGTAGAAGAAAGGCTTAAAATCATTTGCAGAATATAATGAAAAATTGATCCTGAGTAACCAATGTCTGCAGCTACATTCCACAGAGACTTTGTGGCATTTTTATTTTAGAGTAATTTGTTACTTGTTAACCTTGATTTCTAATGTTTTGGCAGGAATCTTAGTGGTTATCGACTTAAAATACAAGGGCGACATATTAGAACAATCCTGAAGAAGGGAAATAAACATATACGCTGACAACAACATGATCAAAGAAAGACAACATGCTACCACACTTTGTCAGGTCACGCTCCTGGTTGTGGTCTTTCAAAAAAAAACAAAAAAAACAAAGAAAATTTAGTTCAGCGTTTTGGAAAGAGGACAATAAACATGAGAAGTACACATTCTTCCACATTTTTGTTTGCCTGCCTTCCTAGTAGCTCAATATTTTAAAAAAGATTGTCAGTGCCAAAGAAGGAAGATGACATCCTGCCCTTTATCATTTTTATCACTCATCTCACCCTTAATTTAATTACTACTAATGGGGTCAGCCTCACTGGTTTTGCTTTTTTTAAGGGGGAGTGTTGGAGGAAAAGTAAGATGAATCCCCAGGCTCTTCTCCCATGTTCTGCTAACAGTGGCACATCTCCTTGGTGTTACATCTGAGAAGGAAGCAATTTAGGAGATTCATTGCCCCTCTTTAGCATATTTATAAACAGAATAGTAAGACTCCACTGCATTAACAGGTTGAGGGTTTGCTATACTGAAAAGTCTTCACATAAAGAATAACTGAAATAGTGACTAAAATACCAACTTCCATTTTTTAAATCAACCCTGTGTGAAAAGAGATCACCTGAAAATGGAGAGACATCTGACTGAGGAACCAGTTCTTCAGAGACCTCTGAAACACTGATCCTGCATAACAACTTCCAAATGAAAGGTTAAATATTTAAAAACTTGAAATTGAATATCTGGGGAATTTCCTCCTGCAGGGAAATGCAAAAACAAGAAATGAAATAGGAATGCCCTTTGTTTTACAGCCATTTCATGATTAGTAATTAATTGCACATTCTGACAAATAGTATGAAAAGTGTGTTTCAGTGAAAGATTATTGCATATTCACCCTGCAATAATATTAGAAAACCAGGCAGGGAAAAAATGTAAGGCATACAATCCATCAGATTTTCTTGTTTAAATTTTTCCTAACTTCATATTAATTTGTCTCTGAAGCTGTACTTTGTAGATTTACTTTAAAAAGTCAGCCACTTCCCAGTGACATATCTCAAATCATACTTGGACATATTACTTTATTGAGGATAAACTGGCCATAAACAAGACCAGGTTGGAATTCAGGAAGGTTTTTTAAAAATCCAAGCAGTAAAGTCTTTCAGTCGGTGCTGTGGCTAACATACCTCACCATTTCAAGCTTCTGCATGATTATATTTGCAGGCCCACGAGCTGGTAATGAAGGTTATTTAAAGTAGTCTTACCAAAACTGCATTAGATTTAGTAAAAAGTGTACTCATTGCTACTGACGAGAAGTACTGTCCTTTTACACAGTTTGTAACAACTCCATCCAAAGAACTGCAACATCTGAAGCCCACACAGACTTTCTGTAGAGGTCATCTGCTTATGTCTTGACCCAGAACACTCTTGTAAAATGTGACATGCTATAACTGAAACCTGCAGACATTAATAATAGCAAATTGCCTAAAACCACAGATTCTTTTGAATTCTCAATAATCAAAGTACATCCTTGTTACTATTATTGTCTGTACAGAGCTTTCCTGACTACATATATAAAATTCATGAAAAGCTCTCTGAAGACTGAAGGAGCTCTCATCATCCTGGGTTTTACCGAGAATATTGGAGAAATCACAAGCGATGAAATTCTGACCTCAATTTGGTTTGGGATTGCTGCTGCCTTCAGATGTCCCCATTTATTCTGATCAGTTATCCTCATCTGGGGCTCTGCTTAAGTCCATTTTCACACATACTGTGTCTAGAAGGAAAAAGTCGCAAACACTAATAAAGTTGCAAATTATTCATTGCAACATTCTTTAGGAACTAGCTATCTGTTCTTCTCACTCTTTGTACTGAAAAATTTCTTCTGTTTAAACCCACCAGTAAGCTTCATGAAAATTAATTTGAGTAAAATTGACTTGATTATTCCCGTGTACGTTGAAGATGGAGAGAAAAATATATATGTTCTTTTATGCGTTCAGACTCGTGTGTTTAAAGAACAGGGATATTATGTAGGGGTATCTCTGTCAAATATTGGCCATGTTCTTTTCTAAAATAAATTTGTTTTGGTTTCAAGAGTTTATGAAGGCCTGAAAACTGAATATCAGTGAAGTATGTAATCATCTGGAAAACACTGGTATAATGAAGAAAAGACATACTGTTCTAATAAAAACTTAGACCCAGAGTACACACAGTATGTAAGAAAGATCACATTCAGGAAAACTAGACTCCAGTCTTGTCTCTGTTGGGTGATCACAGGCATGTATTTAATTTTCCCTATTTCAGTTTTTCCCCCTAAAAAATGGTGATAACATAACTTTCCCTTCTAAAGACAGTTCTGCTTAAAAAAATATTTTAGAGTGTATCACTGGAAACCAATTAGTCGGGAGATGCAGCAGAGAGGTCAACCTGACTCAATAACTAGAGTATTTGGTAGATCCTCTGAAATATGGCCATCAGTTCTCATTCGAAGCTCCTCTGCTGTAGGGTTTCTATCTGCTGTCCTCCAACCTGTTCACATTGTCCTGGACCTAGGCATTCTCTCTTACAATACATACAGTCAGAGAGTACGAGAGTATTCACATGGTTAAAAATTAGGAGAGATGATATCTTATAGCATACCTTAAAAATGTGAAACGCATGAGGAACCTAGTTTTAGGGAAAGTTATGTTGCTACAACATAAGAAGAAAGAAATAAAGATACCAAATTTTGTCATAAATCACATTTCATTAGATGCATTTTTAACTATATATAAAAATATTTTCCGAGACAGAGGGAACAGCAAGCGCTCAATCTATTAAATACATCTATTTTTCACACAAATTATCTCTGTAAAATATTGTGCTGTGTCTTAATGCCTCATATCGGTTCTAAATCATCTTTGCTTCTAAATTTGAAAATGACTGTGGAAACATCTGTCTTCCTCATTTTCCATAATATAGTTGTTTGATCCATTACTGCTACTGATTCCTCTTTATGGAGCCATTAAGTTGTCAGGGCAGAGCTGATGCTGTTCCAGGGTGGAGGAGACCTGTCCTGTGGCAATCCCTATAATGTGTAGTTCTGCTCCAGTCCTGTGCCCCAGCCAGGAATCAGCCCATCATGCATAAGTATTAAGCAGCTGAGATTAAGTATCCCTCGGATAGGATGGACAAGGGATAATAAATGAAAATAATACACATAAGGTGACATACAATCCTTTGGTGATTCTCCAGGTAGTTTCACAAGCCTGCTGCACCCAACGTAGGGTGAGTTTCCCTGTAGAATAAGCAGGCTCGGTTTGATATAGAACAAACAGGATTGGTTCTTAAAGACATACACATCACAGGCTTTCCCAGATTCTTCTGTAGCACTCAGTTGTAACTCTGGATACTTAGAGTCTTAGAAGCAGGTATGTGATTGTCCTCTGCAGATGGAAAAACAATGTGGTACGAAGGATTAAAAATTGGGAGTTTAAGAAGTATCATGTTTTGTAGATCTGCAGTACTATGGCTTCCTACAGTAATAGACAACTTCTGATTTGTGTATCTTTGATTAAAGCAGTATGAAATCCTAGAAAGTGACTGGTCTGACCATGTTTTACACTCCTTGTCTGAAGTTTTCTGTTGCTGTGTCCCACCTCCTTTTCCAAGGTGATGCCAAGAGGATGTTTAAAGCTCTCAACTTTCAGGAGCAAAGCCGAAATAGGACAAGAAAATGGAAAAAATAGTAGAAAAAATGTAATGGGAATAATTTTTACAGTAGATGGAAGCCCCTCAGACGAATCATGCAATATGTAAAACCTGCTTTGAGAAAATCATCCCAGCCAAAAAGAGAAATAAACCATTGTCCTACATACTCATTAAAGAGCAACAACTCTTCACATGTTTGGGATCACATATAGTCTCCTTCATGTTTCAGAGACAATATAAGAGGACCACCTACTGAAATTCAGCATCTCTTTTCCATATTATTTATTCCATTTGGATTACTGAAACAGCATAATAAGGACAAATTAATCATAGAAGCTTCAGGGACTTGTTTCACAGTGTATCAAGCAATTATATTTTGAAGGTGATGAAGTAATAGTATCTTTGATGTAACTTCCCACCTAGGATCTGCAAAAGAAACTACTAGAAACTAGAAAATAAGAGAAGAAAATTAGGGAGAAAAAATAATTATAAAGGAATAGCCAAGACTGCATTGCTCTAATGTTCTTTGCATTTTTAAGAGATTCAAACTATTTGAAAATACCTAAGAAAGATCAGTCAGAAAGGGGGAATGAGGGGAAGAGGGTAATAATTTTTATTAAACAGGAAACCCTCATAAAGGGTTTAATAATTCTTCTGTTCATTACTTATATTAAAATATAGATGTGTAATATAACAATTCATTTTAGCTTTCCATTCTCTTCCTATCCCTTTGAGAGAGGGGCTATGGCCTGAAAATAAACTGAATAGAAATACACAGATGCTACAAATAAAATGTTGCATATCTGAAAAAAAATAAACATAAGGCTGATGCCAAGAGAAAATATTAATTTGTCAGTAAATGTGTAATTGTAATTGGCCACACATTTGGCAAGGAGACACACAGGAATCCCATGCCAGAAAATAAAGAAACTAAACTGAAGAAGATAAATTGCACCCCATCAACAAGCTGACCAGCTGTACTATCATTTTGTGCTCTCTGGCTAGCAGGAACTCAGGGCCAGCCCACAGATTTGTTCTGGTTTTGACAATGGCACATCCTTCAAAGAAATCAGAATACAGTAAATAAATAAATAAATGTCCATATTAGAGTTCAAGCCAGAAAACAAAGCGCTGCCATTTTGTTAAAAAGAGTAACTTTAACCTGGATTTCTAAATTGTGCTCAGCAGAGGACAGACCTGCAGCTGTCTTTCACAGCCTTCACAGATCTTTACAGTGCTTTGAATACCAAACAATTTCAAGGGTAAAAAAAAAATACTACTTCTTTGTAATGGCAAAACTGCAGCTACACTGCCTCCTATCTATGTCGATACACAGGAGGTACAGGGAAGGATGATGCTGCTGTCCACCTACTGACTTCTGCTGTATTCTGATTTCAAACCACAGGGTTCTTGACTGCTGACAACAAGGTTATCCCTAAAACCACACAGGCATTTTCTGCTTTGTTTGTGGCAATCTAATCTATTTTTACTCATAGATAACTACTCATCTCTTTCTGTATGGAACTAAGCTGAGGTTTGCGCCATATACATCCATATTCATCACTCTAAAATGCAAAAGGTTACCAGAATGAAAAAAAAAAAAAAAAGAAGAGGAAAAAAAAAAAAGATCAAAAAAGGAGAATAATCACAACCACACACAGTAAACTGAGCCCCACTATATGGGAGCATTACATGGGCTTCTGAGGGAAATAAAGTATGATGTGAAGCCCAGCACTACTTTCTAAGCACCTATGTAATATTAGACTCAGGAACACTGTAAAATGCTAGGACGTTCCTTACATTCATTTTCTCTAACAGCAGTCTAGGAAGTTAGGGTTGTTCTTGCCACAATGCATTTTAACTACCAAAAGAAAACCTCCAGATTTTTTTTTATGAATCTCCTTTGTAAGTGTGATGAGTAATATACACTACTAGGATATGACTTAATTTAGATAATACTGCTGTGTTTACTTTGGCTCACACGCTGATTTCACAGAATCACAGAATATCAGGTTGGAACGGACCTCAAGGATCATCTGGTCCAGTCTTTCTTGGCAAAAGCACAGTCTAGACAAGATGGCCCAACACCCTGTCCAGCTGAATCTTAACATTGTCCAATGACAGTGAATCCACCACTTCCTTGGGGAGATTATTCCAATGGCTGATTGATCTCAGTTTGAAAAATTTTCCTCTTGTGTCCAATCAGAATCTCCCCAGGATTAACTTTTATCCATTACCTCTGGTCCTTTCCATGTGACTCCTTGTAAAAAGCAGATCTCAATCTTCTTTGTAGCCACGCTTTAAATACTGGTACATGGTGATAAGTTCTCCCTTGAGCCGCCTTTTCTCAAAACTGAACAAACACAATTTTCTCAGCCTTTCCTCATATGACAGACTTCCCAGTCCTTTGATCATCTTGGTGGCCCTTCTCCGGACCCTCTCCAGTCTGTCCACATCTTTTTAGCATAGCAGGAACCAAAACTGAACACAGTATTCCAGGTGTGGCCTGACTAGTGCTAAGTAGAGTGGGATAATGACTTCTTTAGCTCTGCTGGCAATGCCTTTGTTGATGCAACTCAGCCTCCTGTTGGCTTTCTTTGTCACAGCAGCACACTGTTCACTCAAACTGAGCTTGTTGTCCACCAAGCCCCCCAGGTCTCTTTCCACAGAGCTGCTCCCCAGCCAGGGAGATCCCAGCCTGTGCTGCACTCACAGAATGACAGGGGGTTGGAAGGGACCTCTGGAGATCAACTAGTCCAACCCCCCTGCCAAAGCAGGTCCACCTAGAGCACCACTTCCTAGATTATGTTTTCCCAGGTGCAAGACTTGTCTTGAACTTCTTAAGGTTCTTGTTAACTGACTCTTCAAGCCTATCCAGGTCTTCCTGCAGGGTAGCTCTCCCTTCCAAACTGTCCACTTCCCCACTCAGTTGGATATCACCAGGAAAATTCATCAGGGTACACTTCATCCCATCATCCAGATCACTTATGTAGATATTAAACATCATTGGGCCCAGTATCAATCCCTGGGGACCCCACTTTTGACTGGCTGCCAGTTCAAAAAGGAGCTACTTACCACCACCCCCTGGGTGCAGTCTGCCAGCCAGTTCCCACCCACCGCACAGACCACTTGTCTAGACGGTAAGTCATCAGTGTCTCTAGGAGGGGGCTGTGGGGAACTGTACCAAAAGCCTTGGAGAAATCCAGGTAGACAATGTCTACCATTTTCAAAACATCAACTAAGCAGGTTGATTTCATTCATAGTTTACATTTTCACCAGAGATATCAATCACAATGCAGGTCAGAAAAGGTAAAACTGTATGTATGGTGTATCAATACTATTTTTGCCTGGACACCTCTGCATGCATTATTTCTGGTTTTTTACTTATAGTAAAAGTGGCCAGAGCAGAAAAAGCCACTATCAAGCATCAGGAGCCTACTGGCTCCTATCGGGACACACGCTTCTGCGCGCTGTAATATATGCTGAACACAGCTGAGCAGGACAGGAGACCTAGGTACCATGAGGAGATATCAGAAGCCCAATTATCATTACTCTGCACCAGTAGAGAACACCCAGATGATTTGTCTACAGGCAAAATTAAAATGAACTGATATAAATTTTTAACACATTTAGCAGCTCCCTCAAACACAAGAAAAAGTAAATTTACAGTAAGTATAACATGCTACATGGCAAATATTTGAGCTAAGCCAAGTTAGTGATTGAATTTGTTGGAAAAAGATTTCATTAAAGAAAAAAAAAGTCTATAACTGAAGTTGTTAATCTGGCAGTGAAACTATTACAGCTTGCATATTTCATTGTAGAACTGAGGACAAAGTTATAATATACTTTCATGTTGCACTAACTGTAAATTTAGGGAACTATACAAGATTTAATTTTTTCTTCACCACTGAACTTTCAACTGTAATAATCCATTAAAAGTAGCACAGTCTTCTGCAGTGCCTGATAAGAAAAAAATGGATCATGGCTATTAATAGCCAAAGAAAAGACCACTATTGCCTTCTGTATGTTAGCCTATGCTAACTTTAAATGTTTTTTTTTTATTTAAATGTAAATAAAACTTCATCTAAATAAAGTTTTTGTGAGTTAAGAGTAGGCTTAGATCTGCCAGCTTCATAGTGGTTACCTTGGTACAGTTCTTTCATTTTTTCCTTTTTAGATTGCCACTGCACACATTTGAGAAGTCAATTTTACACCAATCACCTCCTGCTAAATGACCCCAATGCAAGCAACTGTTTCTCAGATAAAGCCTGTTCAGTGCACAGATGATAAAGAAAAGAGAGTAAAGGTAGCAAAAATATTTGTCTTTTACTTAACTGGAAGTAACATCTAGTAACTTTGACTTCCTTTAAGTCCCCTTTATTATCTGTAGCAGTGTTTTAGTTTTTTTCTTTGAGTAACATTATATTCTTGGAAATAATCATGCAAATTATGAAATTTGTGCAAATATTAGTATACTTGTTTCAAATCCTTCTAATATGCCCAGAGCCTCCTCTACAGAGTCTGCAAGAATAAGATGGGTCTTGAGATACAGACAACAAAGGCGATCAAACTATATGAAACCACTTTGGTAGAAGCAAGCTCCAGTGCCCTTCTTGCAACAAGTTCTGAGCAAATATTAGCTTTCCATTCTAGCCCTAAGAAGCCAAGGCTGCTTGAGAGATGAGTTGAAAAAGGGCATCGCTGATCCTCTGCCAGGCAGGCCTCCCTAGTGGTATGAAATATCCTCAGAAGGTCTGGGCCAGCTTTTTCCTGATGGTACAGGCATTGCCCTTCTTTGTAGTACCTCTTTTTCTTCTGGGACACACAGGGTGGCTTCTGCTGCTACCAACCCAGTGTCTGAATCTGACTAGCAATTTTCTGTGTTTATAATGCAGGAAAAAGTAAAAGTTCTGGCCCTAAGTATTTTCTATAGACTTTTCACCCACATGTGCACTGATAGATAGTGTACAGATTTCCCTTCCAAGTGTCTTTGGTGTTCCCTGTCCTTCCCACATGATTCATCAATATTGCAGCCTACTTATGTTTAACATTTTAATCCAGTCATTGCCAAACTTCTCTTCATATAAAATCCTTCCATTCTTCATTCATTGGTGCACCAAATATTGCACTGATCTGCTTTCATTCATTTAAAATTCCCTTGTAGGGTACTAATCTTGTTTATTGGTCTCAGGAGTAGTTTTTAAGCAACCTCTGCTCTAAGCCCTTCTGCTAGTTTTATTGTTTGATGATATTGCATGCTTATCAGATTGTACGGTCATCCTTTAAAATGTCGCAAGTTAATCAAGCTCCCCATTAAATGACAGAATTCCAGAAAGGCTGAGTATTGGAGAAATACTGCTTGTTTTCAATGTACATTATTTATTCCCAAAATAAAAAGGGAACTCGGAGAGGAAAGGGTAATGTATTTGAACTGTAATAGGAAAAGGGTTTTACTGATTTGCAGTTAGCTGGAATCTACTGCTGCTTACAGTCTGTCAACCTAAATGTTTCAAACATAGATGCCGTTATTCATTTTGTAGTAGTCTAATTTCAGTTTTCATACCATCTAGTCCCCCTGGTGACTGCTACTTGATATTAACTCAGAGCAAAATTGCATGTCACTCTACTGTCTCTTCTTAGCTGCTGTATGCCAGTAGGAATATGCCTGTGTTCCTGTGGTCGGTGAACAAATCCTATTTACCTATATCTCCATGGATTTGTGATATCTAATTACTGCTTGATAAGCTCTCTGAGATCCCTTCAGCCATCCCAAGAATCATAATACAGTGCTTCTAATAATATCTTCAATTTAAAAATCCTGTAGTATGTTTCCTCTGAATAGAGCTGCAAAGGAAAAAGAAAGAAGTTATCATTGTGCTTATATTATTTTTTTCTTTTTACCATTTAGATCAGTCAGTGTAATCAACAGAGTAAAATATATCAGGCCAACTCAAAATGCATCCTAACATTCCAGAACTATTATCTTCCACCACACAGAGTATTCACTCACCCTTAGACCACAAATTCAGTTTCTCATAATACCAGTCTCTTACCAAGATCAAAACAGGTCTTCGACAGAAAACATGTATTCTGTATGAAGTCTGCATACGGACCATAGAAGCACTTAGACATACTGTAGTTTGCCTGTTGACAAGCTGGAGACAGACATTTGTATTAATTTCTTTATTTTGCATGTTGAAACATTCCTGCAGCTGGGACTCCAAAAAGAAAATCCTAAATTACCTCAAGCGAAGTACAAGGAAATCCAAGATTTTGGCTCTAAAGTTTTACAGGTACTCGAATCCTAGATGTCATAGGCCACAGAAATGGCTATGAAAGATTTCCAGAATTGCTACTGGCTGCTGGAGAAAAAGAGGGAGGAAAGAGCAAAAACGAAAAATCACACTTCCCAGGGGCTGTCAGAATGAGGTGCATTGTCATCAAAAGAAAATAATGCTGTGTGTCCCTGGAACTCCCTGAGTGGAAAGAAGCTGTGACACTGAGGTGTAGTTTTGGCAATATTGGCATTGTAACACCACCACATTGCAGGAACTTTGAGCTACTCTGTAAAAGATTTTTCCAGTGTTTTTTTTTCTAGTCCATCATGTCCTCAGCTACTGTTTCTGAGAAGCATACACAATTTCACTTTACGCCTTTACAGATTCAGCAACAGGAGTTTTATTTCACGTATCTCCGGAATCAAGAATGGTCATCAACTTTTCTTTATTAAAAAATTAGTTTGTTCCCATAACTTGTAATCCTGTGGTTTACTCTATATGATTATGACCTCTATTTCAATGTCTCACATCAGCAGAAACAGGCATTTATTAGCACATCTGTCATCTAATCCTATTGAGTTGTATAGTCTACGTCTTACTAAAGAAATTGGCTCTTTGTCTCCAAAAATTTAGAACCAGAAATGTTAATATATTTTCCCCTAGAAGTATATTACAAAAATAAAATCATATTATTTGTCCTAAATGAAAGTTTACTTCAATCAATAGCAAATAAAAAGAGGATATTTCCTTTTCAAAATCAATGTCTATGTCTAATCTTCTAAGTATACAGAGCTATATATATTCAAAATCATAATCTAAAAAATTCAATTACAAAAATGTGAATTTGTTTCCTGGTCTGTCACACACACACACCCCCCTCCCATACACATACCCCTTTCTCCTGCACTTCCTTATCAGAAACAGTACTTTTTTTTTTTTCATATACACCCCATGGTGTTGGTGACTTGAGTGTCACCCCCTGTGATTTCCCACACTGTCTAACTGTTTTAGCTGCCAGACACTTTTTCTTAACGTCTAACTTAAGCTTTTTCTTTCCTCGCTTCAGGCCATCAGTTCTTGTGATGGCATCTTCTGAGACAGCGTAATTCCCTTCATTCATTTCTATTGTTACCTTGGTGGTGTTTATAGACTGTGATCATGTTCCTCCTGAGCCTTCTCTTTCTTAGACTATAAAATGTTGTTATTTCCCCTACGTTTATCCTTGGACAGGACAATTTTTGTTGAATCTCATTGTATTTCCTGACTCCCTCCCTGCATGCCCCCACTCTTCAGTATCACAAGTGTCTGCAGTTTGTCAAGAGATGGGCCAAGTGGCATGTCAAGTTCCTTCACATCGTTCTGGTGCATCATCAGGATGCATGAGCTTTTGGTTAATTAAAAAAAAACAAACAACAAACTCAGAATCTACTGGAGTTCATAATGTGTGGTGTATTCTCACTTGGTGCTCCCAAGGTGGGCAGGGCAGCACCTGGCAGCCAAGGTCCATTTGGCATTGGGGTGGGCTCTGTCTCTGGGGTCCTGTCTTGTCTGTCCCCAGACAAGGAGCAGGGCAAAGCAGGGGGGCATCAACCAGCAGCTCCCTCCCCGGGCATCAGGTACTGCCCTGGGGAAGGAGACAGGCCCTGGCAAGTGGTGTGCTTTCTACTTTCTTATCCTAGAATTAACTTGTTCATAATTATTGGAGTGCGTTTCATTCAACTTTTATTCTATTGATGTGGTCAGGTCATTTTGCAATTAGCTTTTGTGCCTCAATGTCTTTCCTACCCAGCTGGTATTGGATTTCAGAGAATCCTGCCATTTTTCTGGAAACAAGCCAGGGGACTCGGGTGGACATGACTTAGAAATGAAGTACTGAATTGTGCAGAGCTGGGAACATAAGTCTCTCAAATCAAAAGGACTTCCTAAAACATTAATATGAATGCTGTAAACAAGAATGATATGTCAGATTAAAGTATATAATTGGACCAATGCATTAAAAAAATAACTTTTTACAAAAGCTCCACTTCTATCAAATTATCTTCTTCCAAGGAAAAACGGTTCACTGAGAAAAATTCATTTGTTCTGCTTAAGAGCAGTGAACTGATTGAAAAAATATGTAGCAAGTGCCAGATCACTACAAAGTAAACCGTTAACAATTATGGTTGGTTAGATCTCTCTGATGTCACCATTGTTAGGACTACAGCACATTATGGACATCTAATCTAATTTGAAGGAAAAAAAATCTTACAAAGAAGCAAGCCAGCAATGGGAAATTAATAATGAAGGTAAGAAAGCAGCGGGCTTGTTTCTGAGCATTATGTTTTCTTTGTACTATAACAGATGCTATCTGCAAACATAGTCATGATTTAAGCTGCACTTTATTCTACAGAAGTGCAATTCCTTTTACTTCAGTAATCCTATTCCCCTTTCTAACACTGTTAGGTTCTTCACTTTGCTGTTTCTCTGGTAGACATTAAATCCATGCCACAGTATATACAACATACAGTACGCAAGGGGGCAAAACCCCTTTAGTAAACCTATCTAGCTCCTTAACTACCAAAGAAGTTTTTTTTCCAAAAGAAGTTTAGGTAAGTGGTCATGTGCTGGGCCTTAATGCAGTGATGCAGAGCCCCATGTACATGTGCCAGAATGGATGGCCATATAGCGCCAGTGGCACGTTCACAGATCCTCCCCCATCTCCTCACCACCTTTTCTGATTTTTTTTCTTTATCTTTTTGTATAATCTGTTGGTAAGGGGTTAACACAGCTAACAGAGAAATCATGTAGATTTGTGTAAACAGAATAAAAGGTTAAGCTGATCATCTTTCTGTGTATTTCTCTCTGTGTGTGCCCTATAATGGGTGGATTTGCTGGGGGAAGGAGAAATATGGAGGTCAGATCATATCGTGCAACCACATAGCCCTATGCAAAAGAGGATGACATTCAGCAGTGCATGTGTATGTATATGTTTGTTCACTTTGGGTTTTTTCTTAAACTTAACCTACTGGAATTGAATTACACTGACCTTTCTCTCAGTCCTTTCTGACTCTCCTCAGTATGTAATATATGTGTATATATAGAGAGGCACATAAATTTCAATTCTAATAACTAGAAGAAAAGAACAAAAACATAGTTACACAATTCCATCCCATGCCTGTCATTTCAGCAATACAAACAGTATGTGCCTTTTTAATTTTTTTCCTTTTCTTTCCCACACTGGAATATTAAACAAGACAGAGGAAAATACATTTCCACACTGCCATCCACTGATTAACTTGCTAGGACAGTTATTAGCCAGACTCCATTTGCAACCTATGTGGCGTGTTGCTGAGAGAGCTGACAGCCAGAAGAAGAATGATGGTAAGGGGTCAAATGTTGCTCTGCTACCCAGGAGGAACCCTCAAAACAACTCCACTGACTTTGAAATCAAAGACTAAGCATGATGCCACAGAATTCCAACACGCAGCAGAACACAAAGAGATCATTGAGCAGAACATCTCTCTTCAGTAGATATATAGTTAATGTTTTTCTCAAAATGCTTAAGAAAATGCTCTCATCTTCAGTCAAGTTAGGCCAGTTCCAGTGCCTACTGAAGTCCATGACAAGAGTCCTACACCAAGCCAGCCTGAGCTCTCCCTGTTTGTTATCTGTTACATTCTTATGGGTGAAGGCTTTCAAATGGTTCTCTTATTATTTCACTGATTTCAGCCTTGTTCTACAAATAGTTCCCAGTCTTACACCAAAAGCTGAAATAAGAAAAAAATTATTAGTATAGTAGTTGTATAAAAGAAAGTGGGTCAAAAGAAGAAAGTTGCAGGCCAGGGTCTGGATTAGTTCCAGAAACGCTGCTCTTAGCTTTGATCTCTCTTGATGTTCTTTCCTCTATTCGTTCATTTTTAGCACCATTTCAAACATAAAGAAATAAATATGAAAGTTCTCTCTTTAGAAAAAAAATCTCATTTATAGAGTATCCACGTATACATTTGTGTATCTACTTTTTGTTTCCAAGAAGTTTTACTTTTTCAGCCTGAGCATGTTTAAATACATTGGTTTAAAACAGCAGCATCTTGCATTTCTAGTAGAATTTCCTCTTTTTCATTTATACCCCATTTCTTTCTGTTCCAAGATTTATCTACAGTACTGTTTGCAACTCATTATTATGTGCAAACATCAACATACTTGTGGGGTAGTGTTGAAATGAGAATCAAGAAATTCCATTTAAACTCTCATGAAGGGGAGGGAAGGGGTGGTATTAGCACCATATTTTTACTTTTGAAGCTCCTCCTCCTCCAGTCAAAGGAAATCAACCAATGTTATTTTTGTTCCAAAAAAGTATAAAAATTAACTGTAAGTAAAACATATTTTTACAAAGGAATACCCAACAGATTTAATTATGAGGAAAGACCGTGACACTCATGGAATAAATATGACACTATATTCAGACTTTTATGTATCCTTCATCCACTAGAGATTGCTGCAGTGACCTCCCTGCAGCTGAAGAGTCAGAAATTTGATTTTTAATGTCATAATCACAGCAATTAGTACATAGCATCTGGATTTTGACACATCAGGCAGAGGTAGAAGAGTCTGTAAAATATAGTCTATTGAGGAAATAAAAAAAAGACAAAACAAAAAACACACACACACAAAAAAAAACCCCAACACAAAAGAAAACCCAGATAGATAGAATTAGAGCAGTCCTGCAGAGCTGATTCTACACATGTGGCTGGATCAGTGCCTCCAAGGGGCTCAGCTTCATGACCGGTAGTGCAATCAGTAAACCCTGGGTACCAAATCTAAGCTTAGTCTAAATGCTGAATTATTTAATTTTGATCATAAAATCAAAATACAGAATTGGAGAATAACATAAAAATTACTTGCAGTGTTTCTCTGTGGGAGAACAAGAATTAGAGCAAAGAGCCAGGGGTCCCTGAGTGCTCTTCTTTGGATTCAAGGTTCTGACAGAGGGTAAATGCCTTGTTGCTGTCTCTTCATTTTATCCTTTCCTTCACCTGACAAGGTCAATTCATTTTCAGTTAGAAGAAAAGGTAACTGCATGACTGAAGATAATGTTTGTAATGGGATACAAAAAAATATCCCTTGTTATTTGAGCAAGTTAACAACTCCTAATGTTCTATGGTATATCGCAAGTGTGACCGGCCATTCCTATTCCATGTTGTTATTTTGAATAAAAGAACCTGTGCAGGAGCAAGTGTGTCTTATAAATGCATTTTGGAACGTTTCAGTGTAAGGGAAAATGCAACAGATCTGGATATGAAAGAGCACGTCTTCTGTTCTATTCCATCCATTTTCTTGGTATGCAGATACATGACTATACAGCCATCTATTAATTTTTCTGAAAGCTACCTGCTTTGTCTGGAGAGATGTTGGAAGGCTACAATGCTAATGCAATTTCCGACTGCTTAACAATCTCTTAAGGCCTTTTATCAACTAGCACAGATCACTTTAGGCCCAAGGTTAAACTATGCTACGTAAAGTCTGGTACAGAGCAGGCTCAGGAATCAGGAGGAGAATATGGGATCCTTCAGTCTTCCTTCTTTATCTCCTTCTGGATACAATGGAGAGAAAGGATCAGGAGACCTGAAACAAAGTGGCGTGTCATTAGCCAAGATCTAGTCTCTATTCTCATCTGTTTCAAAGCATTGTTGCTCTTTCAGCTTCTGCTTCTCACTGGGAAAGAACTGACTATAATTTGACATCATTTAGGGTATAGTTTGATGGGATTTTTCTTCTGTGGTGGAAAGTGGGAATGGTCTTCATGGGTAAAATGTTACCTGCTTTGAAGTTAATGGGATGGATTTCATCACCTGACTGTAAATGAGAACACACTGCTTAGCATGTGCTAGTGCAGAAGTTCTGCATCTCTTCTCCATCATTAAGCAGTTTCAATTTACAGCAGCTGCAGACCCTACTTTCTGTTTAACACAAGGCAGAATTTCATTTTCAGTGGTCATTAAATACAAATGCATGAAATAATTTAAATAAGGGGTTGTGGTGAACAAATATCTCAGGACAATATATGTTCAAAGTAATTTTGGAAGGTCAGTTAATTAAGTTAAAATTTCATCCTCTCCTGTAGTTTAAGCAAATGTGAGTTTTGTTCATTTAGTGGTAGGATTTATTTCAGTTAACTATGTGCCTAGTCTGGGATTGTCATTGTTCTCTAACCTGCAGAGAGAAATAAGCACATCCAGAGAGAAATTAATTTCATTTTGTACTAGAAATCTCTTTCTGGCTATAATGACCCACACTCTGAAAATATCTCCACTGACTAAAGAGCTGTCTAGACAACTACCTTAGGCTAAATATGTAATTTTCATATAAATAAAGTTAGGCGAGACATATCCCACCAAAGTGTCAATTAAGTTAGCTTCATACTATTTTCCAGGCTGACAGAAACTGGTTATCCACAACATTCACCTGCACATATCTGTCATCAACAAATAACATGGTTTTAATTAATGTTTTCGCTAGTTGTCAAGGAAATACCAAACCACATACTTTCAAGCAAGCATCCATTTTGGAAATGTGCAGTCCTCCATCAACAATAACCATTGCTTTGTGGCTATAGCAAATTTATATAAAAATTACTGCTCTGGATTCTTAAAATGTAAGCTATACAGTGAAGAATTCCCTGAACAACATCTGAACTCTTGAAGGAGGGCAAATTTTAAAGGGGGATATTTTGTTGTTAAAGGTGGACATTAATTCCTTTTGTACAGTAAGCCAGGCAAAATTAAACTCTTAATTTTCCCTTTATATACAGTATTCGTAGAAGTACAAAGTATAACACAAATCTATTGACTGTCTATTAATTCATTCTGCCACTAAATTCTGCAAGTAACATACAGTAATTTCTAGCTGTTTGGAAAATCCAGAGATATCTCTTTTAATGTGTCATACATTTCTATATGCAAGCAGTGTGTAACGGTAGTTCAAGGTACTTTGTTCCTACTGCCAAATACAGAACAAGCTTCTTACATTTTCTCTAATCTGGTTTATACAAAATATCCTTTTAAATGGAACTAACACTATCTGAGACATATTTACATTTATACCAGAAGATTAAAGATACAATTTGTAAACTGAAAGATTTTTTGGAATTATCTCAGTGTTTTCCAAAACCATCCCAGAGAGATCATGATGCTATTTTTATGCCAGTCCCTCTGTCAATTCATTTGCACTGTCACTATGAGATTTGCTGCCAAAAAAGGAAGGTAGCAGATACCAGATACAGTACTTTTTCGTACGTGACAGCCACGTCACAAATCTGCATCTTAGCTGTGAAATGTGAAATGTTTGTCATGTTATTGGCATGAATGCACCAGTCAACACAGTTCTGCAAAGGCGCTGACACATCCTATGAATAATTTCTTTTCCTGTTATGTTTTCTTGTTGCCCACCGGGCAATATATGTTAGGTATTGTTTTCTGTGCCTGATCTACATAGTATTTAGAGCTGTTACAGCAGAGAGTTAAGATGAAGCTGTATTGATTCACGATCACATATCTGGAAATCCCCAGTTTAGTTTTTAGTGCATCAGAGAGTCACAGCTATGGAAAGGAAGTCACAGCTCTTTTTCCTATGCTGAGGAAAAAGAGGACCAAGAACTGAGGATTTGAAATGCTTGGGATGAGATTTTGCAAAAAGAGGGTGTTTTATAAAATTTTGAAACTTCAACACACACTGGTTAGAGTGTTATTGTCCCCTCCTGTGCCTGCTTGCACACTATGTGTAAAAGGCTTACTGCTGTGAGAGACTACCTCAAGGGCTGAAATTTTTTTCTTATGCTTTTAATCTGATGCACCTACTAAAATACTTACTATGTTAATTCCAGAAGGCTGAAGACTCTCAAAAGAATGCTCATGCATATTTCAAGCCTCATGTTCTCAAGAGGTGCCTCCTGATTTCTGAAATTGTATCTGCTCTGAGCTACAGAAGTGCACTTTTCATTTAGTTTGTCTGAGGCATGTCAAAGGGGTATAATACTATATAGCACAGAACTTTGGCATGCACTGGTATTTCATACATTCTTCCCTTTCATAGAAAAGTCACACACAGTAAATGTTTTCCTGTTGACTTGGGACAGTGGGAGCAAACGAGATGGCATAAACAGAGAAAGAGTGTGCGTGCACACTGATGAAGCTCAAAGAAGCTTCTTCGATCAGTTCTTTCCCTTTTCTTTTATTTCCTGCTTGTTATGCAAGGGGAGCAGACATACCACACTGATGAGCACAGTCCAAACACTTATATTATTAGGTTTCCCTCAAAGTATACTTTCAAAACCAATAATTTGCTCAAATTATGTGTGCATAGGGTAAATCACTTTAAAATCCTGCAGTTTGACTCAAAATCCTATCATAGGTCATATTCACAACAGTTTTAAAAGGGATACAACTAACATGAACAAAGTGGCATCAAATTCAATTTATAGTTGCTGGGGAATGAGGTCTTAATAGGGATTCAATGGATATGGCGTCCCTATACATTAACAAACGTGAACAGAAAGACACCTCCAGTGGCTTTTTCTCTCCACATAGGTCGGAGGAGGCTGAGCATACTTCATAAGTCTTTTTAATGGTTAAAGTGTCCTGCAATTAGAACAATGCCACCATTTTAAACTGCTTTAGCAGAGGAGACTCTGCTTATTATAATGTTGTGGCAATAGCATTTTCTACAAGGGTGGATTGTTTACTTATACCCATGTGACGCAGGCACCAATGAGTTTGATACAGATTACCATTTAAAAGACAGAAGCATGCTTTTTCACAGTGTTTACATGCTGCGTAAGTTTTAGTCTGTAGACACGATGAGCATCTGAATGTGAAAGGGTTTTGTCACTATATGTGATGTGTGTTCCAGCCTTCTGCAGCAAATGGAGAGACTGACCACTGTAACAGAACCTAAAGAAAAGGTAAAGCTGTGACCTCTGGGGAGCACGTTAAAACAGATAAATGCATTAATAAATAGCTTTTCTATTTGATTTCAAGAAATTCCTGTAAGCTTTAGCTGCCTTTCAAATATTTGCTATTTAAAGAATAAGATACTATTTAGAAATTATGATGTTTTATTACTATTATTGATATTAATTTGTACATTCCTTAAACATATTAAAGCACTTAAATGAAATGCCTGCAAGTGAGAACAAGAATCTGGACTTTGCGGGGGGGTGGCTGTGTCTTGAAAGCTGAGAATGCGTATGAAACCTCTTGTGTACCTCCACAGTTTATGGTCAGCTTGCCAATCCTAAATGACAGTTATACTAATATATGGAAAAGGTAAAGGAAAAAAGGTTAAAAAAACCCCATTCGATAACATACAAGAACCAAAGGTATTTAGTGTTGGAGATCTGTGGACAGAAAGAAATCTGGACAGATCAGGAAGAATGCTGACACCTGGCAGAAGCATATCTATATGAGTGAAATTTCATATTTAGAAAGAATTTATCAGCCTGTCACTGTAATGTTTCTAAAATTAGTCGTCGCTTGCCACGAACAAGGATATGTGTTCTAGATGTAGGGGCTGAAGATGAGGTGTCCTGACTGCCCTTTACCCGCAGTGAGTGACTGCCAGTGTCCCACAGGAAGGTGCATGGAGGGTTACCCAGAGCTGCAGAAGAGGTTTACAGACGTGCAGGCCATGGTTCAATCATGTGAAAAGCTGGGGATGTCTTTGCACTGGGAGAATTTATTTGAGGATTAATTCTCTTGATGATGAAATCTGTGTAAGTAGCTGGGAAAATACACAGATAAGACAAACTTTCAATTGCTAAGTTACTGAAGAAAGTTCCATGTTTCATTTCAGTACAAAGGAAAAGGAAAATCAGGCAAGCAAAGACACAGGAAAGAGAAGGACTGTAAAAGGAGGAAAACAGCAAGATTTATAGGAAAAAGGTGCTAGGAAAACAATCATTGATAGAATGAAACCTAATTTACTTGGAAAATTTGGTCAGGGCAGTAAAAAGCTCAGAAAGCTTGCACACTGTTGCAAGGAACAAAACAGAAGAATCTGAATTACTGCCATAGGACATAAAAATCTTATATTTTACAAGCAGCAGACAAGCAAGAATAATAAAACATAGTTTCTCAAAGATATCTATTATTAAAGATAGCTAGAAATAAAAGTGCTGAGGAAACACTAAGTAAATAATGTTACAGGGAGAAGTGATAGAGCAGATAAAACTGAGTCAAGCACTGGAAAATAGTATGGAGGTATTTGTTTCAGGGTCCAGAATCAACTTTAAATACTGATGCTGTCTCAAATCCTATGACTATTTACTCATTTACATTATCCAGAAGATTGAAATAGTCCTGAGAGTTTGGGCTAGAATCTAGATTTCTTAAATTGCAATTGAGCATTCATTTCTTTCGCATCCACGTTTTTGTGCATTTGCTATGCTCTCGTGCTCTCTGTCTGCTCTAATCCAGAGACTCTAGCCAGGAGCTAGGCACTGGTTTCCCCAGACTGAACTTCTTCTATGCATAAGGAACCTGAGGAACTCTGAAGTTCAAAATGTTGACACCAAATTAAGCGATGAGTCCTGAGGACTAAGCTTTCTTAATAACTGTGTTGCATGTTTCAGTAACATGTCCATATGCCACCAAAAAACGGTGCCAGGTGCTTAGGAAAATCTTCTGAACGCTACTTGGCCTCAGCAAGATTTTTAAAGCAGAATTTTTTGAGACCTTCAGTTTCACAAATCAGTTTTGATCACAGCAGAAACATTTCTTATGGGTTTAGGTCATCTTCTCTTACTGGTAAGTATGAGGAAAGCCAGAATTCATTTTACTGTCACATACTGTTCCCCTAAGCCAGTCTGCACCGCTTGTGGAGAGGAAGAGTTTGAGGCAGAAGGAAGACAAAACAAATAATATGAGTACAAGCACATTTTATTAGAAAAGTCAAAAACAGATTAAGAAAATGGGTCCTTCTCCCCAAATACCCTAGCTTTCTACCCCTGGCCAAGCGCTAATGGAACACTTTGATTATTTTTCAATCCATAGATAAGGAAAGTATACATTTATGAATGTGGTGGTCCTTTCTAAATTCATTTACAAGTGTGTCTATACAAATTTGCAGATATGTAAACAACTGCATGTTTACCTGAGGTGAAGCTAATAAATGTTTAATGTGTTCTAAAGCAAAATAACCTTTTCAAGCCAGTGCCACAGATGAGTCTAATGCTTGCTGACAGACTCTATTTTGGCAATTATTTTTAAAGGTCTGTTTCTCTTCATTTTATTAGCGCATGATAAAGTCAAGCCCTAAGGCATCCAATTTCTGAGTTAAATGATGAAATACAGTAGGTACTGAAGAGGACTAAATTAAAAAGGTATAAATGATATTATGTTTGAAAAAAAAGAACCTCCATGCAGAGTGATTTTTTAGAAACTTGAGCTCTTACAAACTAGTAAGAATAAGGTGACCGTATTTTATCGACAGCCCATGCTTTATAGTTCAGTTTCTATACCTTTCAGTTGTACTAGATGGTAAGGTACATGTTGTTACTGAATGCAAGACAGAATATTAACCCCCTCTGACTTTGTGCTGTTTAGAGTCAGTTGGTTGTTAACAGACTTGGTAGGAAAGGTATTGACAAAACTACTGAGAAAGGCAGCAAGCTGGCAAACCAACGACAGCTATGCTGAGGGTGAGAGGATGCAAGCTATCGATTCCAAGCCCCTTCATTTTTGGAATTGCAATGATAGAGATAGAAATGTGAACAGAACAGCTGTCTATCATTTCAAAACATACCTCCTTGTCCAATAAAGAAGCATAAAATAACTAATCTAAGCTCGAAGCCATGTTTCACTAATTGTCCAGACATTTCTAACACCAGGGGAAAAGGATTTAAAGCAGAACACTGTTTCATCTTCTTAGGACTGATGATTTACATTTTATGGAGAAGTCTTAGGAGTGAATGGTGGTGTGCAATGCATGGATATAAATTGAATGACACCTATGTCTTTTTGGATACATGAAATACATTATAGTGTCAAAAGGAAACTAGTAATCAGTATACATAAAAACCTTTTGAATTGCAGGCATGAGAAAGAGGCCTAGGACAGCAGCAATAATTTTAGCTTACATAAGCTGTTCGAAATAAACAGCTTCTAGTAACAGCATTGCAGCATGACTGGTAAATGGCCTGTGAGTCAAACAAATACTGCCTTTAGGGAAAAGAGGCTTATTGATTACCTTGACCTTTATGGACAAGTATTATTGTTAGTTACTGGTATACTGGAAATAATCAGAAGTATAGGAGACGGGAAGCATCTGACCATCTGTAAATTCCTTCACTGTCTATATATAATCTAGTAATTTAGACTCATTTTATAATCAGTGGTGAAAAAATGGGAAATCTAGATTTTTATATGTCTCGTGTTAGAGAAGGCATCTTCAAATGAGTCAGTTGAATAATTCCTGTGTTTTCTTTGAGGGTAATGGGATACCTGCTGTGGGTATCTGTATTATAAATGTAGCTAAAGAGAATGTAATGAATTCTAACTCCAAATACAACAGAAATGAGTGGTATGTGCACATATATGTGTGTCAGAAAGTAAGAAATAGAATACATACCTATTTTTGGAAGCACATACTTTCACCGCATGAACACTGCTTCATGCCGAGTGACTGATTTTCAGCAGTTCCAGTAGTATGAATGTATTGTTTAAAAGCTTCTGCTACTTCACTGTCAATTTCCAGCATCTCTTTTTCAAGTAAGCAGAAGTATAACTTCCATAATATGTGAATTAAGCATTACAGTTTCTTCAGTCATGTAAAGAATTCAGCCATAGTGTGATGTGCTGGTTTGACCACTGTGCTTCAGAAAGAGATGCAGACCAGACAGAGATGAGAGGAGAATAACAAGAATATCTATAAACATGCCACATGTGCAAAAAAAAGAAAAAGGAATGGGCATACTTGCAGTCTTTGTAAATACATTTAAATATAGAAAACTGTTGAGAAGATAAAGGAAGTAATTTGTTTTCCATTTCTACAGTGGGTAGGAATAATGGGCTTCAGTTGCAGCAAGACACATTTAGGGTAGATGGTAAGGAATCACTTCATAACAATAAAGACAATGAAGTACTGCCAGTGTAAGTTCAGTTGTCTTTGTCACTAGAGAGTTTTAAGTGGTCAATCAAGCCACTGTCAGAAATACTTTAGCTCTAATTGATCTTGCATTGAAGATAGTAGCAAATGGACTACATGGCCCCAGGCCTTTCAGGTATATTGTCTATGAGGCATGTCTGCTAGACCCCAGATCCCGCTTCCCAGAATCGAGGAGAATTTACCACTCAGAAATGGTGCATCATTTTTCATCCTCTCATCTTCCAGCAATTAAAATGTCATCAATAAGGACAGACTGTGAATGTTGTTTAACAAAAATAACTAACCTATTTGAAGAAGAAGAAACAGAATTTGACTTATCAGTCATGGAATCATAACATAATTCAGGTTGGAAAGGGCCTTTGGACATCATCTAATACAATCACCTCCTCCAAGCAGATACATATGTGCACCAGAAGGCTCTAATTGCCCTGGCCACTCTGTAACTGTCTTTGTCTGTAACCTCTTTGCCCATGGATCAGCTGCCTGTGTCAGAGTCAACTATGACATAGCGCAGCTGTGAACCCCCGGTTCAGACTTCTGTGAAGACAACCAAGTTGCGAGAAAGAGCAGTGAGAAGCCTCATCTGGCTTTTCTAACCATGCACTCCATGCATGTGGGCTCACAATCTGCATTTAACCTCAGGCCCTTGCTTGTCTCCCTTCCTTGAGTTATACTGTATGCTTGCTGTTTGCAGAGCTTTGTATCTCGTTGGCTTGACTTTCTGGCTTGACCTCAAACATGTTTTGCCACTACAGACTTCTCTATTGATCACACGATGAAGCTGTTTACCATCACCAGATCTGTTCTCCTCTTCTATTTGACTTCTGTGCAACTGTACTTGCATAATCCTTTCTTTTTTTTTTTTTTTTTTCCTTCCTATTCCTTGCCAGATTCAATTCCAGGTCAGCCTCATCCCTGCACGATCAGACAGCTCCTGTTGCAGAGCAGGCTGCTCCTGCTGCTCCCTGGCAGAGAGCTAACTTCCAAGTTTGAGGCAGGTTGCTCAAGGACTTGCCCAGTTGAGATTCTGCAGTCTCTGCGCAACCTGTTCCTGTGTTTAACTGCTCTCACTGTGAAGACTTTCTTGTGCACGTCAAAGAAGAGTCTAGCTCCATCTTCTCTAACTCCACCTTAGTAGGGGAAGACCCCTTTAGCCTAAACCAATTTAGCTTCGCAGCCCCTCTTCCTATGTTATATGCCCACATATATCCAGGCCCATAAATACTTTAATGGATAAATACCTTAATGGATATACCTTAAATACCTCCAGCAAACTGGATTCTGTCCAGTTTGCTGAAGTTTCTGTAGTACTCAGGTACCTAAACTGGACAATTATAACTGGTTAATAACAAAACATTTAAAATTATGGTCATCTTCAAAATTTTCTCCTCTTCTGAGCAATTATTTTAATTACAGAAAATAACTTCTGACATTGCTACAGGAAAAAATACACTGACATAAAACAATAAAAAATTAAACAATTGAATCCTACTAGCTACCCATCCTTACCCCCATAGGGCTGGGATGAGATGGGTTGGAAAGGGTATTTAAGGAACAACAGAAACAGGAAACTGAAACAACAGTTTTAAGGAAACTGAAACTTTTTAATTGGATTACGGCAAGGCTCAGACATTCTCCTTGTTCAAACATTCTTTTTGCCTTGTCAGACTGTGAAAAGCTTGTACATCTGTTTTGTTTATTCTTTCCTTTCCAACAACCAAAGAAGAAAGGAATGGACTTCAGTGATTTGATTTTTCAAGGTTTTTCAGCCAATGCTATAGGGTTCAGTCAGAGTTTCTATTTCTTTCAACAACAAAAAAATCCAATAATCTAACAGAGCCTTCTTTTAAGATGATCCCTCTGAAAATTCAGACTGAAAATTTTAGACTGATGGCTGAAACTCATAGAAGAGAATGAGGATCAAAATAAAGGAAAGAAAAAAAACAAATCTATGTCATTTACTCATATAAAAATGGTTGACTGCATTATTGGGAATGTTCTAAAGTACAAAAATAAAAATCAAATTAAGTAGTAAAAATATATGTTTAAATAACTTTTAAAGCTTTAGTTAGCCCTCATAAGCCACATGATGGAAGCTTTTACATATTTTCTTCTGACATGTTACTACTGAATTTCCAAACCAGAGCCTCAATATTTTAAGGCAGAGACTATAATAAAATGGTTAAAGAATGAAGTTTAAAATGCTAATTTTGTATTCTCGTGTTTTGTGTGAAGTGGGCCCCTATGTGCAATATGATTATGATGAGAGAGCTTCCTGACAACAAGAAAGATTTGCCTATTTTTTCAGAGGTAATTAAGAAACAAAGCAACACTTAAACAACATTAGTACCATGCAACATTTCCAGCCCCTAGTGTGAGGAGAGCTACTTCTCTCCAAATACAATTATTAGTTATGATTTATCATTCTCCCATACAGTCTGGCTAGGATCACTGATTCACTTTAGAACTTTTCAGTTTATTGCCTCAAAGGAGGATATTTAAGCTAACAGCAAACAGCTAATGGAAGGAGCAAGAAGCCTTTAAGACAACTGTTATATTGCATCTCTTTTTTGAAAGGTGAGAACAAATATGTAAAATTTTGCAGGTTCTTCTTCAGGTCCAGGTCAGATCATTCAGAAAACTCTCTTTCAGCCCCTCTGTGCTACCACTACCACCTGGCTGATCACTCAAACTAACAGATTACATGACTGCTAGTACAGATGAAGTCTTCAAAAGCCCACAAAACTTTAGCTTGTGTTCCCATTGAAACAAAAGGAATTTATCTCGGATATTAGTGGGCACTAACTTGATACAGCTGCCCTTTTTTGAGGCATTTGGTGGTTAAGATAAATAATTTTGTAATGATAAACCACAGCAATGATAGACCATTGGAGTACAATTCATGAGGGTTTTTATCTTAAAATGAAATGACAGAAGTAGGATTTGGGAAGGGTTCCAGCCCAGATCTCTCAGCCCTCATGATATCGCTGAACTGTGCACTTAGAACCCAGGTGCTCCGGGGGTAGATCTTCCATGGCGTTGTAGGCCATGCGACCTGTTGAATTTAGCTTTATGGGGCTGGAATAGCCACTGAATTGACAAAGGTCCCCAAGACTAAGCCCATTCCTTGCCAAAACAGTTGCTGGAGAGCAGCAAGAGGCCAGTTGCTCCCCAAGGAGGGCAAACCACCACTGAGGTTAACTTCAGCACAGGCAGCACAGTGACCTTCACCAGCAGGGCACAGACCCACCATATCTGAGCAGGGATGCCCATCACAATGGGTCCCAACTAGAGTCCAGGCAAAGCTGAGGTAATGCGTCATGTCGAATATCAGTCCAGAATACCTAATCAACAACTGCTCAGGAACTGCAGTGGGCAGGGCTGGAGAGAGGCAGATGCAGTAAAGACTAGGGTCCCAGCCTGAGGTAAAATGGAGCTCCTGCAGATGAACAGGGTGGGTGGGGTGTCCCAGGTCAAGCATTTCAGGGCACTAAGGCTATTTTACAAAGGGATTCTGGAGCTTCAGCAGAAGAGGTTTTCACTGTTAGCAAGAGGAAAATGCTCTCAGCAGGGCCTCTAAGCTGACCCCTTACTTCTGTAGCAAAACATCCCAGTCTCATTAGAGTTAGAATTACCTTGGGTAACCGACTGTGAAGGAAAAGTAAATGACTGTAGACAAACCCATAAAACCCAAAGAAATAATTAAACAGGTCTTTGTGGATAAGTAGCATTCCAGAAAACAGAGCAATGGTTGAGCCTATTTATTATTTGGTAGATGGTGTTCTGACTTTATGGGAAGAAGTAAAGCTGCTTATTACTTCTCCCATTTTCAGTATTGATCCTGGTATTGTAAAAAATAGTGTTTGGATTATGATGCCAACCGGTTTCTGGGAAGGTAGAAAGTATACAAACCATATATTTCATACTTCCCATCTGATGCAACAGCATCACCCATCCTGCCCGTTTCACCCATGATTAGTGTTAGTTAAATTTAAAATTAATAAAAACCTAGAAGTATAGGTTAAAAGAGACTTTCTTGCTCTCTGATTCTAGTCTGTTGCTTTCTGTTCTACAAAACAATTAGTAAATGACTAAGCTTGACTTTTGAAGTAATTGGTGGGTTTGCAGTCACTCTTTGGGGTTTTTTTATGACTACTCCAAGCTATTTCTTTGCATACCCTGTAGTCAGGATGTGCAATTGTCAACACTAGTGGGTCTTTAACAGATTTTAAAAAGAAACGGCTAATTTTATGACTGGCACCATCAGGTTATTTATATTACCAACAAAAATGGATCAATTCTTGTTCTTCACTGAATCCATGAAGGGAAGAGGAAAGACTGTTACACAATTGATAAGTAAACAAGGTCCCATCCTGTGGGACAGGGAGGGGTCATCAAATCACTGCAGTTTTCTCAGAAATATCACTGAGCCTCTCTCAAAGGTGTTCATCAAGCAAGTTGAATAAATGGTCTGATCAGAATTAACAGCTTCACTGAAGTGTTGCAAATAACTGTGGTAGAGGGAATCTCCACCCCAAAAAATAATTCAAGATATTTCAAGCTCTATAGTGAGATTCATCTGTTTATCAGTTTTGCTTCATTCTTTATTGCTTCCTCCAAATCTTCTCCAGTCTGTGGCAGAGACATGCTAACACTTTCCCAATAATGGAACAACATTTAAAAGAAACCTCTTTCCTCCAGCTCTGCCAGTTTTTTCAACTGTTTGACTATAGCCACTTTCTATTTATCTTATTCTTAATTTATCTTTCTACTCCCGTGGCTCCATCAGTAAGAGTGAAAGAAAGTCACTAGAATGGCCTTAGTATTGGCAAAACAGTGTGAGTGCTGGAATAGTGGATTTGCTGTGTAAATTTGGATAACCTCAAGCTACTCTTACACATAAGGAAAGTTGAACTGGCTCCTGGCTTATCAGGATCATAGAAACAGAGGTCTGCCTCTGAGCAGAGTTCACCAGAATTAAAGGGAAACTGTTTAAGCTCAAACAATTACTCATTGGTCTTAGCTTAGTGATGGAGTATGATTTAAAAGAATTACACAGAATTTTTAAAAAGTTAAAATCTCACAGAGAAAGGGTAGGTTCTTCTATTTCAATTGCCACCTTTAACTTCGGATGTTGTGAGCTGGATCCATACCTCTCTCAGTTATTTTGCCATCAAAAAATCTGGTATAGCAAGAAAAGAAAAAAAAAAACCAACCCAAAATAAAATACTAGGCTAGCCAGAAGGGCTTGTAATAACTTACCTCTGTTCCTTAATAAAATCCTGATGTTTTCCCTTGAGGTAAATCACAATTTTACAGTATGACAATCCATAAATTAGATTTTAAAACCTGAGGTGAAAGTCCGAGGGGATAGTTTTTTCTTTTTACATGAACTTTCACTGGAAAAGAGAAGCTAAAGTCACTACTCTTTTTAAGAGAGCTGACCCTTGGGGTTTTTTTATTTTTATTTTGTGGTAATGAAAATTGCTGAATTTTTTACTAAGTCTGCTCTATCTGACTATGGAATTTTTTTCCAAAAATACATTTTATTTTACCTTTATGTGATGCTGTTGCAATTACCAATGCTTGTCCTTAATATCAGCCATTCTGAGATGTCCTACTAATTTCAGAAGAATGTTATGTCAGTACATGCATACATACACGCATACATACATGCATGCATCTATGATAACAGAAAATTTAAAAAAATGTAATACATGAATTACTGTATGCCTTTAAGCACTTGTGCAGTTAATTTTATGCACTAATTGCATTTTAATATGTTTTGTTGCATATTGCATTTACAGGAAAATAAACTGACAATTTTATTTCCAAAGCTTCATTGGTTCATGAGGAGAAAAAAATGTTTAATTCCTAGACTTATGTAGTGGCAGAGAAAAGTCTGAACATCTGAGATATAGCACTTACGGTATCTTGAAGCAATAAAAGAAACCTTAAGTTATTTTCTTAATTGACCTTTCAGCCAGTTTTGTAAGTATGAAAAACCCAACTTACTTTTTCTGAATGCAGTCTCAGTAAATCTGGGTTGTAAGAGATCAGAGGGAGTTTTATGGAGATCAAGTAAATATGCAGGGAAAAGAAAGATGAGACACCTGAGAATTATGCCAGTAAATTAAATTTACTGATAGTATTCCTGGGTCTTGAAACCAGCTGGCACAGAAAAGCCTGTTTCTATGTTAGTAATCACTGTTATCCTGGGAAATTGGGATAACAAACTATTGGCAGCCCTCACTGGAACTTTCCAATTCCAGCATCATGTCCTGGAATTCTTTGGGTAGGTTACTAGTGGCTCATGAAAAAATCATGCCAAAAACACTAGCTAAAAAGCTAAAAGCTTACTAGTGTAGGCAGTTGTCTCCAGACACTCAGAAACAACACTACACACTGCATAAAGAGCTAGTAGTTTGTGCCCAATATTAGGATGGCATGAAATATATATATATATATATATAAAATTTTAGATATACATAAAACAAACCTATAAAAAATAAATGCTGTGACAGCCATATAATGTGACAACAGCTCCTGTGGCTTCCTACGTATGTTACAGTCTCAAGCACTATGTCTACTCTCTAGAGACAGGTTCATACTGATTCAATTTTACATCATGTCCTTACACTGGGTTAATCTAATGCTATGTTTACTTATTTGCTACACATTGCTCTTCTGCTCCAAGTTACAGCTAGCAGTCCCCTGCCAAGGCAACCCCCCTGCATTTTCAGTGAAACAACCTACAGAACACAGCATGGAAGCGAGACACAAGAGGTCCAAAGTGCATACACTCCTTTTGTCACATATTTTCTGACATTATTTATAGCTCAGCCATTCTTCAATAAAACACTCTAACTCACTGTGCCATGATCATAGAGTACTCTCACACTGGCTCAGCTGACACTTCCACCATTCAGTAGAACAGCATCTTACATGGGTGAGGCTGAAGTATATAGAGATGATGGCTATCTGGATACCTGTCTGGATAAACTCTGATGGTGTAAAGTTAGGAAAAAAAAAAAAAAAAGCACAGCTGGACTACACAAACAAAACAGTTCCCATGCAGCTCCAAACAAAGCCAAACGCCCTTGCCTTGACCTACGTAGCTGCACTGGCTACTTGCAGCTGACCTGTTCTATCATGCCCAGCCCTTGGAAGGTATTTTGGGTGTACAGATCATGATCTGAAGCTGAGGAACCTTATTACAGGAGAATACCACACACTCCTTCTTGGTAACAGAAAACAGAGAGCAAAACACTATGGCTCTTCTTGGCCAAAACTAGCCATATCTCCTGTAGCTTTTTTCATCTGATTAACAGAGTGAACACTCTCAAAGCACAAGAAATTTTTGAAGGCCTTGTGAACAAACTGCTTCACAAATTGCAGGCCAGAACAAATGTATCGGACCCAAAGAAATTCCAAAACCATGCTCATATTTTGAACCATTTTTCATCTCAAGGACAGAACATCAGCTTTAGGGAATTTACAAACCTGCTAGGTGAAACAGTCAAATTTCTTTTGAGAAAACCGTTTTGTGCAAGAGTGGTCTGATTTGTCAAATTTGGTAGTTCTCTCTGCTGACAGAGAAAATGTCAGGTGTGGTAGCACAAATGTTTGCATGCATGTAGCAAGAACAAAAGGGTTTTTTTATTATCCTGGGCTCACCGACATAGAACTGCCACAGCAGAGCCAAGCATGCTGGTTAGTGCTGAGAGTGTGAAGCAGAAGCAATTGTATAAAAGATTGAAAATCCCATTTCCAGTCCTGTTTGTGCCATAAATCCTCCGAGGACTTTTGTGATCTTCTGAATATCAATTACACATCTCTGCCCACACATTCATGTAATCTTGAGCTCACACTTCTGCCAATAACTGAGAGCCCTGCTGCTTTGGCCATCACTGAAAGACCACTTCTTGTCCTCTGAAGCAACGCCATGTATGTTGCTCTGCTAAGCAACAAATCTGCTTTGTCTTTCTTTAGAGCCTGCTATTGCTATTCAGAAAAAGCCAATGTAGTTTTTGAAAAGATGAACTGATCTCTCCATTTCATGCAAGAGATCAAATCAGTACAGAAAACAGTAAAAAAGATGAATCCCTTATAATTTCGACATCACATCGTGCAGTGCTACTGTGAATAGGCTATATCATTTGATGGAGTACAATGATGTGAATGAAACTTAATTCCAGCTTAGAACGCCATACAGTCATTGTTTTATAAGTTTACATTTTTATTTTTCCTCTTCACTCCTTTTCCCCCTAGTAATTTAAATAGTTGTGCTTCTTTAACTTGTGGTATCTGTTAAAACATAGTGAAAATCAATTTCACTAAAATAACACAAATCATGTGTGTGAAAAGTAGGAGAGAGAACTATTAAGATATAACCTACCTTTTCTTGTTTTACTGTCATATATATTGTAACAGCTTAATACCCTGCTCTTCTCTGCAACAGGGAAATAAAAGTAGCACAAACTGTTAAGTGAAAAATTTCTTTGCAAACACAACTTCAAAAGGATAACAACATTTGAGGAATGCAGGACTCAAGTTGTTTATCCAGCCAGCTATATAAGTGGGTTTTTTGCTCGTCCAAGTGCTTTAAGGTTGTATTCTCATCATTTTTATAACACACACTCTAAGAGCTTACAAATATGTACAATATACTTCCTCAGGGGAAGCACTGAGTTTTCCAAGACCACTGAGGTTTTTCCGAAATAAATCTTTGCTGCACGGCAAACTCTGAGATGTTGTTAGATGATTTTTAATGAAGCCCTCCTGCTACCTTCTGAGCTCCTTTCTTTTGTTGAGATTTAAAAATATCTTGCACTATTTCTAAATTAGTCACACTTGAAGCAATCACCAGGGGTTTCCTTGCAGGTCTCTCAGAATTGGTTGCTTCACGGAAATGTTGACTTTATGAACTGTGAAAAGATTGGAAAAACTGACAAATTTGTCAAGCCTGAACTGCAATGCAAAGACAGGTGGTTTGATGCAGTAAATCATGTGAAAGTTATTTCCAAGGAGCCTTTTGACAAGCTGTCAGGACACCAGTTGAACAAGCACTGGGTAGTGCTACTCAGGAGTGAAAACGGTGACAATGGTCAGGAAACTCATGTAATTTCAGCTCTGTCTGCCACTTCTGGAGAACCAGTTGTCATATGATAGAATACATCCTTCAGATTGATTTAATGTGCTAGGGCTCTGCAAGCTGGCTGCTTAAAAGGTGCACATTGACAAAGTAACTTCAGGCACAAGAGATTAAACTATGTAGGTTCCTCGTTTAAGAGCCAGTAGTGAGAGACAGGCTCTTCCACAGACTCCTTTAGCGACCACAGGTGATCACAGGTAGGCAGCACAACCATCAGCTGCTCCTCCCAGTTTTGCATCACACTCAAATTCACTGAAGGTGTATCCTGTCCCGTTGTCCAGGCCATTAATGAAGATATATTGGCTCCAGTACCAAGTCTTAGGGCACACCAGTAACAACTGTTCTCCTGTAGGACTTTGTCCTGATGACTGCAACTCTTTGAGCCCAGCTCTTCAGCCAGTCTTTAGCCTGCTTCACTATCCAATTTTCCAGCCTGTACTTAATCAGCTTGTTCTCAGAGAAAAGCTCTTATAAGAAATAGAGTCAATAGCCTCAATAGCCTTACCAAGATGAGATAAACTGTTCTCTCGCCATCCTTCAAGCCAGTCATCTGTCAGAACCTAAAGGGTTACCCAGTTTGTGGGTGTGTAAAGATTGTGATTGTGGGTCCTTAGGATTCCATAATAGACAAGGACATGGAGGCTTTGTCCTCTAAATTTCTCTACTTTAGTACAGATTACCACAAGTACCCCAAAAACCACCACTTGTCAGTATATGTATGATTAATAAAGAAAATATATATTTATCAAGCTATTACAAATCATTATCAGCAATAAGTAATACAGTATCAATCAGTGGTATGGCACCAATCAATAGTAGTAACAATCAGTAACAGCAGCAATCAGTAGTATAGCAACAATTAAATGTATAGCAACAATCAATATAATAGCAACAACCAATAACAGCAACAACCAAGTAGGTATGTACTATTACTGGTTACTAGAAACATCATTAGAACTTACCATCAACAATATACCATTCATGTTCATATACTTACGGACGATTACTTATATGGACATCTAATACCTGTACTGAGCAAATTGGACAGATTTCAGAAGGGGACAAACCACCTCAGAGGGCAACCAACCACCTCAGTGGTGGGAGGACAAGCTGAACTGACCCCAGAAATATGAGCCTAGAGGGGGACCAGCAGAACAACAGATGGAGTCTCATTGCAAAGATGATCCATGTCACAGCCTGGAGTCAGTCATGCATCCCCGTGAGAGTCCACGCTTTTGTAGAAAATTTGTGTGGAAAATTCAGCCTATTTAGGGAAGAAAAAAATATGTACAGCATTGGAAGCTCTCAGTGAGAGGCTCCATTTGGGGTAAACACTAACTCATTTTTGTATCACAGTCACATAAGAAGGCATAGGACACCACGACTTTAAGCAGCCAATAGGTGCAGTTAATTTTTAGTTTTCACCTGGAACAGCCAACAGATGATTATGCTTTCTAATCTTTCAGATCAATTTTTATTTCTCCAGAATGTTTTCCTGTTATTACAGTTAGAACAGCCAACAGCAGTTACTGATTCTTACTTTCTGCGGATGTTTCTCATTTTTCGTGGAAAATTGTGAACAATTTTCAGCAGTATTTAAAAAGAGTATAATTATTACTACATTGAGTTAAAGGAAAAGCGTTATGTCAGACTCTTAACCTCACTTGATAAGCTCTGATGTTTCATAAGACCCACCAGTAGCTGACATCCTTTGGCTTTTATAAGAGCCTTATAAAATTTTAAAGTCTACTGTAGGGATTCTACTCCTTAGTGATCAATAAAGCTAAGGCCTAATTTTTAGTCTCCCCTTTCTTGGAGTTTGCAGTCATCCTAATTTATGCCCTAAGGGAGATGGTATAGATTTACAGTAGGTTATAGATTTCTGGACAGATAGTAAAATGTTAAATGTATCTTTTATTGGTTTTATAGACTGCTTTTTTCTTGCCCTGTTCCTTTTCTATCTTGTTTTCCATTTCCATTATTCATATTACCTTTCTCTGATTTTTTTTTTATGTAGATACGCCTATTACAGTTAAATAATTCATATAAGGATTGTTCATGACTTTCCATAAATATCTACTAATTTCTGGATTGTCACTCTATATAGAGTTGACATCAATTCTTAGACGGCTACATGCAACACCTGCTGATATCACTGAGAGCTATGCTCTGCCGTGTATTATCATTTGAGGCGTGACTGATAAAATTTCCACCTGATAAACATTTCCGGAACAATCTGATTCCTGACATCTATATAAGAAAGGAAGATTTTTAATATTCTGAACAGCATGTGATACTTTGTCTTGCAAGCACATCGTGTAGAAAATCACTCTTTATGTCAGTGATTATTAAGTTTAGAGTGAGATTATGGTAGTAAACAGACTACTGATTAATCAATGTCCTACTATTATCCTGCCTATGAACTTCATGATTCACCTTCCCACTTGTGAGAGGTGCCAAACTGCAGTACCACTGTCCTAAGAAAACTCTGTAGAAAGTCCTCTCCACAAAGGCCAGAGGCACTGACCCACCAAGTACCCTCATCTTGTTTTCTTCTGATCCCAAGAGTTTCATCAAACTACTATGAAGAAGGGTAGATGAGAAAAGAGGAAGACTTAATAGATAACGATGGCATTTTCAGAGTTTAAGAGATGTACAAAGTAATTAACTTTAATCACTACTGCAGTCCATTTTTGCTTTTTTTTTTTTCTTTTTAAATTCTCTTTGTTTCTGATTTCTACTATCATTTAGCCAAATACACTAGCTGTGGGCTATTTGAATCCTCCAGAATGGTTATTGGATATTTCTCCAGTGAAGATAATGACCTACACTGTTCATTATGATCCTTTTTCTTTTAAATCTTGTCCACCACAGTTCATGCCTTCTGGCTTTTTTTCCCTCTTGACTTTTTCTCACACGTGGAGACTAGCCTCTATCAGACCAATGGGAAAATGGACAGATGACTCACTAAGAAATTGGACTTCTGACCTTGGCAATGCTTAATTTGCCGCTGTGCTAAAACTACCTCTCATCGGGCTGACCTTATTACCTCACTGGCTGCCTCTTGTCTTCTACTGTTTTAAAGCACTTACTGTCAGCTGCTGTTGTTCTCTTCAGGACAATGTGGTGCTAGTTCCTGATAAAACTCCTACTTGCTACAGTAACAAACCTAATAAATAAGAATAAAATATGCCCACCCTGAGAGAAATTTAGAGCTGGATGTCAATACAAATGATAAATCAGCTTTGTCAATGCATAGCAGCATCTGTTGAATATCACGTAAGTCAGACTAATAGCTATAAAATACACATTTTTTAATATTATTTATTTAAACTAAAAGCTGTGAGGCAGACCGAGAAGACAGGAATGATGAAATCTGATGAGAGCACGCAGAACTTCAAATTTCTGATGATTCTAATCCATTCTGAAAGAGTGATGATGGGATATGGATTTTCTGTCTGAAAAACAATGTGGATAAAAGTTTCTGTGTTGGTGTGGCAAGGTTTTAGTAGTCAGGATTTGGAGAGGTGGTCTCTGTGAAGAAGGTCAGGAGCTGTCCTGTTCTGGACACAGTCAATTCCAGATGGCTCTGGACCCATTGCAGGCCAAAGCTGAGCCCATCAGTAAAGTCAGTGAAAATGTATTTAAGAAAGGACAGAAAATTCCAGAGGGTGAGAGAGCAGCTGGGTAGGTGCTTGGCTGCCAGTCAGGGACCAACACACCACAGACATTTTTGGGAATTATCTTTTTGGTAATGTTGCTGACCTCTTCAGTAGTCCCTACTCTTAAAAATAAATTAACCTTGTTTGGAAGAACTGACTAGTCTAAGCCACAGAGAAGCTAAAACTCCTGCAATCCTCACTGTTGTAAATACTTCAGAAATAGCTTCACATTTGAGATTACATATTCAGATACGTGGTGTTTGATCAATTGTAATATCTTGTGAACAGAATCACAAAAAAGATACACATGAAACTAGTAAAGAAATACTCATTTGCTGAGGTTGAGACAACATATCTACATGAATTTTCCTAATATGTCTTCTTGGAAGAATGTCCTGTTTTCTTAGGAAATGCCATCTTGGACAACCTCTCTACAGCTATAAATAATATCACCATTAATAATCATATGCCAATAAACTGACCCTCTCCTCTAAGAAAAGACTATTTGTATTAGCAAGAGTTGCAAGCTCCACATTCGGTGTACTATTATGCTCCTTCATGCTTGACTGCTTTTTTTAAGATGCAGAAATCAGTATCAGGAATCCTTGTCTATATTCAGTGCAAATGCAGCATCCAACTGCAATTTTTCAAAATAATTAGATGCTTGGTTGAGCACCTAGTTTTAGTCAATTCAGTTGAACAGACATGTAATTATGATATATCAGAAAACACTGTTTACAATGTTTATTCCTTTTTGCTACTAATCAAATTATCAAATAAAATTAAAAATTTATTTTCAAAACCTCTTAGCAATTCTTCTTAGATTTTTATGAGTTATCTAAAAGACGACAATTAAACCAACAATATTAAAACACACAAACCACAAAACAGAACCAAACTCTCAGTGTACAAAAAAGAACAAAGAACTAATGTGGCATGAAAATGTGGCAATGAACAATCATGCAAGATTGAGTAAAATAAAACTAAATGATAGCTTTTAAGCATATATTAACCACATCCAATCAAATACCATGAACAAATGCTATACCACAAAAACCCAACAAATTGTAAATATTCATTTCACAGTCTGCATATGAACAGACTTCCATTCTTGGCTAGTGATTGCTTTGGGTTCACGTAAACAGCTTAAAATAATGCCATCTAACAGAAAAATAGAGATTTAAGAAGTGAATAAATTTAAAGTAAGTGAAAGTTTCATATCAAATCTTACAGAATAATGTTGAAATGACCTTCAGAATGTATCTTATCCATTCATCTACTCTGAGACAGATCAGCTAGTTAAACTAAATATTTTACTAACCTGGTTCGAAAAAAAATCATTCAGTAATGTAGATTTCAGGAAAATTATTCCATTCCTCAACATTATTTATTTTTTTTGGTCAGAAAGTCTGTCCTATTGTCTAAGATGAATAATTCATTTCAGAATTTAAGATTAGTATTTCTTATCCTATATACCACTGACACACAGAAACAATTATTTCTTCTTTGTTTCTATTTTTTAATATATCACAACTCTACATGAGAAAAACATACTCTTGATTTTAGGCTAAATAACCCAGGTCTTTCCATCCATCTTTGGAGGTCATGTTTCCTAATCCTTTCATTATTCTTGCTGATGTCCTTCAGAACCCCTTCAACCGACCTATGCTTTTCTGGAATTTTTATGACAGAAACTGAACACATTACTTCAGCTTATCAGAGCTCTTGAACAGAAAGGTTATTTTATGTATCTTACAGCTTATTTATTTCATTTGTTCTTTTCCAGAACAGAATGACATGGCTGACTCATAATCAGCTTGAGATTAATTTCTTTTTTCTCTAAAGAACTGCCACTTTTAGCCTGTTGTTTACCCTCATGCATTTACGCAGCTGACGATTTTTGCTTAAGTGCAGTATCTTTTCCTTGTCCCTGTTGACTGCATCTTATTTTTTAAAACCATTTTCTTCAATTTGACAAAATGCTTTTGTAGCACAACAAACAACTGACATCTTCAGTATCTGATATTATTTAAAAGTCTTTCTTCAGATTACCACGCTTCCCAGGTGTGCTATATTTTAGAGACCAAAGCAACAACTCCATTGCCAAGGTTGCCAGCATATTCTCATCATTCTGGAGGTCTGTTCTGACACTTTTATGGAAACTGAGCTCATGCAGTACCTCCCAAGAGCTCAACAGCCTGTTAAATGAGGTCTTAACACAGCTGAAGAATCCTTATTTCCACAAAATTCCATGTGTCTTTAAGTCCCATTGAAATCCGCAATAACGTAAGACATCAAGTATCACACAGGTGCACTCAAAAAAATGTGGCCCGTAATGAATGAAATCACAAGCACCCTAGATTTAAGTGAACTTTAGAAGTAAAGATGAGTGCAAAATCATCACTAAACTGTTATATCAGATGCTATCACAGAGGTCAGAAGTTTTTTCCTCTGCTTCCTTCCCCCTTATTCAGTTGCTGAGGGACACTTTTTCATTTTAGTCATAGTCAAAAAAACAAATGGCATATTTTGCCTTCGTTTGAATACTTTGGCTGTTTCCAAATGTAGAAAAAAATATGCTTGTTTACCATGTTTTAGAAAATGCTGTTTCTCTCTTTCTGTGATACAGAAACTTCAAAAGATAATAATCCAGCCTAAGAAAATAGATGAAAATATTTGTAAGGTTAAAGACAAACATCTTCAAAGTTATAAAAGGTTTAAAATAAGGTGGTCTGCCACTCATGGTAGAACAATTTCTGTTCAGCTTTTCATAGAACACTGAAGCTAAAGAGATTAAGAGCACTGGATACCCAATGCTTTTAGCTTCAGGGTACCCAAAATCACATAAAGCCCTTTGAGTTAAAACCTGAATTAAGGACCTTTCAGAAAACAGAAGGATAGGAGGTGAACATGACTAGTGATAAAGTAATTTTATATAAGCCACAGGTCTTTTCCTTTCTTTATTTACTTAGATTTTAATTTCATTTTCCTGCTACTTTCATCTTACTGAAAGACAAAAGAAATACATAATTAAAAAGAAATACAATGATGCAAAGCCAAAGTGAGAATTAAATGTAAAAAGCAGGAGAAAAATAGAGAGATACATATTTTGAATAAATCCATTACAGTCCATGAAGATAGAATTATCAGAAGCCCTAAGAGCTACAGTTTTTTCAAGGAAAAGAACAAGCACTTTTTGTGCTTTTAGGGTATTTGATATATACAAAGATGTCTTCAGTTTTCTTAAACTACAATTCATTTTATGTACTGAAGTTTTGTCCAGGGTGGAGAATTCAATGATGCCTAGCAAATTGGCACCATTATCATGCTAGTAAAATCTAAGCAACTTAATAGGAATCGGCTTCCAGGTAACATCTCTTCTCAAGTCTCCTCTTGCTTCCTATTGTATTTTTTGGTTTCAAAGTAAGCGTTTCACTACATTGTAAATTAACTCCAGTTCTAATTATCTCAGTGTATTTTGACTGTAAATCTAGCAGGGTGGAGACTGGCTTTTTTGTTCGCCGTCACATTCTTAAACACAAAAGGATTCCAATTCACGATGCTATCTATAGATTTCCACAGAATGGGCAATGGTGCCTGTGATAATAACCATAGTTAGGCTTTTGTTCCTGAAACTGAAGAACTTGAATTTTCCAAATAAACTGGTTCATAAATAATTCTATTTAAAAAATCAGAAAAAAAGAATCTCAGGTTTTAGTGTACATCAGAGAGAAGCAATTGCTTCAGTTAATGAAAATAACAGAGCAAGAAACACTTTACTGTTTTACAAGTAATACTTAAATAGTTCTTACAGAAATAGTTCTGTTTATCTTTGCTCACACAATTGCACCCTTTAATAATCTCTTTTAATGACTTCTTTGAAAAATTATGCCTAGGTTCCTGTCCGCTGTTGTCTACAACTGAAGCACTTACCAAAATTCACATGCAATGAAAGGACATGCCAACAAATGCTCTGACATTAAGTAGAAGCACTTAAAATATTAAATACCTCAGTGATGCCCTTTTGCTCTTAATTACCTTGTACCTGTGAATATTGTACTTTTCTTGCAGAAATACCTTAAGATATTCCTGGATTTATTCCTGTGCTTGCAACAAAAGAAAAGATCCAGTGCTTCTGAAGCATGGGGGTGTCTTTTCATTATCTTACTCACAGGATATGTCTCACACTAACACATCAGCTCCTTGGGAAATTATATAAATTAGATTTATTTGTGCAGTAGCTTATAAGCATCAATGCAGCAAGAACAAACTTTTACAGCTAGTTAGACAGCTCAGGTTTTAGAATAAAGAACAATATTTCAATGTTCTTAGGGCTAGGGAGTATTTAATTTAAAATATAGAAAAACTACTATGCAAAGAGATAACGCATATCCATTATTGTTCGTTTCTAGAGAAGGCTTTAGGGCAGCTACCTCATTAGAAAATAAAACCCTATTGCTAAGCAAATTAACCAAGAACACTATCACAGAGCAAGCATATTTAATGAGTGTATTACATTTAGAAAAGAAAAATGTCTCATTTTAAACAAAGAAGCAGACAATACTGGCAAACAAAAATCTAATCTACAGTATATCTGTGATGATTCAATGAATGGGAAATGTTTGAAATTAATGGAAAGACTAATGTTGACTTCAAGCAGCTTTGGATTAGGTTCCAAAATTTACATTCATTGTAATAACTCGTTATATTCTATTAATATCTGTCTTATTAATGTTCAAAGCCCCAGTAAGTTTTGAAGTAGTCAGTATGTACAAGAACTATTCCTTTGTAAAAAACTTCACACATATCACCTTCTTTTACAAGAAAACTTGGAGATTTTCAGACACATTTTAGAGCTGCTGAACTGCAGAATTGCCACACGCAGGGATGTCTCCAGAATCAAAATAGTGGTGACTTTTTTCAGACCTCTGCCTACATTCAGTATTTTCCTTTTCCTTGGATCCTCTCCCGTTTCTTTTCCTTATCCCCTAAATATAGGAGAAAATTGTCCCCTGCCCGGAATGAGTCTTTCTTCGCCCACTGCTCCATTAGAGACGTATTTAAAGCTGGCATCTGGTCAGGAAGCCAGCCATGAATCTGCTCAGTGAGTGAGCTGCAACAATAGTCTGTGAAAGTATTCCACTGCTATCGTGTAACTTGTACAATCTATAACCTATGCACTTTTGTCTAATAAAAGGTCTATCCTCCTCTGCAAATCTTGCTTCTTAAATTGCTATAATGTACCCATTAAATACCTATTAAATGTATGTTCTATTTATTTTTACATCCACATAAGCTATATCCACGTAAGTGAGCTTACATAGAACACTAATATAATACAAATAACGAAGAATTACTTATTTTGATACTTCATATATATTTATTTCAAAATACTGTATTTCTGGCCTCTATGTTTCAGGATTGCCAGCAGCAATCACAAAACCTCATGGATCTGACTGTCTTTTACAGGAGGAAAATCATCTAGGCACAGCACTTGGTAGTAAGAAGCATGGTGTAATCATAGGATTTCTTATTGATTCATTGCACATGAACTGTGTTTATAAAGATGCAATTAGTCAAAATGCATTCTTGGAAATCATCTAGAAATTATTAAACAATTATACTGTAATCATTTCAGTAATTTTAATAAATCTGGATTTTTAACTTCTATTAGCCTGTCAACTGTAACAAGCAACACATCATTTCAGATGTATTGCAAATGATCTCTGCCCCATAACTGACTGAACTTGGCCTGTATCCATAAAAATCTACTAAAAAATCAAGTTCTGTCATCAAAGCAAAATTAAAGGAGTAGAAAAGGGCTGCCTTCAGCTGTGGGGTATTTGGAAATAGTTTTACAATACCTGTCAGATGAATGAAAGCTGATCTTTTTTGAGAGCTGCATTATTATCTGAGTATATACTTCACATTCAACATCGTATCAGCAGCCCATGAAACATCTCACCCTGAACTTAGAAAACATTATACCCAAGCAGCTGCTAGCAGAGATAGTCTGTATTCCTACCAGGCAACTCTCTTGCTATTGTTTACTAAGACATTGGAGGCAAATAAGGTCGAACAGATAGAATTCTCAATATTGCTTATAGACTTGACTGCCATCACAATGAGTGGTTTTCAAAACCCAGTTGAAAATCTTGCCCGATATCTTCAAATGGGGCTCAAAAAATTTGAAATAAACATGAGCTTGAGGCTAGTTTTCCAAACACATATTTAGTTTCCTGCCTCATTAAGACAAGTCTTTGGGAGCTCCTGTGACTAGGTAGTGATTTAATGTACAAGGTTTCTAGTTCTGAAAGCTTTGTTTCAATATCTTATATTGCATATATTTTCGATGCACAGGGACAAGTTTTGGTCTTGCTGAAGTAAATGGAAAGTTTTCATTATTTTCAGTGGGATCAGAATTTCAGCTGTATTTGTGACTTTCAAGGTTTCCTAAACTGTTGAGGAGCATGGGCATCAACTACCTGTGGATCCTCTTTGGAATCTCCTGTTTCAGAACACAAGTTCAAGAAATAAGGCTACCATGTTGTTATTTACCTATGAAATTTCATTTAGTAGTGAAAGCTTTAAATGTTATTTATTGAAAGTCACACAGCACACAAATGTCAAGATCAAAATTCTGGGTTTTGGTGGTTTTGTGGTGGGGTTTTTTTGCCCACCTGCAAAGGTATTATTTCTACTGTGATCTTGTTATGGTTTCTGCTGGGATGGGGCTGACTTCTTTGCTGGCAGCTGGGTTAGTGCTGTGTTTTGGATTTGGGATGAAAATGCTGTTAGTGCCAGACTGCTGTTTTTGGCTGTTGCTAAGCTCTCAAGGCCTTCCCTGCTCTTCACACTGACCCACCAGCAAGAAGGCTGGGGAAGCACAAAAAGTTGGGGGCAAATACAGCCAGGACAGGTGACCGCAACTGGCCAGGGGCTATTCCACACCATGCAATGTCATGCTCAGTGTATAAAGCTGGTGAAGAGGAAGGAAGGAGGGGATGTTCGGAGTTACGCTGTCTTCCCAAGTAACCATTATGGTGATGGAGCTCTGCTGTCCTGGAGATGGCTGAACTGCCTGCCCATGGGAACAGTGAATGGATCCCTTGTTTTGTTTTGCTTGCATGTGCAGCTTTTCCTTTACTTATTAAACCGTCTTTATCTCAACCCACGAGTTTTCCTTATTTTTCTGGTTCTTCTCCCCATCCCACAGAGGACTGGGAGAAGTGTTGAGCAGCTGCGTGGTTCTAGTTGCCAGTTGGGGTTAAACTATGACAGATACCTGTAAATTGCAGCACATTTCAAGATTACTGCAAGGAGCATGAGAACATACAGTACATACCTACCAGAATGTTAAACATCACATTCTGATGTAATGTAATTAAAAATATTGTCCATCTAACTTCTCATACTGACTGTAATATCCTACTGGCAGAAACTGGATAATTGCTTGAAGAGAAATGAATGATTGAAGAAGAAGATGACTATCATTAAAAAAAAAAAAAAAAGTATCAGAAATTAAAGAAAACCATGTTTCAGGCTAAACCTATGACGGACCCAACAACTGTTCTGTTGACACATTAAACTAGGATCTATCTTTTTTATCAAAATTCTGCTTATGTATAACTTCTTTATTTTTCTCTTTTGATTATATACAGGACAGCATGTACAAAAGTCAAATTCCTGTAGGTTTGAGTCGATTTCATAAAAGAATTTAATAGTAAATTTGGAAAAGGTAGATGGGAACAGAAGCAGCAAAAGATGAGAGAAGTAAGATGAGAAGATCACGTAACCATTCAAGTTACTCAGGAGTGCAACTCGCTGTTTCCAAATGATTTTAATTTAATTCATCTATAATGTATAAGCTTTCCATGATTTCATTTCAACATAATTACAATTGCTAAGCAGATCTTTTACAGACATGAAAAAAAGAAACAGAACAGAAAAGAGAAGAGAAGCACATCAGTGGGTTAAAGCAGAATTCCCTCACTTTGCACTCTTGATTTTTCCAGTGTTTCTGACTCGTTAAAAAGAGGCTCTAGAAATGTCTTGTTTCTGATTGTATCATTCACGGCTTTATCTTCTTTTTTTTTTTTAATCCTTTTTAAATTGTGACCAAAGCTGCTCTTTTCAAAGTGTAGCTTTAAAAATAGAGGTCATAAGAGAGGACTTAAATTTTTCCATCAGAAATGTTCACTTGAAAAACTTAATAGTCTGAAAATATGGGTGATTTCTCCAAATTTTTTGATGGAAACAAAGGACATGGGCAAGTGACACTCATCTTCTCAGTCTATCATCTACTCTGCTGTAACTGGCTCTTCAGATGGCCAGATCATTAGTCCTCCAGGTAGCCAGGTGCACTCAAATTCACAGCCCCATCTTAGCTCTGACTGAGGGCTATTTTTACCGTGCCTGTATAACAAGGACTTAGTCATATTTTAGCTTATAAAAAGGCACGCTACATACATGTCCAACAGAAGGTATAGGATTAAAATTTATTGAAAACAGCGATGATCAAAGGAAAGAAACCTGTTCCGGTTGTCAACAATGAAAATGACTACAAACCATAAATAAATGTCAGTGAATTCCTCTCCAGACTTCCTGAACATGGATGAAGTTCCAATTTTTCAATTGAATTTGAATTCAAAGTATAACTAAAACATTTCAGAACTTAATTATAACAGTTCCAAAACAGAGGGAGGGCTGTGAAGGAAAAGATTTAAAGGTAAAGAAAGGAAAACAATGGTTTCTATATTTTAGAGTCACTAAGTAATGAGAAACCAGGAAAGCTGTCCCAGGTATCCAGGACAGCAGAGTTGAGAAAGGGGAGAGAGGTAGCGCAGGCTAGCAGAAGACATATCTCTGAGGTACAGGAGAGAGAATGTCAAAGCCTCCACAGGAGCCTTGGTGTTGCGATGTTGAGCCGCGTGTGCTGCAATTTCGAATTGGTAAACCACACAAATGGGATCTCGGCACCTGTCAACCCACAGCACCCACACATGTGCCAGCCTGAGGGACCCTGTGTCTCTGACAACAACGAACACTGCTTTTCAAAGCCTCGCTTGATGCCTCCTGCCATTTAAACACCACCAGCAGAACGTAGCAGGTTTTCTTCATCGTATTTTTTATCCCTCTGTAAGTGATATCACTCTAGGTGACAGAGACCAGAGGCGGGGGAAGGCAGACACAGCGGATCTGCACCGACATGGCCGCTGGCGGGCCTCACCGCCCCACCGCGGGGCACAGGACCTGCCCGACGGGTCCCGGCCGAGGGGACACTTCATTCCCCCTGTATTCCCTCTGCTGCCACCGTCCCCTCCACCAGCCCTAGCCCGCTCCCGCCGCCCTCTACCGCCGCCCGCCCGCCCGCCCTCTGCCCGCCCTCTGCCCGCCCAGTCGCTCAGGGCAGCGCCTTCCCGCCTCCCCACAGCGCGTGCTCGCTCCGCCCCCTGGCGGGCCAACGGGCGGGCTGGCTGCCGCCGCCGCGCATGCGCGGGCCGCTCGGGCATGCTCGGTGCGGGCGGAAGTGGGGTTGGCGGCGCTCGGAGGCACGTACCGGCGGGCTGCCCTCCGGTACACCGGCTGTGCGGCTGCTGTGCAGAAGCAAGGCGTGGCGGGGTGCCCTGCCGCCTCCACAGGGCTGAGGGAAGCGGGCGGGTCGGCTGTGGGAGAGGGGTCTGTTGTAGGCCAGAGAGACCCCGCCGCCACGACCTAGCAGCTGGGCCGCCGACCCGGGGGGCAGAGCCCATGCCGTTGCCTTGTGCCGCCCTGGCGCTTTGCTAGGCTTTGCTTTCCGCTGTGAGACCCTGCACACCGTCTCTGGTATGTCCCCGCTTTGACAAACATAGTGCTTGACGGATTAGGAGTTCCTTTCTCTTCCCTCCTTTCTCTTTCCTCCTTTTTTTCGTAGGCACTGACTGTACTAAAAACAAATTTTTCCTCTTAATGCACCTGTGCTAATGCATCTGTGCTAATGCACCTGTGCTCTTGGAATTTACTGGGATTGCTGGATTGACTCCTTGAAGTGATTACCATTCACATCCTGAAAGGATCTGCTTTCTAGCTCTGTCTTCCTGAGGTCTGTTTTGCAGTGGGCGGCCTCTTTTCTAGAGGTGGAATATTGTTGAGGTAAATGGCAGTGTAAGAATCCATTTTCCTCAGGTGACATTTGATTGCGACCTTTTCTGCACAATATCAGATTAGTAAATTTCAATCTGAAATTAATAAAGGGTATTTTGTTTGGGTTTATGTTGTTTTTTTCTTGAGAATTCTAGTTGAATTCTCATGAAAGTAAATAGCAGACGTTATTAAGAGTAGGAATGGCCTAAGATGTATTTCCAGAAGATAAGTGCCTGGTGATCTGTAGCAGCAGCAAGATGAAGCCTTGCAACTAAGAAAATAAGGTGTGTCACGCTGCTGACTTGCTTTTTCCTTCTGTTTTAGTTAGCTGACATAGTTTTTCTCCTCCTGAAAATTCTCAAGGAAATCACAAGTTACAAGATTAGATTGTTACAGAAATTCCAAACTACAGACTTTATCCTTCAAGAATGGTCCTCTTGATTTTATTAACACTGCTGTATAACAAAAGTTTTCTCTTGAGACTGTTTGCAGGTTGAGTTTATGGTAGCTGCACAGTCTGTTTTGTTCAATGGTGTAAATGTTCATTTTTATGAGAAAATTTCACAAACTATATAGTATATGTCTGTGTCTACATATATGTGCACATTTAAACTGAGGCATTACCTATTTAGGAATCACCTTTACTTTTGCACAGTTAGCCCAAATGTTGCGCTGACTAGTATTTGTGTTTACAGGGGCATCAGAAATATACCATTTTGACTGACCACATCAATAAGATGCTGATGCTCTTGACTCTTTCTTCACTCTTCATGAAACTTTGGTGAGGTTTCCTCCAGAGATTCCCACAATCATTTGTTTTACTCTCCAATCTGGAGAGTGAATATACATATCTCTCTGTAAGTGTTGTCTACTTTGATAGATAAGAAATCTTCTCATGCCTCTGACTGCTACGGTTTCCTTTTCCCAAAATAACATTAATTCCCTTTATGTGATTTTCATGTGTTGCTAAAGTATTTCTTAGTTGTAAAGAAGGGAGTAATCTTTCCAGTTTACGTCTCACATCTTGTGTTTTCTTTCCTTTTCTGCTCCAAAGCTAATCTCTTGTTAGTTACTGAAGAAAAGTTGTTTTTTAGAGTAGGCTACAGATGGATAGTCCATTTCTTGTAGCGACAGCTGAAATCAGGACCCAGTAGTGTGTATCTATGGCTTGAGCAAAAGCTCAGATGTTGGGTGGATCTGAGTAATCCAGGCTAAGAGGTGTTGATTACTTGCTATCCTGTGTGCTGGATTGATGTACTATGATGATAAACCGTAACAGCAGAACAGATCCAACTTTCAGTTCCTGCTCCATCAAGTTAATTCTGGCATCAAGATGGAGAATATTAATATCTTTATTTTTCAGGGGGTTTTTTTTTAGGATTAAGGGCTTGCATTTTTTTACAGTGAAGTTGTATTGTCTGTAATACTTCATTTATATTCTGAATTTTTGGCAATATGAACTAAAAGTGGTAAAGCTTGTCTTACATCTTATAATTTAGGGTGCTATTAGGGACTCAGTTTGGTTTATTTTTATTTTTTTATTTTTTTCTTCTTTTAAGTATGTCTTGAATTTTTACTGAAGGAAATACCAGAATTGTAATAGTTTAGAGAACTAGACATGGAAGACAAATATGATGGACATTATAAAGGCAATGGGGAAAAGTTTTGCTCTGTGATCTCTGTCATCTTCCAGAAAATGCTTGTTTCTCTTGTTCTGGGAGGAATAAAACCCGAGACCTTAAGTCTGACTGTCATTACTGTATTTTCCTTATATTAGTTGTTCCTTATATATGAGGTCTATGAGACATCATTCCATTACTTGTGAAATGAGTTTTCTTCTGATTTGTTATCATCTGTGGAAGTTCAGTTGATCTTCACTGAACCCTAGAGATTCTTGTTCAAAAAAACTCAGCAACTTGTATGTTCAGAATATGCATGGAGTTATTCCCAGTTCTGTCAGGAGGTCGACTTGATCCGTCTTTCATGGCTAATAAGACACTTTGCACTGCTAGAATGTTCCCTGGGGCTTTAGAGCCATAAGACGTGTTGATACCTTTAGTTTAACATTGACAGCGTATGAGAACAGTTTTGTATATTGAGCTTGCTACCTACAGCTTTTTATACTGAATTCTTTTAGAAACTTTGTACTGCTTTACTACATTAATTGTCATACAAAATTTGGCTATTTCATGTTGTTTAGAGAAGCATGGAAGAAGGGGAGAAACAATGATGAATTGCCTTGGTGATGAGAACAAATTTGCCTTTCCTATGTGGCTTATTTTTCTTTTATTCCTGCCTTTCAGTCATGTTGTGTTCATGTCAACAGTTCTGTATTTTTTTGTGGCTGTGGTGTTAACTTCGCTTGCAACTGCAGCTTGGGGTTTCCTAATGATTTTCAGTGTGCACTGAAGAGAGATATAACTAATCTGAGAGTTTAAATTCTGGTGGTTTTCCAAACGTAATTTAAGATTTATTTCTTTTAATTATAATGAAACTTTAAAAAGCCTAGAGAAAGAAAGTGTAAGGCTTTCACACTTAAGGCTTTTTGACTTAAATGGTCAGGTTCTTCCTAGCACACAATTTTGCAGTGCAAAGCTCAAAAATTACAGTCTTTAAGCCTCTTGTAGAGCCACTGTCTGATTCTATAAGTTCATAAGCCTTTTAGATGTATACTTTGTCTTGAACGCTGAAGTTGCCAGGCTATCAGAGCTTGTATGTCGGGTGTGCTGCACATAGAAGCAAATGCTGATTATTTTGCTTTCTGTGTGAACTGATGAAAGGACTGTGAGCCTGAAAGCTTTGTTTTTTTCATGGGCATGCACCCCAGACCATACTTAGCTGCCTAATTTAGTCAGTGGGTATTAAAACTCTCAAGCTTCTAGTGAGAAGGATGAGGTGAAGTCCCTCAGATATATTACAGGAATTTTTTTCTTGCTTCTGGACATAGAGGCATTCTGTGACTGCAGTATTTTGATGGAATAATGTCCTCACTGCAGAAGGAAAAAATATTCTAAACTTACTGCTGATTTCTGTTGAACAGTTACCCTTGCTCAAAGCCATTTCGACTGGGCAATTGTTTTCTGGTGCACTGTGATTTATGGTAGGTTTTATCCTTTTGGAATACATATTAATGTTCCATATGCAATTAAGACAGAACTAGTGGGTTGAAGTAGATGGTTCTACTGTCAGAAATTTAAGGTCTAAAAAATTAGTAGGTAGAAAATCAAGGATAAGGCAGAGCAGCCCATAACAGTCCAGCCTGTAGCCATCCTCAGTGTTATATTTCACTTGCTTAAGCAAGTGATATATATCGCTTTTTCAGGGTGTTATTTCTGGGTTCTCGTACAGTGTACATACTTTTGTGTAATTCTTTGCTTGTTAAAGTTACTAAGTTTTTTTTGGTCATGCTCTCTCCATATTTCTGTCAGTTTCAGCTATTGGAAGGCAAAACATGTTTGTGGTTCACTGTCTTTTTCCTTCTACTCTGTGTGTGTTGTATGTCACTCCTGTTCCAGGACTGGCTTATGATGCTGTCTGCCCTTCTTGCAGATTATTTTTTTTTAACCACCCGTCTTTATGAATAGCTCTGTTTATGCCACTTACAGACTTCTTGAGCAGCAGACTCAAGTTGGAAAGATTCTTGTCAATGTTAGGCAGTCAGCCTTTTGAGAACAACAAAGGTGCGTGACAGATTTATTTTCACTTAGTTACTATTCAGGAGAGCTGTGAGCTCAAGGGTGACACTAAAGATACCTTCATGTAGATTTGGGAAACCAGTGCTGGATCACTTTGTTTTTGAAAATGTACTTTTATAGCTCTTAGAGCTGGATACTCACATCTTTGGGTTTTTTATTGCAGGGAACAAGAATCTTTAGTAGTTAGCAGTTAATATACATGACCTTAGTTGTATATGTACAGAAGTTTAAGATCTGAAAAAACCCTAACAACTTGTTTTCTACTTGAATGTTATTTACATAGATGTCCAAAATTGTAGGAATATTCAATAACTAAATAATATGGGCAGGTCCCACTGTATCAGGTTACATATGGCTCCCTTTTAGAAACTTTGCTTCGTAGCCTTGAAGGCATATATAGAATATTTGTCTCATTGAAATAAATGGCAAAGGATCTTTTTAAATGAAAGCAATAGAGTTGCAGAATTTGAGGATAATTATCAGAGAGAGAGAAGTTTTTAAACCTCTGTTCCTTTTTGTGTTTTGTTTTAACAATGATGTTTGAATTGTAACAAACTGCATCTTGCTGTTAGACATCTTTGTGGGGGGAAAACAACCCACAGAAAAGTCTAATTAATGGCTCAAGTGCTGTAACAGAGAAATATATAAAAAGAAAAAGTGTTAATCCATTATGTTGTACATCTTCTTACCTCATTAGGTGTTGCTGGATGAAGATCAATATTGATCAATGCTGATTAACTTTAAAGTTGACTGTTTCTAGGTAGAATAGATCTGCTTCTCAGCCTGCTAGAATACAGTGTGAAGTAGATATTTTCAACTGAAAAGCTTTGTAAGACTTCTACTTTTGCTTTTTAGTAGAGGCTTGAAACCTCATAAGGTAATGACAGTGCTGTCCTGGTTCATGTTGAAAAGGCATACTTTTTAGCAATCAGTGATATTTTATAGAAATTCTAATTCCTAATACTTCGTAAAGGAGTCAACAGAGACAGAAGAGCATCTACATTTCTGCACTAGGCTTTTGCCTCATTCAGCTCAAGCAGAAATTGGAACCTGTCTGTTGTTATACCTTCCAGCTTGTGCTGGGGTGGGTTGTCCCTAGCTTGCCCCTAGGTGCCCACTAAGCTGCTCTGTCACTTCACCTCCTTGGTAGGTCAGGGAGGGAAAATACAACTGAAAGCTCCTGGTCAAGATAGGGAGATCATGCATCTACCACCATCACAGGCAAAAGACACTCAAACTTGGGGAAATTAATTTAATTTATTGCTGATCAAATCAGATTAAGATAATGAGAAATAAGAACAAATTTAAGACCACCTTTCTCTTACCCCATCCCTTTTTCCTACGTTCAGCTTCACTCCTGACTTCTCTACCTCCTCCCCTGAGCAGCACAGAGGGACATAGAATGGGGGTTGTGGTCAGTTCATAATGCTTTGTCTCTCCTACTCCTTCCTCATGCTCTTCCTGTGCTCCAGTGTGGGGTGCCAACCTCGAGAGACAGTTCTTCATGAACCTCTGCAACATAGGTTCTTCCCATGGGCTGCAGTTCCTCACAAACTGCTCCAGTACACATCCTTTCCATGGGGTTTTACTGCATCCTATTGGATCCTTTTAGAGATATATATGGGGTCTGTCTGGGATGGAGTTAAATGTTTTCATAGCAGCATGCATGGTGCTGTGTGTCGGATTTGTGACTAAACCAGTGTTGATGAAACAGAATTTCAGCTGGGGGGACATGAGCAAGTGGGTGCCTGTGGGCTGGCCAGGGTCAGGCTACCACAATAACACAGACAGTGAGAAGGTAGAATTCTTGTCCAGTGCTTCCTACAGCTCATTGGTGAGGTTACAGCAGTGCAGTGTGTCTTACACATGTTGACTCTTGAATAATGTGCTGTTTCTTCCCCTCCCCAAAAAAAGCATCAACATCGAAACCAAAATTGGTCAATACCATTACTAGTGAGTTTTGTGGATGTTATTATGTCTTTCTAGCTCTTTGGGCTTCAGGTGTTATGGAGGAGAAGGGGTTTGAGATTCCAATTAGAGATTTGTGAACCCTTGTAAGGATTTAGTATCTACTGTTTAATATCAAGTAACTGACGTGATAGTACTTCAGTTTCACCCCCGTAAAAGAGTGAGATTTTGTTACCGTTTTACCCTGCTGTCCGTGGCCAGGTAGTTGATCTTCATTGTTTGTGTCTTCTGAGTTCCTCTCAGAAGAGTAAAATTCTCTATGTGGCAAAAGACTCAAAATTTTAAGTGATTAGGGTTAAATTTGTCATTTGTTTTTAAGCCAACATGTTCTGCTTTGCAGTTTGGACAGGTTAACATTGTACACAGATCATTACTGAGGTGAAAGTTGGTAATTTGTAACTGTAACTAATTTGTGTCCAGTTACCTGCACCTATATGATTTCTGCTTGTATCCCAGATAATAAACTTTTTGAGTCATCTCTTCTTAGCAGTCGAGTTCTTAAATTTATTCATTGGTATTTGGTAAGCTGTGTCTGTAGCACAAACTGCATGGTGCCTTTTGAGTAACGGTGCCTCCTGGAGTCTCTGTGTCTTCTGAATGTTATAAGGCCTCCCTATTTCATGCGCACATGGGAGGAAGTTACAGAGAAGCAAGTTGCTTGTTGACTTAGGCTGTAAAGTAGGGGAATATATATTATAAGCAGGGAAGATGCATGACAGTGTGGCCTTGTTATTCTCCTGCTACTGAGTCTCCTGAGTTCTTGGGACTGCTTAGTATTTTTGGGTAGATGTGGACTGGTTTTCAAAGTCTAAGCTACAATTTGAAATAAGACCCTCAAGTCAGGCACTAATATTTTTCTTATTTGAGATATGGTATTTATCAGGCTCGCTAGCACGTATTTTGCTTTTAAATGCATACTTAGTTGCCTGGATATAATAGCTTAAGAAACCAGAGGTTGTTTTGCCATTACTGCCTTTTAAACTCTTCAATTTTAAGCAAAAAAGCTGATATTGCTAGTGAAAGGTCTTCTAAGAATTACGGGTTTAAAATTAATGTATATTATTGACAACTTTTCACTTGCTTCTATATATGGCTAAGAGCTGCAGTTTGGGACAAGCAACAAGAGAGAAGCACGTAAATTGGAAGCTGGAAGAAAAACAAAATCCACTCATCCTGCTTATAGTCATTTTGACTGAGATACACTTCATCAAGAGTATTGTATTTCATAGAATTCTCATTAATGAATGTGAATTCTTGGTATTAACTATTAGTCAAGAATAACAGCACTGGGAAATTTCTGGAAAAATGGGGAAGGAGGAAGGACGAAGTCATTCAGAACTGCAGAAGTAGTCACGAGCAATAAGTAAAGTTGGATAACTTTAGATACTGAAGTGACATTAAGGTGGAATTTTGATTTTCTGAAGAACTTGGTGGTTTTTTAAAGAATGTCCATAATATTGCTGACTGTCCTGTATGCATTGAGTTAAGTTTATAACTTTTGATCCAGTGGTCTGTCCGTTTGGCAATGTCTTCCCAGTTGCATTTAATTGTGAGTGAATATTTTGTAAGATTTCAGTCTGTCTGGTATTGAAAAAGCACTTCCTAACTGAAATGAAAATGTACTTTAAGTTTTATTTAGTAGAATACTAAGTTTTTGTGTCCATCCTAAAGTATAGGAAACTTTTTTGTTGTTGTTGTTCACTGTCATGTAAGGATTGCTAAACTCTGTCTGAAATTTGGACTGTGGCTATAATATTGCCAGCTAGGTTTTCAGAAAATAGAATGCATTTTTTGCTTAGTTTCTTAAAAGTTAATGAAAACAAAAGATTGATAATTCTGTGACTTTTCTGTAGATACCCGCTTTAAATAAAAATTGTACAGCAAAAACCCAAAGATACCCCAAGAAGAGTGAAATGACCATGTAATGAGAAAATATAGCAGTAATTATCGCTACTTTACTTTATTATATTTCTCATATATGTAACTTCACTATAATAGACTAATCTTCCTCTCCCCAATTCTCATTATTGTAAGTGATGTTACCAAGAATTTATTTCATTAACTTTTAGCACAGTGAGAACAAACTCAGACAAGTCATATATTTCTTAGCTTTTTTTTCAGTGTTTAGCATAGAGACTCTTTATTTGTGATCTGTCATTCAAAGTCTCTGTTTGGCTTTTAATGTGCATTTCTGTACAAAACATATTGACATTGTTTGCATTACCCTTTGCATCCATCTATAAAGTAATATTTTGTTGCCATTTGCAATGTTTTGGACTGTTTGCAAAATATGGATGGCTGTCTGATGCTAAGGAAATGTTACTTTCTCTGTTCCTGCTATTTGTGGTATTAAGAGATGAGGCCAGTCCCTCTGGAAATGTTTAGTCTTGCATTATTAGACTTTTTTATTATGAAATTGATAAGTACTCCCGTTCTGAGTAAATTGCAACTTCTGGTAACGCTTTGTTTGAACAAGATGAGTAGCTTCAGGTGTGCATTTATCGTTTTTGTTAGATAAAGCAGCTATGCCTGTTCAATTGCTGAAGGTCATTCAAGGAAAACCAGAGATTCTACTACCAAGCCATTTGCAGAAGGAGGATTTGAAACAACTGCAAGAAGGCTTAGATCATACCAACAAGTATTTTCAGGTAACTTACTAATAAGAGAATTTTGGCTTACTTTGAAATTGATCCTGGTTAAGTGGTATTTTGTTTTTTAAAAAAATATTAATAAGCACCACCGTCCTGCTAAATATCAGATTTCGGAGTAATGACTTCTAAAACAGTTTTCCTTTCTTGTGCAAAGAAGAATGAAAAGAGGACTCTAGCAACTAGCTGCATCAAGATACAATTAAATTTTTTATCATTACCAAGTGTGAGTTTTTATTTTACCGTAGGCCCAAATATATTTCGGATTGTTCGGATTGGAAGGACAATCCTAGTGTACTAGTGAAATGTAGAAATATTTTTTCATCCATAAAGCAAGTATATTCTTTAAAATGCAGTGTCAATTCCTGAAGGTTTTCTTTTTTAACCTGTTAAACTTTTTGTGAATGATTCTGAAAATCCTTTTAATCACTGCTGACGCTTAAGTGGCAGGAAATCAACATCATCTCAGGCTTACCTTCAGTCTGCTACCAAAATAATTATAAAAAAAAAGGCAAGCTAATTGTGTAGAAGACTTTAGATGGCTTGAATCCCTAAAAAATGAAACAAAAAAAATTGAAAAATATGAGCTGAACTGGCCTAATGATTTTCTGTATCCAAAAAACCATTTTTGCTTCCCCAGCTGTATATTCCCAGTTACTGCTCTAGTGCTTATCTGACCCTGTGATGGAATCCAGTAATGAGAATTAAACTGGCAGAAGACTATCCATATTGGTGGAGAGAGGGTAGTTTTCTTCTGCTTTCGGTCTCTGACTAGTTCATTATGGTGTCAAAGAGATGCCAGGTGTAGTGCAATTAGTAAAACAAAGGAGCAAAACTGCCCTTTTTTGAAGCAGGCAGTAATAGCGTGATAGAAGGTGATTTGATTGAGAATGATCCAGTCTCCCTTAGGCCTTGTAAAGGAATAAATGGAAACATCAATAACCAGTGCTTCAAGTAAACAGGACGTTTTTTTCCTGAGGGTGTAGTTTTCTGGCCCCGTTCACCTGCAGGACATATAGGCTTTCCTGCTTTTGAGAGGTATGTCTGCAAGCACCTCTGACGTGGAAGAACAGGAATTCTTGTTCACAATGGAAATATTGAAGCAGACAAAAACAGGTTATAAATTAGAAAGTGTTTCTGCTAAAAGAAATGTTTCCATTAGAAAAGCAGAACAATTATTACGAGACTGATTTAAGGCATACACGCAGTGTTATAGCTGATTGCTGAAATAGAAAGTGTATAGAGTCTGTTTCTCAGACTTCTGCCTTATGTTAAGAGAACTTCATGCTTCTGCCAACATGGATTAGTAGATGACTAAAACAGCTTGGCATAAAAACAGTACAACTGGAGAGCTGATAAAGCTGGTGCTAAATGCGTAGGAAATTCCAGTTCTGCAGGCTGAGCTTTAAGCAAACCTTAGAATGCACTGATGTTAGTTATCTTAGTGGTGGCACAATACACTGTCACTCTAGACCTGCCAAAATAGGGATCAGGACCTGCTTTGAGGAGGGAGGAAAGGGAGAGGATGATTTTTATGAAGTGTTCTGGGGAAAAAGGAACAAAAACCATCCAAGATGCTTCTGTCTGGCTTGTGTGCCTCAGTCCTTTCATGCTTCAGAAGCATTTTGGCTCTCTGGTATCCCTTTGGACAATACATACAAAATTTAAATTTGAGGGAACACAGCACAAGCAATATCTATACATCCTCAGTCATGGTGTCCATTAACTGAACGTAATGCCTTCTGCTGTTAGTTCATCATCCTTGGGATTTTGCTGTGGCAAAGCTGAACCAATCCAAAAATCAGCTGCCAAATCAACTGTTGGACCAGTCTGAGGAACAAGGCCATGGCAAGTAAGGAGACAGATTCAGCAGAGGAACTGCACTCAGTTTAAGAATGAGTCTAGTGGCATGTGGAATGGGGAGCGTTTTGGAAGAAATTTGCCTATAGGCTCAATAAGCAGTGCAGGATTTGTGGGGGAAGAGTGAATTTGAGCAGGTTTTGCTAAGGTAGGTTTTGTTGAAATTTGGTGCCCGAGGTTTTCAGGCCTGTTGAGAAAGCAGTTGGTAGTATTTCTGCTGAGGAGAACAACTACAGCATATGTGTTTGAGTTACAAATGAAAGTGGGGGGTGCAAACTACTATAGTGAGGGTCCCATATTTGAGAACTCATTGGAAGATAACAGTGTGTAAAAGGAAAAATAAGAAGTAAAAATGGTCAGAACATTGATACCTGTTAAAAACATATGGTCATAGATTTTTTGACCATTTTGGTCTTAAATAAAGGATTACCACTGTCTCAAAAGCAATAAAGCAACATTGTATATGTTAAATCTAATTCAATGTGGATATCTTTTAGCTTAATAAAATTAAAATATACTTGGGATTGAAAAAGGATGATTTGTGGAGTCAGTATTTCTTTACAAAACCGATAGTGAAACAAATTGTTGAGTTTGATTTGGATTCCTCAGTTAACACATTGTAGGACTAATTTTTCTCTGAAAAGCTTCTAAAGTAACAGTTCACTGCTGTGTATTCTGTCCGCATTTGGTTTAAAAAGTGTTTACTAACTTTTAGATCAAGCTTCCCACTGAATATGTTTACTATAAAATCATTATGATTTTCCTGACTATCTTCTTAATGTTGCTTTTGTGCTTTTATTGACAGATTGCCCGCTGTCTCTTTACAAGAAACATTTTATTTTATTTCCTGTGCTATTTGTGTAGTTCTCTTACACACTTTATGGAGCTTTTTTTCAAATTTTTGTATTTTTCTTTCTAAACCAGTTTCTGTGGTTTTGTCCTTTTGTCCTACTGTGGAAGGGTACATTTGACTGACATTTTTGCTGCTGTTGAAGGAGAACCTTTTTTGATGAGATACCATCTTTCTAACAAAACACATTTATTCTAGGGATATGTTAACATCACTGAAGTTGCTGGTCTGCAATTTTTGCTTCAATGTAACTTCAACTTCACTATAAAGAGAGTATTTTTACGTAATTAATAGAACCTTTGCATCTTTTAGAACATTTGTATTACTGAGAAATCATTAGGCCACTACAGTTAAAAAACTGTACAGCTGGGAGAATGGTATTGAAAAGTTTTGAATTTTTCACATAATACATTTATCTTCATACATATCTTTTATGTCTTGACTATAATTTTGTTTTGATATTTATGTTGTAATCCTTTGCCAGTATTTTTGGAGAAACTGCTGTATCTTTTAAGATTTTGATCACTCTACCATTTTAGCCACAAAAAAAGCTACAACTGTAGCCTTTGTGCTATTATTGTAAATAGTAAAAGGTACTTCCATAGGAACTGTTTCATTGTTTAGTCTAAGCTTATCATCTAGTCAGTAGTATCTAAGTAGTACTGACATGTAATATTTCCTTTCTTATATCCCAAGGATATTGCTCTTCAGTGCTGTCTTTAGCAAAGTTTTTTTAAAATTATTTTAAAGAATTCAGATGGTAATTTTCACTCATCCCTTCAATTCTACCATTTTTTTAGCTTACAAGTGCTCCTGCTGTTATCAGTGTTTCAGTAACTTATGGTCGTAGTTCAGAATATTTTTTTTTTCTTTTTAGGGAATAGTTGTTCTTTCCTACCCATTAACGAAACTCGGAGATGGGACAGACTTTTTCAAGGTTGTTCTTCAAGGTACTACATTTAAATATACATTTTAAATTTATTTTGTTGAACCTCTTGACAATTTTTTTTGTTTACATCATACTATTACATCACTAGTAATAGCCTGCTTTTCTAGTGTTCAGTAAAATGTTCTCTAAAAGTATTCATTCTCTGCAAAAATAGATCATTTTAAACCTATGCCAGGTAGGTTAATGGAAACAATACAGTCTTTAGATTTCAGTAGACTTTTTGTTGCAGAACCTTTTAAAATACTGTCCTGGAAATGCACTAGCTATATGTACAGCTTTAATAGTGTGTTTTTAGACTACTTATAATAAAGAAGGACTAAGAAACTGCACACTTACTAGTAAACATATATATAGTATATGCTATGTAAGTGCTAATAAGCATACTGACCTATATTAAATGTGCAGCAAAATACATATTTCATTCTGGTTTAATCTAAGCAGTTAAAAATGGAATTTCACCTGATTACTCAGGTATTTTGAATATCAGTAGACACATTAACATATTGAAAGACTTAGGTTGTTCACCATGTAATAAACAATACTGTGTCCCTTTTAAGTCCAAATCGCATCACCTCCACAGGTGAGGAAGGAGGGGGATGTCATTTGTCAGGAGTCTGTGTTGTATTCAAGGAACTTTCCATTTCTTTCCATTTCCTTCCTTACACTGCTCAGAGAATCATCATTTGCCCTTTCTGAGTCTTCCTGATTTTACAAATTCTGTGGCTGTGACCGAACAGCAGGCTGGGGGTGGTGAGACTCTCCCTGGTGATACAGCTTGTGACAGGTGTTATCAGAGGTGAATGAAGCTGATGGGGCCTGAGTCATTTTTCCTGCTGGCTTCAGGGTTCCCAAAGAGGGACACACAACTTCCTTACTAATTTCACCTAGCTGTTCAGGAGGGTTGAGTGCTTCTGCACATTCTACACAGCCTCAAAAAATAAGTTTGCACATCTAAATCATAGAATCATGAGAACTCTTTTTAAAATAACGACGTAATTTCTGCTTCAGTCCTCCTGAGATTTATTGATATGTCTATGTCCTAGAATATCTACAATAAGATATGTGTTAATGTAAAAAATCAATTGTGAATGGATGTTTTCTAACACTATATACTGAATTGTCCAAGTGCCAGTCTTTGTAATTTCTGTTCAATGTACACAGTGTAATGTGCGCACATATTAAATGGTCCTTTCATGAAGGTCCTTCCATTCTGCTTGATTTATAGTTAGCGTATAAAAACAGTTGTGTAACTATTTGAAAAGATTTTCTGTTTCTGGGTTAATTGGAATGAAAAATGTTAGACTTTATAGATTAACTTATTTTGGAAATCTCGTTGCTGTTTTTTTTTGGAGAAAGTATGGTGATTGGAATCTCTTATGGTTTTTTCCCCTAGACTTGGATATGTGGTGTTCACGGAGCAATAGCATCAATATTTTAATATATGGAAAAATGGCAGAGGATTGCGCAAAAGTTATACGCCATGGGGTAATATATATATATATTATCTTATTTTAGGAATTGCTTTCCATAGATGTATATTGACTTCTTATTTGGTCTTTGTATACCTGTCACCAAATTTAGAAATAGTCTATTCAGTCAGTTCAAATCTACAAATATGAACTAGAAAAAATCAAAGAGTATTTGCTTATGTAAATTCTTTTAAAGAATAATATTGAAATAAAGCAATTCTTTTTGTCGGTGCTGTTTACCTAGCAAGTAAAGGATAATGAATATGGATGATACAGAAACCATTGATTTATGATCATAATTTGATTGTCAATTGCTATTTGCTAGAAAGTAAGGCTTAGGGGGGCCTTATCACCATGTTCCAGTATTTCAAGGGTGGCTACAAAGAAAATGGTGCCTTTTTACTAGGAGTCACATGGAAAAGATGAGAGGTAATGGATACCTGTTACTCCTGGGGAGATTCTGATTGGACACAAGAGGAAAATTTTTCACAATGAGAACAATCAGCTGTTGGAATAATCTCCCCAGGGAAGTGGTGGATTCCCCATCAGTGGACACATTTAAGACTTAGCTGGACAGGGTGCTGGGCCTTCTTGTGTATACTGGGCTTTTGCCAAAGTAGGTTGGGCCAGATGATCCTTGAGGTCCCTTACAACCTGGCGTTCTATGATATAATTATATGCTAATATAAAAAAGCTAAGCTAAAAGATTATTTAAAAAAAAATTATTTAAACATACGTTTTTATTTATTGACTGGGTGCTGGTGTCTTGCTTAATCAGAGATACAAGATTGCCTTGCTTAGCTCTAGGGTAAAGGACATTGGCAAGTCAGCCTCCGAGTTTGTGAAACAGTGTTGCAACTAAAGAAGAAAAATAGCTGAAAACAACTCCCTTGATACTTGTTTTATTAAATTGTCTATCTGCTGACACTTTAATATTAGCCAGATATCAAATTAAAATTAATGTGCAATACATTATGATCTTGTTAGTGCTTTTTCATTTGTGATATAAATTCACACTAAATCACAGAATGGTTTGGGTTGGAAGGGACCTTTAAAGATCATCCAGTTCCAGCCCCCCTGTCGTGGGCAGGGACGTTTTGCACTACATCACATTGCTCCAAAGCCCTCTCCAACCTGACTTTGAACACGTCCAATGACAGGGCATACACAGCTTCTCTGGGCAGCCTGTTCCAGTGTCTCACCACCCTCATGGTAAAGGATTACTGCCTTTTCAACCCTCTTTCAGTTTAACAGCTCCTTGTCCTGTACCTACAGACCTTGGTAAAAAATATCTCCATCAAAATGATGGGAAGTTATTTAGTGAAGAAAACAGGACTTTGTTTTCAAATTGTTAGAAACATTTGTTCAACACTAAAGTTAAGGGCTTTCTCAATACAGAAGTAGCAATGGCTTAATTAGAACTCTGTCAGGGGTTTTCAGCTCAAGTGGACTAGTACACCTGAACTTTGGTGATCTGTATGGTGAAAAAGGGTAAAAGTGATAGCAGACCTTAGGGCATGACATCAAAATATTGCTTAAAGTCTAAGTTGCTCTGAATTTATGGAACGTTTTAATTTCCATTCAGAGATATGTATATTAGTCGGTGGGGTTTTTTTTTTGAGACAGAAAGATCTATTTATAATCTTTGAGAGTGATCTTGCTGTTTCTGGATAGTGGCTCACATCCTGAATTCTCTCAGCTTCAAAGATGCATGCGTCAGTTCATGAGATATATGGGACGAAAGCTGTTATTTTTAGGAATTATACCTATACTTAGAGCTTAGGAGTTTATATAATGTGTAGTTACCTATATTATAGTTTTTATATAATTATGTGCTTATAAATATTCAGACATTGAAAACTTTTGAAGCCCTCTGTTCTCAACATTGTTAATCTGAATAAATTAATATGGATTTGATGAATATGTATAGATTAGAGAGAAAAAACTGAATGTTATCATGTAGACAATTCTCAAACAGCAGATAACATATGATGACTACCACTTCAAATGGGTAAAAAAAAATATCTTGACCAAGAAAAAGTTTAGTGTTTCTCTTTTCTCAGCAGGGATGTATCTGTTTTGAGATTTTTATCACTTTTCAAATTTTAGTTGAAGCCAGTAAAGAGGAAGTTAAAGAATGTGTAGGATAGACTGACATGAAAGTGAAATTTATCTCTGTAAATAGGAAGGCTAAAAAAAAAATCTTTATTTCCAGTAATGTGATTTGTTTTATTAAATATTAAACGAATATCAATAATGATAAATAATATTAAAAGAAATAATATTAAATAAATATGAAGAATGCTTATTGTGTTCTTAATGAATCTGTAAAACACTTCAGAAGTCTTGCTTAGCAGTGAGCAGTGTGATGCCTTGTAATTTGAGGATTTTCTTCTGGCATCATTTACCATATGGCTTCCATTAGCATATAGTCAAGCTTGTGTCATGAACTGACCATGTTAAAACTTTGTTTTTGAAGAGTATAAGAAACATTTTCCAGCAAAAGGTCCTTACTCTGACAGATTGTATGGTGGTAGGTCTTGGGAAGTATACATTATCTGCAGTTTGCAGTCTATTAGATAGAAGTTTGGATGAGAGCAAAACCACCATTCTATAGGACATCTTCCTCTATTTATATGTACTGTCTCCTCCAACTGGCCTATGTTATGTGAAAGTGTGAAGGAAATGTCAGTAATGCCTTGTGATTATGAATGAAGCATTTCACAGACAGAATTCTTTCAAGTTAATTTAGCCATGAGGGATAAAAATAACGTAAATCCTTTTAGTAGAAGCCATTTAGAGATTGTGCTGTTAATTTAACCTCAAAATTGCTGCATGGCTCTTTTCAGCCCTTTGATACATGTGGGCTTGAGGGAACACCAGGGAGGGGCTTTCGGCTGGGTGGTAAAGTGTGCAGGTCAGAATATTCAATTTTACATTGAATTCTGGTGTGAATCAAAGCCTTATTTTAATATTTGTCATATGCCATGATCAGCAAATTCGGTTTGGTCTGTTTAGGATGCAAAAATCTTTCACAGCCATCAGATATGTATAAAATAAGAAGTGACAATTTTTATACAAAGTTCTCAATTCCACAGAGTTTTGACAGTGAGTCCAGGATGGGAAGTTCATGAACTAATTTGCTAAATATACAAGCTGAGAATCATTTTAAATTTAAAGAACAGGTCACGTTTTTTGTCCTGATAAAAATACAAATCTTTTGTGGAGCAGCAATTAGAAGATGGAAGTACCAGTACTAAAGAGCTGAGTAGGAAAGCACAAACCATAGACAACAACCCTTAGACAAGCAGAGTGCACTAAAACCAGTGTTTGGTCTTCCCCAGTAAAGTACCTTTTTGGTACTTTCCACATGTTTTAAATGGGATTTTAGTTTGGAAGAATCTGCATTTGAGGGAACAGAATGATTTCTGAAACTAGTTGCAATTCAGCAGTTATGAAATAGATTTAATTTTTTAAAAAAACAAAGTTTTAGCCATTAGAGAATTACTTCATTATAGTCCAGTACTTTTTGTTTGCTGTTTACAATTTCAAACTTCACAGTTTTGTAAATCTCCGTATCATATTTTCCATACTGTAACAGTTTTAGCTAATTAGTCTTGGGGGGAGGAGCAAGCTAATCCCAAAAATATGAGTAACTGCGTTATTCTGGTCTCCTGAGAGTCTTCTGGTTCTGTAGCAGAATAACCATCAGAGAAAATGCTGTGTTTCCTTTATTTCTCACTTCTTTTGAATGAGGGGAGTACGATGTATTTTTGTTGTTTAAAAATGTTGGTTGAACCTTATACTTTATAATATAATTATGTGCAATATAATACTCTTCTGTTGACATGAAAATCTACCCGTTTATGTAAATGGCTTTGATTCCCAAGCCAATTATGAGAACTTCCAATAATTACTCTTAGCTAAAGATGAAATGGAACCTAATCTATTTTGAAAACTAACATAGCATTAAATTTCAAAGCACTGTGCAAACCTTTTGCAAATTTTTTTGCATGTTTAGAAACTGCTGGTCACAACCTGTCAAGGTTGACCACGAATTTGTAACAAATCTGAGAATATACCTTGAAGATAACAATGTGAGAATATACAGGTTCTTCCTACCTGTAAAACTATATTTTGAGGTTAGTGCTGCTTTTTTTCCCTGTTGAAATTGCACAGTCCTTTCACAGATGTTTTTTGAATGTCATGTTATGCATTGTATATTGCGTGAGAGTAATTATCAGCAATCTAATATTCATGAAAAAAGTTTCTATTGATTATCAACATGTGTAAAGGCTTGAGTCTGTGTAATTCTATAGTTCCTTCTGGAACAGGAGAACAAAACAAGCCAAGTCACCTGTACAGAGCTCCAAGCCTGACTCAGCAACCAAATCCCAGGATCTTGTGCAGCCTGCAATATGATAAAATGCTGAAATGGGAATAATGTATAGCAAGGCATAGCTTTTTAGCTGAAGGTTGATTCCGCTGTTGAAGGAACACTTTGGGTAGCATCAGCAACACTGAAAGACAGATGCTAACACCAGATTTCTGCAGAATAGCTGAGTTCCCTGAAGCTGGTGTTCGTGCATCTTTGTATCTGGAAAGAGTGAAACAACTTCATTGTATGCTAGCAGGGCGGTGTGTTACAGGTGCAAGGAATAGTGAGTTGCCTAATTGTTTTTACCCTTCTTAACTTATTTAGCTGAGTATGGCTTACACTTAAGTGATTTACATATTATCTTTTAGTGAAAATATACATTGTATTCCAAATTTATGACAGTACTGGGAAAGCACTATGCCCTAAGTGGTTTCATTGTGTATTAAACTGTCTGATTAAGCTTCTGTTTTCTGCAGTAACTTTTTTTTTTGCAAATCCTTTAATAACTAAATATATCACTGTCACTTAAGCTAGCAGCCTTTCTTTTTCTTGCACAAAACAGCTTTGCATCTTAAATCATGTAGAGTAGCATTGTCAGATTGCTGAAAGAGCAAAAAAGAGCCATCATAGTGCAATATTTGGCTAAAACTGTCAACTTTAATCAGAAAACTCTTCTGTTTGTTGTAATCAAATAAACACATGAACAAAAATCATACGATAAAAGCTTATGGAAATGCTTTTGGTAGAAGGTTGAATAGAAATAGGGTTCCAAGTGTAATACACTTGTTGGAATGGGGCATATGGGTACAGTCTTGCTATACAGTTCTGCTGCCAAAGGAGCTGACTATAAAGGAGCTTTACATTGTTTCAGAGTGCCAAACATTATCTTTGTTTTGTTGGATACCTTTCTTATCCTCTCTGTTCTAAATGTATTTTAGATCTTCTCCCTCTTTTTCCCTTTTTTTTTCTCCTTTTTTTTTTTTTAAATATAAGACTGCTACTAAAAGGTTGAGTTGCTGCAGGGACATAAATCATTTATTCCTTAAGTGATCTTTTTCTTGTTCGTTTTGTGGTGTCTGAGGAAATTTAGACCAAAGTGAAAATTCAGTTGCAAATGCACTTGCTCCCTGTGCCAGAACCTCAGGAGTGATGTCAGAGAAGTTTGTAATGTCTCTTTTGCTACCAGAAACCTACCTGTTGATTGACCTACCTACTTGACCCTTAAGGAAGAAATTGGAAGATGTTGATCCAACCAAAACAGAAAATGTCTACAGGGAGAGTCTCTTCAAAGTGCAGCTGTAACTCAATAAGAAATAATTTCTGAGAAAAGAGTGTTTTGTCACTGCTGATCCCATGTGTGATTCCTTTTCTAGCTTATTTAAGCTTACCTAGTAAGGAGTCAAGTCTTCAGTATATTCAAAGGGGAGTGATTCTTTTGCTTTATTCAGTGCGATGCTTCCCCTCTAACCTTTGTCAAAATTAAGTCACAGTAGCATCAAGAGTGTGAAATTTTTAGCAAAATTTGAAAAAAAAATGCTTGCTGGAATTGATTGTAAATAGGAATTCCGTGGGTAGTAGAATTAAATAGAGAACTTTAAAGGCAGTGTTCAGAATTTGTTCAGGATTTGTTTCTTGACTGTCTTGAGATTTTAGGGTGAAACTTCACATCACATACTCTTAAAATAGAGTATGTGGTACAGTCTGTGTAATCATCTGTTTATCACCTTGTCCCCATAGGACACCTTTGTAGTTGCAGGATTTAAGTCAGTAAAATCGCCTACAGCAAGAGAGGATGGTAGACATGGTTGCCACCTGGAGGTGTCTGAAGAAGCTGGATCAGCCATTTATGTAAGTGGGTACCCAACTTTTTTTTTTACCTTTTTTTCTCCAAATACTAACATTTTGCTTTACAGTAGAAAAAAACAATAACATCTATTAGAATCTGAAATACTGCAGATTATTTTAGCATGTCCATCAGGAAACAATCAGAACACATTTGTGTGTGTGTGTGCATACATTTTTATAATATCTCTATCTGTGCAATTGTCTTAGGCCTCTTAAATAAATTTCTGCTTGTTGAGTGCAGAAACTTGACCTTAACTGGCTTTAGATGCTTTGAGCTGTTCAAGCTATTCTTGCAGACAATGTAGAGAGTGCAAGAGTTATCTTAGGTCTGTCATTTTTAGTTTTCTCTGGGCTACGAGTTCGCACTGCTTTAATGCACATCATTACACTTGGCCTTTGAAGTACATGGATTCCTAGATTCTTAATTTTTTAAAAGAGAAATCCTCCTTTTTTTTTGGAGGAAAACACTTCTTTAGTACTATTTTCACATCAATACTGTTCATAGAATCATAGAATCATCCGGGCCGGAAGGGACCTTCAAAGGTCATCTAGTCCAACCCACCCACAGTTAGCGGGGACACCCCCAACTAGACCAGGTTGCCCAGGGCCTCGGCGAGCCTTCCAGCCTTCCTGTAGGCCCCTCTCAGGTACTGGAAGGCCGCTATTAGGTCTCCTCGGACCCTCCTCTTCTCCAGGCTGAACAACCCCAGCTCCCTCAGCCTGTCCTTGTAGCAGAGGTGTTCCAACCCCCTGATCA